>JAGMUU010000024.1:0-600000 GCA_020744375.1 Dactylonectria estremocensis | reverse complement strand
AGGCGCACCAAGAACCGAGGATAATCCATCACATCACGGAACAACTCAACGGTGCTTGAGTTGGACAGTGGAAGGCGGGGTGAAAGAGGAAGGCAGGAACTAACATGTTGATACGGAGTGCGCCGTTGATGGCAGTGCAAACGGCCGCCATGATGAGAAAAGGGTCGACTTTTTGACTGTTATGCTTCCTTACTGAGTGGTCTGCAATCTTATGCGTTGCCCGAAGAATCTGCGACACAGTCAGCAACCTGATCCCATTTAGACAAACTCCACACTAAGATGCCCCACCATTGCCGCCACAATAGGCTGCAACGCTCTAAAGGAGGCGTTGAAGTACGTGTTTTCGAAGCCGGCGAGGGAATAGAGATAGCTTGCGAGAAGCATAAGAAGGAAGCCGGGAAGCATGAAGGCAACGCCGGCGAGAATGCCACCTATGCGGCCTGCAGACAGACAGCCAAAGAACATGCATAACTCGGCAGCCTCGGGACCTGGCAAGATCTGGTATACGGAGAAGACGCGTTGGAATCGGGGGAGGGAGATCCACTTGTCCTGAATGACTAGGCGATCCTTGATCAGGGCGATCTGGGCAACTGGGCCCCCCCAGGCGAACAGGCCGAAGTTGTAGAAGAAGAACCAGAATAATTTCAGGTAGGACAGTTGCGGGACGCTGGAATTGTCCTCAAGGCCTAGTTCATCGCCGATAGACACGGAAGTTGGGAGTGTTGGAGCCGTGCTCGGCGGATCCATGGAAGCCGACTTTTCGACATCGTCAGGGTTGGACTCCGCCTCAATTGGGCGGCTTGGTGTAGGTGCTAATCCCTGATTCGTCATAGCAGCGGTCGTTTTAACGCGTCAGAAGTCTGGAGCTGAGTGCTTATCTCTCAAGCCTTTGATATCCATCATTCACCGAGAACTATCATCCCGTTACATACTTCCATATATATACCTGCCTTGGGTCTTTTGAGAGTGGACGGACAGGCCGGCTCTAATTGGCTCATCCAGCCTTCCACTAGCCATGTTTGGACCTGATGGTGCAAGAGCTGCGGGACCAATGAAACTCACGAACAATGTCAGTCGGTGGACGGACAGGCGGCACATGATTGGTCCGCCCTTCCAATGCTGTATGTTCGGAACGAAAACCCCAACGCGGTGCAGTAGTGCGGTCCGGCGCCAAGCCGATGCACAAGCAGGATCCCAGCAGTGACTCCACGATCCACGACCTCGGCGCCGTGCGTTGTGAACGTCCGGAAACCTGAGCGCAATGCCGCTTCAGAGAAGGCTATTTGCAGAAAATGACTCGTGGCGGATATCTCAATCCAAGCCCACCCATTCCGGGTTAAACACTTCATCCTACTATCCCGTCCAGAACTTGCCAAATGACCTTATTCTTGACAGCGCATCCTCCCTGACCATTCGACGTGCACCCGTTCTCTAACGCCTCTGCAACGTCATCGATCTTCTCCTCAGATGTCGCGAAACGCATGAGCATCTCGTACGCCTTAGCACACTCAACTCCCTCCGCATCGCCGCCAGCAGCCGGAACGAGCTCATCCGCAGCTGGAAGAACGGGAATCTGGGTTAGGTCCGCACCAGGGTTCTCCGCGAGGCGCGATAGAAGCTTGCAGGGTGGCTTCGATCTTGCCGCTAGCAAGGGATCCCCCGACGGAGAGGCGGCCGACCGACAGACCTCCCTCATTTGAGATGGTGAGTCAATGCTGGGGGGCGGCGTCGGGGACGGCCGGTCTTGGCTTGATTGCGACAGAGTGTCGCTCCCCTTGTCCCCAATGCTCAAAGAAGTGTGGGTTGCGTGGATGAGCTCTGGAATATCGGGCATCTGCGTGGCAGAAGCTTTCCCGGCTTCCACGTTTATTCTGTTAGAGGCGTAGTCCCTCGCCTTTTGCTCGCAAGTCCGCCGCCGAGCACATCTCTCGTCATTCCCTCTACTTCCACTGCCGCCCTGCTTCACCCAGACGTCAACATCTTCGTGACTGAAACCAGCAAGGCCGAGGAGCTCCCGGAGCCTAGCATTTTCCTGCACAACCTGCTGAGCCGCAAGTTGCACCTCCTTCGTAGCTTGTACACCACGCTCATGCGCCTCTTCCAGCCTTCGTTCGAGATCGACCACGTATTCCTTGCGGCGGGCGCGATAGCGGCGCTTGTTCTCCGTGAGCCGTAACGTGCGCGAGACGGACTGATCCAGGGATATTAGCATGATGGACACAGGCGGAGTATGTTACCGGGTCGGCTGGTAACCCAGGCTTCTCCAGTGACATATTTTGGGCCAAAATACAGTGAAGGAGGGACTTACCGTCTCGGTTTGATTTTGAGGCATTACGGTTCCGTGAATCTCATTGATGTCGAGAGGCTGAGGGAGGAGGCCAAGAAAGAGTGGGATTGAGGCGGGTTATCAGTCGGTCCGTGGAGGCGCTTGGATCCGTCCAATCTCTGCTAGCCAAAGCAGCCGGGCAAGCAGATTCTTGGAGAAACCCCGCACAGGCATGCCTGATCATGATGTGTCGCGATCCATCGCGTTCTTCTCCAGTCCGATATGTCTCGTTTCTCAGCTGCTGTCGTGTTCGCTTCTTAGAAGTGCTTTGCTGGTGTTATCAATTTCCGGCTCATTTCTGCAGGCCGTGATACGTCCCAACACCCTTCCCGCGCCAGCACCAGTAAACGTGGCGTCAACTTCTGCTAAGGAAATCTAAACTAAGTACCCCCCTATCATCGGTATCCGCAAAAGCTTGTGAGAATCTCATTACCAGGATCTTGGCCATCAAAGCTGTAAAGCACCTTGAAAACCGCCCGAGCCATCTTCGTTCCTCAAGGCTCTTTTCCGCAAACCGTGACGGTTTGCCTCTCCTGTGTAATTAATGAGCTTTTTGGTTAGTGAGGTGAGTGGGCGTAGTTGAAAGATAAGCAAACAGCTACACGAGCAGAACATGCTTCATTAAGGGATTTCCCGCTGATCTGCCGGACCGACACCCACCACTATGCTCAACTCTCGTTCCGTTCTTTAAGGCATTGGCGGACTTATAGGGGACTGGTCTCCTGTACATCTTGGGCTGTGCTATCAACTTTAGCCCAGTAATTGATACGGCGGCTATAGCTGGAGTGGCTACTGGTAGCAAGTAGCCGAGAGTGGGGTTAGCATCATACTGCTACTAGTAGCCGTGGGATAGGCTAATGGTGGGCACAGAGGCTACTAGTAGCTGAGGAAAACGCCCCTGGCGACGTCAGCAAGAACGACTAATTGTAGTAAGTGGCCACTCGTGGCTCCGGCTGCTACTAGTAGCCGCCTGCGGCTGTGACGGACTTTATTATTGGGAGCAGCTACTACTAACTACGTCAGCAAGGGCGGCTACTTGTAGCAAGAAGCTACTGGTGGCTCTGACATCCAGGTCAGCAAGGGTGGGTGGCTCTAGTGTTTAAGTTAGCGAGGATGGACTGTCAATAACCTAGAACGAGACGGCCATCACTGAGGAATACAGTCACCTCTATCTTGGGGGCCAGTGATGGCTTACGCACAACTCGGTTTTCAAGGTGCCCTTACAGTATTGACCGCCAAGAGCCTGCTATAAAGATTTTCACCATTGGAATCGTCTTTAGTGGCTTATATGTGTCTAGGGTATCCTGGTGGCTTCTGGCACGCTACGCACTGCGACATCAAAATGAGGGGATGGTGAGATACGTTTGATGAAAATCATGAAACTTTTAGAGAGTTTTATTATAGACCTAGAAATCATTGGAGGCCTTCCTTCAAACAGGAGACATATTGCGTTCACAGAATCAGAATCCTTATTCTCATTGCGCTTATTATACCTGACAGCAGTTAAGGCTAATTTGACTTTTAGGAGCCCTCATATGTATGGCATCTTCCTACTCATTTTGACAGGAACATCTTTTACGGGGATATATGAAATGTCAGTGTGGGGCTCCCGCCCAGGCGCGAGTGTACCAGTCGCTCGTGGAATGGGTGGAAATGGATGTATGGACGGGGGACGTGGAATGGATCGCCAGCCTGCCCATGCTACGTGATGAAGGGTGGACCTCAGCATCAACTTGATTATGTTATGTTGATTTACAAACTGCGGCCAAGTTAAGCTTGTCTGGGCTACGGCCAATACATAGAGTAGCCAAAGTTTTAATCTATGCTGGTTAAGTATAATGCGTGTTCGCAACGTCCAAGACAGCAGTGGACCCGTGCTATGCATGCTTGATATGACTTAAACCCGCCTTTAAGAGGGACTTTTAATGTAAGTGACTTTGAGATTTCTATTGAGTTGGGACCGTCTGTGTCTATTTGAGTTTGTCAGTCCAGCAGCATGAAGTCTAGATGCATCCCTGGTACTATCCGTCGTTTCCTCACTTTTTCCATGTTGTGATAATAGGTCCGCTTGTCCAATTGAGCTTCTGTGCGCATCCATATGCTTTGACTGCTTACACAACCTTAATCTCTTATTCATTCACTATTCCTCACTGATCCAAACCTCCTCCACATGCGAGCCGATTGGTCAGCGCCACATCCACATTTGGCACTTCAAGTCGGGGCTGAGTACGGAGTACCTCAGGGTTAATCCTAGTTTGCCCGGGATCGTAATACGGGGAGGGTGATTTTTAGGCTAATCCGGAATAGCGTGAGGCTTTTCCTTAACATCTCCTTGAAGGAGCTGGGTATCATGAGCGCCTAACATCAAAACATCGCCTTGCTGTGAATGCGAGCCTATACGGAACAGCAATGGATCCATTTGCCTCCTTGCCTGTTCCGATTCTGCTCCAAGTTTTTAAAAACATCTCCGACTTTGCCACATTGCAGCTTTTCCTATCTGCCAGCCCCGCTGCTGACGCTCTATTCCAAGATTACGGCTTGGAAGTCATCGACGCTGTCGCAACCTCATATCTGGACCTCGAATTGCCCCGTTATCTATATGCGATTATCGCCGTCTACACCGGCCTCGTCTCATCTCAGACTGTTGAGGAATTTCTCCGTGATCACCTTCAATCTGACGCGGCGTCCTTAATATTTAAAGATGGCTGCCGTCATTGGCGTTTCAACATGGACTTGACCGCTGCGGGTACTCTTCGTCGAGTTGTGAATTGCGCGGCTAATATTGAACGGCTCACGGTTGTTGTACTTGATAGGTTATTGTCGCGCATTACCGCCGTCCAGCCAATGAAGCTAGACAATCCAAACAGCCTGTATGGTAAGGACTTTGAGCCTCAGGGAAATGGGCCTAATGACCTCAGCATCTCGGAACCCAATCTTAGTTGGCCTTTCGCCGGTTCACACTCTCCTCCTGCCTCACCTTTCATGATCAGCCCGGAAGCCCGAAACCTTGCACCTTCATGGATCGAGTTATTCCGGGCGAGGCGAGCCATTTGGACCATTCAAGTTCTTGTGGATGCCCAAAAAGAGCTTGTGTTAACCGGATGGCCTAAGGAACGCCATGGAAATGAGTCTATGTTGGATTTTCGGCACGTTTTTAGCACTATCTACAACGCGCCTGCCGACATCCACGTCAAGGAGATTGCACAATGCCTCATGGATATCGGCCCTGATGTCGAGGCATCATGGTCTTATCCGCGACCGTCACCTCCGTCAGCTCTAGTACACGACCCGTCGCTACCACGACAATACCCTCCTATTCCATTACCCAGGCTCCCTAGGTGTCCCCATTTACCGACACCGTCTCGTTTCTGGCCCAGCAGCCCATTGACTGGGACTGCATTTTATGGGAACAGTCAGCCAAGACATTACGCGATGGAGCTTACTCGACGGGGCGTTCTATGCTGTGGAGCCTATTTGATTTCCTGCGTGACCGGGAAGAGCTAGTTGATAAAAGGACCATCATACAGACTATCAGGATTGCAGAGTGGTTGGGATTACGGATTTGGGATCGTAAACGCCTATGTGGCTTGGGCTTAGCTCTTCCTCCCTGTGGAGCATTCGGTTTAGGAGAATTTACGTCGTCTGAGGAGCGTCTGAACAAGCATATGCTCTTCACTTGGTGGAGTGTTATTCTATCAAGAGCTGATGCATGTTCACTGAAAGGCAGTGATAAAGCCCTAGAATCTTGAAATTAGATAGTTGTATAAGTTATAGATTAGATAGCTAGAAAAGGAGGATTAAATTCAGTTTCCAGCTATTATTCACAGTTAATTACTTGATATTTGTTGTGAGGTCAGCGATATGTATTGGGTTGAGTTGACTAGGCTAGCTAGGGGAGGCTATTCCAGGCCGTAAGGGCCCTGGCTGCCTCAGGCCACAACCGCGGGACCCGCGGCTGTGGGCTACGTTCAACAATATTTAAGTAGCTCTTAACTATGAGGTGCTTGATGAAGAGAGTGAAGGACGTAGCTCAATGGTATATCAATAGCAGTAGACAAGAAGGTAGGGGTCATGATATAACAGTCTGATCGTTGGCCCTCCCTATTCTAGGGCTGGCCTCACTAAATATGCTCTCGCCCGGCCCTTACTAGGATCCTCTATCGCGCCAAGAGGCACATGGCACTAACCAACTATTAATTGCAGTTAATTACTCAACATTTAAACAGCCTCTAACATGGTCCACCCCCGAGCTGCGTATCCCACCAAGCTGCGCACCTTTTCTTAGCATTCCGATACAACGCTGAATTTCACAACCATGACGCATTCAATTGACAAAAACTACCCAGAACCGAAGTTCTCAGCTGATTCTGAATCTACCTGACACGTCCATACACTATGCCCTGTCTCGCCGCAATTCCCACAACGCTGAGGAGCCAATCCAGCCTTCCTTTGCCGGCCCTTACCCTCCCGCTCTTCACAAGCTAATTGCTCATCTGCCTCCTTCTGGGCAAGTAAATATCATTGGAACACCATGCTCACAAGGCTGGGGCTTGAAACTCTATGTCTAGAGTATCACCCAAAGAGCCTTGCGTCTCAACAATAGATTATACAGTGATCGAGATAATCCATGGCTCGTGTTACCGCCAGCTTACGAAAATCCAAACGCAGCCATCTCCACTTCAGTCAAAGCACCGTCTCCACAGGGGATCTGTTCGAGTAGGTCAGTGATGGCGTGGTGGTTGATCACATTCGCATTCCACTTTGACGAGACCCTCTCAAGTTTCCCGGGAGTGCAGATGGGCAATGACATGAAGCCAGGCGTGCGGACGCCGTTCTCCATGATGAGGCTGCCCTGGCTGCCGGTTCCGTCAATGATCTGAGAGTTCTCCGGAATAGTGTAACCGTTCTTGTAGCCATTGAGGCGGTACCCTTCATACGAGCTGCGTTGGATGTTAGTCAGAGTGTTGCAAGCTTTCGGTCGACCTGTGAGCGCATACCTGATAACAATGTCGTCCAGAGTGAGACCACCCCAATTTTCGCCGTTGAGGATGTTATGTTCTCCACCTGGAAGAGCCCAGACAACAAGCCTAGATATGTGGTCTGATTTCGGGACGCCTCTCCAGGTCGGGAATCCAAGAAAGAAAGTATGCCCGTCGTGACAGACTGCCATCTGGTCGGCTTTGTCCTCGTCGATATACCAGACGCCCTCACCAGAGGTGACGCAGTCATCCGGAACCATCCTAATACGTTCAGTGACTAGTGGAGTAGGACTTGATCAGTACTTACAATATCATCGGGTGCATCGGCCCGTTTGGAAGGTCATCGATGACTACCGAAGATGTTTTCCATGCAAGCGGGAGCAGCTTTGCATACATGATCTTCTGAGCCACGTTAACGAAATCACCAAGGTCAAGGCTTCTCGTTATTTCAAGAGCTAGGCCTTTATTGACGAGACCCTCTAGCGTGAGCACAGATTCGCTTGACCCCGAGAAGAGTGTGCGGAGGAACTCAAGCTCTGACTCGATCCAAACCTCAAACAGATTGCCCATGGCGTTTGAAAGGTTGTTCTGAATTTCCGAGGCACTAAACGACTTGCATCAGTAATGTTCCGTATGGTTTGTGATATAGCTTAGACTTAGCATACGTAGGCAAGTGAGTCTTTGCCCAAGTGAAACCAAGACCGATTGCGGCATTTGCGCTTTCTTGAGCGAATGCATAGGTATTGCTGTTCGTAATAATCTTGCTAGACTTAAGGGCTTTGTGTTTTCAAGTCAGTTTAATACTTGGATGCTTGAGGTGAAGTCCTACCGATATTCCACGAATATGCAGATCCAATCCCAACGACAAATTGGAAGACAGTGAGAAGATCGTTGAGCCATGAATTTGATGGGGTCTCAGCCGGAGAGAAAGTGTCCTGAAACAAACCCATTGAGGTTTGCATCTGGGTCATCGCTCCCTGGAGAGCGTCGTAGACATTTCTCCTGAACTGGAATAACGAAGAGTTAGTTGACAAATGGTGTGGCGCTAAAGTACGAGTGACAGCTTGAATGACGTACCACATGCAGAGCAACGAAGGAATTGAGAATGAGAAATCTATCATGTACTGTCAGCATCATAACAGATTTGCTTCTTGCTTTGTATATACCCAGCTGGTTGGTTGACATCATCGCAAGTCATTGTGTCCTGGCATGGGCCATCACCCATGTTGGCACATATGAGCAAGTCCTTCGAGTTGAAGAGATTGCCAATGAACTCAGTGAAGGTTAGAGTGGACGGGGTAGGAGACATCTGATCGAGCATCCACTTGGAAGTTGCCACTTTGAATGCCCATTCGGCCCCGGCTGCCTCCCAGCGAAGATCGGGATGCTCGGCATCATTGATATATGTAGCATCACATTGGACATCTTCAGGAACCACGGTGCTATTTCTCTTCTGGGGTCCAGCTGACACTCCAGCAACGAGGCCGAAGGCTAGCAAAGTGAAGTAAGGCTTCATGTGGAGTGAAGATAGTAGTCAATAGTTGAATGATGTAGTGGTGTCTGGTATATTAGTGGCTGGATTTTCTCTAGCAGACTCGGTGCATTCTACCCTTTATAACAAGATGACCGACGGTTGAGTAGGCGTCTATAGATAGAAGTTGTTAAGAATACAAGATGGCCGAGTATAGCTAGGAACCAATAAAGAAACTGAATCCTAGCTCGAAGGATTCCAAGGCAATCTTCAAGGGTATGACGGCGGAAGGTGATGTCACAGTACTATTCCGAGGGCTGAATATGAGCCCACAATGTTTTACGCACCCTAGTCTTTCGTGGGGGCTGAATTGAGATGCCCGGCTTAGCCTCAAGGAGGTTGCAGCGCTTGGAGACTTCGGCTTCGGATTGGCCCTAACAGTCTGTCATGATGAACCGTGTCATCTCGACTGCACTGCGCCCAGATTGAGGGATTCTGTCGATCCCACACACGTATCAGCACCTTACTTTGACCTTAACTTCATTCCTATCTTGACATAGCGCAAGGAATATTCGGGTGTATGCTCGGTTGCTAGCGGGATAAGAAGTGGCTGAGGTCGGCGACCATTTGCGCGACGGGGCCAATAGAGATAGTGGATTCTTATCTCGCATCGGGGTTTAATATACAATTTCAGCCTTTGCTCCCCGAGAGCAAGCAAAGATCGTCCTACCACGCCATCGAATACCTAGGACGGGCGTCTGAAACTCATGCAGGGACACGCCAAGGGAATGAAGGATGCGATCCTAGTTTACCGTGGCTCGGCTTAAATGTATGTAGGTGAAGGCCGATCAAGATAGATGGACGACAAACTAGCTTCCTAAATAAGAAAGCAAGCACATGCATGGATCAGCTAAAAGCAATGTTCCGCCGAATTTCTGGTTCCAGAAGTGCTCTAGAACATGATGTCAAATCGGTCTGACGCCAGAGCATGGTTAGTACTCGTTCAAAACTTGCTCTTGTTCTATCCGTTTTTCTATGAAGACGTCTCTGGAGCTGGAATACAGGTCGACGAGTAGCCTGATCTAATGCTTTACAGGTGGGTCTGAAAAGAGTCCCGCAGTCAATCTGGGTTGCCGAGCAAGCCGGTTGCATGACAACGAGATCTATTCCGCACCGCCCCCCAAACATGACGTTGGTAGGGTTGCTTCGCAGGATAAGGAGCGATTTATCATCGAACCGAACTAACCAAAACTCAGTGGTGATACATGGCGATGTACCTGGAATGGAGATGAAAATGGCATAGCCCGACAAAGTAGCTGAGGATGAGTAAACAGAGTCCGGACCCGTGCTAGTTAGTATGAACAGCCAAATGCCCTTCATTAGTCAAGATAAGATGGCCTCTTGTGTAATGATCTATTCTAGCGAGTGTGGTGTCATCTACTGGATCTATCTACGGCATAAACAAAGCCTGATGTCCTACCGCGTCGCCTTCTCCGCCACGGCACTTGCCTTTTCCCAGTCTTCCCATGCAAATCCGGCATCCATGACCTCATGTCCGGCACCCGCTCTCAGCCGTACAACATCCATCTCAATCATGTTTATGAGAGTGACGAACTCTACACGAGTGTCCATGAGCTAGCCCTTGATAGTGATGTTGCGGGTTATGAGGCTGACGTAGTTGACAGTTACGTCTCCCATGGAGCCCAGAAAAATGACGCGGGCACCGGATCTGAGCGCGTTGAATGATGTCAAGAGGTGGTGCGGGGAAGCAGTCGCTACAGGAGGTGAAACGTCGAAAAAGGCGCCCGCGCCATTGGGAGAAAGGGCCTGGATGGCAACGGTGTCTTTCTCGACATCGCCTGTGGTTTCAGGGGCGGTAATTCGAGGGTGGCGCCTCGTCATCACATCGAGCTTCATCGCTGTGCGTGAGGGTGCTATAACACGACAGCCGATCTGGGCGACGAGCTCCGCGGCGGTGCCAGAATAGTAGCCTGTAGCTAGGGCGACGATGCGGCCTCGCCAGCAAGGAGATCAGCAGCGTTCACGCCGCCATACACAATAGCAAGGCGCCCAATGTAGTTCAAGTCACCAAAGGATACCCAATTTCCATTGTGAAGGCGTCCTCGTTCAGAGGCACACAATTCTCCATTGGCATAGTTGCACGGTTTTCCAACGGCCTTTCCAAGCCTCAAACAATTTGCCCGCTCTCTCCTGTCCAGCTCTTTCATGGAGTCCAATCAGTACTTTTGTGCCTTCAAAGTGATCTCTACCCCTCACAATCCCACAGACGAACACGAACTGGTCGGGTTGCAAAGCCACGGCATCCGGCCCGACGGATAGAATACGGCCAATAGCAGAGCTTTCGGAGGCGTATGGGACAGGGAAGGAAAGAGGCCCCTTACCTGTGAAACCAAGACAGGTGTGAGGGTAGATGGTCGAGGTATGGATACGAACAACGGCGGATCCCGGGGCCGTAGTGAGAGATGGAGCCTGCGTCTTTTCGAGGATCTGCTGACCGACGAGAGGGCTTCCAGAAATGGTCCAAGCGCAGCTCACTTCCGATCAAGTGTATCACTGGATGAAGAGGTAGACAACAAGAAATCAGGCCCGATGAAGCCAGAATCGACAACACCCTTGCCTTCGTTGCATTCAACTGGCTGTTGCACCGTAACAGCCGCCCAAGCACCAGCGGGACATGAGTCATGTCGCCAAAGTGCAATCGACTTCCTTTTCTCAAGAGCTGCCAACCTCATTAGGGAGTCTATCGAGGTCGAAGGATGCCTTTTTCTTAATGCTGCCTCGGGGTCCTTAGGCGGACCAGTTAGTCCATCCGGCGCGGATAACCCAGAACCTTCGAGTCCCTCCCTATCTGTCTATAGTGGTAAAAGCAGCAGCGGCAGCAGTATCAGCAGCGATGAGAACAAGGGCACTAGCCGACAGAAATGGTCGCCTTGTGGGGTGCTTGGTTTCTCCACGTCGGACAAGTCCAGCGTCGATGGGGAGATGAACCTGGCCCTCCATATGGATGTGGCAGAAAATTTCCTTTCGACGCTTCTACGACGGTACCCTAGGGACAAAATCTTCGTTTTTGGTGCCAATGGCGAGCTGCAATACAGTGATTTATCTGAGCAGGACCGAAATGGGATGGCGAATGGCCACGAAGCGACATTGCCTGGTGACGGACAAGGCTCGCTCGGTTTTGGCCAGAACATAGCCCAAAAGAAGCACCGTCAAGACCCGTGGGCGCGACAAAAAGAAGGCCAAATTACCCTGAACATTTTCCCGGGAGCGCGCGCAGTGTGGCCTTTGTACCTGTCTGGGATCCGAGGAGAAATAGATGGTTTGCGGGTGGCTTCATCTATAGCAAAACACCGACTCGCATCTTCTTAACTGAGACGGAGCTGAGCTATCTGAGGGCTTTTGGAACGCTGGCTATGGCGGAAAACGCAAGTCATGAAATCTTGTTGGATGAAAAGGCCAAATCGGACGCCCTGAGCTCCCTCTCCCACGAGCTACGCTCTCCTCTCCATGGCAATATCCTTGGCGTCGAAATACTAAACGATACGAACCTGAGCGTCCTTCAAGGCGGCATAGCGCATACTCTTGAAACCTGTGGCCGTACACTGAGTGATACCCCTGATAATCTCCTCTACTTCTCAAAGATCAACAACTTTACGGCGACTTCGAAGAAGCAGTAGCGAGTAGCTGTTGGCTGAGGACTCCGCCATGGCGCGGCAAAAGCTATTGAGGGCTGGGATGGTGAGTCTGTAGTTTGTCGTCAGGCTTGCTCGTCTGGCAGAGGAAGTTGTGGAGATTGTGTTTGCAGGCTTCAAGTTTCGGCAATTGTCAATCTCCCAGTTTGCCAGCCACAACCGTGATACTTATCCCGATGTTTTGCCAACCACCAACTAGATAAGGCACGAGCAGAGGAAGTGCTAGAACCCGACACACTACTGTCTGGAGAACTTCAAATGGCGTTTAGAGATGTCTCGATATTCCTCATGGTCGATCCGGCCTGTGACTTGATATTTTATACCTAGCCTGGGCAATTCGTTGAATCAGCATACAAACTAGATCCTCGTGGATGCTGGTTCATCTTTTTGGACGTCTCAATGCCAGTCATGGATGGCTTCACAGCCAGCCGGTCCAGTAAGGGAGTTAAATTCCAGTATACAATCGCAGCGCGTTGCATTCTGAGATGATCTCTCGGAGTACAGAGTTATTTAGGCACTCGCTCCAGTCCCGGCATGACGAAACCCCAGGGTTCAGCAAGACGCGCCAATTGCTGCGCTATATCGCATGGTTTGAGGCTGCGATAAGTCTGGTTGAGGGCCAGCTCGATGGTAAGCAATGCGACTTGACAGAATGGGTCTTGGGAGGCGAGAGGGGGTTCACACTGCGACACTTTTCTTGTCCAGAGGCACCAAAAATTATTGCTCGTACCCATAACGGACGGTACTGAGCTCGATCGCCTAGAGATTGATAACTCATGTACGCCTGATGTATGCTTCAGTAGGGCAATTTTCAATTGATTGTAAAGTTGCGTTTTAACAGTCTGATGAATATTACCCTACACTATTAAAAGGTCAGTCAGTATAAGACTTTAAAAGAACGACATATTAATTATAATTAATAATAAAAAGTAATTATATAAGTATTTAATAGTGAAACCTTTGTAGTATTATCTTTTTATTAATTTCAATTTATTTTTAAGCCATAATGTGTATTAAAATTCTCAAAAGCAGAATATTTTTTAATTATGGTGGGTCATAGTTGGACTAGTTATAGAAGGCCCAAATTCTTCTAAGAAAACTCAAGCCTTTTTTTTTTTTTTGAAATCTTTTCTATACTAGCTAATATCTTATTTATATGCTTTTACCATTTGTTATTTTATTCTTGTAGAAGATCTATTTTTACCTATTTTAATTATTAAGTTATGAATATTCTCAAGTATAGTATTTAGGTGTGACAATGGTACTTTTGACAGACTTTCGATACCCCACTTTACATAGGTGCAGAAGCCATCTAAGATTGGCGTTCGGGAGACCCGCTGCGGCGCATTATACGACACAGGAGAGCACAATCGATAATTTAATGAAGTAATGAAGAATGTTACACGATGCCTATTGACATGAGAGACCAACACATGGCAGGCCACTACAGACGGGGTCTCGCAGCCATTCTTTTGGGCAGTGTCACTGCACTTCACTGTCCCTCGCCCAAACTGGGGGACGACGCCCTGGCACACCCCCCTATCATATCCACGAAACTTGCGAGGACCCATCAACAAGTTCCTGGAACGCCACAACAGATGCAAATCCTTCGCATCAACACACACGAATGGCCTGTGATGTCCACAAGGTAGAAAACGATCGTCTACCGGAGAGCGAAAGATGAGTAAATTCGAATTCCTCGCCGTCTCAACAAATGCCATGTTGCTCAAATCCATCCAGACTAGGGCTAAAAACCCTACTGACAAACCTCCCGCAGATTGGTTTCAACTGTCGAAATGCCGATATGAGACAGATCCCAAAGATACGAAACCTCGCCGGTATCTACGCACGGAACATCACCCACGAACGAGATCGCGCAAGCCGTCACGGGGAGCGTCTATCAGAGAGGATCCCCGTGACTATATAAGGGCCACAAATACAGTTTACTATATGTTACGTTCAATGCCGTTGGTAGACGAAAGGAACGCACATTACCATTTATTGATCACTGCACCAACATGATTGCGTCCAACAGCCACATGCTGGATTCCAACAAATTCACATCTCAATACTGGAGGTTTCGCAAGTGACTTGTTGAGCCTGGATATAGATATCTCTGTATCTGAAACACGATGGTTTAAGGAGTCAGAGGAGATGTATGAGCCGGCGCTAGGAGGCTGCGAGAAGGGACCTGGACCTCATCACATATCGACTCTCGGCACCGTCAATGACTTGGGGAACCTCTATAACCACCAAGGCAAGTTCACGGAGACAGAGGAGATGTATGAGCGGGCGCTACATGGTATCCAAACTGCCCTGGGACCCAACCATCCCAAATCATCTATGGTCATGCGCAGCATGGAATCTTTACAGCGCATCGAAGTTATCACAAGTCGTCACTTTCCATTCATTACAAAGGGCGGCCTAACTGGATCAGCAGGTATTTCCATAAGCACGGACAAAGAGGCCAAGCCAACGGGCGGACCGAAAGCGTTGGGACGGCTGGCAGCGAGGATCCGCGAAATCGTCAACCTCGTCGTGTAGAGAGATCCAACGAATCAACTCAATAAGGACGTAGCAATTGACTTGCAATACGGCACCAAGCTGCTCCAGGCCATTAAAACCCAGGTCAGCATGGAGGATTACGTCGCGGAACTGGCACAATCCAAGCTGGCCAAGGGCAGTGACGACGTCCCGATCGATTTCTTTGGAGACGTACAGCTGCACCATGCTCATGTCCGCCGAGCAGACGGGGGTATCCTGTCGTGGAGCCATAGTGATGCAGCTCGGGGGCACCAGGCACAAGACTCAAGGTTGTAGTGTAGCTCGTCAACGAGCAAAGGGAAGCCTGTTGTCGTGACGTCTTGATTGGGTTCAACATTCAGTCAACGCAGGCCGGGTACTGGCACTTGCAGTTGCGTTTCCAGCCCCACGGTGGCGATATACATGCGCTAGGTCTGGATTTTAGCTGGTGCTTACATGGGTAGATAGGAGGCAAAGGTGACAAATTCATGGCACATGCACCTGGACTCCCGTTGAGCGACTCCTTCCATTGGACAGCCACAACCCACTTTCATCGATCAGCAGCCAAATGCCGATCGAGCTAAGGGTGGCTGTGAACAGGGCGCTCTATGCATGAAAGTATGTTTAACCCCAATCGGGGACAAACGCAAGTCTAATCGGAGGATGGTGGTCTGTGGGAGAAAGATTCGCGGGCATTTCGCGGGATTAGTTTGTTGTCGGGTTCGGTAGTAACTTGCCCCTTTCTTCTCTTACCTAGAACTTCCACTATCCTGCGAATTCAAATTGCTGGTGTCGTATTATCGACATATCAACGAAACTAGGTTACAGCTGCCGAGAGCCAAAGAAAGACAAGATCAAGATCATGTCAGCACCAGCCAGGACAATGATGGTGGCTCGTCCCATCGGTTCCGCAGCCTCTCAGGGGGGGGGGGTCTTCACCTCCACGCCTCTCAGACTCGGTCTTAAAGAGATATCAACTAGTACGTCCCGATCTTCTCGCCCCCTCTCATCTCCGGTTCGTCTAAGGATCACAGTCAACTTACAAATCTTACAACAGTAGATGACGCCCCCACCAACGAGCGCAATAAGCAAGACTCGCTCGCCAGCAAAAGTCCGGCACGGGTCACTGGAAGCCTGAGCTCGCGTCGGATAGCGAGGAGGCGGTGCAAGCGGATCGTGCTGCAACGGCGGCAGGAGGAAAAGTGGATGAGCCCACGAGAATATTGCAGGAGAAGACCAAGAGCACGGCCGAGTCCATCAAGGTAGCTAGAATAGAGTTTTGACACTAACAGGGATCTCATGATGATCCTAATAAGCTTGCCATGTGACAGTATTTAACGTTTATAAGAAGTGGCGTTAGCATATCCTTTATAGAAAGCTAGCTGACGGAACCTCTGGCTTTGGAAAGATCAAACTTCTCTTTCATCTTCGGTAGATACGAAATCGAACCCTCAAAAAAACAGAATACAAGCCTAAGTGCGTGGGAGAAATATGATGTTTCCCGTATAACCGGTCAAAGGTTATTAATGAGCTCGTTAACCCGTTATCCTCACTCCTGAAAAGTTATACCCGAAAAGGACCTTCCTAGGTATAGTTAAGGAGGAATCATCATCGCTCCCCATAACACCTAGTCGAAGAGTTGCTCAAGCAGATGCTTCTTCAACTCCAAGATCTCTTCATAGTGAAATTCCTGCATTTTTTTAGGCTGCACCTCCTACACCGCCACTTCGGCTTAAGACGATTGATTGATGTGATGACTTTATTATAACATATCCTATGCAGGCGTTGACACTATGCGGTACTCCTGGTCCGCATTTAGCCCTTCAAGTATTTGAGTAACTGATCTTAAGAACTAAATTAAGTATTTTGACAATTTCGATCGAACCCAGGCGCCACGCTTCCGACATTTGAACAGGATGAATATCCACTACATTGATCGCGGCCTCGTGACTGCAGGAGGTGGTGGCCTTAGGATATTGACCGTATGTGGAATATCGCCCTGTTTGCAGACGGGGCAGGTATCATGTCGCTTCATAAACCACTTGGTGATGCATTCGGAATGGAAGGCATGTCCACATGGCAGACTTCGAACAATCTGCTTGCCCTGCATCGCTTCGAGGCAGAAAACACTAGAGGAGTTGTGACTGTAATTAGACTTGAAACACGAAATGAAATACAGCAGACAATTTTCGATGTTGCAGTACCTACCAGACCAGTGTGTTATTGTTCGAGGGCTCAAAGTGTCTGGGGGAGTGTTTCATTTGGTCCCTCCACTTCTTATACGACTGAGCCGGGGCGACATTGTTCAGTCTTTCAACAGTGAAACAAGTGACAGGTCCCTCCAGATCGTTGAGATGGATCCCCCATCGCTCTGATTCACGCCGTTTGAGATAAACCCTATTTGAATGGTGTGAGGGGTAAGCGCTGAAACGGCAGGCATTCCGATCTAGTCGATGAACGCACCAGGAGATACATGCCAGGACAATTATGAGCATAGCACTGAATAAAATGACCGGGGATAGGTATGCTGGTCGAGGCGATGGGGATATGGGCTCAACTTGGGTGCTGGTGGCTGAACTCATGTTGCTACACCGCAAAATGCTGCAGTTATAATACTCGTGCATTTCGTTTGTCCATCTTGATCTGAGCAAGTTGAGCATCTGTGGATTTCCCCACATTTAAGATGCCTTTCTCCCAGAACTTGTCGGATGGATGCGTGGCATTGCTAGATCTCCCGGTCTCGTGGTATTGTACCATCCATCACGCATCTTCTGGTGAGTAGAGTTTGCACGTGCCGAATGGGCTTCGACCCAAGCGTTTTCGTGAGCCATCCATTGGGACTTGGCGGGTGGCGAAGACTGCAGAGCGAGTGAATGAGCAGCCCACCTCGTCATTCGACTAAATGGTGGTGTCTTGCGTGGCCGGCACCCGCCGTTGCCCAGCAAATGGCATATTTTTCAAGTTCACGTTGACAGTCTCGGCTAAGGAATACTGAAGGAAGGCGTCACTGTGGTCTCGGAAAGGGTAAGGGGCAGAGCTTGCTTCTGCCAACTCGGTGGCCATCCGCCGTGACCTGCTCTTCTATCACCCCGGCATCATAACCAATCATGCCGGACCAAAAAAGTATGAATGTCAATCAAGCTGGTGTCCTGGGACTTGGCGTTGTCACAGCCGAAGTCGCTGGTAGGTCGTCCGGCCCAGTGGCTGCCCCAAACTAAACCTTAGGAGGGGGGAGGGGGTGACTGATCCAAAGCGTCTGATCATGAGTGTCGGGGGTGGTGCAGCAGCATCTGGCAAACATGTGCAATAAAATACAAAGCCCCAAATCCTAAACTGCGCTTCTTGTCGACATCGATTAGGCGAGGCGAGGCAGCATCCTCTGTTTTTGTCTCTCTCCTCTTCGCAACACCATCATCAGATACTTCCCTGTTACGCATAGCAAGCCAGAACCACGAATATTTAAGCCCCGCATGAACCCATTGATCAAACCGCGGCCGCTGAGAAGGCCGCAAGCGCCTACCATCAGGGTGGATGTCTCGGCCGTCCACCCCGAAAACGAGAATGGTAATTAATGCCCTAGCGCAGAAGCAACCCGTCAATTCACTGCATTTCAGCGCCGCCAGCTTACATTCTTTGACAGTAAACATACCTTCGACATCGCAATCACTCACCCAAACGGGCGCCGGCACATTGACAGTCCCTACCATACGTTCCAAAGCCGATTCGTGGGATTCATCCGGCACCACCCATGTCAGCTCAAGCGAAGGCCTGCAAACCAGGTCGGCGTTCCTCGAAATCCAGAAAGGCAACATAGACGTGCTCCGACCCAATCCAGGGGACGAACTCCTCTTCAGCGTCGAAAATAACCCCTTCGCATTTTCACCCGGCCAGCTTGGGAAACTCATCAATCCCAAGAGTTTAGCCGCTTTTGTGGCACTCGGAGGACTATCGGGGATAGAGAAAGGCCTGCAAACTCATCGCCGTGTTGGTCTGAGTGTTGATGAGAAACATGCCTCCGAAACCATCACGTTTGAACAGGCCACCTCCAATTCGGTGCCAGAAGTAGACCCGGAAAGCGCACTTGGAACATCTCTCAATCTCGAGCAGCCTGGTGGCGGCCAGCCTCCTCATCATGGTGATAGGCGAGAGGACCTCTTCATCGATCGTAAGCGCGTATTTGGAGACAACAGGCTGCCAGACCGAAAATCAAAGTCCTTACTGCAGCTAGCATGGATTGCGCTTCAAGATCGAGTCCTGATATTACTCAGTATCGCCGCTGTCATCTCACTGTCCCTAGGACTATACCAAACGTTTGGCCACACACACCATGAAGGTGCCAGAGTCGAGTGGGTTGAAGGCGTGGCTATTATTGTCGCCATCGCTATTGTGGTCGTTGTTGGCGCCTTGAACGACTGGCAAAAGGAGCGTCAATTTAGGAAGCTAAACATAAAGAAGGAAGATCGACTCGTCAAGGTGATCCGCTCGGGGAAGTCGGCGACAATGTCGGTGCATGATGTCCTCGTGGGAGATGTCATGCTCTTGGAACCAGGAGATATCGTCCCTGTGGATGGCGTCTTCATCGACGGCCACAACCTCAGCTGCGATGAGTCTTCCGCCACGGGCGAGTCCGACCTGATCAATAAAGTGCCAGCAGATGATGTAATGCGCTTGCTCCTCCGCGAAGAGGCACCGAAACTCAAGAAACTCGACCCTTTCATTATCTCTGGGGCCAAAGTTCTTGATGGAGTGGGATCCTTTCTCGTGACGGCGGTCGGCAGAAACTCGAGCCACGGCAGAACCATGATGTCAATTCGCGACGACCCTGGACTTACTCCTCTACAGTCCAAACTCAATGTTTTAGCAGGTCAGTTCGACGAGCGTTTCATTGTATCTGGTCTTGTGATGAATCATAAATATACGGGAAATTTGGAATGAGACTGACGCTTCTGTCTAGGCTACATCGCAAAGCTCGGAAGTGCAGCCGGTGGCTTCCTTTTTCTTGTGCTCTTTATCGAATTCCTCGTTCGACTGTCTAATAACGATAGTAGCCCAGAAGAAAAGGGACAGAGCTTCTTGCAGATTCTCATCACCTCTATCACTATCATCGTCGTTGCCGTTCCCGAAGGCTTGCCTCTGGCCGTGACGCTATCATTGGCGTTTGCTACAAAACGGATGACGAAAGAGAACAACCTCGTTCGCCACTTGCAGTCATGCGAGACCATGGGAAACGCAACGGTCATCTGTTCCGATAAGACGGGAACGCTAACGGAAAATGTCATGACAGTCATCTCAGGAGCCCTGGGAAAGGGTGGCCGCTTTCGGTTTGGTGATGTACATTTTGAACCCCAAATTGAAAGCAGCAGACTGGCTTCAGAAGAAGAACAAGAAAACCATGTGGCCACGAAAAGTTCGGTTGGTCAACGGAAGGAAAAGGAGCCGGCGGAACAAGTTTCGATGAGCCAACTCTCGTCCAAGCTGCACGCACAGTATCAAGATCTCCTCAAGACAGCTATTGTTGTGAATACCACAGCCTTCGAGGGAGAGGAGAACGGAAAACAAATCTTCGTCGGCACAAAAACAGAATCTGCGTTGTTGGATTGGGTCCGCCTATGTTTCGCTCTCAGTCTTCTCGAGATAGAGCGCGCCAACCACCCAGTTAAGCAGCTATTCCCATTCAACTCCAAGCGCAAGTGCATGGGGGCCGCCATACAGCTGGCAGAGGATGGAAGCGCTGAAAAGGGTAAGAAATATCGGCTCTTCATTAAAGGCGCGCCGGAGATCGTTTTGGGCCAATGTGCGAACACTCTCGGCGACCCCACGAAGTCGTTAGCCTCGGTGCCTCTGTCAGACTTACACAAGGAAGACATCAAACACGTCATATTCGGCTACGCAACTCATTCGCTTCGAACCCTCGCCCTGGCATACCGTGATTTTGGACGGTGGCCACCCGAGAAAACCAAGAACTACGACGAGTCCGGCTCCGGTATCGTGGAGCTCGACGACGTCTTTCAAGCCATGACCTGGATTGGCGTCGTCGGCATCCAAGACCCTGTTAGAAAGAGCGTTCTCAAAGCTGTGAGGGATTGCCGCACTGCGTCGGTCTCGGTGAAGATGGTGACGGGCGACAACGTCGAAACAGCGAGAGCCATTGCTCGAGAATGTGGCATCCTCAAGCAGGGCGAGCAAGGTCTGGTGATGGAAGGGCTGGAGTTTCGTCAACTCAACGAATCCGACCGGGCAGCTACTGTCAGAGACCTTCGCGTGCTCGCCAGGACGAGCCCCGAAGACAAGCGCATCCTCGTCAAGACGCTGAGGAGCCTCGGGGAGATCGTTGCAGTGACTGGAGACGGAACAAACGACGCCCCGGCTCTCAAAGCAGCCGATGTTGGTTTCTCCATGGGTATCACCGGCACCGAAGTGGCCAAGGAAGCTTCCGATATCATACTCATGGACGACAACTTCTCGTCCATCGTCAAGGCCCTTGAGTGGGGCCGCGCTATCAACGACGCCGTCAAGAAGTTTCTACAGTTTCAGCTCACTGTCAACATCACAGCAGTTGTTATTACGTTCGTTTCGGCCGTTTCAGATGATGAGGAAACATCGGTCCTAAACGCCATTCAACTTCTGTGGGTGAACCTCATCATGGATACCTTCGCCGCGCTCGCCCTCGCTACCGATCCGCCGACCGCAAGTCTCCTCCACCGAAAGCCCGAGCCAAGAAGCG
Organism: Dactylonectria estremocensis; assembly: GCA_020744375.1. Lineage (NCBI taxonomy): Eukaryota > Fungi > Ascomycota > Sordariomycetes > Hypocreales > Nectriaceae > Dactylonectria > Dactylonectria estremocensis. Next base: position 578,264 of record JAGMUU010000024.1, on the reverse strand, counting down.
CGCCGATGATTACGCTGCCCATGTGGAAGATGATCATTGGGCAGTCAATCTTCCAATTGGTTGTCTGCTTCGTCTTGTGGTTTGCAGGGCCGAGCTTCCTTGACTACCCAGAGACTGAGCTCAGGACCCTAATCTTCAACGTCTTTGTTTTCATGCAGATCTTCAAGCTGGTCAACAGCCGTCGCATCGATAATCAGCTCAACATATTTGAGGGGCTGCACCGCAATTATTTGTTTATGTTGATGATGTGTGTCATGATCGGTGGCCAGCTTATCATTATCTTTTTTGGGAGGGAGGCCTTTGTCGTCGTCCAGTTGAATGGAAAACAATGGGCGATCTCCGTTGTCATAGGGTTTTGTTCTATCCCCATTGGTGTTCTTATCCGACTGTTCCCTGACTCCATCATCGAACGATCCGTTCAATCTATCAAAGACCATTGGCCTACTTGGCTGCGGTTCCATCGAAAAGCAAAGAATAGGGACGAACAATCACCAGACTTCGATGCTGAGAACTACGACATCGATGCCGCACTCTTTGGAATCAGAGATGATCTAGAGTTCTTGACAAAAGTGAGGGGCGGTCGGATCAGAGCGCTGAGCGAAGCTCTAGCGAAATCGCGTGACTTGATGTCACATCCACGTCGTTCAGTGTCGAGATCGAGAAATGAGAGCAGAAGAGGGTCATCTCGTTCGTCGAACCGGCCACCGATCTCGCCCATGCTTTCAGCGGTGGGTATGCCAGGCGTTATGGCTGCGAGTGTTGGGGGTTTGTCTCCGGCAGAGCGTCCTGTATCTAACCACGGAGAGCTGTAGAATCTGGTTCCTAAGTAGCAAGTTAGTGATAAAAGTCTATGGTAGCTTATTGAATGAAAGTGTATGAATTCACCGCGCTACTCTATGTCACTACCCGTTGGAATTGTTGTTGGATAACTTGTCTGATGGTGTCATCCCCGTGTCCCTATTAGCCTGTGACTCATACGGGATTGGATCAATGTCATCAGCCTGATCCCTAGGGCCTAGGCCACCGACCTGATCCCTAGAGCCTAGATTGATATCATCGTCCTGATCCTCGTAGTGAGAGTCCCCCCAGGTTAGGGTCAGGCTGCTAGCTGTGTCTCCCTCTGCAATAGACGGGTCCAGTTGGGCCTCTTCCACTTGGTTAAGCAGGTGGTCTAATTCTTCCCTACTGACTAGCAATAGGTCGTCTTTTAGCTGATTGATATCTCCATTGAATTGTTCGTCTTCATTGAAAATGACATCTCTAGTAGAGATGACCTTCCCAGTAGCCGGGTTCCAGATCCGATAGATATTGGTTGACTGGTATCCCACAAGGTAGCCGATCCAGGCACGGGGATTTAGCCGCTGCCGCTTGTTGCGGCCCTTCAGAGCGTCTTGGGTCATAGCAAAAGCCTTAGATCCGTAGGCCCGTAGGTTACCTAGATAGGGGACCTTGCGTTCCTGACTGTTGCCATCTCGCTGGGCTATAGCTGTGTGGAACCGGCTGTAAGGGGTATCCCAGTTGTTGATCCTTCGAGGCGTCCGGTTATACAGGTAGACAGCAGCTCGATAGATCTCAACCCAAAGGAAGGAAGGAAATCGGGCTCCGGCCCGTAGGGCCCTAGCCCTTGTCTTGATGACCTTGCCGGAAAGCTCGGCGCCGCCATTCTGGGCAGGTGTGTCTGCAGCTGTTGACTCCACGATGATGTCCATCCCGGTGAAGAACCTGAACACTAGCCGTGGCCGGTCTTCAGACTTCCCTAGGATCTCTCTATCGCACTCAATGACCTGAGGCTTCAGCTGGTACTGCCGAGCTAGATGACCTAGGAAGTCCTTGAAGACTGGGACAAGCTCTTTGTGTTGCCGGGTCTTCAGATAATAGTCCCAGATGTAGCCGGAATAGCGGTCTCTTATTAACAGTAGGCTAGCTCTTCCCTCTGGATCCTCTTCCAGGTCGTGGAAGTCAATGGCTAGCCTTAGACCAGGTCCAGCTGGAAGGTCTCTTGGCCGGCGGCTGACTTGTCGGGTCATCTTGGAAGTGCCGCAGTCATCGCATTTGACTGTTGCAATCCCTTTGATCCGGACCCCTGTGACCTTGTTGACTAGCCTTTCTAGGGCTTGAGGCCCCGGATGACCAAGCGGCAGATGCCATCGGCGGGCATCTTGTTTCGTTGCCTTAGGTCGGGATGATGAGTTGAACCGGCTGTGTTGGAAAGGAAAGGCGGCTTCCGGCTGATCTGATGGAACATCTTCAATGACAAATTGGTCATATCGGTCAGCTAGATAGCAAAGGATCAATCCGGCTGCTGTACGGAGACAGTTAAAGTCTGGGCGTGTGTCCCACCAATAGCCCTGCCGTTGCAGCCTTCGTAGGGATACTAGGTTACAAGGGAAGTCGGACAATAGGCCACCTCAAACAGGGATATAGTCTGAGGTCCTTTAGGTCCCTTAGTCAGGATATCTACCCGGCCGTAGCCTCGGACAAAGACTTCGTGTTCCCCAGCAATAAGGATGTCATCTGCTCTAGCAGGCTGATATCCTTTAAGCCGGTTGATCTAGTTGAAGATGTGGATTGTCGCTCCAGAGTCTAGGATAGCTGACTTCCGTAGGGGATACCGGGCAGCAGGAAAAGCGGCATTGACTGCAGTTATCAGATCAGAACAACGCCCTATGCCCCGGCCTAGTCAATCTGACCCAGCCGGTCCGGCTGACCCCTTGAGGGCTTTGACCTTATCCTTCAGTTCTTGACAGGAAAGTCGGTATTTGACTGCATCCCTCACCAAAGGGTTGGGTTCAAACCAGTTAGGAGCTCTAGAGGGAAAGGCGTAATAGCAGCTAGCTAGGCTGTGGGCACCGCCGCAAGCGTCGCAGCTAGAGTTGCTATTTCCTTGATCCCGGGCTTCCTTAGGCTTCATTTTCTTTGACTGAGAAACTGGTTGGTCGGACTTGCGTTTCTTAGGGGTCCGTTTTGGCTGAGAGGGCCCGGCAGATCCAGCAGGCTGTTGACCTTCCTGATCGGGATCCTGTTCCTGACCCGGTTGGTCAGCCGGATCCGGGTCCTGACTGTAGGTCGGGCCAAAGGCTCCTCTCTTGACTCGGGGCGCGGGGGTCCTAGCCGGCTGCTGCAAGCCCTGCTCGTTGAATTCCTCTCGTAGGGACTTGGCGATCTCTCGGATGGATAGAGACCTCGATTCTAGCTCTTTCCGATAGATACCGCGATAGGTAGAGACCCAGCTTCCAACAGCTGGTCGGACAGCCTTGCAGAGGTCACTAAACCAGACATTTGGATCTTCTAGGCCTCCTATCCCTTGGGCCTGGGCTTGATGTGTGGCTTGCTCCCAGTCGGTCAGCCAGGTTGGAAAATTCTTAGAAGACCTAGGCACTGTAGCCAAGATCTTCTGATATTTAGCTAGGGCTGCATTTTGCTGCTCAGTCTGACTAGTCCCAACGCTGTCCTTGAGGTTGGTGTACCAGCTCCTTAGGTCCTGTTCAGGATCGCAAGAACTGGCTTTGAGGGACTTGTCGACTGTGTCTGAGACCCAGGTCTTGACCTTATCGATCCACTGATGTTGCTGTTCGAACTCCCTATAGTCTTGGTCGTAGTCCTTACGTTCAGACTGATAGATAGCTCTATCTTCAGCAGTCAATTCTGCAATAGACTGAGCCATTTGGTCTGGATCGGTTGTCTCAGAAGCTGCAGCCTGACTTCGGGTTTGCATAGGTAGGAGCCTTTTTTTGTAGGAGCTGACAGACGGCCTGACTGGCCTTATTATGGGCTGATCATCCTTATCAGGGTTGATCAGGTCCCAGATTTTAGCTGAATTTGCCTTCGTCCGGAAGGCTCTGTCCCAGTCCGCCCAATCTTCCAAGGTCCTGAGGAAGATCCTTTGGTCGGCAGATGCGGCATTTTTGGACGACATTGCGATATTCGTAAAATGGGGTAGAAAAGCCGTATGGATCGTAGCGTAAATAGCTTCGTCACGCTAATTCGACTGTTAATTGTTGGATCCGATACGGGCTATTCAATCAGGCAAATAGGGATCAATGCAGTGGATCCAAAAGATGATGATATTGATGTCTGATGATGTTCCTTGTTGCCTCTGGCCCCTCTTCTTGTGTGAGGGGTTTTTGGGTCAATCTCACACCCTATGACTAATAAGACAGGATATTGATGTGGGTTGTTCTTATCCGGGCCTTATTCCTCCACCCGAGGGTCAATCCAACAGAACATACATACACCCGATCAGACGTGTCACGATGTGTATTTGGGTAGCAGGGCGTGTACATGGCGTGTGACTGCTATAGCAATATCCTTTTAGCTACTTCTGCATAAAGGATGTACAGGGACTCAGACCGGGGATCTGACGCAATCAAGAACATACATACATCCAATCAGAGGCCTCACACAATAAGAGGTCGTGACACTCCTCCTCTCTCTTTTAACTTCTAATAACTCATTTATTTTTCTATCTTTTTAAGAGTTTTTTATAGCTAAATGCCTTATTTTATACTTATGTCTCTTAAAATTTTAACATATATTCATTTTTTTTTAACTAACGTACATGATAAGCGAGTGCACCAACCAAGCGAGTGCACCAACCAAGCGAGTGCACCAAAAATCTCCCAATCTCTCCTCTTCACATCTAATCAACTATTTCTCAACCATCAAATATGCCACAATCAAATAATAAGGCCAATATGCTTCTCGCTCTTCAGGCCCTTCAAAATGACCCGAAACTGGGTCTCCGGCCCGCCGCAAGGTTATACCAGGTGGATTATTATGCCCTTCGCCGCCGACAGAATGGCATCCAGTCTCGACACGATACCATCCCCAACTCACGGAGACTGTCTGATCTAGAAGAGCAGATCATTGTCCAGTTCATTCTCGACCTGGATTCGCGAGGATTTCCCCCGCGACTGCGTGGTGTTGAAGAAATGGCCAACCGACTGCTCGCCGACCGCGACGCGTCACCTGTCGGCAAGCGCTGGGCTTCCAACTTCGTCAGGCGACAACCAGAGCTTAAGACGCGTTTTTTTCGTAAATACGACTATCAGAGGGCCAAATGCGAAGATCCAACTATTATTCGCAATTGGTTCCGGCTTGTGGAGAACACAATCGCGAAATATGGTATCGACCTAGCTGATATCTACAACTTTGATAAGACCGGCTTTATAATGGGCATCATCGCAAGCGGAATGGTCGTCACAGGCACAGATAGGCGTGGAAACCCGAAATTAGTCCAGCCTGGAAACCGGGAATGGTTTACAGTCATTCAGGCGATCAATGCGGAAGGCTGGGCGATTGCGCCGTTCATCGTAGTTGCGGGCCAATATCATCTCGCTAGCTGGTATCAGGAAAGCAACCTCCCGGGCGACTGGGCTATTGCGACGACTCAAAATGGCTGGACCGACAATGAGACAGGTCTTGAGTGGCTTAAGCACTTTAATCGGCATATAAAGGATCGATCGACCGGTCGCTATCGTCTTCTGATCCTCGATGGGCATGAAAGTCACCACTATGTTAACTTTAAGAAATATTGTGAAGAGAACGACATCATTACGCTATATATGCCGCCTCATTCATCTCACCTGCTTCAGCCTCTTGATGTCAGGTGCTTTGGGCCGCTTAAAATAGCCTATGGTCGAGCAATTGAGCAATTGATCAGATGCTCTATAACTCACGTTTCAAAGACCGAGTTCTTCTCAGCCTTCTACGCTGCCCACGAAGCCGCCATGACAAGGAGTAATATTGAGGGAGGTTTTCGAGGGGCCGGACTTATTCCCTTAAACCCAGAAAATGTCATATCGAAGCTTGATGTGCAGCTACGGACCCCGACACCGATCGAGGAGGAGACCCGCCTCCCCGACCCTTGGGTCTCGAAGACCCCAAAGACTGTACTTAAGGCTAGCTCTCAGTCTGAATACCTCGAAAGACGAATGAGAAGACATCAGAGCAGCTCTCCAGCATCAATACTTGAGGCGCTTAAGTCTCTTTCAAAGGGAATAAAGGCGATAATGCATCAGAACGCCCTATTGAAGTCTGAGGTCCAGATCCTTCGACAGGCAAATGAGACTCTTAGCAAGCGGCGCAGAGCGAAAAGAACCCGCCTACGTAAAGGAGGGAGGATGACTGTAGATGAGGGAAGGGATGAGATGGATCAGAGGGACGTTGATGCGCAAGTAGTGGCTGAATCGTCGAGAAGTGGTGGTCGAGCAAGGTCGGCAATGCCGAGGGAAAGGCGCTGTGGAACTTGTAGAAAGGCCGGTCATAATGCAAGGACCTGCCAAGCTGTAATTGAGACCTCTGAAGAAGAGCATAGTAATTAGTTTTAATTAATTAGATGCTTTGTGGTGATTTTAAGTTATATTCTATTTTAATAGTGTGAATTTTTGGTGCACTCGCTTGGTTGGTGCACTCGCTTATCATGTACGTTACATATTATAAGTTATTATTAAAACCTTAACTAATATAATAAGTAAATTATGAAAAAGAATTCATAAAGGTAATAATAAACCCATTCCAGCAGCCAAGATCAGCAACTGTTCCCCCGCTTGCGTTCATCATTAAACTTAAATTTCCGGAGCTGCCTTGTGGAGGTCGTCCATTCAATCCGTCTCAATGGTCTGCTCAGCCAATGAAACGACTCCCAGACGCGTCTGGTACTGTTTAACAAGATCCTGCATAACGCCCCGAAATATGATCTCCAGGTTATCCACATAATCCATGATGAAGGCTGGCGACAAGAACCGCTTCAGACGCTTATGGGGATGGAACCGTCTGAAACTTGTATGTGAGCTGAGTTCATCCATGTCCTTCGTAGTAATTTCAGAGATAGAGCCCGCTGTACTCACGTCTCGCCAAAAAGACCTGGGCTGCCTCTATATCGAGAGATCTTGGCTACATCGCCACTTTTAGCAAGTCGATGGTTGATAAGACCTGCTTAATACAGTCTTTATCGGAAACCCATACATGCGCTGGGCCCAGACGAAAATTGAGCGGTACTTTTCATAACTATTCTCCACAAGCTTCCAGGTTTCCCCTGTGGAAAAGAGGTGTCGCAAGTGAAGGGCTGTCAGTGGGGCATATCAGGGTCCCGGGACCTAGTGAAGCGGGTAATGAAGGGATTGGATAACATCCAAGATCTTCGAACCAGGAATAATGCAGCTGACGACAAGTAAGAGGAATTAAAAAGACGTTTTTAAGGAACCTGGAGATTTCGTTAGGCGTTCGGGGCACCGAGTAGTGCTTCGCGGGAGCCTGGGCCAATCACTTCTTTCATAGTCAGACTCTAAACTCGTCCATCTGCCACCGGCGAACAACATACCTGGCTCGGTTAGTTATAAGCCAAACCTTTGTCAGACCTTAAAGTGACGTCATGAGTGGACGGCATGCGGTCTGCTTGAGGAGCTGCCATTCGGCCGAGTCCCTGCAGATTACGTTGATGCGATCTGCATTCCGTAGGTGTCATACCACTGCGGCGCATCGCCAGCTGTGTTGGCCCTCCTTGGACCGCATTACCTCTTCAATGGCTTGTCGAACTCCCTCGGCCTGGGCCTTGCCTTTGTCCTCCTCGCTCACTGTCGACATTTCGATGTGTACAGCACCAAGTATCGCTGAATGCGGACGGTGTTGTTTTAGATGAGAGAGATCAAACATTGCTGGGTTGGCTCACTGGTGGAGTGCGGGCTACGTCAGCACATGAGCAACATTGTGGGGACTTCTATCACCGAGAAAATATGTTGTGACGATTACGAAAGCACCAAAAGGTACTTATAAGGCAAGGATCCCCTACGCTTAGTGCTCGCGTTATCCGTCTGGATAGTTATGTACCTTTCATCCTGCCATATTTGATTGGTCTGAACCCCTCATACTGATCGTCGTGCAGGGCTCCACAGTCCACGCTGACCTCAGAGCTTACGGAGAACTGGATGATGGATCCTGTATTTTCCTGCATCAGATGGCACCGAAACCTTTCGTCAAACTGCAAAGCCATCATAGCTGCACCAGCGCCATTCCGTCCTTTCAAGTTGGACATTCCTCAGGCGCATAATGGATCAGGCCGATGGTACGCAAGAGCAGCGGCAGGCCCGGATAGCTGCTTCCAGCACCAACACTCAACTGTGCCAATGCTGCTTTGATCTGAACCGGAGCTTGGTTGACCTCGACAGTAAGGATGTGTATGAGGAGAAAGGGGACAAAATGCTCTGCATCGGCAGAGAATTGCGCCATGTTCGCGAGTCTGCTAAGTCAGGCTGTGAAATATGTCCCATGCTTGTCAAAGTCTTCGCCTTCTTTCGTTTAAATCCTGGAGATATCCAAGGCAGTGAAAGTCCTCCCATAATCTGGCTGAGGCTCCCAAGAGGACTTGGGGGTCCAGAAATCTCGCTTTGGCATCCCGGTTTCCAGTCGCGTCTGTTTGTGCAGCTTTATACTGATACCTGTTCGTTCCCTTGGCCTGCCCCGAAACCATTCGCTAACGCCCTTCCAGCGACCGCGGCGGTCTGGAATAATATTCCACCGTTGCCAGAAATTTGTAACGATCATTTATCAGACCAAAGTCTGGAATTTATGAGGAGCTGTTTGCGAAAATGCGAAGACAATCATCCGCTCTGCCACCAAGAAGACGCCGGGCTCCCAACACGTGTTCTGGATGTCGGCACCGTTGGGGACGACTCCATTTGGCTTTTGGAAACATACAAACCCATGTCTGCCAAGTATATTGCTCTAAGCTATTGCTGGGGCAATACCGTCACCATCAAGACACTTCTTCGGAACCTAGAGGAAATGAAATCTGGAATCGCCGTTGCGGAGCTCCCGCCGACGTATCTCGACGCCGTCACCTTGACCCGCAAGCTTGGGATCAGATACCTTTGGATTGACGCACTATGCATTATCCAAGATTCTGAGGCAGACTGGGAGAAGGAATGTTCCATGATGTCTCACGTCTATTCTCGGGCCTATCTCACAATCGCCGCTGCCTCATCAACCTCGGCAGGGGAGCACTTTTTGCGCCCACATTTCAAGGCCGAATCGTATGTTGCACATCTGAATAGTCCTATCCTAAGCGAATCATTAGATGATGATTCCATAACGGTCAAAGCGAGGGTTATTGTCGAGACTGGCGTCCATTGGAAATGGCAATCCAAGTCGGATTTCAGGCCTCTGATCGAGCCTTTGTCCCGGCGGGGGTGGGCTTTGCAAGAAAAGTTGTTATCGACACGCTTGCTGTCTATATCTACTATGGAAATGCAGTGGACTTGCAAGGAGGAAGTCTTCTGTGAGTGTGGCTCCAGCCTAAACCACCAACGCGAATTCGGTCGGATGCAGCTTGGCCACATTTTAGAGGCATCAGACGCGTTCAGATTCTGGCATAAGATCGTTGAGAGCTACTCCATGCGAGGGTTAACCAAAAAGAGGGACAAGCTGCCTGCCATCTCGGCGGTAGCGTCGGTACTGCAGCAGACAATAAGGTCCAGCTATGCATCCGGGCTCTGGGCCAAGAACATCGACTTAGATTTACTCTGGCGGAGATCAGGCCCTATCAAGGAAACACCGCTGTCCGAGTATATAGCACCGACATTTTCTTGGGCCTCGATCGATGGAGAAATCGACTATTACTGCTTCCGAGACAGGCACTTAAGAGGACTTTATCAGGCGAGTTCCGAGGTCGTGGCAGTAGAGGTGGATGCCCGTCCCGAGTCTCCCTTAGGCTGCGTTGAGGATGGACGACTCACGATTCGCGGCCCCTTGTCTTCCGCTATTATCACGCGTGTAACTTACGACGGTTCATGGTCCCACTGCTTGATCTCAGGTGGTGAGACGGTGAACTGGAAAGTAGACACAAAGATCCAAGCACTGGCACTTCCGAGGTCTAATGACTGCCCAGGCCCAGCAAAGACTGCTTGGAAATGGAATCCGTCCAATTTCGGTCATACTCTTGATGAAGGAGCACTGGAATTCTCCCATCGACACATCAAGAGTTACAAGCTTAGCGCTCTCGAGTCAGGCCGCGTACCAGATGGCGGAGTTCATTGCTGGGTGTTGAGGCTCGGATCCTATCCTGCACACATGGGACAATTAACAGCAGACGGTCGGTGTCATGAATTACTGATATTAGGAAGATTGTCAACACGGGACGGCGTCTATGAGAGACTTGGGTTGGGCGCGGCGCAGATAAGAAGGAGTGCTTTCTTTAAGCAAGAGGATGTTTGCACTATTACTATGGTGTGACCTGGGTGTAACAGCCGTGATCTTAAGCTAGCTTCTACTGAGTGTAAGGTAGCTTAAGATTGGTTTCTTAAGTGATGATTAGGGGTCTATATTAATAGAACAGTGAACTTCATACGTATTAAGTAGTTGGGTATTATTGACGTCAAGTGTCACGGCCTAGGTCAGCCAGGCTGCGACCTCGTGTACAGTGGCACAACTGTGTTTTTTTAACTCTGTCCCAGCAGCGACTCGCCCTCGATGGAACGGACAGCAAGATACTAGTGTACGGTGGCACATTAGGCACGGGGGACAACGTGCAAAAACTAAATAAAACTCCCTTGTCACCCATTTCTGTGAACTCATTCAGGGATTTACTTAGAGTCCGAACCGCCGCCGCTTGTCTCGATCGTCACGTCCTAATTCTCATCAGCACCAATGCATTACGCGAACCCTTCTCGGCGCAAAGTTTCCATGTCATCAGGAAACTTGTCGACCAGGTCGACTAAGAGTTCCTGTTTAGCCTCTGGCTTTGCTTCTAGAGCGACTTTAGCAGTTGCTTCACGCCACTCAGTAATTAAGTCGTCATAGAGCTGGCGGCCTCTTAGTATCAAGGCCATGCCTCGCTGTTTTAATTTCACTCAAACGTGCCTTAGCTTCCTCCAGTCTCTTTGCTATTTAACAGAGCGATGTCTTTATTAAGAGCTGGAAAGCTAGTCTGTCGTAGGAAAATGGGACAGGTCCTCAGAGGAGGACCCTCAATTACGTCCTTTGCATGCAGGCCGTAGAGTATGTCTTATCTATGCCGCTTCGATGCTAAGTAAACTGGTGTTTAGCGGTATGTAATGGAAGGAGAGATTCAGAGCCCAGCTCTGAAGCCAGCTAACAGCAAAAATATTGTGTTGGGCAGGGGGACAAGAAGAACACCACCGCCCGAAGTGATAGCAGCTGGTGTGTCGGGGCGAAGGTTCTCACAAGGGAGACTGGGATCATTTTAATTGGTTGGCTGGCTTTGGCCGCCATTCCTGATTAACGCTTTTAGTAAGGTGGCTACAGCCACTGTGGCCTCTTTTGGTACATAAACCTGAGAACCCTTAGACTTAGCAATGGAATCATCACTTTCTTGCCCATCTTAGTTTTGCTTTCTGGAATTCATTTTTGATATTGATATGACTGTCTTCATTTGATCAACTGGAATAACTGATCCCTTTCTCTGTCAGATGCCTAGTTGCGACCCGATTGGCATTTCTGACGATTTTCTTTCTGCGGTTTTGTCCATCCTTCCTTATCTACCTTTATCGCCTACCCCACGGTACCCGTCACTTTAGGTGGTGTTGCTCTTGTCCCCCCGCCTAACACACTGGGCTTGGAAGGAAGGCAGGAAGGAAGGCAGGACAATGCCTAGGAAACAAAATAGCTAAGAATGCTAATAAGATCCTAGCTAGGAAAAGAAAAAGAGAAATTAGTTAACGTACATGATAAGCGAGCGCGCACTTTTCTCTAACCTTCATTACATATTCATTAATAAAAATATAACGCAGCATTCAATTAACTAAAACTAATCGCTCTACTCTTCTCCAGATATTCCAACAACAATCTGACACGTTCTTGAGTCATGACCAGCCTTACCACATGTTCCACAGCGCCTTTCCCTCGCCGGCGCTGATCTTCCTTGACCACCACTTCTCGATAATTCGGCTAACACCTGCGCATCAATGTCTTTCTGATCAATTTCATATCTTCCCTCATCTACAGTCATCTTCCCTCCATTCCGTAGCCAGGTTCTTTTTGCTCTGCGCCGCTTGCTAAGGGTCTCATTTGCCTGTCGAAGGATCTGGTTCTCAGACTTCAATAATGCTATCTGATGCATTATTGCCTTTGTTCCCTTAGAAAATGACTTAGCCGCCTCAACAATGGATGCTGGAGAGCTGCCCTGGTGCCTTCTGATTCGTCTTTCAAGGTATTCGGATTGAGAAGTGGCCTCATGGACGGTCTTTGGCGTCCTAGGCACCCAAGCGTCAGGGAGGCTGGCCTCCTCCTCGATCAGTGTCAGGGTCTGTAGCTACACATCAAGCTTTGATATGACACTATCTGGGTCTGAAGGAACAAGCCCGGCCCCTCGAAACCCCCCTTGATATTACTTTCTGTTATAGCGGCTTGGTGGGCGGCATAAAAGGCCAGAAGGAAGTCGGTCTTTGAAACGTGGGTTATTGAGCATCTGATTAACTGCTCAATTTCTCGACCATATGCTTTTTAAGCGGCCTAAAGCACCTAATATCAAGAGGCTGAAGTAGATGAGACGAATGAGGCAGCATATACAGCGTGATAATATAGTTATCTTCGCAATATTTCTCGAAGGCGTTGGAGTGGTGACTTTCATACCTATCAATAATCAGAAGACGATAGCGGCCAGTCGATCGATTCTCCATATGCTGATTAAAGTGCTTGAGCTACTTAAGACCCGTCTCATTATTAGTCTAGCCATTTTGGGTTGTGGCAATAGCTCAATCGCCCGGGAGGTTGCTATCTTGGTACCAGTTGGCGAGGTGATATTAGCCCGCAACTACGATGAATGGCTGGATCGCCCAGCCTTCTGCATTGATCGCTTGAATCACGGTAACCCATTCCAGGTTTCCAGGCTGCACTGATTTCGGGTTTCCATGCCTTTCCGCACCTGTAATAACCATTCCGCTTGTAATGACGTCTATCATAAAGCCAGTTTTATCAAAGTTGTAGATGTCAGTTAGGTTGATACTATATTTTGCGATTATATTCTCCACGAGCCTAAACCAATTGCGAATAATAGTCGGATCTTCGCATTTAGCCCTCTGATAGTCGTATTTACAAAAAAAACGCGTCTTGAGGTCTGGTTGTCGCCTGACGAAGTTGGAAGCCCAGCGCTTGCCAACAGGTGATGCGTCGCGGTCGGCGAGCAGTCGGTTAGCCATTTCTTCAACACCACGCAGTCGCAGGGGAAACCCTCGCGAATCTAGGTCAAGGATATACTCAATAAGAGTCTGTTCCTCTAGATCAGATAGTTTTCTCGAATTGGGTATAATATCGCGTCGGCTAGGAATGCCCTCGCGTCGTCGTTCTAGGGTGCGGCGGGAGATTTTGTAGATCTTTGAAGCGCGAAAGGGAGTTAATTGAGGGGTCTTTCCTAAGGGCTTGAAGGGCAAGATTCATATTTGCCTCATTATTTGAGGAGGACATGATTTGTGGTTGAGAAATTATATTAAAAGACGAGATTAGGAAGTCAGGTGGAAAAGTGCGCGCTCGCTTATCATGTACGTTATATAGAACCTAGCAATTTAGTTATAACAGCGGAGGAGGCCGCTATGTCCGCAAGCTTAACCGCCTTCTGGACCCGTTGTAACTCCCTCCAATATTGAAACCCACCTACACACACGGCAAACTTTCAAGTCGCTAGAGGTCAAATCCTATTGCAACTCTAAATAGGATCAATACCGCGAATAGGTCGCCGGAGGTTTTGACCATGCCATAGTCGACCTTTATCCTTTTGATAAGCGCAGATATCTTCATTCTACCTAGTAGCTGTCGCATCGCAGCATGCCCGCAGGGGGCTCAGGGCTGCTGTCAATCCTTGGACGTGAGGGCTCTGGTGAGCGGAGCAGATCCAACCCGTTTTCAGGATAGCTCAGGACAGAAGAAAAGATAGGGGCAGTATCGTCGATGGGATTCGCAAATCGTCAGAGGGGGTGCCAGCTGGAAGACGAGCAAGATCAATTTGAGGAGAGCAGACGCGTCAAGCACGCCAACAGACAGTTATTCGGTGTGGAATCGTCAAGGAAACCTCCACGAACCTGTGGGAGCCTGGAAAGCCGTGCGTTGGCCGGTTTGCAGAGGCTTAAACAGTTCACGGCCGCAGTGCCCCTACCACTAGTGCTCAGGTGGGACGCCTCTTATGAGACTATGACAACACCGTATTCTCCCGCTATGGTAGTGTGATGCAGCCATAGTATCCCTTTTAATATGAAATAGTGCATTTCCAATACCTCAAGTTTACCCCGGTACATGCATGATTTACATCGTGTGTCCAAGAGTACCGCGTATCCGACATAAAGGCCCCATAACTGGATAATCCAATTCAGGTCAGGTATGGAGTTGCCCTCCCCAATAGGTTTCGATACATCGACATGAGCCCTTAAATGAAGGAAATTCGTCGTGTGAGTTCATGAGGAGCTCCTGGTAAATCAGGGCGTGGCTTTTAAGTGGAGATGCAGTGGAGATTGGCTGCGCGTGGTTGGAGAATTGTAGCCCAGTGAGCTTCGTTTGGGTTGTGTGGGGCACTAAAGATGGCGCAGTGCTAGCAAGGCGAAGAACTCTACGAGCGTGCACGGGCGGAGAGCTTGTATTTTGATGAAAGACCGGCAAGGCCCTCCACCGCATAAAAACAGCGAGAATGCTTGAGACAGGGACGCGTTTGGACATATTTTATACGGGCGGTAACTAGCATAGCAGGTATATTTGATATGTTGGTGATATTGGATATGATTTGTCAAACCTGCGCCGATAACCCACACCACTTGAGCTTGACTAGTCATCTCAAGTGATCGACACTTGCCAAACCTTGAGCGTCGATATTATCTCAATTTCTCATCGGCCTCTCACTGTTGGAACATCAACATGGACGGGTCTCGATACCACGTTGCCAGAGACTTGGATGAGTTAAGCCATAGTAAGGGACCACAGACCCGTTATCCTCGTGCCTATCGACAACTCCTGATGACTGTCCGCAGTACTCCAGCTCGTCCCTCGAGGTAACGAATGCATCAAGTGTGGCGATAGCACCGAGCTCCAATGTCCTCAGTGCTCAGATGGCGAGGTCTGCCAATTTACCGTTCCCTTCGACTGCGCCCAATGTGCTACATCAGTCTGCATTAAGGATGAAGAGGCTGAATCTGACAGAGGCGGCGGCGGCTTGCACATTGGCGGCATCGTTAGCAGTATCGTCGGTGGCATCATTGTGATTGTCGTCGCTACATATCTAGTCTGGAAGTTCTATATCAAGCCTAAGAGATCACAGATACCCACATCTATCTACATCGAAGACGTGGGTCCTGTGCAAGGCTCCGAGAAGGATGCCGGCTCGAGGGGAACTCGTCCCCCATCGACACATACCATTCACTCCATCGCTTCCACCGTCTTTACTCAAGCCTCCAACATTATCCAGGTCGCCTACATCCCTGGTGTTACAAACCGAGCGACTCGGACGTCACCAAACATTCATGTTCCTCCCGTCCCGCCAATCCCAATGCATCACGCCGAGGGCAACCAAGGCGAAAGAAACGCCGACCAACACTTTTTCGTCCCTGGCGACCTTCAAGGCCCGACCTACTCAGGCCTGTATCGCTACTCAGACCGAACCTCATACGCTCGCACCTCTTACGCACCCCGCTCTAGCGTTTCTTTCCTTCCGAGGTTTTACTCTGCACATTAAGCCCACATTCCCAGCAAAGTATGGCGTCCTAGACAGCAGCCCAGCATAGGCGCTAGGGGCTCCGGATCGCCTGTCTTGAACAGCTCCACCTGCCCCCGGCTTTCCTTAATTACCTTCCTCGACCCTATTACTAGAATGCTCAACAGTTCCAGTTGGTTGATCAGACCTAACCTCTGTTGGTGTCGTCCCCATGTCCCTCCCTGTTAGCCTGTGACTCATACGGGACTAGATCAATGCCATTAGCTTGGAGAATTGGCTTTAAGCTAGTTCGCTGTTACTACTAACCCATAAGAACCCGTAGAGAAGAAAGAATATACGATAGATAAATGAAGTATAAGTAATAGGGACTGGATATGGGCTGAAGGAGACTATAATAAAGTTTAAGCAATATATATACATATTAGTAATTAGTGCCCTTTCGGCTGTAGTGCCGCTGGATGAAATACATTGTATTGTATTATATTGTATTATATAGACGATCTGTGCTGTTATGTACCTCAAACAAGACGCTATTTTTGTCTCTGTTGATATCTAAAAGCTATTATAGAGCTTCATCCACCTCGCGATCTGAAAGACTCGTTCTGAAAGGTCTGTTGGCAGGCCCGTAGGGACCGGTCTGCTGCCGGAACGAAAGGGCATTGAGAACAAGACAAAGTAGCGGCTAATCAATGTGGCTTGCAGCAGGGCTAAAAGGAGCGCTTGTCGAGGCACGTGAAAGGACGATTATTTCAACTCTGATGTCGTCCCGTGTCTTACCCTGGATTGTCTCACTGAGGGAGTAATCAAGGATCGTAAAGACTGGAAAAGGAAGAAATGAGGGGTTGCTGAGACATGCGACCGTGAAGAATGGATCTCATCGTCAAACAACGAGTCAAGACTTCTTAACCTTGCACTTGAAATTTACATCGGTGACCTTTGTCTATTCTAATGCGTCCTGGATCCATGTCCGCAGCAATCCGCTCTTGTATCGCTAGGTCTGACCGACTCACATAACACTCCTCTTCAAAAACTGGCAAGGACCATCGTATAAATTACCCAAGGCCAAGTTTGTTCCAGTCTGGTTTTCAAATGCAAGACGAACCAGAGTTTCCTCTGTTGGCTCGTATTTCGGCCACCCGTCTTCATAAGCTAGCAGACCATGCGCTGGATCTTTGGCGAATGCGGCCCAAGCACCGCGCAGGTAGTCGCCAATGGCCACCTGTTCCGATGTGCTTGGCATGGGGCTCTGGAGCACCGTGTCGAAGAGAGGTTGAAGCTAGGGACCGTCAGCATAGAAATTCTACCATCGTGCTTGCATGCTGCATCATATGAATGAATGAGACATACCTCGGCGCCATGATACGCTCCGCTGGGCGGGTCCGTTGAAATGGCCAAGTTCGGAAAATCTCCGAAGTAACGATACCTCCAGGACGGGTTGCCATCTCCGATTGACCGTGTCAACCTCACGGCGTCCGCGCAGGTATAGTATCGATCGTTAAAATCGACCCAATAGGCGTCGGTCTGGTTCGGCTGCAGTAGTCGGAACGAGCCGGCCTCGTTCTGGTTGTTACCGATCAAATATCCTCCACTGGCTGAGTGCCGAGAGCTGTAGTCCGCAAAGACGATGGTATCATCAACCCCTGGCCCGAACGCAGGGACGGCACCAATGCCAGTATCCTCTGGAGAAAATGCGCTCATTAGTTCCCGAGCAGTCTTGCTCCTCATACATTCGGTGATAAGGTTCGGATCGGCGGTGCTGGCGCCACAGCCTGCGGTTTCAGCAATCCTGAACCACCTTGACTCAGTTGCCTCACTGCTTAACGCCGGAAAACCGTCCACAGTAGCGCTCATGAGGATAAATCCATTTGCGATCGGGTCCGAGGCGTAGGAATATGAATAGAAATCCGCCATGCCAGCTCCTGCAGACTGGCCAAAGATGGTGATGCGCTTCACATCGCCCCCAAATACTGCAGCATTGTTCCGGATCCAGTGCATAGCCAGCCGTATGTCAAGCAAGCCAAGGTTTGAGGCAGTAATTGGATTGCCCGGGAAGCCGAAAAGACCGAGACGATAGCTTTGCGGGAGTCAGTGATATTGTTTCCCAAAAAGAAAACCAGGGTGAAAGTACTTACTTGATCGATATAAGCACGACATCGGTTTGGTTAGCAATATACTCTCCATTGTAGCCAGGAGCTCTAGAGCTGCCTGCATAATGACGATTAGAAAATCATTTGCTACTATGACGGTTGTTGCTTACCGAAAGAATAGGCACCGCCATGAACCCACACAAGAATGGCCTTCTTTCTCTCTCCGACTTGAGGTTTCGTCCAGATATTGAGGGTCAAACAATCTTCACTTTGAGGAACCGAATTCTGGCCGCCGTCACCAGGCTGCACGCAGGCGAATCCCTGCGGTGTATACTCTAGTCAGCAACCATAACTGGGAAATAGGCGGAGGTACATAGCGATTCAAAGAAACGACAGGATGAGCAGACAATACGGGAGGGCATACTGACAAAATCTGTGGCGTTGATCACGGATGACCCGTTGAATTCAACGGGAGGCTGGAATCGCAAGGGTCCGGTAGGAGGCGTGGCGTAAGGGATCCCTAGATACTCAGAGACCTCGACAGCATCTGCTGCTGCGTGGCCAATGACATTGCCACTGGTTGTAGCAACGCTCTGGCCAACCGTCCAGGCGTCCTTACAATTTTGTGTAAGAGACTTCGTGTTGACGAAAGTCGAAAAGCCAATGGGAGCCAGTAAAAATCCGCCCAGGGTAGGTTGGAGCTTCATTTTTAATGCAAGTTTGATAAGAAAGTGGAAGGATAAGGCGGAAATCATGATTCCCAAAGGCCAGCTTGGGTTACTTTAAATATACTGACATTTGGCACCTTGAGTCGGCAAGATGGCACGGCGATTCGGAGATTGCTCGTACCTTGATTTATGCCAGCATCCAGAAAATGCATGGGGTCCGATGACGCGGTCGTAGGTAGGAACTGCAAGTAGGCACTTCAAATAGATTGCTCAGGGGTAGCAGCATTACATGGAAGTGGAACTTACTCTATCTTCTTGGAATTACTACTAGCGGACATGGTCGTTCTACAAACTGCAGAACCGCTAGTGTTCGCACTGACGGACAAGGCTTGACAGAATGGTCGGAGAAAATGAAGGTTGATCCATCAGGAAGCAGAGCTTTGCGGTATTTGCCACCCGAGCCCTCCGCGTCGTGAGTCGTGTCCCTGCTGTGTGGCCAGAATCAAGGCGGTCAATCCGTCACCGTTCCGGTGTCTAACAGAGGTGGGACATGCCTACGATGGCCTTTTTCCGGTGGCATAGTTACAGCTGCCGTCACAGGCAGCCTCTAAGTATGAAGCTGCACCAATTGCTGTGAGCCTCTCAACGCTGCATAAGGAGGAGAGTGGGACCGGAGTTGTCATCCTGAGCATTGACATCTGATGGTGACGAATCATCGTCTTCCCTGTCTATACAGCCGTAAGCTGGCTGCATTAGCGTTTGAGCTAACAATGCCGAATTTAGTAATCGTATTTAAGTTACAGTGGGATGCGCAAACTAGGGTTACAAGTGCCTGAAACGCACACGACAAAGGAGTAGCGTTGCTGCAAACAGCAGGCTAATGCAAGTGGATGACAGATGCATAAATAGCCCAGCAAGGTCAGGCATCATGATATCTGTCGATCTTGCTTTATCATTTGAGGCTAAGCCTCACATGGTGGTCAATCTACCGTCAACTCCGCCCTCCCCCGTCATTGATGTCCATCTCATCCGCCAGTTGAGCATCCAAACCAAGAGTTCGACATACTCTAAACCTGTCAATCACGTCTTCTTAGCCACGAGAGCCCAGATGAATCACGATGACCTTCAAGCTACAAAACGAGAGCAGTCTGAGAATCTAAATTTTCCTTAACATCCTGGGTCTAACTCGATACGTACATATTGGAGGCCTCTCACTGCAGCTAAAGTTATAGCTCACAGCCTATTCATATCTTGATAACAACCTTGCCTATGTGCTTTCCCGAGTAGAGGTAGTTGAAGGCATCCTCAGACTCATGGAATGAGAAGACACGATCAACAATTGGGCTGACGGAGACCTTGTTCTCTACTAAAAATTGGCAGAGATTCTGGAAATCTCTCTTCGAGCCTGCCATAATTCCCCTGTTGCCATGTCAGCTAGTCATCGACTGCAGGAACTTGCTTGAAGCCAGTAAGGAAAATGACCTACTTCAATTTGGCGCTCTTCGCCATCAGTGCCATGATGGCTGATGGCTCCCACTCAGCTGCGTAGCCCGCCAGGAAGCCTACAAGAGAGACAGTGCCACCTCTCTTACGTAGGACTCCAATATCGTGTGGGATAGACCCAGGTCCTGAGTTATTGATGACGAAGTCAACACCCCTACCGTTTGTAAGGCGTTGAACTTCTGCTGCTTGATCGGGCGTAGTCTTATAGTTGATACCCTCGACTCGTGATCCCAGCTTCTTAATGCTTTCGATCTTCGCGTCGGAAGAGGACGTGATTATCGACTGAAGACCAGCAGCTTCGCAGAGTAAAACTGCGAACATGCTTACACCACCAGTGCCTGTCTCGAGTCAGGAGGGTCCGTCTTATTGATAGTGCTTGTCATCCAACCTTGTAAGAGCGCGCTGCCGGGTCTAGACGATTCAGGCAGTGCGTCGAGGGCAGTCCAAGCCGTAAGCCCAGCGCAAGCCAACGTGGAGCCCTAATTGAGATTTTAGATTGATACGGGATCACATAGTTTGATTTGGGATGTATACTAACCTCCTCCCATGATAGATACTCGGGAATCTTGACTAAATACCTGTCTTCATAGACAGCATATTCACGGAGAACACCAGCAGTATCCCCACCAAGAGCGTTGATTGATGTGTCGTCATTCCCTGTGAGATTACCGAGGTCACATATCGGTGAGACATGGTCCCCAACAGAGATGCCGTCGACAGCTGACCCCGTCTTCACTACCTCGGCGGCACAGTCCGAGCATGGTATGCCGCGATCCTCGACCTCAACCGGGTACCTCCCATGTAACATGCCCACATCACGGAAATTGAGGGAGACAGCATGGACTTTGATAAGCACCTCATGAGAGCTGAGATCTGCTTGAAGTATTTCTGTGGACGGCTTAATAGTTCGAGGGAGTTCGCCTGCAGTGCGTCTGAAGGCCGCATATGTTTCGGGGAACGACATGATGGTTAGGCTCGTGGTGGGAGGCAAATTTAGTGAAGGTGATACAATGGATCTTGCGAGGACTTGTTTCCAGCTGGGCTAAATATATATGTACAATAAGTGCCGCTTAAACACATCAGTTCTGCATTTGTAATTACATGTCCTCACAATTACGCCAAAGACCTCGATTGAGTATGATATATAAGCATTACAATAGCAACTCCGCAAGCGGACTTGCGGGGTTTCGACATCAAATGCTAACCTGTCTAAGCCAGGCTAAAGCGCAAGCATTTAAACTCGGCTGAAAACGATTAGGAGGGACATCAACACAGTGGAAACTTTCCTACATTATCTCGTGTCGCCTAGGACTTTCTTGCGGTGCCGGCGGAAGTAGCGGATGGAGAACGCCTATTTACCAGGGCTAAGTTGTTACTATCAGAGCAATAGTAAAGTTTGCAGGATTTGATGCTTGAGATGCAACTGTGTATGCATAGTTAATCACGCAATAGAAGGAACAATGCTACCCATAATGAAGACCTTATCTAATAATATTGGCTTACCAATTAGCCAAATAAACAAGCAAAATAAACAAGACGCTCCATCATTCTTCAACTACCGATTGAGCCCATCGGTGGGTGGGTGAGTGGGTGGTCTATCCGGCAGGATGCCCTGGCGGGTGGGCCACTGTCACTAACACAAGGCCGAACATATCATTGGCCGCTGACTCCGTGTTAGGCGGTGAGTGAAGCATTGTCACGATCAAGAAATGAACAACTTCGACCACTCCAGTCCAACCGTGACTGTATGTCCTCGAAAGCCTTGGCAATCCTCCCGTGCGAATCGCGAGGAGACAGGACATTTTCCCGCAGCAATTATGAATTCGTGGATGATATAGGTGTGTTGCACATTGTAGATTGAAGGTGCATCCCATTATCATTTCCTCGGTGCACCAGGTCCAACTCCTACTTTTGATTGTTGCGCAGTTTACGGAGTTTGGGGACCAACATTGGGGGGGGGGTTAAGAAACGATTCAAGATCCGACTCGTCCACGGCATCTGTGGTGATTGACACTCGCAGTCGACAATACTTCGTTGCAACGGCGCCATCCCGAATAATTCCGCAGATAAGCCCTACTCCTTCTCCGTCAACGATGACTCGTCTTGACCCCTTTCCTTTGTTTCTTCCACTGTCATTTGGTTAGTTACGGAGGAACTAATCAAGCGTCTCTACTCACCGTTCTTTTACTGTATCATGGGGCCCACAACTCAGCGGAAGGAGAAAACGGGAATAGGGTTTAGCCGTGAATGCATGTTGATGACAGCTGCATAAGCTTCCACTAAGTGGGACACAGTGGACCGATCATCCCGTGAGGCGCGGCATTTCCGCAAGATAACGGGAAAATATTGCCATTGATATCTGCCCATGTTGTCAATCCTTAAGAAACATCTGCCGCTGTCATCAATCTGCAATAGTGGCGACCTGATTGTTATAACCCTGATTACTCCTCGTACGAGTTGCCGTCTCAACCCTGAGCCTAACACAGCATGGCTGACTTCAGGAATGCCGGCCCACCACAGGCCAGTGTCACAAATCGGTGGGTCAGGGACGAAGACGATTGATCGGGTATCTCGGATACGAGAGAGAAGGAAGATCCAAATCTGTGAGTCGTTATAGGCCTATTTTACTGTAAATGCAAAAAGGCCCACTAGGGCGTCGTCCACGCTGAAGCCCTCAATAGTCACAGCTGGACCTAAATCCACGTATAACATGTAGAACGAACACTTGGAAGACACAGTTACTTACGGAAGCTGCCAAGTGTCGATGTTTCGCTTTGAAGGATTTAGCAAAACGTAAATGGCACCCCCTTACTTGAAACAAGAAACAGTTTGCTAAAACTCCCGGCTAGAACTTGATTTCTAATTTTAGTAATCTTTTCGTCCAATTCCAGCTGAAGTCTATCTTTGGATTATTCAAATCTGCACTACGCAGACGAATCTTATGGCCGCTCGGTCTTGATTATTAATAAAGGGCCGTCTAATATATGGGACCATTGGTTAATCCATGGGCTCCTATTTATATTCCTCCAGGGGTTGCCGAAATTCGAGGAGGACATGTTCTTACATCTACTCCTCCTAGTTATTCCGCCCAGTTCATTTTGATTAGACATGGTGGCATCACACAACCAAAGGGCTCTTGTTCTGGAAGCAAGAGGCCAGCCCCTCAGCCTCGCAGATGTGCCTATCCCGGACGTTTGCCCAGGCTCTGCAATTGTCAAAGTTCTTGTCACCAATATTGGTCCTTTGACTCGCCGAATCCTTACCGGGCAGGTCCCTGTACCCCTTGAACCACCTGTGGTTCCCTGCGCCCAAACTATCGGACACATACACGAACTTGGACCGGACAGTACTTCTCTTGATGTCGGACAGTTGGTCTTTGTTGACCTTTTTACTCGCTCCCGGGATAACCCCGACGATGCAATTCTACAGGGCTATGTTGGCGGCTCTGTTGATAGTATGAAACTAATGGACGCATGGAAGATGGGACGTTTGCACAGTATGCCAGGATGCCTCTGGAAAACATTGCCCCTCTCAACGAGGAGCTACTGGTAATAAAGATGGGATACACGTTTGCAGACTTGTCCTTGCTTGGGCCAGCAGCCATCGCCATGGGTGGGCTCTGTGAGGTCGATGTACACGCTGGGGACAGTGTTATCGTTGCTCCTGCCACTGGTTTATACGGCGGTTCTTGTGTGCAAGTCGCGTTAGCTATGGGGGCGCGAGTCGTTGCCGCGAGCCGCAACGACAGCCTCTTGACAAAGATGGGATCAACTTTCGAATCAACGGGCCGCCTAACAGCTGTAAAGCTGACTGGCAACCTTGAGATTGATACTGCAGCCTTGAAAAAGGCCACGGGTTCAGTTAGGGGTGCTGATGTATTTGTTGATTGGTCTCCACTGGCGTCGGGGAAAAGTACGCACTTTCAGGCGGGCTTAGGCGCCCTCAGGCCTTTTGGACGGTGCGCGCTCCTCGGTGGAGCCGACGGAAATGTTGAAATTCCCTATCTGCATATTATGTGGAAAAGTTTTCGTCTTCAGGGCAGATACATGTTTGACAGGAAACACACCCTCCAACTAATCAAATTGCTCGAAAGCGGACAACTGAAACTGGGATCAGGGGACGGGAGTGGTGTTAACATTCGGGCTTTTAAGATTGACGAGGTTGAAGAGGCTATGGACGCGGCGGAAAGAGAACTGCGGTGGGGTGATCAGGTTGTCTTAGGCATAGGGCAATGATCAGAGCAATGAAGACCCTCCTTGGAGCCATGGCTATCAGAGTAGAGCATTTCACCTTATCTATGTTTTGATTATGATAACTGCGGCACCATGTGATGCAGCTATATTCGCTTGTCAAGCACGCCGTGTCCTCAATTCGCTGTTAACCCTGACTAACCATACCTAAACCTTACAGATATTCCACTCGAACAACTACTGACTGCTGAGCTGGCAGCAACGATAGGAAATAACCGGGGTTAAGGTCAGGCAACTGCGAACCCTAGAAAAGCCCTCTTGGCAGGTCATGCTGACTACCAAACGGCAGGCCAGGCTTCATCCCGTGCCTCATCCTCGCTTATTTTCCACTTGAACATCGTATCTGTCACCTTGTCCTCGCGCTCCAAATACAACTGGTAAAAAACCAACATCCGCGCCACCTTGATAATCGCTGAGTACACTGGCGTGTAACCCACGGCATCAATTCGCCCACCATCCTCCCTGATCCCCATCACCGCTAGCCGCTGATGATAATTCTGTCATCATTGCTCTGTTTAAACGGTTGATTCAACAATCCAATCACCATGTCCAAACACTTCCGTTCCATACCCTCCTCTGCCAGGCGCCTTTCGTAACCAGCTTGAACATCCGCTGCTTCCTATAACGTTTGCTGCCGCACGTGCAACCTATACGGCGGCCTCTGATCATCGTCCCAATCCTGCGTTTGGTACTACACGCACAACGTCTTCGGACTACTATACAAATTTTCTCCACAGTCGACACTGCAACGCCAGTTCTTCCTAGCGTCCACCACTGATACTGACGCTCTGTCGCATGGCCTTCTACTGAAGTCTCTTCCCTTATGCAGTGGCTAGGTACGCCCATCTTAGCCATAAGGGTCGTGATGCTAGCAATTCTGAACAAGCCAGGAGTTATTGAAGTGAAGCAGATTGTATTTATTTTGTTAGCTGTGCTAGAAGGCCTGTGGATTTCCCTCGCACTGTAGTAAGCGTAGGTTATAGGGGATAATAGTAGTGGCCTGTAGTCTTCAGCATTAATATATTATGTAGCTATACTAATAGCTAAATAGTTATTATTTAAGTCCTAGGTATTGATTATAAAGTCACACTAGGTGGGAAGGTATAGGGGAAAGGCGTATTAGTGGAAGACTATTTAGGCTGTGTAACTAAATACTCCTGTTGTATTAAATATGCAGCTAATGCTCAATATCCAGAAGTGCAGAGCGAAAGTGAAGAAGCAGACAATATAGTGGTCAGTCACATGTCAGCCACACAACTCTCCAATCCGAATACAAATCAATCTCCAACAACTTCCTGAAGCGGTAGCGTGGTTATTGCCTATCCACCGCTCAGTCAGACGCGTCAAGCCACCTCTTTCAACTCCCACGCCGAGGAGCAAAAACCTAACCTGCCCAGCAAACGCCCAAGTTGGGCTCCTCGACCAGATATTCAGTGTGTTGACGATCCTATCCTTCATGCCACTACGGCCTAGCTAACTCCAAATCCCAAATCGCCTGTAGTACAGGTGATTTACAGTCCTATCCAAATTACCGGGCCAATAAAGATGGGGGGTAGTTAGGGGGGATTTAGGTTATAGGCCTCCAAAATAGATATAATCGGCATATTATGGAAACAAAGAGTCAGGAGTTATCGCCCATGAGATTCATTTGTGATTAAATTTGTGTTGCGGCATTGCAACTGATATTGTCAGAAGTGGGTTAATTCCGACATGTGACGGCGTGGTCAATAGGCCCAGAAGTATCAAGGGTTATAAGCCACATATAAGTCGGCAACATCAAATGTTCATTAGGAGTAAGGGAGAGATTAAGTGGTAGTAGCAAAAGAAAAGAAGGGATAGGTTTGCCAATTGCTTATTGGCCGTAATATCCGGTAATGCCAAGAGGAAATGCCAGAACCATTTACATTAGCAGTTCCTAATACCATGGGTCTATTTGTTTAATTGCCCGAGTACCTCTTTCCGATTTGCAAGATTTGGCGGTTTGCGTTGCCTCTGAGGTATTGTGACAGGTCGACAAAACAAGAAAACATACCAACAAGCTACTTCCTAATTTGCTTTTTATTGGTACTGGTACATGTAGTTAAGTCCGTTGTACGTACGGCGTCATCATGCCTCATCGGAATGGTTCATGAGGGAAGATGAAACAGCGGCTTTTCGCCTCGCTTGGCGCGCCACTCATTAGTGGAACGGAGAAGGCCCCAACATCCAGTAATAGTCCAGCCCCAGGTTCTGACAAAGGCTTCTGTTACTTCCCAACTGCTTGGATCCCAAGGTTCACGCCAAACAAGCATGCCTGGGTCGTGACTTGGAATGCGTCCGCGGAGGGCATGGCAGAACTCCTCCTTATCAAAGCAATCTAAGCCTCGTCTGAACAAATTGTCACGCATCTCAGGCACGGGGAGCACATCAATCCATGGGTGATGCAAAGTGGCGCATTGAAGATCCGTTGGTCGTAGCCCGTCTGGAAGTCGTGCCACGAGTGCTGTTGAGGTGCTGGGTCGATGAGAGTCCGGCAAATTAAACGGCGATAGAGCGTCGTCGTCCATCTGCTCGGACGAGAGACCCAAGACGTCGATGTTAGCCAGTAAAGCTCGGATAAAGTTAAAGTGGGATAAGCTTGGCAAGATTGTAAGTTGTGGAGCGCGCGTCATGTAGAGCTGATGCGCGAATGCCTCGAAATGTTGGAGGATCATCCGATTATGCTCTGATCCGGCTTCAAGAATATTGAGTCTCCCAACAGCAACCATGACGGCTCTGATATCAGAGACGCCGTATCTCCAATGTGCCGGAGCGTTCGAAGTTTGGGGGGCCGGAACAAGCTGTTGGCCTTCCGCACCGTCACCGCCACTAGGGCCAAGTTCCCTTCGTCTCCTCGATCCTACCGAGCGTTAGCGAGCCCAAAACAAGCCTAGGTCAACTTTCATGACATACTGAGGATTCGTTGGTTACGGCGATTTTGGATCCTCCTTCTCTCTCTCGTATCCGATATACCCGACCAGTCGTCGTCGTGCCTGACCCATCTATCCGCGATGCTGTCTTGTTGTAGACCAGCATGACTGGAGTCGGCCATAATTGACGATACAGGGTTGTGACAGTGACTCGTGAGATGATTAATCAAAGTTACAATGATCAGGTCGATGCTAATGCAGATTGATGACAGCAGCAGATGGTTCTTCGGGGTTGATGACAGGAGCAATCATTTATTGTCGCTTCACGGAGTCACCGCCCTGTGCGGGTTGATCGGCCGATCTTACCCCTCTTAGTACTAGCTTATCTTATGCAGCTGTCATCGACCTGCATTAGCGGCAATTCCCTATTCTCCATCCCCGTATTCGCCGAGTTGTGGGGTGCTTCCATGCTAAGAGGGCGGTGAATAGAGAAGTGTTGGATTGACCCCTCATATGGCGGCATAAGACCCGAATTTGCAAAAACCTCTGATACACCAATATCCTAGCCTTATCAGATGACTAGGAAACCCCTCTCGAGAAAAAAGGGGGCCGGGAGGCATCCTTGATCAACACAATCATCGCCTTTAGGCTCCACATCGTATTGATCGCTACTGCCCTGATCGAATTGATTATACCGGAACTAATAATAATCTTGATTCTTCTTTAGTACCGGACATGATTATATGATAGACCCGCAGGGTTCCTAGAAACGGAATAAAAGTTTACTTCTTGACTATTCGTCGGCCTTTTGCAGCATATCGTGCATTTGTTATCTGTGTAGTATCGGTGGGAAGCTGGGATGAAGCTTTATAAAGTAGGGCATGGTGGCATTTATTAGCCACCCCGAAGCGTCCGCGCTCCGCAGCCCGCAATTCTGCGGAGTTATTAATGCGCCTTTTGCGCTTGAGCCCCTCTTGTAATACACCTGCATCGCCTTTGTATGGAAGGTTTATGAATGTCGCCGTCTCTATTCCGTACGGAGTATGAAGTTGACAATTACATAGCTGCTATGGCACCAAAAGGTCATGACCAAGAGGTAAGTAGTCGGCGGACCTCTGTGTCACGTACCAAACGTTGACACCACGAGAACCCACAAAGCGAGGGTCAGGATCTCTAGCATATCTATGGTGCTTAGAAATTCACATTGGACTTTTATGCGCCTGTCCGATGCCGTACACCCTCTCAACCAGGCTTTTATTGCCATGGAAACTCTCTGTCCTTATGAACCACGCACCTCCGCAGCCACAAGAGGTCCCATAATCTTGACCTTTTGTTGATCATACGCTCTCTCGGTATGATTTTGCGAGCTCCGTGGTAAGGCCGTTTCTGATTTTCCGCAATTTCTAAAGTAAAAGACAGCAGGCATTTCACATGCCTAACGAGGCGAGGTCAACATCAACCTCCCAGCCTCTGCGTATATCGATATCGTGAAATGGCTTTGCGCTATCCTTGCACCCAGACCTGGCTATGTGGTCAAAAGAAGGGGCCGGGGGTTCTAGCCAGCACATTCACCGTCCCATCCTGGGTCATAAATGCGGACAGGATCCTAGCTCTCAGCTCTCTGCAACCGGGTACGACATTGAGAGCAGGGATTCTTCTAATTCACTGACGATTGTTGATAATGACGTTGTGGCGCAGTCTCGCCACTTGTAAAGGCGGCGAGCAACGATTAAGCCGCGCGTTCATTGTAACCCCAACCCTAACCACAGACTTATAGACGTATCTCTTGTGGGGTCCAGGACCGAAAGAGTCTAACGGATCTTCTGCGAAATAGCTATCGTCATCATGCAGTATGTGCATACCTGCCCTCTGGGTACCCAAAAATCCCGACGATTTAGCCAATCTCATGGGACTTGGCATCCTCTCTACCTACCTGTTGTTTTTGCATAAATGCTCAATGAGGCAGCCCTCCAAAGACACGAGAACAACACAGCCAAGGCCGCTGTACCACAGCATCAAATTTAGACCGATCAAGCAGACGAGAATCTTTCTCTTGCTTATTGCTCTCCCTTTTCCTACTACCATCAAAATACGGTCCACGTTGTTATGGAGGCGAACGCAACTACGATGAGAGCCGTCGCTTGGTACGGTCAACCGTACAACGTCTCTGTCATAGATGCGGATCTACCCTCCGTCATCAACCAGACAGACGTTGTGTGCGCATCACCAGCTCTGCCATCTGTGGATCCGACCTTCATTTCTACCACGGCTATGGCGGCTCGCCAAATGTGCCATGGGGTCTCGGACATGAAGCTGTTGGTTTTGTCTCGGAGATTGGCGATGCTGTAACTACACTCAATGTCGGTGACTATGTAATTATTCCAGACAATGCTGATGATGGCCAATGGGGACCTGCGCATCCTTTGTCTTTTGGCACGGGCGCTGAGAACTATGGAGGACTCCAAGGTAATCGCGCCCCTGTGGTAATTTCGGGTTATCCGAGACTAATTTAACGTGCCAGCTGAATATGCAAGGGTTCCGTTTGCCGATAACTCTTTGATCCAGATTCCCATCAATTCGACGCACTCAGAGGCGGAACTCGATTATCTCATGGTTGCTGACGTGTTTACGACTGGGTGGCACTCCCTCACATACTCGGGTTTTGAAGCAGGCGACAGTGTTGCTGTCTTTGGTGCCGGGCCCGTCGGCCTTCTCGCAGCCTACTCAGCCATACTTCGCGGAGCTTCAAGAGTATATGTCGTCGACCGAATTGAGAGACGCCTTGAGATAGCTAAATCTATTGGCGCAGTTGCTATCGATTTCAGCGCCGAAGACCCTATTGCGGCTATTCTTGCTCAAGAACCTGAAGGTGTCACTCGAAGCCTGGATTGCGTTGGGTTCGAGTCCACCAATTCCACCGGACAGATGCAAACTGGCATCGTTTTGGAGCAAATGATTGGCGTCACTACAATATACGGGGGCATGGGCATTGCTGGAGTTTATAATGGGGGTTCCAACAGCACTTCTGGCGCACCATTCGCAGGAATGTTACCGGCGGAGATTCCTTTTCCTATGGCGGCTCTTTGGCGGAAAGGCTTGCAAGTCGGTTCGGGCATCGTTTTGCCATTACTGCGCGCCCCTCCTTTGCTTGAGCTTATAGCTTCCAGCAAGGCTTCGCCCAGCTTTGTTGTCAGCGCAGAGATCAGCATTGAAGAGGCTCCAGAATACTACAAGCGGTATAGTGACCACCTTGAAAACAAGGTCGTCATTCGTTTTCCATGATACCAGAGCAGAAAGTCAAAAACACAGGCTGATGCTCAAAGTCTCTCCAATCAAGCCTAGACCGACGACTATGTAGGGCCGCTGCGTTCCCTTACACGTCGCGGCCCATCGACCATACATCACTATCTAGACGCTATCTCTGAGAGGGCTATGGCAGGAGCGGTAGGAAAGTTTCAAGATGTTGCGGGGGCATACCTGTATTGTATGAAGGACCATAATTTGTCAGTCTCTATGATACACTCTAATGCAGGAATACTGATTGCCTAAAAAGCCGGTTCATTGCATATAATAAGGCATTCATCACTAATATCTAGATAAACATTATCTAGCACTCGCTCTAATTCTTTAGGGCAAACACAATTATCTACTAAGTAGTCGAGGTGCGGATTTAGTAGGAGCTGTTATGTCGACGCCCAGACTAGCCGCAGAAACCTTTCTAAGCAAGTAAATTTGTCGTCAGGCAGAAGCTGGTTCCACTTATGTGTTGCCGCCAATTCTCTTGGGTGGCCGCGACCAAAATGCCCGTCATGATGGTATTTTGGAAGGCCTCCTGTTATTTCTTTGGAACACCTGCCAGGACCTCCGAATCCAGCGGTGGCAGCCAGATCAAACATCTGAGCCGTATTTAATTATAAACAAGTTCCTAGAAGAAACCGAAAGCCAGAACTATGGCTCCAATCTGTACCGCACACGTCAACTTCAACTCTTGACTCAACGAGGCCAATCCCGAAAAAATGGCGAGCAATGAGACATCGAAAGTTGCGAACACGTCACTGGCATCGGCTATGGAAATTGATCCAACATACCAGGGCACGATCATGAGAGTGGCGCTGGCTGACCAATCCATTCTAAACATATTTTTCTTCGGACTACCGTGCATATTTTCTCCACAGTCGACCCTTCGACGCCAGTTTTTACCCCCGTCTACCACGAATGCTGGCGCCGTATTTGCGTGGCTTTTCCCTGAAGCCACTTCCCTTAGGCAGTGGCTTGGCACACCCATGTTAGCCATAACCGTCGCGATGTTGCTAGCAATTCCGAATAAGCCAGGAGCTATTGAAATAAGGCGGGTTGTATATATTTTGTTGGTTGTGTTAGAAGCTATGTTGATTGCACTTGTACTGTGGCGAGCGTAGGTTGCAGGCGAGGATGGCAGTGGCTTATCGTCTTCGGCATTGATTTATTTCATGGCGGTTCTAATGACCGGATGGCTGTTGTTCAGACCCTGGGTAGTCATTACTTATAAAGCCACACTGGATGGGAAGGTATGGGGAAAAGATGCATTAGTAGAAGACCGTTTAGGCTTCCCACCCATGTTTACTAAGACTTCAACTGCGTCAAAGGGGTGGCCAACGCTTGACAGACAGAAGTACATAGTGAAGGCCAAGAAGGAACGCCCTGTATCTTGAAGCGAACTGACGTGGGTACGAGACCCCACATGACGGTTTCGGTATTAACGACTCATCCGAATCGGATTCGAAGTCCTCTGGGCTAAGTACGTGCTCCGATGACATAGGGGTCGATTTGCCACACATTCCGTCTTCTGTTTCCTAGTCTCCAACATCCTCTTCCGATCCTCCAGCTGCCACATCAGCATGGTCCGCTTGACAAAGGGTTCTTTCAACAGAGCTGAACAGGTTTATGGAAGCCTGACGGTAGCCTGACTAAGAGGAGCCGAGGGCGAGATGCGCTAGACCAGGACCACGACTGACCCCGACATATCGTTCTTACTTCGCGAGCTGTCCGTCTTCGGTCTCGCCGAGACTCTCTCGAACGAGACGCGGCTATTTATGTGGAGGAATATACAATTACTCTCTGTTTGGACGGGCAC
The DNA here is from genome assembly GCA_020744375.1 of Dactylonectria estremocensis. Taxonomy (NCBI): domain Eukaryota; kingdom Fungi; phylum Ascomycota; class Sordariomycetes; order Hypocreales; family Nectriaceae; genus Dactylonectria; species Dactylonectria estremocensis. The sequence continues at coordinate 546,112 of JAGMUU010000024.1, read as the reverse complement.
GCCCACGATTTGGTTCACCATCAACCCCAACGACATCAACAACCCCGTGAAGATGAGGCTCTCCCCACAGACTCCATGCTTACAACACAGCGAAAGACTTACTGCCGATCTTCAGGGACGATCGGAAAGTTTGCCTCATGCTTTGGCTATTCGATGCATGTAAGAATACGGCGTGATGAGTGTACCTTGACTCCCGTGAAAAGGGAGTCGGCTTTGCTCGGGGCGCTGCTGCAGTCTGAAGCTATGACCTTGCGTAATCAATCAACTGCCGTGGAAGCCGTAAGATTGCGAGAAACATTAATCTGTTCATCACGAAGCCTCGCCTGTCATCGCCATGGCTGACTCCCTGATTGCTAGGTCAACTGCCCCTTTTCGGATCCCTGGTGCAGGCCCCAAACAAATAGCGTTTGATGCGAGCACAGAAACCAGTTTGTTGAGATTGATGGTTATTCTGGACCTAGGCATCACTGTCGGGACACTTAGATCTTGATCGACGGCATCCTGCTGTTGCTGCAGTGTCGAAAAGTCTGCATACTGTTGCGGCGATGGCGTGAAGCTCCAGAGCCCGGATGGAATGTGCTACCCTCAATATACGCTCTCCCGAAGATCGTGAAGCCAGCACGTGTAAATGACGTGCGTTCATGCATAGGAGGTGGAACAGCATCGGCGGAGGGCAACGACAGCTCCAGCATATGTCCGACGTCTTCGCCGCGGATACAGATGCCTCGCTCAGCAAGGTATTCTTCGACATCGCATGCCTCGAGCCACTCACTCTTGAGGTCCGCAATCGTCGTCTGCAGCACCGTTCTCGTGCTTCCGGGCTGCAGCATCTGTAGTTTCGGTGGCGCAGATCGTGGCAAGGCGTACTGGCGCATGCCTTTGATAGAGCGGTACATCTTGGGGAGGACATTTAGCGTCGACTCGGTGTACTGTGCGTCTCTCCAGTGTCCGTCCGTAACTTTTTTTGCCTGCCTCACGCTCATCGTCACGAGAACGTCTGTCCGAGCGATGCTGAGAGGAAGCAGGATGCTCGGAGGGTCCCAATCTTTCGGTGGGAGCTGGTGGGAGAATATCGCAATGGCGCGGAGCAAGCATACCTAAAGCATGCGATGTGTTAAGGAACATGTACCCAGACCGTCGCCTTGCTGTAGGGTTAGACCATGCTGAAGGTTGCTCATAGCAGCTTGTTCTGGGTCAAGCCACGGCAGAAGTGGCCTAGAAGCCTCTGTAATAGAAGATCGTAGCAAGTCTGCTGCATATGTCTGTTCACCATTGTTGTCTGCTGCGTTGTCACTCCGCGCCTGCTGGGCAATAGTTATGAGCTTTAGGGCGGTTTTGCTCAGATGTAAAAGAATATCGAGAGGAATACTGGTAGGGCCTTTCTGGATAACATATCCTAGAACTGAGCGAAAGACTGCAATGCTTTGTCCAAGGATCCCTCAAGTCTGGCAGCCCGCGCTTCGGCCAAAACCAGTGCGCCTTGCTTCCGGCTGCAGTAGGATCGCTGCGCTATTCTTTTTGTGACCTTTTTTACCTAAGAAGATGCGTGAGCTTGGGCTTTCTCGGCACAATGCATTGGTACTTCATACGATTGCTTCGTTACCGCGGTTTTCCGTCATCCCCGAGAGTCGAGGCCCTCCTGGTCGGCGTCGAGGTTGAAGCGCAAGCTCCGCCTCTATAGCGTCGGCCGTTTCCACGTTCATTTTGTAATCAGGAAATCGCCAGTAGTACCTACATATATGTGATGAATAACTCCCAAACGGTCAAAATGGAGAATGACTCTGTCTGGACTTTGCCTGATTGAGGGAGCCAGAAGTTGCTTGGCCTCCTGAAGCGCTAGCGCTTACCAATCAACTATTCAGAAGCAGGCCAGACAAATTATTTGTCTGAGGCGGGCCCTCATATGCTCGCTATCCTGATTAGGAAATAGGTGTTTGGCTTAACTACACATGTTGAAAGCCGGGTGTTGCATTTGTAATGCAGGTCTAGGAGTTTAAAGCCTGTGGCTTGCAAGTCAAACGCATATAAAAAAGATATTAAGATTTGATGGAATGGAACTGTTGAATCCTCCAGCTAAGTCCTCACCAGAAGCTTCGCCCCAGTAACAAAACATTTTATCTCACACTTGCTTTACATTTCTCAAAATCAAACATCATGTCTACGCTTAAGGACCCAAAGCCTGTTGCCATTTCGGTGGGCACTCATGCATGGAGACCAGATGATGAAAAGATTGACAAAATTGTGGCTATTTTGAAAAAGCACAACGTCAAGAACTTGGATACAGTCTTTGCCTATGTAAGATTCGCAAATGGCAGGAAAAGAATTGACTGCTGTCACAGAGTTGACAGAGTCAAGGACTCTCTGAGCAGTCGTTAGGAAAGAGGAACTTGGCAGCACAATTCGCCATTGACACTAAAGCAGATACAGCTATAATTCCCGGCTCTGGAAGGTTTATTCTGGCCTTTACAAAGAAGAGTTTGGAGGGACTACAGACTGCCAAGGTAGGAAGGAGTGCCTGAAGCCCGTACACAATGGTTTGTTTTTAATCTAAATTATAGGTCCGAGTTTACCTCCTTCATGGTCCGGATGAATCAACTCCCTTCAGCGAGTAGATTGAGATCCCCCAGAAGCTATATAAGGAAGGAAGTTTCGAAAAGCTTGGTATTTCAAACTTCACCAAGGACCAGGTATTAGACATCTACAATGCCGCCAAGTCGAAAGACTACGTCCTCCCCGCCGTCTACCAGTCCAGCTACAGTCTCATTGTACGACGCAACGAAACAGAGCTCTCCCCCACGCTCAAAGAACTTGGATTCTCGTTGCAAGCCTACTCCCCTATGGGCAATGGCTTCCTCGCCAAGAGACCGGAATACATCGAGCAAGGTCTTGGCAGCTGGGACCCAAATACGCCATATGGCTAAATTCAACGGGACCTATTCCATAAACCGTCTTACCTGAAGCTGCTCAAGGAGTTCGGGCAGCTCTCGGAAGACTCAGGTGTGAGCCGGGTCGGCTTGGCGTACCGATGAGTCAGGTTTCACTCTGTGCTGGATAGCAGCCTAAGAGACAAGATGATTATTAGTAGTGCGACTACGGAGCAAGTGGAAGAATCTGTCGTAGAGTTAGGGAAAGGGCCGCTTGAGCCTTGGGTCGTGAAGAGGATTGATGAGCCATGGGAGATCGTCAAAGATCACGCGCCGGTGGACACTCTCGGATCGGCACGCAAGGTCGCCCGTACGGCAACTTATAATGCGAAGTTTCTGGACACGAACCGTACTTCTGACAATGCCTGATCTGGGCTAGTCTCTGGATTTTGGATGTCTTTCTCCAGATTATTTCCGCAACAGTTTTATTAATAAAGGCTCAATATGAGATGTTCGTCATGGTCAGTGAAGCTTGCTCGGTAATGCTCACACTTCTATAGTCTCGCTCCTCCCCGGTGCAGCTTGAATACTGCAGTGAATTTCGAGGAAAGACTTTCCTTCAGAAGAGCACATTTCTTACCCCGGAAATCCTGGCAAGACGCCATACAGAGGCTCCCATCCCTTCCAGGTCTTTGTCATCTTCCCCATCCGCGCGAATCCGTGGGCCTCGCTTTGCAAGAAGATGGCCGAGATCCGAGACACCCAGGTCCAGAGCAATGTTTTGCTGACCTGGATAACTTTTCCACGTTTCTCGGGCTCCAGCTCTGTCTCCGGCTCGACCTCGTGCAGAGATCTCTTTCATGATTCTCTGGGTTCCTCGGCCTGGAGTTTTTTTTTCAAACCCTACCTCCTTATAGTTGTGTGATATCCCTGCACGTCACGCATGCCATCAATGCATAAGCTTGGTCACAATATTGAAGCTATGGGTTATCAAGACACAGGAAGCGGGGATCTGGTGCAGTGACAGCTGGCATAGCATTTGTGCCATCTGTTGGATCGACCCCTCGGTTGGCGGCATAAGACCCGAATTTGCATAAATCTCTGACACACCGATATCCTAGCCTTAGTCAGACGACTAGAAAACCCCTCTCCAGAAGGAGGGGGCCGAAGGCATCCCTGATCAATACAAACATCACTTTATTGGGCTCCACATCGTATTGATCCCTATCAACTGATCGAATTGACTGTCCTGGATGCAACAAACCCCTCACAAGAAAAAGAGGGGGCCGGAGACATCATAAATCACTGCAATCATGATCTTTGGTCTCCACACCCGATAGAACACTTATCCCTTAATTGAATGTGCCATACGCTATCCAACATCAAGCTGAAACCATTTGTCACGACCTGCACCTTTCACGCAGTACGGTTTTGGCCGCCCTCATATAGATCGCCAAACTTAAATAGACGAGGCTTAACCCATATTGGAAAGTAGTCGGATTCCGTTTTGGGAAAAGGTTGCATCGGTCGCGGTATTGTCGCGACCCTACTGACGCAACGTACTAATAGGCTCTAAATTCAGGCATAAAGAGTAAAATAATAAAAGATTGAAGTCTTGCCCACCGTAAGCTTTACAATGTTACGAGCTCCTACCCAGTAGCACCTAGAGCCGTCCCTACACTCTTTTGATCGTTTTTTACCACCGAATCTGCCTGCGGGGCTGTTTTAGATCCTAAGGCGTTGAGCCATTCAGCAGGGTCAATCTCCATCCTCGTTTGCTGGCCTCCTGAAGCCCGGCAGAAGCATCTCAACTCTCTGGATACTCGGAAATACGTTGGAAAGGGAGGAAAGAGAGGAAAGAGGAGGAAAACAGCGTCACAAGTCCTAGGGTCCTCGCAAGAGCTCTGATGCATGACGAATGGAATCACGTCTCAGAGCGGACTGAGAGGCGGCGAATCCAGAATCGCAATGCCCAACGCAAGTTCAGTAGGTGTTTGAGACAGCAGCATCGCATATTCTAGACTAACGAGAAACCGTAGGACAAAAGGTTAAAGAGACAACCGAAAAGGAAAAACGGGATTATTTGAACTTTACGCATGCACAAAACAGCTACCGGATTCAAGATGCGCTTGAGATGGTCGAGGAAAGTGAAGTCACTGGACTCCCATGGGGTGGTATCAACTTGCGCCACATCATAGCGAAGGGTCGCCAAGCACAAGGAACACAATCACAGCGAGACGCATGGCCTGTGTTCGCAGAAACACCTTGGAATTCTTCCAACTCAGATCCACATCCGGATATGGAATCGGTGGCTCTAGGGTTGGATACGGCGGGCGAATTCTGCATCCCGCCGCACCTGTTGACAATACACAAAGCAGCGTCAGCGTCAGCGTCAAATCCCGAGAGATTTAGACAGGATGAAAGTCAGCATTCCTCTTCCCCATAGTGTGACAAGAAGTCCCAATAAGACCTCAAATGCTTATTGTATTCCACGAGGATTAGATCAGATGTGCGAACTAGAAACATTATAATATTAGACATTGCACGACAGGTTAATCCTCATCTCAAGCAGTGAGATGAAAGACGGATTCAAGGCGATAGGAGCGATTCCTCTGAAGCATTGAAATCCTTGGTGCATCCTTCTTACTTTGCGGGGAATCTTACATGTGGCCTGTCTGCTGGCCAAGACACCCTGGTCCCCGTGTAATGTACGGATAACCCCCGTGTAATGTAACCTTGGTCTCTGTACCTTACTCAAAAGGGGGATAACCCACCTTCCAAATCAAGGTTAGTCAACATTACAGAAGTGAGATCAAACAGCTTGTAACACCACTCCCTCTTCTCTGAATGCCCTCAAGCCCAAGGAAAACAATTCACTGCTTACCCCACGACGTGCAACGACCAGAGCAGCTGAACAGCCGATATCACTACTTTTCTTACGCCACCGATCAACGCACAATTCTCGGAATGGGAGGCCACTCAAGCGAGGGCTCATGCGTCGAAACAAGGCCATCTTAAACCTACTCGGTCGAAAACCTTCAGGTTCGTCCTTGTTTCTCCGCGGCTGGGGATGTGGGCTCCTCGGGATCTCCCGAGACAAGGGCCTCGCCTAAGCCTGGTGGCTCCTCCAGCAATAACAAAATCACAAGCAAGAAGAGTGGCACATATCATCCCCATGATTCCCCTGAGTCTTGGCTCAGACCCAGGGGTGCCCCATCCCGGGGCATAGGCGTCGGAGTTTGGGATCCATTTAATTCCTCGCCGTTCCAAACCTTGACCAAGACGAGCATCTCACGCTCCACTACTCCGTACGTTAATTTAATCTCATTCATCCAATAGCAGCCCATCACACCCTGCATTTCATGAGTTCAAAGCCGGCCCGCTTTGATGGACCCAGCTGGTGTCACGGGCCAGGGTCCATATCCTTGCGGCTGTGCTGCAAGACGTATTTGGCTCGTGCGCGCCAGGGATGAGAGATCGTTCCACACCTCAGGGGCACTTAGGAATTTATTTTTTCTTCTACATCTTTGATGACAATAGTATCCTAGACCAGATAGCTGGAATCCAGCTACTAGAGGCCGTTCACTTCTGGCGCTTGCTTCTTTGCAGCCTTCTGGACCACCTGATCGGCATTTCGGGGAGTCAGAGCGGGGGAAACAAACATTTGCTCAAAGCTGGAAGTGGAGGGTCATGGAGAACCCTGCAACACTTTTTGCCCAACTGCTAGGTTCCTCCACTCATTATATCTTTTCCAGCTCTGGATCCATGACCCAAAGTCGGATGATCACAATGGGTCTTCGTTGGAAATTCCAAGCTATCAAAGCCTTACGATGCGAGATCAAACAATACCAGGCATCCCCCGACGCTACCGCTACTGTTACTGACACCGCACTCGTTGCCGTTTCTGTGCTTGCTGTCCACAATGGCTTCGAGCTATGACCGCGGCCCAAGCCTCATCCATTGTCACCACTAGCAACTTATCGTGATATGCACAATTATGGCAGGATGACCTTTGGAGAAGAGCACGTCAAGGCTCTTTATACCCTTATTCTGCGGAGAGGTGAATTTTCCCATATTGATCAACAGCCCTTTGGATGCGTCATGCCACTGTATGTTTACCTTCATCCAGCACACAGCGCTACTGCGACCTACCCAAGGTTTGTCTAGGAGATTGAGACACAAACGATAGCTATGACTGGAGAACAACGACCCCAAGGCCGCCTACCGGATAAGGCCAACTATGGAATGGACCTGGGACCGTCCGCCGATTTGGATTCATCAGACGTAGATTAACCGAGGCGAGCACGCATCGAATGTACGACGAGCAATAAACGAAGACAAGTCCTCTGTAAACGAGGCACGAAGACAGAAAGGGGGTCCCTCGCCCTGGGCTCTAGTGCATTCCTGACCGTTGCAATATTCCGCCCATCTCTCTGAGCGTTCGGCGAACGGACGGAGGGCGTTTTACCGAAACTAACCGCTCATCAAAGTCAGAGGGAACCGAGACAGCTGGGGTTACTGGTCTGAACAGTAAATTCCACGTCCTTCTATAAAATGTACCTTTGAAGGGCGAACACGGCCTGAGTTGCGCCGAGACCTCGCTGAAAGTCATGACTTGGCGAGTGCTCGCCGAACAGCCGGGGTGCGGTCAGAGACACTAAACGTACGACTATGAAGACACCCGAGGTGGACCCTCGTGGTAAAAGAAGAAGACGATGACGCCCTTCCAGAAGATATACCTTGGAGGGCGAGAAACTGAAGAAGGACGCAGCTGCGCATTTCCATGCCAGGAAAGTCAAGAGCCAGTACGAGGAGTAACTGACTATCTTAAATCTGATTCAGTATAACTCCGCGAACATATACCTTGTCCCTATAGATATCAAATATAAACTCTTCACTGGACACAGCTTGTGCCTCTTTGTATTACTCGATTGGAGTTACGATGGGACTCTGTCGGCTGGCTCCTAGAGGTGGTCTAGGCATACAGTGATACGTCCCTTGACCCGCCTTCAAACCAAATGCGCAAAGCTGGACTATCGCATACCGGCCTAAACCACAAGTACCTCTTCAGCCGTGGATAAAGCGTATCCCAGGATGTGTCCCATGAAATCCTTTCAATGTGATCGCTATACGGGACTTGAAGCTGTGTGAACCTAGCAGCGATCGCGCCCAAAACGGTGGCCCAAGTCAGAAATCCTCGGACGCAAGGGTCCTTTATATGTTCTCCCCGCTGCATCGCCTCTATCAGCCGCAACAGTCTTGTCGAGTTGCGTAGTTTGATTCCCGTATGTGAAGGACTCGGGAGAATGACCATGTCGAGGTAAAGAAGCGCACAAAGTCGGCAGATCTCATGAAGGGTAGTAGTGATATCGAGACTTGACTGCCGGCCTAGGCCGCTCTGGTCACTCGGTTTCAAATATGAAGGAGTAGACAAAAGGGTATGTGACACCCAATCGCAGTTGTTGGCCAAGACATCAAGTGATGTCGGAGCCCCAGGTCCGCCGCGGCAATAGTGATCGAGCGCGGTCGTGATCTCCATCATAACTTGGAGAATATTGATTATCTTACGCTCAAGACAGGCGGGCCACCACGCATTAGGACTTGGGGGGAGACCTTCGCGTAGGGTTGTGAGCATTTCGTTTGCTTCCATGTCAGGTGTCCATTGTCCCTCCTGAAGAATCGATTTCAGCTGACGTGGACACGGGAACCTGGGTGCAGCCTCTACTCGGGCACAGTGAACTAAATCGAATCTGAAAGGGGGGTCAGCGACGAGGATTTCAGGTTAACTTGGACTTTTAAAATTCGATGGAAATTTACATTGGTAATACATAGCCAAAGGCGTGTTGATCGATATTCGATATCCCACCCTTGCGCTGGATGAGATAATAAAGAGCATTGATGTGCTCGTTACCAAAAATCATCCGGCCGTAGATATGGTAATCGCGGTATGTGGCCAAAGGGGATAGCGGGTGCGGCTCTGGTCGGTCTGAGAGGTCGAAGCTCTCATGAATAGCAAGGACAAAGATGGCTAGAAGTATGCTCTCGCTGATTGCTTCCGAAAATTCGGCTATCAGAGATCGTAGAGATGTAATCGCCTGGACTTTGCACTGCAGTCCCGTTGTGATGATGCGATTTCGCAAATGAGAGGTAGGGCAAGAAATCACGTAATGAGTAGATGCGCCCAATACTTGAGCATGAAATGTCGCAGGGCATTCCATGGTCCTCCACATCCATGATTGCGCGAAGTTACGTCTGTCGCTCTCTGATTCCCCAAATGGCGGCAACGTCGTGGCGAACGCTGGGAGCATCTCATTAGAGCCACGGAATTTAATGTGTGGGTAAAGTAACTCTACCGTAGTGAAGCATAAACTGCTCATTCCATTTCGGCTTTGAAACAGCGAAGGAGTCGAATGGATCCCAACCCACAGACTTGACCGCGCACGATGCGATGCGTCCACTCGTCGCTGCACCGACACAACCGCGACCATTTTTAGCAATGGCCGATACTCGGCACTCTTTCTTATGGTTCTCGTTGGGCTCAGTGGTGAGGCTAGAATCAGTGCGGTGTTGCATTGTGTCCGGAAAGTAAGATATGAACTTGATGTGTCTTGGCCGGACGGACTTGAGACGAGCTTGCCTCGAGACATGGGCACGTGCCTCGGCACTCAGCTGTCCATTGTCTGGAGAACCTGAGGTGAATTGATGACGCAGAAAGAACAAGTTACAGGCCTGTTTTTCAGCCATTGTCACCTCGCAAACTGGAACTGACGCGTGAACATGCGAGAAAGATGTTGATGAGGGGCTGAATCTAGCCAACATCAATCCAGAAGGTGGAGGCGTCCCTTTTTGAGACAGGAGCAAGGCCATACCCCGCAACGGGGGACCAGGGTGATCGGCTGCATCCCTGTCACTGCAACGCTTTCTGTGCCTGGGCTAAGATGGCAAGCCTGGTTCAAAGGATGCAATGACGATGAAGAAGGAGTCACTCAATGAGAGATGAGCCATCCTGGAAACTGGGGGCCAAAATAATTTATCAAAACCCGCCAGTTCATGTCCCGGAGATTGTACCCTGTCGATCATCGATGAACCGCATCCTGGTTTCTGACGTTGCAAACTCAGCTTTACCCAGGTTGGAATGTGGACCAATTCCTGTTCGAGCAACGTCCCCGCTTCAACTCCCACCGTCATCTTGTTCTTATTGGTTGCCTCCATTTCACTATCCTTGACCTGCACTAGTTGTTGTTCCAAAGGCTTCAGCTGTGACTCAGAGTTTCCGGATTGGCAGGGGCCCTTGTCACCAACAACGACTCGGCAATCGTCAAGCTGTACACAAATTTTCTCACGGTCTGCCGCCTTCGGTCGAGCAAATTGCGGTCTCCATGAGGTCCTGAATGGGTATTTGTATCGTCACAACGCACAAGGGTTTGGGAGTTTGGCACTAGGCGATGTTCAAGCCATACCCCGCCGGCGGTTACACACCTGTCTGAGTGCTCCTTCGTATTCAGCACGAGCTTGTCATTCTGTGTACGGTTCAGCTGAGTCCCAGGGCCCTGTGACAAGGTACGTTACGATCGGCTACAGCGGAGGACAAACAACGAGGTTAGAGTGCGGGGCGACCTGATCTGGATCTCCGTGTGTCGAAAAGTTCGAGGCAAACCTATCCTGGCCTGAGTCGCATTTCCTAGCAACAGGCACGTGCTTCCTAACTAAATTCATGCGCGTGTCTCTCCTACGGTTGGGGGAGCCGCCTAAACTAAAGCCGCAACGTCGTCTACTAGCTACCGTCGTTGATCTTTACACACTACGATGGCGGTGTAGAGCACCAGGCCCTATCATAGCTTGCACAAGATAATTACCCATCTGTCTCTCTGCCGAGTATAGACGAGGGGGAAGGGGGGAAACAAGCATCCCTGTACCACAGACAGGACTGAATTCGCAGTGCCACGCCGAAATTACGATTGAGGTCATATCCTCGCCGCTGTTGAGTAGCCACCAGTTACCAGCGGCGGCCAGTTGTGGCTTCTTTGGCATTACAGTGACAATATATTTCCTGATTGGAGGCGCCTGAGAGCCGGAAAGAGCCACCCAGAACCTTGAAAAATTGTAGAGTATGTCAGGAATTGCCACGCCGAAGTCAGCTTGTCAACAAGCGTTCATAATGCAATCGGCAATCGGATTCGACCCCACCCCCGCAACCACCTACCAGAGTGCCTACATATCAATACCTACAAAGAAGAGTCACGACCACTCCACCGATTCAAGTGACGGAGTCCTCATATTTTTTACCTTAATTCTTTCTCTCGGTAGTAGCTACTGCTAGACATCATGGTTCTCGCTCTCGTCTCTATCGACATGTTGGATGACTCTAGTCTGGCGCCGACCTAAGGGTCTAAGTCGACATCTAAAGGCAACCTTCTCCATGCCCCTCCCTCCATCGCTGCACGCGAAGAAAAAGCCGCGAGACATATTTACGTATAACCGCTCTGCCTCTAATCTCTAGATGCTTAACTGGCTGAGCGCTGGCTTCGTATATAACTTTAATACTCGCTTAGCTTAAAGCTTAAAAAGAGGCTAGAAAAGTTCATATAAAATCACGTCAAGATACGCTGAGAGACAGGATGGGTATTATTCACTTGTATTATCGGCAATCATATATAGTATCGGCATTTAATGAACATCATCACTTGATTTAAAATGCCGAGGTATTTCAATGACCTCGTGCTTTGAAATTAGCTTTCCTCACTACAGCGAATAGCTAAGGTGACGAATGCAATACCATTGAAAAGCTGAATTTTTGGGCTTTTAATTGATATCTAATATGTCTTGATACCTCACTTCCCGGAGGCGTGATTCTGTCACGTGCCTCTAGAGGCGACACTAGCTTGGGCCGGGCGAGCCACTGGTGCAGCACTGGAGAGGGTATTGTGATGAACCTGGGGGCACGACAGACACAACCACCCACCCAACATCAGCTGTCCAGGTGCGTAGTCGCAAGAGAGAATTCGATCAGATGGAAAGGCAAAGGCAAAGAGGGAATTGGAGTAGCACAGATCAAAATGAAGAGGCCACAAAAGAAAAAGAAAAACCCAGGAAAAGACTGTCTGACTAGAAGAAGCATGCCTTCTCAGGGAAAAGAGGTTCCTGCTCTGCCTTTATAGCTACTGTCCCTTGTGATCAGGTCCACCTGTGGCCCCGTGCCCCCCGAAGTCATCTCAATATAGTAGAGATAAAGTGGATCTAATAGAATTAAATGGTAATACAAGCCGTAAGGGCAGTCGGCGCGGATTAGTCAAGTACTGCAGACCAGCAGTAGCCATACATCTTCTGACCGCAAAACTCAAAAGAGTAATTTACACAAATCTAACTGCCTCACTAACAAGGCTTATAGAATATTTAGGCTGCGGTTAATTTAAGCTTAACATTAGAAGCATAGCCAGGCACTACTACATCGGGGAACTGGCATTCGGATTAGGTCACTAGCAAATCTCCCACTTACCCTTCATTACCGGCCCATCTCCTCATCTAACAACCGCGCCCAATGCATGGCAGTTCTCCTTTTGCTCCCAATATGCTCCTTTGCCTGGTTCCTCATATGGGTCAGCATGGCCTGCCAAGCCGCACTCGAGCACGTCCGCCTGATCATGCATCAGCCAGGCAACAGGGCGTCCTCCCAACGACAGCCCTCCTCAACCCGCTCTACCGTTTGCCATCTGAATATCCACCTCTACTCCAAGTGACTATATATACTCGCTTGCATATCTCTTGGCCACTCACTCTTGACAGCGGTCTGATGTTCGCTGGTTGGATTTCCCAGATGTTGACTACATAGAGAGACGGCAAAGGCAATGTCAGGTCTCGTCCCAAGCATGAGATATGTCAGGGATCCAATCGCCTTTGCATGCCATTGCTTGACTAGGAAATCGATCGGTTTGCCCTGTCTCTTCTCAAAGACATGCCTAAGTAATATTTGCAAGGGGCCCAGGTCTGTCATCTTGAAGTTGTTGCATATAGTTTGCTTGACCGCCACGATCTCGTCCTTGGAGGGTCCAGCAATAAGTCAACAAACGTTAACTAATAAAATTTCTTCCATTTACCTAGTATTGATTTGCAACTTCCGAGGCATATAATCGAGGGCGGAGAGCAGGAGGTGAGCGGGGTGATGGCTGACGTATTATCGCAGCAGTAGCACCACCGCCTCGTGCCCTATCTTGAGGGCCCGCGATAGCGGCGTCAGTCCATAGTGGTCCTTCGACTCGAGGTCGGCGCCCCGCTCGAGCAGCAGCTTGACGATGGCCTCGCGCCCATTCTCGACGGCCCGCGATAGCGGCGTCAGTCCATAGAGGCAGTCCTTCGACTCGAGGTCGGCGCCCCACTCGAGCAGCAGCTTGACGATGGCCTCGTGCCCGTTCGCGGCGGCCCGCGATAGCGGCGTCATTCCAGAGGGGCCATCCTTCGACTCGAGGTCGGCGCCCCACTCGAGAAGCAGCTTGACGACGACCTCGTGCCCCTTCGCGGCGGCCCACGATAGCGGCGTCATACCAGAGGGATCCCTCAACTCGAGGTGGGCACCCCGCTCGAGCAGTAGCTCGACGACGGCCTCGTGCCCGTAATGGGCGGCCCATGATAGCGGAATCATACCAGAGACGTCCTTCAACTCGAAGCTGGCACCCCGCTCCAGCAGCAGCTTTATGACGGCTCCATGCCCCTTCTCGGCGGCCCACGATATTGGCGTCATACCAGAGGCGTCCTTCAACTCGAGGCGGGCGCCCCGCTCGAGCAGCAGGTCGACGACGGCCCCGCGCCCCTTCTCGGCGGCCCGCGATAGCGGCGTCCGCCCATTACCTTCCTCCGACTCGAGGTCGGCACCCCAATCGAGCAGCAACTTGACGACGGCCTCGTGCCCCTTCGCGGCGGCCCGCGATAGCGGCGTCATACCAGAGGGGCCATCCTTCAACTCGAAGCTGGCACCCCGCTCCAGCAGCAGCTTGACGACGGCCTCGTGCCCCTTCTCGGCGGCCCACGATAGCGGCACCATACCAGAGGGGTCCCTCAACTCGATGTGGGCACCCCGCTCGAGCAGCAGCTTGACGACGGCCCTATGTCCGTTCTTGGCGGCCAACGATAGGGGCGTTCGCCCAGCGCCATCAACCGCGTTGGTGGCGACACCAATGTCGAGCAGTCGTTTGACGAAGACTTCGTTGCCCTTCTCGGCAGCGGAAAAGAGCAGCTCTTGACAAATATTGTACACAGAATCGGCATCGGCTCCCTTCATTAGTAGGCTGGCTGTAGCTTCCTGTCCAGTGCAAAGGGCGTAGGATATCGGCGTTCCTCCAATTCCATCCTTTGAGTCGACGCGGGCTCCTTCCTTGACCAGCCGCTGGACGATGGCTAGATGGCCATTCCAAGCGGCGTATGACAGCGGCGTTCGACCGTCTCTATCTCCTGCATCGACTTCTGGGCCTTTGGGAAACGATAGTTTGATGGCTCTTTTGAGGCGAATCTTCGGACGCTTGATCAACAGCTTCACGACATCTTCAGATCCATTCTCTGAAGCCCAAGAGAGTGCCGAACGCCGATAAGTGCCATCTCTAGAATCAACATCGTCCACTCCAAGCTGAAGCCTTACAATTTGCTCGAGTCCGAAATATGAGGCAATCATGAGGGTAGTGAATCCCTGAGGAAATCCCGTGTCTGTGTTAGCCCAGTAGACCCTAAACCAAGTCCCGCAACGTCTTGAAGTCGCATCGCAGATTCGCCACACTGATTCTATGACTGCATCGTTTTCGATACCAGACGCTCGGAAGTGGGCAGCCCAGTTTGTAGCAGAGTAGTCAAGGAAGACGTGACCGCGAAGGTAGTGTGATACTTCATCATCCGAATATTCCTCCAGGGGGTTGGTTTCAAACTCGGTGAAGAGCAGATGCCAGATACAGATCTGGCAAAGAACTCGATGGGATACTGGCGGTTGGAGGGAGTATTTCCATTTCAGCGGGTTGTCGTGGCCCGTTCGAGGATCTAGATTGTCTTTCGCGACCAAGAATTCTTTCGCGGTCTGGTGAATGAGGCATATCTTCGAGTCTGTGATGGTGATGAAGAGGCCGCAGAGGTCTCTAATAAAGCTGCTGAAGCGTTCTTCCGGTTTGCGATGCCAGCCTTCATAAGACGTGTGCTCTTTTTGAAGAGCCAACGCCAGGTCCATTTCTGCCAGAGTCAAAGGCCGTGCTGCCGCGACGATAACATGCAGCATCTTCTTGACTTTTTCAGCTCTTTCGGCTTCTTCGGCGTCTCGGGGATTGTTCTTGGGTAGAATCCTTTCATATACGTCATCAACGGTCCGTGGAAGCGAAGAAGTGACCTCGCGTATCGTGGTCTTATCGATGCTGAGGTCCTTTTCGATCAACTGCAGGACGAGATAAGCCCACATATAGGTCTGGTTAGGAACACGTCGCAGTCGTTGCAAGAGCAGCTGTTCTTCTTCTGGTGTGAGATCCCTATTTGCTCGGACAAGCGAAACCCTATCTCTGATATAGACATCGATCTCCTGGGTAATTTTGGACATCTCTGCGTCGCTTTCCCCCTTCAGGTGGATGACAGACAGCCCCGGAATATTGAGAGGCTGGAAGTGCCGACTGATTTCGTCGTAGGGCCGGCTTGTTATGAGAAACTTCAAGTTGACGTTATTCTTCGTGTCATTATCCGTGCTATAGAAGTTACGCAGGGCTTGGGCGAGCTTGTTCCGTTCTTGGTGTTTGCATTCGTCGAATGCATCAAGAATACAGACTAACTCGGCAGCATTCTTGTCCTGTGAAGCCATAACCAGGATGTCCCAAAGTTCATCAAACGAGCTTGTAAGATGTGCTTTATAGGCTTTGAACCGCTTGACAATCTTGTTCGAGAAAATGATCTCCCTTTGTGTGAAGAGCTGGTGTAGGATGCAGCTGAGAGCGCTTGTCGCGCTCCTCTGGTCCTCGAAGTCATCCTTGAAGAAGAAATAGCTGGTCGTTCTGGATATCGTAGTCTTAAGCTCGGAGTCCACTAGGTATTTTGCTAAGATAGACTTTCCGCACCCGGGATTTGCGGATACCCAGAGCATACTTGACGATTTTCTTTCTCGCCATTGCTGAAAGTGGTCGTGATCTATAAACCACTTACACGTCCCTGGGACCCGATCTGGATTCCTGTTCTTTCTATCCAGATATGGTGAGGTATGGAGGGACTGGAGGATATCACCCCGAGTCTTATAGTCTTCCTTAGATTGAACTTTAGGGCAGGAGAGGTCAGTCAATCGGTAAGGAATCTGGCTATCAATTCTGTCATTCCGTACCAAATGTCATAGTGTGCGCATTGCACTGCTTGCCACTGCCAGAGTTGATATTGCGGTCTTGGCCGCTAACGACAGGCTGGTGGGCTGTTCCCTCAGAGGCGATATTCTGGGTTACGGAGCCCTCGAAATCCGAGTCTAGTATGGATGACTCCACGTTCGACAGCTGAACAATCGCTCCCTTTAGCTGGGCCATCTGGCTCTGCGTTGCCGTCTTGAACAACTGGTTGGTAGCCAATGCATCTAAGCCTCTCAGGATACCCTGCATCAGGGTCTCCACCCGATGTGCTTTACCTAAGTGGAGCAGAGAACTGCGATAGAAGGTGAGTATGGATCCGTCTTCCGCATTCTTCACCTTTTTTTCAACTTTCTCAAAAATATCCTGCAGCATTTTGGCCTTCTCTTCGCAACCACTGACCAAAGGCTGGAGGGCCTTTTTGGACGATTCATCCAGAGCCAGGCCGCGGAGCTGATCACGGGCCAGACCCAGAATGTCTTGCGCGAGAGGAAGATTCCGGCCTACTTCATTGAACTCATTCGGAAGGCCTCTGAGGTGTTGGATCGCCTTATATGTCGAAGAGATGGCTTGAACGACTGTGATTGTGGATGTAATGACGCTGAGGGGATCCATCTCGATCTTCAGGTTATGGCTCTGTCGAGGTTCGGGTAGATGGGAGTCAGCAAAGGATTCAGTTGCCTGCGATCATCGTGAGTTGTTGTACAACTACCCATTCATGGGGAGTCGTACGTCTTAGCTGCGAGCCTCCAAGGCGTTACGAAGAGTGCCAAGGGTAGAAGGTTTGCGACGTCCGGGGCAGCGATGCGGAGGTCCCTGGCTGGTACTCTGTCACAAACATGGGAGTTGGGGATATTTCACGAGCGAAGGATGGTCTTTGGCCGCTACCGATAATGTTGCCTAGGCCGTGGGCGATAAAGACTAGGGATAAGATGATGGCTGATCGAACAAATTATCAGAGCCTCGTGCGCATGCAAAAGGGAAAACTGGGCGAAGAGATGCAACCAGCAGGAAGGGCGGGGTCGAGGGCCAGCTGAAGGTCACAAGCCATGTAACACACGGATGTTCTGTTGGTGGCTTAGCGCTCTGAGACAGGTAATCAGTGTGAAAATCCCACGTCAATATCGGCTTAGAAATGTACAACTGGATGGGAGTTCAATTGTAATGGCTGTAGAGGTCGGTTCCAGTCACAAGACGCAGCGCGAGAAGAAGAACAGAGGACAAGAATGAGGCGGCCTCACGTTCTGGGGTACAAAGGTTGTCCATCTGCACACGTGACCAGGCACATGCGCCCACTTTATTTGACCCGTGCGTGACACTAAGAAAGCTAACTATTAACTGGGAAAAAGATAAGAAAAAGAGAGGAAAAAGAGGTGCAAGAGGATGCTACTAGTAGCTAAGAAAAGGACAGAAAAGAGGAATGGGTTGCTACTACCCTATAGTAGGTGGAGAGATAACAGTTTACCCGTGTTCGAAAAGCCGGTGCAATAGCTATACAACGTAGTGTGCCCGTCGATGCAGTGCAGGGTACGCGGCCGGTACATGACAAGCTCGCGTCCGGGCTAGGTGGGTTTCTGAACGCTGCTTCAACGCTCGTCGTCTAATCGACTTAAGGAACTTCCCCAGACCATGCTTAGCCCGCTGAGTTGGAGCGGATCCTTGCCCGGATCGACGAGGGGAACAGAGGTAAGGCGTCATTCCCGAGCTTCTAGTGTTAAACTAACGGAGCGAGGCCGAGACGCGGCGGGAACCCCACTCCTGGCTCGGCCCCCCAAGCGAACGCTACCATGACCTCTCCCGAGGAGGCTCATCGGCATATGCGACCAAGGCAGCGACCCACCCTTCCGCGCACCCTTCCGCGCACTCAGACGAGATGACCTGCTGATTTGAGGCCGGATTTCTCCGCGAATATAAGGTAAAATCACTAGCTAAGTCTGGAAGGTGTTCATCATGCTATACATACTCAAACTGCCCACTTGGTCTGCTACGGCTCGCGCCCGGGCGGGCTTGGGAGCCGGTTGTTCCTAAGTACGTGCCTTCGACTTCGGGTTTGCCTTCTGTATCTCCTCAGCTGTTGGAAATGTAGTAATTGGGTTGAATTGAACTGCCTTCCGGCCTGTGGCCTCTTGCAATTCGATTTGCCTCTTTTGATGCGTTGATTTTGAGTTCAATTCCACTATTTTGAAGTTTTTGCTATCGAACTAGTCGCCCAATTTCTCCTCAAGCAGCTCGACCTTCTCGGCAAGCGTGCTGAGGTCTTCCTTGAGTCAATTTAGCTATGAATTAATATCACACTTATTTTTTAGTGTATATGGAACTATGTGATGTAACTGCTTGCGGCGCTTAGGCATGCATAATGCCGTTTTCGCTCTTTCTGTAGTTAGAGGTCGGTCAGTAATGACGAAATGCACTAACAGCTTTTCTACATCAATAAGCCGAATTCCTGAACCTCTGAAACCGCCTTAGATATTCTCCTCAGTTACAGCTTCCTCTGAAGCTATTCCATGTATTGTAATATCATACTGCTAATCCGGGCTCCTAGACAGGCATCTTCAAGCAGCAAATTGACTGGATACCGCTATCAGCAGGCGTTGTTCACTCAATACAAGGGCGAACACTAGCAGTTACCCAGGTAAGTGGCGGATCGCAATCCTTCAATGCTATCAACTCTCTACGAATCTTCGGCCGATGGATGCGAATGTTTACTCTTCCTAAATAAAGCTCCGTCCCGAAGGCCTTTATACAATTCACCGCAAGAGATAAAAGAAGTCGCATGCTGCCTAGCTCCAACCGTTACCGCGTTGTAGACTGCATGGAGGAGCTTGTCAAGTACACTATTATCATGCAGCCGCAATTTGATGTATTCGGTGATCGCTTTAGTGAACGTGAGGAATGGAGAGCTAAGCTAGAGACTAAGCGAGACACTGAGAAGACGAACTGAATAGTTACGAGCTCTCAACACAATATCTGTTATTCAAAGACGCGAATGGCCACGATGAACAATTGGCTTTGACAAGCGAATGGATTATAGAAGTGCACCTAGACGGACAATGTTTATAGAGCTGCCACAATATGAAAACCATTATATAGCTATCAGAATGACTCCCCTCAAGGGTTTCCTTGTCTGGTTAACATGACTGAGTGTTATAAAAACTTCTTGTAGGCTCTGGGTATTGCCTGATAAAGTTTATAGCATATTGCTGGCTAAATGGAGGCGCGCCGCAACTAGCCAGTAATCGGTCAGTTATATCTTCAATGTCACGAAGCCAGCAATGAAGTGAACACCAAGCCCATGCCGGCGAGGATGACAAAGTACTCGCGAGTGAAATCAAACCTAAGCCGAGAATTTATCAAATAATCAAGGATCCACCTAGATCAGTGAGTTTCCGTGGATTAGAAATAGTATCGCGCCGCGAAGGTAGGCGGTAGAATCGGCGCATTACAGTACTGAAGGGACCTCATACACTGCAGCGGTGCGTTGCATGCTTCAAGTTTTCAGTCTTGGTCAAGAACCCTCAAGACAGGATCAATTGGGTCTCTTCATTTGGTGAACAATGTTGCGTGTTTGAAAATGTCAATTGCAAGCTTTGGGGCATGCTTCCATGAGATTGGTGATTCACTTGATTATTATGCACACTGCTTTTTTCGTTGGCGAGCTAAAAAAGACTTACACGAAAATACCCGCATCTCAGACGAGATAGTGACATGGACACAAGGCATGCTGATGAACCTGATCCGTTCTATCTTCTAACACAAACGATAAATTGACAACTCTCTGACTTGACCCACCATGATTACACTATTGTCTCCATCCCGAGGGTCTCATCCCGAAGGGCTCATTCAGGTCCGTAATTGATTATATTCATTTTTCTGATGCCTCATCGAAAGCATCAGGGAGATCTTCGATCAGCAGGTCTTCAGAGTTATTAATAAAGATAGCTTCAGTAACTTCGCAGACTGTCCGAAGCCGTAATGCAAATGCCGCCTAATGTAATAAGGCGTAGATACATTGCCTCTTCCGCTCTCAAAACTGGGTGATTCTTTGCTAGCTTCAGTTATATAATTAGTCCAGCCCAGCTGGAGTTTCCTTAGCGGTGTGCTAGAGCTGTTTCTTATTTATCCCTCTCCTTAAAGATTTCTCCTACATCTTCAGCTAGAGGAACTAGCCTTCGCATTAATTGATCATTGCTTCAGAGAGGGTTAATTGCAAATTGTCGCTTTTGCTAAGTAGTGTCGCTGCTAGCAAGTCACCACGGAATGTGACGCATGTTGCAATATAAGACATCGCGTTCTTAACAAACCGGCCCTAGCAACCGATTGACTGAGGGAATGAGGTTACCAAGGGAACTGCTGGGAATGCACACACTGTATTTAAGGGCAGGAACCCTCCTACATCCTCTAGCTATTCTGTACGCTTTCCAAGACTCTTGTATCCTATACCCAACATGTTATGACGAGTGACATGACAAGTGTATGATACTAGCAACAAGTGGTCATATGAGCTATCCAACACCTCTCGCCGCGGCGCATAGGAAGCACAGATAACTTTGCAAAAAGCCGACGGTGCGACATTTTTATATTAAAGAAACCCCTAAGTTGTAGATCTGCCACCTGCCCTCGACGCAACCTCGGCCTCCAGGCTAGCTGTCACGTCGAGATATGAAGCCCTTGGCACCAACTTACAAGTGTGACCCGGCACGGGCCAGCTGGGTTGGGCGAGATGGATATCCGCGCCGTTGTCCAGGAGCAACTGGACAATTTCAGAAGAGCCCAATTCCATGGCCAACTGTGCAACCCTTCCGCAGGAGAACTGGGGAGCTGGCGTTGTCGGGGCTGGGTCCCCCGGCTCCTGGCGACCGCCGGTTAGGCCGTGGTAGCTGACATTGGCATTGGCGCCATGTGCGAGTAGCAGCCGGACTAGGTCTGCGTTGCCTAGTTGAGCTGCCCGGACGAGAGGGGGGATGAAGTGTTCCGCTTTGAGTTCTGGGGTGTCTCTAAAGGTGTAGCCGTCGTAATGATTGATATCTTTAGGGGGGGGCCTGTCGGATTCTTCGAAATCGCAGCGAACGCCGTTGGCTAGTAGGGTATCGACGATGGTGGTATCCGCATGGTCCACTGCTATACCAAGGCTTCTGGTCGATGAGACCCTGTTGGTTCTCCGTACGAGCATGTCTACAAGCTGCAGGTTCCTTTTCCTGACCGCGTTTACTAGCGCAGGCCCCCGTATTGCGTCGGCGGTTGAGTTTGGATCGGCGCCCATGTCGAGGAAGAGATTGACGAGATCGGCCTTGTCGTGTTCGACGGCCCAATCCAGCGACGTGGCCGGGATCCTCTCTATGGTTACGGGTAGCGCCAACTTTGTTATTCTGTACTCGAGAATCGGGGCGTTCAAGTTGACGCCGTGCTCGACGAGTTTCGAGATGACATGTTTGCCGCATCCCAGCTCCAACGCAAGCGCAAGCGCCGCCCCGGCCTGGCGCTGGCTGGGGAGCTCGTTGGATGTTGGATCGGAGTGAGCAGGTCGAGGTGCCTGGGGTCGCCGGCCTGCGGCTTGAACATCGGTTGCGCGCTCTTCGCTGGTCAGGCGATTCTTGAAATTGAACCTTTGAGATGCTGGCTGCCACAACACGTCCCATCTATCATCCTCGGATGTAGATGTAGCCTGGTCCGAGGTATGGCCTCCAGCCTTGTCGGGGACCGGACCTACCAGCTCCCAGAAAACAAACGGGCCGAAATCCACTCGCTCGTATATAAGCCCCCGAGACTGCCGTCGCACTCCTGACCATGGGCCTGAGGAGGTCGTGGGTGTTCCGGGGTTTCTGGGTTTTCTGGGTTTTCTTGGCTCCATGGGAAAGACCGTTGCTATAGTACTGGGCTTGAAGGGTGTTGGATTCTTCTGCTGGACCTCGTCCCACTTCATGCCATAGAAGAAGGCGTGGGATTTTACTTCAGACGCCCCGCCTAATCCTAGACGTTTGGCGGGATCCTTATCGAGAAGTCGAGTTAAGATATCCTCGGCGGTCGACGGAAGCTCGTCGGGGAACTGTAAGCCTTGGCCGATAATCCTCTGTCGCTTCTCGTCGGCGTCCTTATGATAGAACGGGGGCAGGCCGGTCAACATTTCGTATAGGAGGATTCCCAAGGTCCACCAATCCGCCATCCGGCAAGCCGCGTGGCCGAGGAGAAGCTCGGGGGCCGGGTATTCCGGCGTCCCAGGTATGATGCCGCCTCCGTCCTGCATGTCCAACCCGAAAAGCCCGGGGGTGCATAGACTGATGTAGCCGAGGGCATCTATCAGGATGTTTTCCGGCTTGACGGAGGCGACAATGCGCTTATCGTGCAGGTACTCGAGCAGACAAACGAGCTCAGCAACGTAAAACCTCGCCTTGTCGACGGCAAAACGCCGCTCTCTTTGAAGGTGACCGAACAGGTGTCCTCCGCTGGCCAGCGGAGAGAGCAGGTGCAGTCCCTCAGGCGACTTAAGCGCGAACTTAAGCGGGGTGATGAAGCGATAGCTATATGATGGCGTCTCGGGGCTGGGAATAAAGTTGGTTGTGGGGAGCGTTACCATGGCGTAGCTCCGATGGCTGTCTTTTTTTTCGACATGGACAAGATCACCGGTATTCACCGTCTCAAAGACTCTCCACACCATCTTATCCCTTAAGGGCGGTACCTTCTCTTCGAGGTAGGAGATCTTAAGGGTGACACTCCCGATGCCGTTTTGGATATCAACCCGCGCTACACCCGGAGCCCAGGATTGCAGCAACGGGTCCAGGCTGATTGACCCCAGGGGTATGACGCGGGGTTCTCCTGAAGCATCTGGGGGGTGCTGATGAACAGGTACAAGGTCAGAAGGGACGATGCAGAAACATCAAACTTGAACACCTGGTCTGAATCCCATGAAGCGTTGCCTCGACTCGACCAACCAAAGGCGTCGGCAGATACTTGGAACCCGTCGCATTCCAGGACGGCGTAAGGCAACTCTCGCTTGCGCGTATCCTGGGAGGACGCCGAGCTCGGATCTAGCAGGCCTAGTCCGAGAGCTTGGTGGAGCCTGACAGTCAGGATTCCAGCTCCGGGCAGACTGGGCGGTTGCGAGGGGATGATGACCTCGGAGGCATCTGAGAGAGATTTAGCAAGTGCGGGGGGGCGAGGGCCGTCGTGTCCATCAGGCGTTCGCTCTTACCTTTCCCCGAGTCGAGGTCGACTTGCTCGAATTCTGCGGTCGAACGTCAGCCAGTGGCAGAGGATGGGGAGCGCTGCATTTACTCTTCTCTAATATGTTGGACATTAGGATGTCGCGATTCTAGCGGATGGTGTGAGGTGTGAGGAGTGGTGTTGCGAAGGGGAAGAGTTGTGGATGAATCAAGGAGAAAACTGGGGAAACAATTTCCCGGTCACGGACAGCAGGAGAGAAAGTCGGCACAACACAACACAATAATATTTGAGGCTCGTGATCTCAAACAATCCCTGTCCATTGTGGCGGTGCAGTGTTACATACAGGTGGACACAACTACACATGTACCCAGGCACTCCCGGGCCAGGCCCTCAGCTTCTGTGTGCAAGTCGGGGTACGTGGTCTCCCGGGTGATTCACAGTTTTCACGGAGATTACGAAAGAGGTGGTGATGCCGATTGGATGTCGTAGCTACAGGGACAAGAAGTGCCCAGTTGTAGCCGATTAAAGAGCGCCGGGTCTCGACCAGAGCCTAACCCCTCCAGAGTGTGTATAGAAGGAAAAAAAGCATTGGTTGAAGAAGGGACAAGACCCGGAAAAGCTACAAGTGAGTGCATTCTGATATATGGAAACAACACTACTACTTGGTATCTCCAGGTCCTTATTGACTTGGAGAAACGTGGGGTTGCTATGTCCTGGCTGGCACCCGAAAAGGGATAGGGTTGTATATCAAGACTGTTCAGGCATGCAGTAGGACACTTATAAGACCATCGGGTTTACGTGCACAGTATATATATTCTCGGTGGTGTGTTAACAGTCCGTCAGGACGCAAGACGGCCCTCCCGCACGTCTAAACGGCCTACCTGGCCAGTCGGGCAGCGGCCGTTGCGGGTGCAGACGCGATAGGCACTGTCGTCACGGGCGTGCTCGTCGTGCTCGTGGTCCCCCAAGTCATTGGCACGTAGCTATATTCCGACGCCGTACTCGTAGGCTGTACGCTCTCGTAGTAGTCCTCGAACTCCTGCAGCTCCTCCTCTGTGTACGGCGGGAAGGCCGGCTCCATTCGGACCTTGCCCTCCGGCGTCAGGTCGTCGTCCCGTCTCACGGGCAGACCGGCATCCCGTCTCACGGGCGGACCGGCAGGGAGGGCCGCCGGGTCCTCAGCATCGTCGGCGTCTCGCTTCTTCAGACCCCCGATGCCTCCGCCCTCGCACGAGATGGACGGCCCGCCCGCCGAGACGATGGCGCGCTCGACGCATCCCGACTTGATGAAGAAGGGCAGGTTGAAGTAGACGTACGCGGCCTTGTCCGAGGTGGCTTCGTTTCATTCCCAGCCCGTCAAAGCGCCGCATCCGCTCTCCTCGTCGTGCAGCGAGTCGCCGCCGTTCGTCACCCACCCTTCGATGTTGTAGATCTCGAACGTGTAGTATAAGATAGTGTCCTAGAACATGCAGTCGGCCGTCGGTGTGGGGGTAGCCGACGCTGTAGTCTTTGTGGTGGCAGAAGTCGACGCTTTCGACGTCGACGTGGTGCTCAGGCCGAACAAGGAGCTGAGCATGGACTCTTGCTCGGAAAAGAGGGACGACAGGTCAGCAGCAGCCGCGAAGGCTGTCGGAAATGCATCATCGGCCATGGAGTCGAACATGATTGTGTAAGTGGCATCGTCGTCATCGTCATCGTCGTCATCGTCATCGTCGTCGTCGTCATCATCCGAGTCACTGCTGCTTCCGCCTCCGTTGGGATTGCTAAACGCACCGGGCGGGCAGAAGGGGCAGTCGGGGTTGCAGAGCAGGAGACCTGAAAAAGCTGTCAGCTAGGCCGGGTGATGAGCATCACTTCACGATGCACTGCACTGGGAGTCTTACAAGTGATGCCGCCCCCAACGCAGCCCGCTGCAGCAGTGGGCTCCGCGGTCGTGCCCGACGTCCAAGAAATCGTCACGGGGTTGATGACGGGGTCCGTGGTCCCGGACTTGGACGTGGTTGTGGGATGCGGGTTGGGCGTGACGGTTACAACCACGGGCGGCAACGTCACCCCCCCGGTGATAGTGGTGCTTTCGCCATTGGTTTCCGTCTGTTCGGAATGAGTGTAGGTCTCGGAGCCCCAGATGATAACTACGGCTGAGCTTGTTGTCGTCTCGGTGGCCCCGATGATGGACGAGGTGCCGTTCACGACCCTGGACGAGATGGCACGAGGTTAGCCTGGATCAAGGTATTCCTGCCCCGAGGGTTAGGGTTGAAGCTTGTACTTACGGGGTGATGGTGACGGTAAATGGCGGCGGCTGCACGGAGCTCGTCAAGACGATGACGCCGTCTGTCGAGCTGGTATCGAGGGAGATGCCCCAGACGGGGATGGCCGTGGTCGTCACTAGTTGCATTGGCTTCGTGTTGGCAAAGATGGCAGCTTTCGGCAAATGATGACGGGGTCAGACTTACCAGGGGGGGTCGTCAGCACCGTGAGCCACGACACGAAGACGTAGGCCGGATATGTCGACGTAGATCTGTCGGAGAGGGTCTTAGTGCTTGTAGTCAGACTGGAGTAGGTCACGCTGGTGGTCCACGGGTTGAAGGTGATGGTCGTTGACGTGCTCAGGGGCATCGGGGGCCAGATCTGCGTTACGCCGGGAGGGGCCGTCACCTGCGGCAATACCGCGTCCCAGATGTCTGGGTCGACGTAGACGTTCTTGTTGGAGCTGCTGCTGCTCGAATCGTCTTCGGACCCGCCCTCGGACTGCAGGTCGACGGCCCAATCTGCAAAGCCCAGGAAGTTGAGGGCCGGGTATAGGGCTTGCTGGGTAGCCTTGTTGTCCGCGTCCATGTAGGCGACCCACTGCGTATCGTTAAAGACGACAATGTTGGAATATGAGTCAGCGTCCCAGAGGTCTTGTGCCGAAGGGTTCTGGGCGAGAATCTGGCCGATCTCGTAGTCGGAGATGTAGCCGGCCGTGTTGGTGCACTGGCCCTTGCATGCCCCCGAATCCGGCCCCGTGTAAGTGCATTGCTCGGTCCAGCAGCCCGCGGCGGCCATCTCGAACGAACGGCCGTAGCTGCTGACGCCGACGGCAACCATGTTGGATGGCACACCCGCCTTGGTGATCATGGATAGCGAGTTGATGGTCTCGGTGAGGTTGATGTGGGACCGCAAGCAGTTTCCCAGTCCCTCCTCGTAAGAGACACACCCTGGGGTCGCGTACTTGTTTATATAGTCCCACTGCCCGTGCAGGTCGTACGTCATGTACACAAAGTAGTCGACAACGAGGCTTAGGGCCGCAACTGGGAAAGGCTTTAGATACCAGTACGAGGCGGGCGCAGTGACGGAGCTCGTCTTGCCCGACGGGAGCTTTTCCTTGAGCTGGTCCAGCAGTAGGAAGAAACCGACGCTCTCGGTCTCGTCGCCCGCAGGAATGCCTGGGATATCGGGTTCGGCAGGGTACTCCCAGTCCTAGTCGATTCCGTCGAGCTCGTTGTCCTCGAGGAAGTTGACGATGTTGGCGACCAGCGTCTGGCGATTTGCCTGGGTGGCCACGGCGTTGCGGAAGATGGCGTAGTTGCTGGGGTCGGTAGAGAATGTCCAGCCGCCCACTGACACAATCTTCTTGACGCCAGACATGCCCTTGAAGAGGGAGAACTGGGAGGCAATGTTGTCGGTGTTGATAGAGAAGTCCTCGTTGAGGGTGATGAAGGAGTAGTGGATATAGGTATAGATCGACGTGTCGATGCTGGTGACAGACATGCGCAGATAGGAGCGTTGCTAGTTAAAGGCTTCGAAGTAGGTAATGCTGTACGTCTCGGAGGGGGCGTCGGAAACAATGATGTCTGTGCCGCAATTCGAGATGCATCCGTTCTCGCCGTCGGCGGCTGTTACGGGAGCCCCCGTCTCGGACTCGGAGATGGTGCAGAAGTCGGTTGTTGTTCCACACTGGCCCCAGATGTTGCAGCAAGCGTTCAACGGACACTCGTTCAAGGTGCTCAGGTCCGTTCCCGCCGGTGCTTTTGCCGTGTCATTGACCTGCGGCCCACAGACTGCATTCGCAACTGTGGCCGGCATGGGAGGGTAACCGCTGCTGAGACAAATGTTGTAGTCGGCGGACAACTTGACGCAGCCGTTCCTACAAGATGGATGGCGGGTTAGTTGCTACCTCGTAGAAGAGTGTTTGTTGACTAGATATAGGGTGTAAAAGAGGAAAAAGGGGGAAAAAGGAAAAAGAATTACGTACCAGCCCCAGGTTTCCGTGTTGTATTCCTCAATCTCCTCATTAGTCAGGTCGTAGGCGGCCGCAATAGACGCGCAGTTGTCGCCCGTCTTGACCAGGTATGAGTAGCAGTAGCCATCCGAGCCGGGCTTCGGTGAAAAGTCCGGGAGGGTTCCGGCGCTGCAGCAAACGTGCTGACCGGGAGTCAAGTCAGACCATAGGCTCGAATCGGAATTGTACTCTGTGAACTCGGCCGCAGTGATGCCGCACTCGGTCGCGAGCGTGACACACGTGTCGCCTGATTCCACTTGGATGGTTTCGCACTCATCATCGCGCCGTAAAAGACACCCCAGGACGCCCAACCAGTTCCGTGCGGCCAGTTGAACACTGGTAGAGTTGCTCTTAGTTGCCGACGAGTTGCTGGTCGACAGGGGGGCCGCGAGGTAGGTGATCTCGTACCAGTCCGAGACGGTCGTGTCCGCATCGAGGCAGCTGCCGTTCTTCCACGACTGCAGCCCACGCTGGACAGCGCCGAGATCGCCCTCGGTGTTGGCTAGGATGCCCATCGAGTGCCGGGCCGAAGTGTTGCTGCATATCTGGACAGCCAGGCTCTCTGCGACGCTGCCCTCGCCCTCGATGTGCGCGCCCAGCTTCTCGAGAACCGAGCTGAGCACGCCCTGGCCGGCAAAGCCTGACCCGGAGTATACGCCCACAGAAGCGCCGCCCGAGTAGGCGTACTTGATGGTCTCGTTGCAGCCCGTGTCGGACAGGGCGGCAAACTGCTGCAGTTGGCCTAGAGCGGCAACCACGTCTGCCGCGTGCGCCGAAGACGAGGTGCCAGAGGTCGTCAGCTGGAGAGAGGAGGTCGTGTTGGTCCGCTGCACCCCCTCTGGGACACATTCTGCAGACAAGTCAGAATCAGAGGAGCTGGTGTTGCTGGTGGATGACTCCAAGTCGGCCGTGCAAGCAGAAATGGCAACATGCGACTTGGGTCCGTCGACCGATTTGAACAGGGCAAAGTCCAGGAGCATGGTTTTGTTGCACGCCGTACCGAGCCGTCTAATGTCGCCATACACGTACCAAGCGCTGGTGTCGACGCCGGTGCTGCTGCAACCCAAAGGGCAATCATCTCTGCTCTGATCGCGCACACGCAAGGTGTAGTTCTCGGCCAATACGGCGGCTCGGGCACTCGCCCGGTCAGTTGGTCTGCCCGAGGCAGAGCCAGAGACGGTACTGACTGCGAAGGATGCCATGAAGGCCTTGGCCGCGTCTTGGGCATTGTTGTCAAGCCCCAGCGCTCCGGGGGGAACCCAGACAACTGCCAGGGCGACGGCAGTCGCCAACGAAGGCAATCTCATGATGAGACTGAAGAATAGAGGCAGTAAAGGGAGAAAACAAATGGAGACTGCAGAGGATGTGTGAGGGCAGAGGATGATGAAGGAGAAGGGAGCTCTTATATCCACCTCGAGGTTGTTGAAGGCTTGAAGAGGACCTTGACCAAGGTTGGCCACCTCGGACGAATCGTCTTCGGCATGGTCGTTGGTCAAATACGCAGACGGTGGCGCCCGTCTCGGGTCGAAGCCCAAAAGTAAACTGCAGGGGCCGGCCATGTTCTCAAGGAGAAGATTGCGCAGCACATAGTACATCGGCCCGTACTGCAACTCGGTCGAGGGGTTACGGGCCCAAGGCGACCATGACACAGTTACCCCCATGTGGAAATAGCGACATTTTGGGGCCTGCTTCCTTGTTCGAGTAGATCAAGATAGGATCATGTAAAGGTTTGAACAGGCCGATGGTGGTTGAGACAATATCCCACCAACCCGCACATGCGCGGTACTAGCTGCGGAGGCGTGTGATATCGGCCCTAGCATTGCTGACAGCAGTGGAGTAATCGAAGCAGAGGACGGCGCCCTAAGCGGATAGGTCGATAATTACAATAACGCTCGCAGCAAGTCCCACCGCCTCAGCCATGGTATGCGATAACGTACTGATAGTCGCGGAAGAAGTTTTCGAGGGAGTCTAGCTTGCGCTTTAACAGCTCGAGATGATGAGGGAGGGGGTTTGGCAACGGCACTGGGGTGAGTGCCCAACGAGGCTCTACCGTGGCTGAGTTGTGGCTTAGACATCCGCCGAGTTGTGTCAACAACGATTGCATTTTCCTCATAGTTGCAACCGAGCCAACGTCCGTAGATCCATTTTCGTTTCCATTAGTGAAGCTACGTAAACCCAATGTTAGAAGCCACTTAGACTAGGTGCGAGGTCCATTATGTCATTTCATCTATGATCTGAAGCATATCGGCGTTCATAATGATACAGTCTGACCCCTCGGCGCAACTAAGCTCAGCGTGGGCAAGCGTTGAGTCGGGGTGGCCTCTAAGCTAAGCAAAGATGATCGCGACGTCTAAATAAGGCGTGCCATTCGACGTCAATGAATGCCCCTGAGGCGGCTCGGGTGGACAATAGCAAGAGGGATCAATCGATAGCATGTAGAAAGAGCTGCCGTAGACGTCTGGCTCACCGACGCAGGCGCACGTTGTGTGTTCTCCACTGTTTTGTTTCAGATGGCTGTCGGCGGGGCGCTGTGGCTCCTGCTTGTAGCTGTTATGTCTAGACTCCTGAAGGGGCGAATGTGAATAAGTTCGTACATCTTGGCTTGCTGAGGTGGCAGCTGGCTAGATGGATGGCGTCAGGCTGGAGGGCGTATGGGCTGCCATCTGTGTCATCCCCGGCGATTGACTAGACAATACCATCGTTGACAGAGACCGCTGTTCAGAAGTCTGACGAGTAACATCGGTGATGTCTCCACGTTAAGTGAGTGTGTTGTGGAAAAGTGGGTGGTTGCTGCCTCGGGCCAACCCCAGAACGGCAAGGTTTCCCTTCCTTCTAAAGAGAGCCCGAGATCAAGGAACAGAACAAGTATCTAAACAATCCTGATTCATGTTGCTTTTACCTAACATTGCAATATTTTCACTTCATGGTATTTCGATCAGTCGGCTAAATCCAACCTTAGCATCTTAAGTCCCTTGCTGCCCAATTCAAATTCCACCATCTTTTTCTTCACCGCAATCATCCATCCTGACATCCGCCTCTATTCCTCCGCCGCCAACCCCACGTCACAAAACTCGGCAGCAGCAATTGAACGGTATTAACATCATCTCTTAAATCCCAATTAGCATCACCATCACTGCCTATCCCTCCCACAACCATATTTCATCACCATAGGTCTTACTCTAAGCAACGCCTAGAGTAGCATGAGAAGAAGTCGGGGTTGGTGATGCTGGCAATGTTTATCTGATCTCCCAGGTAACGAGATGGGCGATCTTTTTGACAAGTGAATGGATTGACCAGCCAAGTTTATTTTGGTGCTGCCAGTGGCCGTGTTGCGTAATCTGCGGGGTGCTGTCAGGCCCCGAGAATGATTGGCCATTTCTAGGCTCTGCGTTTGAGAGATACGGTACATGAGCTTGTCACACGAAGCCTGCACCTGGGGCCCACAACAGCATTCTGACCAGGCGCCATGATGGGCCGAACGCGCGCACGGTCATGCTTGTTGATCCAACGGTGCAGGGTTCCTGTCAGTCCCTCGGTCATATTGGGTTTTGAACTCGCTGGGACCCTGTTTTCCCTCTGTGCAGTCCAGGTTGCCAAAGACTTATGTTGATAGGTCCACTGCTTGAAGTGTCATTGGGACCCCGGCGTCTTCGCATCTTCGTAGAGTAGGGTATACGGATAGTTAAATGGCTTCGATTCCCTCATGGCTGAACTAGTGCTCCAGATGACTCACCCTATTAGCACCCCGTCCTCCGTCTCTCTAACCTAAGTAGCCGAGGGGGACGGCGACATTGACGTTATTGGCGAGGGCTTGGTGAACCGGCTGCATGTGGAGGATAGCTGCGATCATGGGACAGCGAGCTGAAGCCGGCAACCACCCGGACGTGATGGTGGCACTCAAACCTCGAGTTGTCGCCATCACACGCACTCAGAAAGGGGATCTTGGGGTCAGTCTTACTAGTCTGAGGAGGCATTAAACCAGAGAATCATGACAATAAGAGTCAAGAAGAGTGCCCACTCACATCCTGCTCCAAGTCCCACATAGGTCAAGAAACACATTGATAGCATCCCATGACGTTAGCGGCCAGCTACCGTCTCAGTGGTCAATGTGTGTAAATTGTTTGCTAAACAAGCTTCAGACGAATAAGCAGAGGTTGGATATATACGCCCGTCCACCTTACCGGGCAGGTGGACTATTGTAACCTGATAGAATCCCACATACCAACCTGAGTAGCATGTTACTTGGTTCCATCATCTCCAGATATCCTAGAAAATTTCTCACTTAGGAAGCACTATATTGTGGTAGTTCCTGTTTGGTATCCAAGTTAGAGACCATATAGTGCATCTTCCATGCTGACTTACATCTCCTTGACTGAGAATTACGGCCCGTCCTAAGCAATGCGGAGATGCGTCTTCCTGTACCAAATTGGCTTCTGGCATGCGGCGGGTATGAACAACCTGAAGTGGGACCTCGCAGTCGATCTTCTCGGCGTAGGCACCATTGATACGTATCCGTAGCGGAATTGAATAGAATCTAGCGACTAGTTTGCTGCAAAAAGTCGGTTGCAATCGCTGTACCGAGCTGATGGGGATGCGAATAGATGTGACCCATGTACCCTTCTCGCCTCCACTCTCTAAGGTATTCTCTGCTGAGGAAGACGCGGATGGGGTGTTGAACACTTCATTGCTAGAAGCCGAGCGTTCAGTCTTGATTGAAGTGTTACCGTTGAATTGGGATAAGGAATCCGATTGGCGTGCCGCGAGGTTCTCGGCTTGATCATCTGGGGGCAGCCACGTCCATTTGAGGTTTTGGTACTTAGATTCACCAACCTTTAGTACGTCATCATGCAATCGTAAGAGACTGTCGTCAGACAGTAACGTCTGTTTGGGGACACAAGAGAGGCTCCTCGCCGAGTAGTACGTCTTTGCACGAAGCACCGACGAAATAGTGAAAGAGGAATTGTGCAAAGGATGGAGTGAATGGGAATTAGCGTTAAAAAATATGCGAAGGACGAGGTCTGTGGTGGCGTGAACGTTCTCAGAACTGTAAACAAGTGCTTTCGGTTCTGAGGTAACCACTGTCAGAGTTCCGAGACGCCGTCCAAACAGATGTTTTCGTAGCTGCCGTTCGACTCTTGTGATGAATTCTCCGGGGAAACTCAAGATATGAGTTGGCGGTTGCACTTCCGTGTATGGCAGGAAATCAATGTCCTTTTTTTCCTCAGCGGTGACTGAATTGCTGACTTCTAATCCATTGGATTTTCGGAAAGTGACAATAGTCCGTAAGAAGTACGTTATGGCAGCTTCCGGCCTTGGGACCAGATCCCATTTATCGAAATAGGAATTTTGGCGATTGAATGATGGAGGAAGGCGCTGACAGAGTATCGGAAGATCCTCGTTGCCGCTTGCTTCTGGCATAATGAATCGAAAAGGGAAGCGATAGGTGCGCCGAGGACCTAGAGCTTCAACGTCATAGATTGGATACGTAACATCCAAGAACTGCCTTATGTCAATCGAATATGACGGGTATGGAGATAGAGACATAGGCAAACCAACAGTCCAGGTAGACCGAGACCCAGTGCGATCGCGGATGCCCGGATCCGTGGGGATTACAAATACCCGCTGCAAACCTATATGGTTTTGTCAAACAGAGCACAGATGAGGGTAAGATCCGCCGGGCGCACCTATGAAGCGGATTTCCACTCGAGTGATGGAGAGCACCAACTTGGAGGTAAGCAGGACCTGTCCTTCCAGCGAGTCGCCTGGCCGAAGCGGCCCAGGCTCCGTCCGACATACACTGCCCTCAAAAACCTCGATGCCCAACTCAAAGTCTTCATGGTCTCTCAGATTGTGTGCCATCGTATAAAGCAGGTGATGTCATAGAGGAAACGACGAGGTCCACACTGAGATGGTAGAGAACTTCAAAATATGTGAATAACCGCACGCCAGACGGAGCATTCATTAGCTGGAGTCCGGGGATGTTTTGCTGCAGTAATCAGTCAGTCGTGATCGGCGATCAAGAATATTGGGGCTATCCTCAGTTAATACCAAGCTGGGGATGGAGCGGGGGAAGCACCTGAGTGCCGGAAGGGCGGCACAGGTCAAGCCGCCCGCTGTTTCGCCGCTAAGAATTGGAGTCGGCATTCTCCACTTGGGAAGCCCTCCGATGGAACTGTCACGCAGTCGCGCCCATTGGCCAGAATGATGCTTGCGGTGAGAAGAGCTTGGGTTAAACCGATTTCTTGCAAAATGGTGGCTCCTGTGACTTATCTTCATTTGGGCAGGCCGCTTCTGGTGAGGGCATTAATACGAAATGAGCAATTTACCACCCCTCATGAGCAAGATCTTATAGTCACTCCCGTAGGAAGGATCCATCGCAGACTCTAAAGCGCTCAGGGACAGCATCGACTATTGCTATATCATCATCGACAAGATCGAATGGAAGATTTTGTACGCTCTAAGTTGCTAGAAGACTACTACCTGAATCTCTTGGGTAGTATAAAGGAATAACCTATACAAGACTAAGATACAATTGGATATCAAATGAGAATCGTGATGACGAAAGTAGGGGCTTCGATTTTGCAGCACTGGATAAATGAACATACAGCCGCTAAGACTCAGGTGTTCTGGCCCTGGAGAACCTTTATTGGCACTTGTTCCATTTTATGGAGGAATGATTAGGGCTATTATATAGAGTGCGTCTTTTAGGTGGATTAATCTCATTAACCCGTGGCCCTTTCCGCTTGATTTGCATCCATTCCCATTTCTCCCGAACCGTGAATACCTGCCCTTCTGCCTCAGCTCGCACTAAACCCTCTCCAAGTTCCTCTAGGGTTCGGTTCGCGAGCAGTCCATCAGGCCTACGCCGCTGTATATCCGGCAGGTATGCCCACGAGAATATTGCGCCCGTCGCGCCGATGCCCGCGAATAACAAGAAGACAAGACCCTGCTTCGTGATGGCCTCGTACTCGTTGTTGATGCTGTACACCATGAAGACAGCGACGATACTGCCTAACTTTCCCGCTGCCACGGAGATGCCGTGGCAAAAGCAACGATAAGTCGTGGGGAAGATCTCGGCTGGAATAAAAAATGTGAGACCATTGGCACGTGCGTGAGGTTAGTTCTGCGGAGCTTAGACAGGGGATTGCAAGGATGCACTGAAGTTGAAGGCGAAGTAACAGATTCCAACCATCACAGCCGTAGAGATCGCATATAGACTGTGGTGAACACCGTAATAGACACCCACAGTACACTGAAAAGGATGGCCAGGCTGACAAAGGAAGCTATCAGGAATTATCTCCAAGGGAAGTACTTGGCCGCGAAGATAAAGGCTGCACAGCCAAGAGCAGACCCGATGGAAACTGTCAAGAAGTAGTGCTTTGCCTGGGTCAGGAGAACATCGTAGATGGTATTACACGGCTCTGTATAATTCGTTTGCCATATAGGCAGAGAATCTGTCCAGTTTGGGACTGTTGAATTCCCTCCCCGGAGAGACGAATGCCAGCATGTAAGGTTGGAATCCACTTTCACTTTGTGCTTGGTTGCCCACATGTCGGCCAAGACAACACGATTATCCAGGCCAAACCCGCACAGCGCGACACCTAAAAAATAAACCAGGTACTTGGGTTGCCGAGAAGGTAGAGCCAATTTCGTTCTTTGATGAAATAGCGGTACATATCGGCGCGGGAGAACTGAATCGGCACATCCGGTTCCGGCTCGATCGGCACGGGATCTAGCGGTATGCTCCGGGCATCCATCTGTGGTCCCGAGCTGCCGTTGACCCTGGCTACATTGCGCATGATGAGCTCTGGCTTCCTCCTCACTTCCAGGTTGTACAAGCCTGAGTCTGGGAGCATAAAGCGGAAGAAGATGGCCAGAAGAGCAGGGACGGCGCCGACGCCAATAACTATGCGCCAGACGTCATCGATAGACCGCCGACACTCGTGCTCATACTTTGTGTCTAGTCCGCAGCGTGTAGCTTGCAGACTATGAGAGCTATTCGCGGCCGAGGAGGACGGCAACATTGACGACTTGGGCGAGGGCTTAGCTAATTAGCTGCATTAGGAAGACAGAGGCGACCATGGAACAGCGCGCTGAAGCCGGCGACCACTCAGACGTGATTACGGCGCTGAAACTGTGAGTTGTCACCTATATGCACTCTCAGACGAGAACCATAGTGCGTCTTACGGGTCTGAGAATGCATCAGCTTAGAGACCAATAAACAAGAGAGCCGTAAGCTGTACGCTTGTGGTCCCTTCTCGGCCTGGTCGTTAGCTCCGGCATCTGCAGTAAGGTCGATGCTTGATTCTCCGTAGCCCGTCCTCCGCTCCTCCGCAACTCCGCAACACAGTACTCCGTAATTGCCGCCGGAGCATCAGCCATATCCGGCGTTATCTCCCGGTAGGTCGAAACTCTCTTCGAGGTCCGGCTCTGCATGTGCTCCGTCCACGCTTTGCTGCAAGCAGAAAAATGTGATTAGTAATCGTCCTGGGAGAACATTTACCTAGGAGATGTCATGGAGTCGGCGAAGTATGTAAAAGCCCCGCTTCGGCCAAACACAAACTCCGTCTAGCATTTATCTCTTATGTCAAACCGCCATCGGACCATTTTGTTCACCTAGCTATGAATCTTCGGTAATTTGGTCTCGGCCAACGGAATCCTTCACCATGTTCCTTTTTTTTCATTAATACTCAACTCATTACTTGATCCACAAACTCCGATTTCGTTTCATCCACCTCGACCTACGACACTGCGACACAATGCGATTCTCCCCAGAGGACGATATCCCAGATCTGTCTGGCAAGGTCATCATCGTGACTGGTGGCAGCAGTGGGCTTGGCAAAGAGAGCGTGCTTCAACTCGCAAAACACAATCCCGCGGCCATATATCTCACAGCCAGAACAGAAGCACGCGGCAAAGCCGCCATCGAAGAGATTGAACGAGCCGTACCGGCAGCCAAGGACAAGATCAAGTACCTCGAGCTGGATCTGGGTTCATTTGCGTCAATCAAGAATGCCGCAGACAATTTCCGGAACCAGTCCGACCGTCTTGATGTCTTGATGAACAATGCCGGCCTAATGGCAACCCCTCCAAGCCTGACGACCGATGGTTACGAAGTCCAGTTTGGTTCAAATTACATGGGGCCGGCGTTGTTCACCAAGCTGTTACTCCCAACCATCGCAAAGACAGCTGAACGGGGGGGAGATGCTCGCGTTGTTAGCTTAAGCTCGGAACTGTTCAAACAGGCTCCGAAGGAAGGAATACTGCTCTCCCGTTGCAAGACTCCTCTCGAGGATATATCTGGGTTGGCACGTTACGGTCAATCCAAGCTTGCAGATTACTACCATACTCGCTCCTTGGGCCAGAAATACCCTACCATCAAGTTCATCGCAATTCACCCCGGAGTCGTCAACACTGGCCTGTTTGATGATTTCAGGAAGAGACGCCCTTGGCTTGGCGGATTGATCAGTATAGTTGGTTCCGTGATCCTGACGGATGTTCACGCAGGTGCACGAGCGCAGCTGTGGGCAAGCACAACGGATCGACTGAATGTCAAGAGCGGCGGCTTCTATAATCACAAGATGACTGAGTACAAGGATGCCGTCCTAAACGATGATAAGATTGCTGGAGCGTTGTGGGACTGGACCGAGCGAGAGTTTGCAAGCCACGGGTTCAACTGATTTCATAGCTGGAAGTAATTCTGGATTTAGGAAGTTGGATTAAAATTTAACTTGAAATCCTACAGTACAAAGGATAGCTTTTAATTTACTAAAATGCACGCTTTTCTTCTCCACGACCTCCCCTGTTTCAGTTGTAATTCCATCGAATTCCATACTTTTTAACTGTGCACGCTGGTTGGGTGACAAGCCTTCTTTAGTTGCGACGTTGTTATCTTTCCTTTCTATGTGACTGTACCGAGCGTGCTCCGGAGACCGAGTGTTGCGGCTCATAGACCTACTAAGAATAGTTAGGGTGCTAGTAGCCTCATCACCGCCAAGCGGCAACTCGATGTTTCTGAATATGGAGATTAGCTAATATAAGAGCAGATCCTATTATTCCTGCAAGATTACGTTTAAGATCCACATTCTCAAATCCAAGGAAGCAATTCAATATTTAATACAAGCCAATTGATTTAGCGTGCTAGGTGACCGTCCTAGATATGTTTGTCCCTCCAAACTAGCGTTGGTGACTCAACCCGTTAGATTCAAGCTGTTAGCAACCTAATGAAGCTCTGCAAGAAGATTACTTCCTCGAAGCTTGGATAAAGCTTGGTAACTGGGCCTTTTTTTTCTCCGCAACCTACTCAATAGTGCATGATGGAAACGGGCCCCGTTTCCAGAATTGGCGTGTTTAGCATCCCGCGAAACAAGCCCCGTTTCTGTCGCGGCGGTCTGTGCCATGCTGGTAGAGGGGAATAAACCTACAGCCTTAGCCAATGAACATTCAATTATCTTGCATCTTGATGAAAGGATATGCGAGATAGAAAATCGACTTTGCAAAAGAAGCTCTTTATCTAATAATCTTAACTATTTGTCTGAGTCAGCTAGAGATACAAAGAGGGATATTTGCCCCATTTGCCATGCCCTTCCCGGATTGCGTCTTTCTCCCGACCTGCTGGGACCTCTTGCATCGCACGCCACCGTGTTATTGAGTGCTCTTTCAACATCCTTCGTACCGAGTACCTCGATCGATTTTGGGAAGTCTAGGTTTCGATTGATGACCTTGGCCTAGTGGCTTTCAGATGACTGGAATGAGGTCATCCGCTGTCAACCTTCAATCCGCACCGTCCTCAAACCATCTGGCAATATTATTGACATTCTGGAAGCGATCTCGCCTACGAGTTGGCACAGCCCGTATAGGAGCCCTCCTTTGTGTTCCTGCTCGACACACCTAATGTGAGACTTCCGTATGGTGGCTGGATATTTCTATATCTAGCTATTTCCATCTAGGAGATCTGAAACTCTTAAATAAAAAGCTTTATGCTAAGATAAAAATTATTATTATTAGTGGCGCTGGCATCTCGACTGATGTAGATAGTAAGTTCCATTTCTATTCTACTGTTAGTAGTCCCTTCGAATTGAACTTAATAGTCCCTGACTATTGGAGCTCCTCCTGCTTAAAGAAATCTAGCTATATTATATATAATGCATCAGCCTATTCTACACTGGAGTCAGCTGATATGCTGCATGCCGATATTCTGCAGAAGTTGCGATCTAGCTGAAAAGCTCCGTTTACTCCATTTGATACCTTCGCCAAGCGCCTAGCTCAGTCTGGTTATCTTAGATACTATTACACCTAGAACATCGATTATCCCTAAACTAGGCTCCCTTCTCTCTCCTAGAGGACAGCGTGGCTTTAAAGCCGGGCAGATACATTAGTCTGCTACTCAAGACCTTTATATACTATATGGGTTACTCCACGGTCCTTCCTACGATGGTTTCTGTCTCCCTGCCCTCTGTATAAGAAAGAGCAGAGGAAGAGATTCATGATATATAAGCGAAGTCGAGCTGTGGCATTTCTCTAACTTAATGTTCTTCTCTTCGGAGAAAATTTTCCTCGCAAAGACGAGATCATGACCGCATTTAACTGCGACCTGACATAGCCCGTCGACGCCGTCCTAATTGTTGGGACAAGGTTGTAGATTCCTTCGCTAGTGAATTTCACTGAGTGTCTCTGTAAGGTGGTGAGGGCAAAAAGTCCGCAAGTGCCTTAATACAAGCTGGAAAAGTTTCAACTGTCACATGAATAAGTAACGATAATGCTAACTAACTCGTTAGATCAGATGTGAAGAAGGCCCATGGCGAAGCTAACAGATTCTCGTTTGTAGGTAGGTCACTACTTAATTTCAAATCTAGAATACGGAGGCTGTACTTGCAGTTTGAAAGGTCACGACGTAATGGGATAAACGAAGAGCGTGAGAAGGCTCTTAGCGAGGGCGAGTTCGGGCCGGGCTTGTAACTCGAAAGGCCGAGAGCGCTTAGCACAGTTGACTCCCAATTTAGGGAACCCTCAACAAACACCTATATAGCGACTAAGTTCTAAGTCATGTACTTCAAGTCGTGAGAGGTTGGCAATCCTATTCATTTGATAACTAGAGCGGGAAGTAGCACAGATTGCTGATAGTAGTGAAATAATTAATATAGCAGCCACTGCTAACATTAGCTACCTACCCATTATGACCAATTCATTATAAAGGTATCCTTAATATCGCCAGTTCGGATTCGGTTAACCTTAGTCTTATCACTAACCCGTGCCTAGGACTGGTGCTCACCACCGATATACCGACACTAGGAAGGACCCCTACTCCGTTCGCAAAGGTCTCCT
Organism: Dactylonectria estremocensis; assembly: GCA_020744375.1. Lineage (NCBI taxonomy): Eukaryota > Fungi > Ascomycota > Sordariomycetes > Hypocreales > Nectriaceae > Dactylonectria > Dactylonectria estremocensis. The sequence goes on along the minus strand of JAGMUU010000024.1, from coordinate 506,168 downwards.
CTACTCCCACATCGGATGGATGGTCTTTAAGCAGAACCCCAAGCGCCAGGGCCGAACCGACATCGCCGACCTTAACGAGGACCACATCGTTGTCTGGCAGCACCGCAACTATCTCAAGTGCGACATCTTTATGGCGTTTGCCCTGCCAACCATCGTCGCTGGTTTCGGTTGGAGCGACTGGCTCGGCGGTTTTGTCTACGTCGGTATCCTCCGAATATGCTTCGTCCAGCAAGCCACTTTCTACGTCAACTCCCTCGACCACTGGCTCGGTGACCAGCCCTTCGACAACCGAAACTCGCACCGTGACCACCTTATTACCGCTCTCGTCACCCTCGGCGAGGGTTACCACAACTTCTACCATGAGTTTCCCTCGGACTATAGAAACGCCATCGAGTGGTACCAGTATGACCCCACCAAGTGGTCCATCTGGATCTGGAAGCAGCTTGGCCTTGCCTATGCCCTGAAACAGTTCCGCCAGAGCGAGATCGAGAATGGTCGTGTCCAGCAGATGCAGAAGAAGCTCGACCAGAAGTGTGCCACCCTCGACTGGGGTACTCCCCTGGAGCAGCTCCCCGTTGTCCAATGGGACGACTTCGTAGCCGACTCTAAGAACGGAAAGGCCCTCATTGCTATTGCCGGTGTCATCCACAACGTGTCCGACTTCATTAAGGACCACCCCGGTGGTAAGGCGCTCATTTCCTCCGCTATTGGCAAGCATGCCACCGCCGTTGAAGACGGCGGTGTCTACAACTACTCTAACGCTGCCTACAACCTGCTGTCGACTATGCGTGTGGGTGTCCTTCGCGGCGGCTGCGAGGTCGAAATTTGGAAGCGCGTCCAGTTCAAGAACGAGGACGCGTCATCGACGTGAGCAACTCAGCTAGCCTATGCATCGTCTGAGCCAGGGTTGGAAATCGATCGACCAATCGATTTGATCGATTCGATTAATCGATTCGATTTCGATTTCGATCGATCGATCGGAGCTTGTCGGTCGATCGATATCGATCGATTACAGGCCCTGGTCGATCGATATCGTATCGATCAAACGTTCAATCGATCGATTTGATCGTCGATTGCCACATGCACTAAGGGTGTCCCGGGTAGGTAGCGGTGGTGCGGACCATTCTATCACTAGACGCGTCACCGCGTCGACCGCGACGCGAGACACGTCTCGAAGAAGGCGTCGGGCGAGCGGCCAATTCAGAGGTAGTGAACTCCCTGCGCTTGCGCGATGGTCCTTGGCTGCTGGTCCTCCGCTCTGCTCAATCGACTTCACAAAACGACCTGTCCAAGTCGACCTCAAAGGTTGGACCCTTGCCAGCCTCGCAGCATTCGATTTGGTCTCTGCATTCTTTGCGGGGCATTTGCCATCGCCATGGACTCGTTCGATGAAGTGGTAGAGGATATCGCCTCAACGCCGCCGCCGCCCTCCGAGCCGTCAACCAGTTCGGCCTCGACGAAATCTGCACCCAGCAGGTTTCCAGATTATGAGGCTTGGACGACCGATAAATTCAAGCGTTTCCCCGGTTTCACGATATGTCACGACCCTTCTCGAGAGCGGACATGGTGGTGGCAATTCGGATTCAGAATGAAGGACAACAGGTCGCAACCCCACAAGATCGTATGGATATGCGAGAGATGCTTCCTCCGTAACAGGCTGAAGACTACACATTATGTCTTCATCGCTTCCACTGCAGGAGGCATTGTCCGGCATCTGAGCAGGGAGCATAAGGTCGTGGTTTGTGCCATCTCTCCGCGCCCTGTCTCGCGTCGCTCGATGATGCGCGCTAACTTGTCAGCCGCCTTCTAGACAAAGGGCAGGCCCAGCTGCCGGTGCAGAACGGAACCTACTTGATATGCTTCACGCCGATCCAACGAACCCTCGAGACCAGACCCTTCTCGGCAATCTGCATACGTTATTCGATCCGAAGATGAATCAATTGCTCCTGCTCGACTGGCTTACACACGATAACCTTCCGTTCAACCTCGTAAACTCTGACCGTTTCAGACGACTCCTTCTCTACAACAACCCGTCTCTTCAGGAAGGCCAGATACCAACGGGCAAGACGCTTGTGAATCTGCTATCGAACGAGTACGAACGAGCCCTTGGTCCCCTTCGCACGGTCCTTCAAAATGCAAGAAGTATGATTCATTTTACTTTCGATGGCTGGACTTCTCGACAAAACACGTCATTCCTTGGCATCAACGCCCACTTTATCGACCGAGATTGGAAACAATGGAGAATCCTTTTGGCTCTGCCAGCCCTCAGGAAACGCCATACTGGAGCCGCGCTGGCGGATGAAGTTGCAGATACAATATGCACGTTTGGTCTTGAAGACAAGTACCGGCCCGCGCGTCAACTCTTGCACTGGTCGGCAAACTGACAGTATTACTCCGTTTCAGAATAGGATACTTCACACTTGACAACGCTACGAACAATGATACGGCAATGGAAGCGCTTGCTGCCGAGTTCGATTTCGACAAACATGAGCGCCGCATTCGCTGTGGCCCTCATTTTCTGAATCTGACAGTTCGAGCTATGATGTACGGGAGCAAACGAGACAATTTCGACGAGCTGCTTGCTCACTGGGGCGATAAGGACTTCATGACCGAAGAGGAGCAACGCCAGTTGTCTGACGCTATCAACGAGCTGGCGACCGACGACGAGTTCGGTGTGCCGAGTATGGAGGAAGACTTCGAGCTCGAAATAGGCCTTGAGGAGGGCGAGAACCAGTACCCAGTCCCCGAGACGATTAACGCGGAGGAAGTGGACAAGTACCGCAAGTTTGGGCCGTTTGGTAAGCTACACAATATTGGCATTGCTCTTCGAACGAGCAGTCAACTTCTCGAGGACTTTTATGAAGCTCAACGGCAAACCGCCCCGACCGAACCTGTCCTTGCTTGGGTTCAAAACGTCTGCACTCGCTGGCAATCCGATGAGGCAATGGCCTCACGCGCTCTGCTGAAACGTGCAGCTTTGAACAGGATGCTGTCCACCATCGAAGAACGATGGCTTAGCGAAGGTGGCAAAGAGCGAGACAAATCAGCTATACTGAAAGATAAGCTTTCGCTTGAGGAATGGAAGGTTGTTGCCGCGATTCAGAAGGTCCTTCAACCGTTCGAGGTTGCCTCAAAGCAACTCCAGGGTGAGGGTGTTGCTGGTCTCCGCTCAACCTCAGGAGGATTCGATGAGTACTTCCAGGTGGTGGAGATGCTCCTTGACCATCTCGAGCTTGCAGTTCAAGGAGTGGTAATCGAAGAGAATGACGACCAGATGATGGAAGAGATTCAATTGTTCGATGACATGGATCCGAAAACCCGGCGGCTTTTGAAGATTTACATCAAGCTCGCGTGGAAGAAGTTAAACGACTATTATGGCAAGCTGACCTCGACCGCATACGTAGCGGCATAGAGCGGCTTTGGAACCAACTCCCGTCTCGCCAAACCTCAGAATGGAAGAAGACGTATGAGAAGAGCTTAAGAGGAGTATGGGAAGAGAGGTACAAGAGCATGGCTCGCGAGGCAGCTTGCAATGCCGCTTCAGCAATCGGGAGCAATAGTGGTTTGGACTACATTGAGCGTCGACTGGCATTTAGTCGGTCATTGACTTGTCCCAACTCCGAAGGGCGACAAAGCAAACGACCAAGGAGTCAATCGAGTCGCCGGAACAGGACGAGCTGGACCAGTATCTATCTGAGCCACCGGTGGATAACATGGCATACAAAGCAGATCCGGTTGCTTGGTGGAGGGACGTCGGCGTTGTGCGCTTTCCCCGGCTGTCTTATATGGCTGTTGACTTTCTTACTATCCCCTCGTCTTCAGCAGAAACGGAGAGAGATTTCAGTAGTTGCGGGAGGATGGTAACGCCACTCAGATCTCGCCTACGACGGCATGTTGTGGCCATGGCTCAATGCCTTCGTTCCTGGAGTAAAGCTGGCATTTATCAGCCGAGTCTTCCCCTTGGTCTTCTCGAAGGTGACAATTGGAGGCAAGTTCTTCAAGTGGTTGGCAGAATCACAGTAGATATGGATAAGGAGGACCGGCCTTGATCGATTTGATCGTCGATCGATATCGATCGATCGATTTTAATTGACGATCGATCGATATCGATCGACTGAGAGGGCCGCTCGATCGATATCGATCGATCAGATGCGTTGATCGATATAAATCGATCGATCAGGGCTCAGAATCGATCTATACGATCGATTTCCAAGCCTGGTCTGAGCTAGTACCCAGGCTATGAAGGTCACCTAGTCCGTGGTCAGTGCTGCACAGGTGTCTGATGGTTATTAAGCTTTGATATCTTCCGGAACGTATGCTTGATCTACTTCGGCTGATCAGCCCACTCTCTGTGACTGCCTATTGCTGTTGGTTTCTGACTAGGCGAGGCCGCTGCTGAGACCGGAGGGTTGATGATGCCGATGGTGGTTTTGAGGATGTGCTTGAGATGTCGGCGGCTGTGTCTGTTGTTGCCCCCTGCCGTTATTATTGCGGCTGCTTTTTAGCGGGCGTACTTATGTCGTTACCCTTAGTCTGAGGTGTGTCTTTCGAGGAGTGAGGCTGGGGCTTGAGGAGGTTGGTAGTACCGTAGATAATGACTTGTCGTCATCCTCGGAATGTGGCGTCTCAATCCGGAAGACACCAGCACAACCATACTGGCACATTGTATTGATGATGTCGTAACCTCTGATATATTGCCAGGAACCCAGGCCACATCCCGAGCCAGACCATGATGCCCAGGAATCTCCACGGCGTAATTTCTTCTTCCTCTGCTGAGTCCCTGTCGAAGTACTCACGATATCGCGTGACCGTTAGATGTTTACTGTATTTACAGCAGCGACCACCAGAGCTAACGAGTCAGACCCCACATTTGAACGGTATGAATTCCGTCACGGGGGGAATCGCTACCCCAGAAGCGGAGAGGTGCGATGGGGTCGAACCAGTGGATACACGCTTAACGACCTGGTGCCTCAACTACAGCTCTGGGGCTACAGGCGTACCTAAGGGAGTTGAGATCACGCTGTATAATTGGGCTATAGAAAGGAAAGCATGTAAACAGTGACGTCAAATTCTAGAACTCACCGTCTTCATCAGGATACCTAGCACCTTTCTACAGCGTGGACATAGTACGGCGGTTAGAGATTGCCGACCTCTCAATGCCTTGTTTCATGATCTTATCATGGACGAAGGGCTTTGTCTCCTCTCTCAGTCGTATCCTCAACAATGTCGGAATCTACAGGCATTTCGAGTTGTATATAAGCCCTCGCCTACTCACGGCTATTACTCGAGTGGCATAAGCAAGCCGCCAACATGTGACTTGGCCTCGCTTCTGGTGCTCACAGCTTGTCTTGGTGCCACTAAGAGCCACGACAAAATCATTGGATTGCTTGGATTGGCGGCAGAGACGAACAGTTCAATGCCGCCTTCTGCTCTATTACGTGTGGACTACGAAAGGGATTTTTCGACTTGGTGCAAAGATTAACTCTCCACTTTCTCAGCTCTGGGAAGTTTTCCATCTAGGGTCTGTTACGTGATGGGTCACCGCGGCGAGTCAGCTGGGGACTTGTGAGCCCGCCTGCACGTTGGTTCCGACATGGCCCATCGACTGTAGCTCGATCCCTGCTGCCGGCGATGTTTTCGAGTTGGTCGGTTCGATCATGACAGTGTTAGAGCTGCCAGATCCAGGGCCTGTCTCTCCCCTTGCATTTCCTTCGTCAACATCAATCGTGATTTATTGAAACACCATGATGCCCCCGTACGATGGCGTCGCCCGAGCTTCATCTTCCTGTGCTGCCGGATATGCGCCCGAACTATCTACTGAGTCCATCGATCTTGTCCGCTGGGGTGGCCTCGACGGCTCCCCGGGTCACGCGAATGACCTCCTCGAGGTCCGCCATCGCCCCAGTGCGTGAGAATCTGTCTCCGAGTCGATTGTTGGGCTGTACGCGGCAGTTGTCCATACAACCTGTGGCTGGATGTCGAGACCGCGTTGCATTTGCCATGGCGTCTGTAGCAGCGGCTTATTGGACTCCTAGCTGAATGCCGCGGGCAGCTAGCTTTTCCCACCACAGAAGCCTGGAGGCCTTCTCCTGAGCCATGTCTTCGACCCCCGCTCGAGCCTAAGACCTCCTGCCTTGCACCATCATATGGACTTGACACGCCCGCAGTCATATCGTACCAGCCAAAGCTGTCATGTCATTCCCATCATGTCTTTTATGTGCAATTGTCGGTCCATCCATAACCACCCAGGATAGCAGTAGCAATTCCAAGGACTCCAGAAAACGCCATGCCTTGTTCCTCCATTTCCCGAAAACATGCACCGTCGCCTCGCTCTAGTGAAGCGTGCATGCCGTCCTAAGTGGAAGAGATTAAATCAAACCTGGCTGCCGCCGACGACGAAATTGTTTCCAAATAGCACCAGCAATAACATACCGCCCCAGAAAAGGCCGCCTCTGTAAAAAGTGAGTATTTGGAAGCCCCTTGGCCATATAAGATGCTACCAGAGACACTTACATGCCTAGAATTCTGAATAATGCAATGGCCAGCATGAAGCGCGGACCAACGCGGCATTGTAGGCTGTTATCGCCATCGTCGCAGTTAATTTTACGTGCTTTAAACCACACGTATGCACCCGTCACTATCGGGCTAACGGAGAGGAAGAAAAACAAGAGGTGGGAGGCACGTTCTAGCCGCTTCTTCAGGCAACCCGTCGAGGGGGGATTTCTCTGCGCGTTGAACGTAAATAAGCCCGAATGATGAGGAAAATGAAGATGCTGGGCACCTCGATGGTGCTGGCGACGATGCTCACAAGCCTGGAAGGTGTATCGTTAAGATAGAGAAAAATAATGACCGCATGACATTGGAAGTTATTGAGAACGTACACCGTGCTTGGAGCCTTGCGGAGAGGGATTCTTGTGATGGGCATCCAACAAAGCACCATGCTAGTAGTCCAAGGTAAGAAAATAACTACAACGGCTATCAGACCGTCAAGAAAAGCCCTGAACCCGTAAAGCGGCACCTTTGTCGGAGTCTCGCCCCTATCTGCCGGCCGGGGACTGTCTGTCTCGGGGTCGTCGTTGGTGAACGCTTCTGATGTTTGGTCGACTAGTGCTGGCTCTCGGTTGAGCGGTGCGTCCAAGAAGCCCACCATCTCAACATCGTCTGTTTCTGGAGTCTGGGGTGCCTCCGCTTTCCAAGAGTTCGTCGTAGCTTGAGCCATGGCTGGCGGTTGGAGGCTGGAGCCGCGGCGCAATCTGAGAGCGTGAAGACGAAGAAGCTGGGGAGATGATATGGCAGGCTGCTAGGGTGATTTAAAAGAGTTATAAAATATACAATGGCAAGTCAGCCCTGTGAAACCCGGGCAAATTGCCTCTTCAAGGGCCCCTGTATGCACTGCCTGTCCCATGGCCAGTGGCTGAGGTCTCAGCTGGAGAATCCTTGACCAACTGCAAAGCGTCCCGCTCTGAGGTCGATATATTAGCTTTTTAAGAACGCTTAGTGGCGTTCATGCCAATTTCCACATCTCTTTATCAGTGAAGAACCAGCACCTAGCGTCACCAAGCTAGTTAGATATACTCGAGTAACCCAAGTCGGGCGGAAGAAAAGCCGCGGTCCCTCAAGGAGTCGGGCGTTACTGTGTGTCATTCCAAGTGTTTGAACCAGTTACTCCCCGCCCGTGTTCGCTTAGTTTGGTCGAATTCTCTTCCTCGCCGTTGCCTGCCTGCCTGCCTGGGTAGGTAATTGGCCACTTGTGCCTCTTTTCAAAAGCCGCCTGCGAACCCTCGAAACGCGGTCCAGGATCCAGCCAGCCCTGACCGCCCGACTCAGTTCTCGCGATTCCTTTCGCCACCGCGCGATCCCACGCGCCCGATTGCTTCAGCCCTTACCTGGGTACCCCGCTGCTTGACCCCGTGCCATCTTCCAAGGTGCGACGCCGGAAAACTGCCCCGCAATACAGGCAATACCCGCGCCCGCAGCAAGCTCCAGCTCCAGCTCCAGCTCCGGCTCGCCCTCCGCCGTCCCTTCGCAGCATGTCAAAGTGCGTCACCTTCGTCGCCTCCGTCGCAGCCATCGCCGCCCCGAAAAGACCCTGACCCACCCGAGCTCCCCTCGAACTTAACAATCCGCGGCTCATCCGCTCATTCTTGGGTGCCCAGCTACCTCTCGACCGGCCTGGACGCGATGGACGAGGACAATACCCAGCGACGGGGCGCAGCTTGCAGCTCAGCTTGCAGCTTAGCTCTAGTGACATGACCCAGGGGGGTTCGGGGCCGCATTCGCAGGGCAATCCAACCCCGACGTCTGTCCAGTCCTCGAAAACTCCTTCTGGAACTCCCTCCAATGCCTCAGGGTCGGCCTTGGCCAACTCCCAGCATTCCAAACCACGTCGCGGGCTTGGTGTTGTAACGCCCAATGCCTGCGCCGAGTGCCGTAAGAAGCGCGCAAAAGTAAGTGGTGGGTTTTTATGGCGTACCTCATGCCTTGTCTCCCAGTAATCGTCGGACCCTCCCTCGCTGACGGACTTTTTCTATTATGTGACGGTCAAAAGAGAACCTGTGGGCCGAAATCGAGAACCTTCGACATTCGACAACGATCCAACGACCAGGTCTTTGCCGCCCTCGTCCGCCCAGAGCATTGTGAGGAGGTCCTGACGCGTCTCCGAGGAGGTCAGTCTGTCGAGAGCGTCTCCGAATGGCTGGGTGGTACTCTTACCTCTGGCGGAAGTGCCGTACCTTCCTTTTCCCAGCGGCCAGACTCTTCCTCCACGGCTCTCGGGGCTGGCTTTTCTGGCGGCAGCCTAGGCTCACGAGCTGCCATGAACATCGGTGTCAGCCCGTCGCAACCGCAACCGCCCGCGGTTCCGACTGAGGTGGGCCGAAATAGCCTATGGCACTTTTCCTCTCAGAGCCAGGCCGAATCTACGCGGAGCAACTCCCACCTAGATACCATGAGCTGGACCGCCGATGTTCGAGGTCCACCCCAATTTCAGGTAGGATCGTGGGCGGATGGCATACATCTAGATCATCTGTCCAACGGTCTGCCAAGACCCCGAGGCCTCGAGCAGGCCCTATCACCCCTGAACGATCCCGAAATGCGAAACCAATCCACCTCATGGACTAGCATCACCGGTGACATCAATCTAGTCCAGCACCTCCTCGCTCTCTACTTTTGCTAGGAATATCCCACCTTTACATCCCTTAGCAAGGAACACTTTCTGCAAGACTTCCAGGACGGTCGACACCGCTACTGCTCACCAATACTAATCAACGCCCTCCTTGCCCTAGGCTGTCGCTTCTCAACATATCCCATAACACGGGCAAACCCAAACGACCCCTACTCATGCGGTGACCATTTCTTCAAAGCATCGCAACGGCTCTTTCGCTAGGAGACTGATTATTACAACTTGACCACAGTTCAAGCACTTGGGATCATGTCCATTCAGGAAGCCAGTTGCGGTCGAGACTCGGAAAGCTGGTACTGCGTAGGCCAAGGATTCGACTCGCCATTAATATGGGACTACATCGCCTTCAGGGCGAAGGAAATGAGGATGAGCTAGATGTGCAAGCAGCAACTTTCTGGAGGGGGGGTTTTGCATTAGACCAGTAAGTCCATGATCCCTTGGCGTTATATATGCCCCATTCTCATCATTGCATTACAGCGCTTGGTCTCTTGCAACCGGCTCGCTGCCGCAGTATTCTTGTTTTCCTCGCCTGCCGCTAAAACCGGCGAACATCGGGGATGTCGGGGCGTCTCTTTGAGTGCCCTATACCGACGACGTTGAGTTTGTAAGGTAACATTCGCCCGTCCAGAACTAGTGCACACGAGATACAGGTGCTCCCGTACAGCGCTCTTGTGAACAGCCGTCTAATGTACACTCAGTGTACAGGTGCTTCCGCAAGCTCAGCGAGCTTGTTCATCAGTCCCTATATATCCTCCATTCTCGGGGGCGACCTCTTACAGCGAGGGATCTTTTAAGCATATACACACAATACCTGAATTAGTATGATCGAATACCAGAGGTATTGAGGCTAGGGTATAACTTTACCTCAGCGGTGCTTTTTGCCCAGTAAGTTCCTTCTGCACCTCCTTCGGATAATTGCCATGTGCGTGTGAAGACACTTAACGTCCCCAAGCATGTACTACCACTTTGCAATCTTGCTCCTATTTAGGCCGCTGATCAAGCTGCGGATCGTCGGCTCCAAGATATCGCCACGAGATGTCTGCTCGCAAGCTGCATACGCCATTAAAGCAAGTTCCTATGTGGCTCTGCTTGCCGCGCTAGAAGGCGGCATCGAAGGACATGAGTCATTGCACAATGCTGGCCTTCTTCACAGAGACATCTCTATTAATAACCTTATGATTAATGAAGATGATGAAAACCCCTCCAGGCGAGCTTTCCTAATTGACCTTGACCTCGCCATTAAAGCCTAATGAGAAGGCGCCTCGGGAGTTAAAGGGAAGATAGGCACGAGGGCATTCATAGCTATAGAGGCACTTCTAGGTGAATAGCATTCTTTTATGTACGACCTGGAGTCGTTCTTCTGGGTGCTCTTCTGGATATGCATTCACTACGATGGAGCAAACTAGGGAAGGGTTGTTCCACAATTCGACAAGTGGAACTTCGTAGATATGGAAGAGTTAGCCAAACTGAAGTTGGGCACGGTTGCGAAGGAAGCACTTTTTGTGAAGACGATAACTGACAGCACCACCCCTTATTATATGCCACTCATTCCATGGTTGAACGTGCTGCGAAAGACTGTGTTCCCTAAGGACAAGCCATGGGAACGTAAGAAGGAGTGGCTCTACTCTCAAATAAGAGACATTCTACAGCAAGCACGCAGGGACTTGAGGTGATGAGTGTATGCGATGAAGGAGATGTATAAAAGTGGTTGGGATGGATTGGATGGGCGATGAACATTGCCCACCCCAATGGCAAACATCAATCTCGACAAGTGCGGACGCCGTGGGACAGGTGGATCAAGTGGCGAGAACGACAAAATCATCCAGCGGTATGCATATCGCTATCATTTCTCATTTCTCAATGGCTAAAACTAGGACAAGGGAATGCAAGAGTGAACCCGCCGATCACTAGTCTTCGACAGAAGCAGCAGCGCCGTCTCCGACCAACAAATGAAGTAGAAGATCCATACATCGCAGCCGTTCTGATCACCCTAGCCTAATGGCAGAAGATGGGAGAAAGAGGACAATGGATTGTATTCTCGGACTAAGGATATCCTTCGCGAAGCCCGGGAGGACCTAGAAGTGTTTACAGACTCTCATATTTGCGAAGAAGTATACAAGGCCCCTTCCTCCCCTACCTCCTCGGCACTATTGGCATGCGACAAAGAACTCGTATCCAGGCGGGGAGCCTCTGGGTGGGTACAATATTGATGCCCCACACCAACATATCAGATGCGCGACGTGCTGAGTTCCCAATCAGCAGGGACCAGCCAGGGTCACCGCATCGTGGTGTTGGACGCGACCGCGCGGATGGCGGGGCCGTGTTTGCGACACCAAACGCGCCCCGTGCCGATCGCGTTCCCACGGGCTCACTCCACCCTGTGTGCATCACGTCAATACTATCCTCGAGGCAGTCAGTTAACAGCAGCGGAGACGTCCACTTGAATGCTGAAACGGGATATACATTGCATGGTACTGGTCGCGCTTCTATACCCTGGACCTGACTGTGGCGGGAGAGTTCTAGCTCTATCATCGACCAGGGACGAAATAAGATCAGGAGATGGCCCTAATCGAAGATGCCCCGCCCGCCGTACTGATTCCCTATGTGTACCGCGGACGTACCCTTCGCCTCGACGGAATCCGCTAGGTTCGCGGTCCGATCCGCGATACCCGTGCCACGAGCCAAGGCTGTCTCGCTCCACTCGTTCCCGATCCGCACCCTCGCCATCTCTTCACCCTTGATGTCCTTTGCATAGTTTCTCCCCGCGATCCCCTCAATCTTCTCCGCAACGGCCTCGGATAAGACACTATCGGTACCGACAGCGGCGTCCTGCAAAGCCATCAAGCTTGGTTCGTCGTCCACCTCCTCAATTTCTAGCTCCACGAGCTTGCGACGCGTGGTCTCCACGGGAAATAGCTTCTCTAGATCATCCACAAATCCCGTAATCTGCTCTACCAGCTTGTCGAAGTTCTTGCCGTCGTACAGCGCCCATGCCGCCTTCCTCAGCAGGCCCGTTCGCTTCTGTCTCTGGCGAGTGATAACCCCCAGTCGGCCGTGCAGTCCCCGAACCACCGGCTGCATATCCTTATCTTCGAAGCGCATCAAATCATCTTGCCTCGCATTGATCTCGTACCGCTTCGATGACTTCTGTACGGCCTGGAAGAGCAGTTCGATCTCTTCCAGTATCCCTTGGACTTGTCGAGAATCTCTATCATCAGGCGCGTCGGTGGCGAAGCGTGGGTCGTCGTTGATCGCGACTGCCTCGCCCCATCTACCCAATCGGATCTTGGCGATGTCGAGTTTCAGTTGACAGCGTTCGAAGTCTCGGCCGAAATGGCGGCTCAGTTGGATGTATTCGAAGCAGTCGACGCAGTTGTTGAACAAGGCCGCCACGCTCAAAGCGCCGGCCACGGTGCCAAAAACTTCGGCCATGCTGGTCGTGTGAGGTGAATCGATGCGGTGTTTTCTTGTCTCCGAGAGGAGCTTTTTGATGCAGGCTGCGCCACGTGAGGAGTTGGTACGGCTGACGAAGAAGGCGTCTTAGTGGTTCACCTAAGCGCCGTCCGCAGCCAACTCCGAGCCTGCTCAGCTCGGGCGCGAATGCTAAGCCTGATCCTAAAGCGACGAGCAACCACGATACGCGGCAGGAATAATGAATTGTTGTGACTAGCTAGCTTATTAAGCAAATGGCGCTCTGCTATTCGCTATCCCTGCGCTGTGTATAAAACAGCGCACCGCGGAGCCTCGCAACTGCGAGGAATCAAGGCTCTTTATTATTTTCATCATGTGCGCTCATTGGTCCGTATCTATCAGCTCGTGATATGAATTCCATCGGGCATGCGGCCGTTGAGGGCAACAGCAAACTCCAGGTGGGGAATACCTACATCAACAACTACAACGAACCGAACCGCAATCGATGCATTGCCGACCTACGACTAACCGACCCCCGCGACGACAAGACGCGCATCGAGCAGACAAAGGGTGGTCTTTTCAAGGACTCGTACTGCTGGATCCTCGACAACGACGATTTCCAGCAATGGCGCAACGACGAACAGAGCCGACTGCTCTGGATCAAGGGCGATCCCGGAAAGGGCAAGACCATGTTGCTCTGCGGCATCATAGACGAGCTGAAGAAGCAGACCGCGAACCTTGTGTCCTACTTCTTCTGCCAGGGCACCGACTCGCGCATCAACAACGCAACAGCCGTGCTGCGCGGCCTCATCTACCTCCTTACAGACCAGCAGCCATCGCTCATCCCGCACGTACAGAAAAAGTACGACCAGGCGGGTAAAGGCCTCTTCGAAGACGTGAATGCCTGGTGGGCCTTATCTGAGGTCTTTGTAAACATTCTGCAAGATCCGAACTTGAAGAGCACCTTCTTGATCATCGACGCGCTCGACGAATGCGTGACGGATCTGCCGCATCTTCTCAACTTGATTGTCGAGAAGTCATCTGAGTCTCCTCGTGTCAAGTGGATCGTCTCCAGTCGCAACTGGCTGAACATCGAGGAGCAGCTGGAAACAGCAGGACAGAAAGTAAGGCTGTGTCTCGAGCTAAACGAAAAGTCCATCTCCGCTGCTGTCAGCATATACATCAGGCACAAGGTGGATCAATTGGCGCGGCTGAAGAAATACGACCGCAACACACGGGACGCTGTTCAGCACCACTTATCCTCAAATGCAAATGACACGTTCCTTTGGGTAGCCTTGGTCTGCCAAGAGCTCGCGGATCCTAAGGTCCGGAAACGGCATACGCTCGCCAAGTTGAAGTCCTTCCCACAAGGACTTGATTCTCTCTACAATCGAATGATGGAACAGGTCCGTGATTTGGATGACGTAGACCTTTGCAAGCAGGTCCTAGCTATTGCTTCGGTCGTATACCGCCCTGTCTCCTTGAAGGAGTTGACGTTTCTTGCTGGGTCGCTCGAGGACTTTGACGACGACCTCGACACCTTGGAAGAAATCATCGGATCCTGCGGCTCTCTCCTGACTCTTCGAGAGGGAGTCGTTTACTTTGTACATCAATCGGCGAAGGATTTCCTGCTCAACGAGGCATCCAATCAAATCCTGTCTTCTGGCATCGCGCACCAGCACCGCGTCGTCTTCTCGAGATCCCTTCAGATTATGTCTGAGACCCTGCGACGAGATATATACGACTTACACCATCCCGGCATCTCTATCCACCACATCCGGCAGCCTGAACCGGACCCATTAGCCCCGGCACGGTACTCATGCATCTACTGGGTTGACCACCTAAACGATGCCATCTCAGACAGGACTTCGACGCCCATCAACGACCTCCATGACAACGGCACAGTCTACAAATTCCTCAGCAAGAAGTACCTCTACTGGCTCGAGGCACTGAGTCTTCTCCGAGGCATGCCTGAAGGAGTGGTTGCGATGACGAGGCTGGAGACATTACTCGTAGGCGAATTGACTTAATTCATATGGTACCGATGCGCTAATTAGTATCTCTATTAGGAAGAGTCCAATAAGTCCCGCTTATTCGACCTCATTCGAGATGCACGTCGCTTCATCCTATCCCACGGGTGGGCGATAGGGAACGCGCCTCTTCAGGCATATGCGTCGGCGCTTGTCTTTAGTCCTAGGCGAAGCATAACGAGAAAGCTATTTGAAGGGGAAGAGCCAAATTGGATAGTAACTAAACCGGCTATGGCAGAGGATTGGGATGCGTGCCAGGCGACGCTCGAGGGCCATGGCAATTCGGTTATGTCGGTGGCCTTCTCGCCCGATGGCCAGCGTCTTACATCGGCGTCACATGACCGCACCATCAAGCTCTGGGATGCCACGACGGGCCACTGCCAGGCGACGCTCAAGGGCCACGGCAATTGGGTTGAGTGGGTGGCCTTCTCGCCCGATGGCCAGCGTCTTACATCAGCGTCACAGGACCGCACCGTCAAGCTCTGGGATGCCACGACGGGCCACTGCCAGGCGACGCTCAAGGGCCATAGCAATTCGGTTCGCTCAGTAGCCTTCTCGCCCGATAGCCAGCGTCTCGCATCGGCGTCATGCGACCGCACCGTTAAGCTCTGGGATGCTACGACGGGCCACTGCCAGGCGACGCTTAAGGGCCACGGCGGTTGGGTTGAGTCAGTGGCCTTCTCGCCCGATGGCCAGCGTCTTACATCGGCGTCACGTGACCGCACCGTCAAGCTCTGGGATGCCACGACGGGCCACTGCCAGGCGAAGCTCAAGGGCCACGGAGGTCTAGTTGAGACGGTGGCCTTCTCGCCCGATGGCCAGCGTCTCGCATCGGCGTCACAGGACCACACCGTCAAGCTCTGGGATGCCACGATAGGCCACTGCCAGGCGACGCTCAAGGGCCATAGCAATTCGGTTCGCTCAGTAGCCTTCTCGCCCGATGGCCAGCGTCTCGCATCGGCGTCACGCGACCGCACCGTCAAGCTCTGGGATGCTACGACGGGCCACTGCCGGGCGATGCTCAAGGGCCACGGCGGTTGGGTTGAGTCAGTGGCCTTCTCGCCCGATGGCCAGTGCCTCGCATCGGCGTCACGCGACCGCACCGTCAAGCTCTGGGATGCCACGACGGGCCACTGCCAGGCGACGCTCAAGGGCCACGGCGGTTGGGTTGAGTCGGTGGCCTTCTCGCCCGATGGCCAGCGCCTCGCATCGGCGTCAGATGACGACACCGTCAAGCTCTGGGATGCCACGACGGGCCACTGCCAGGCGACGTTCGAGGGCCATAGGGTCTTCAATATTATCCGTTTCGATCAGACAGGCGCTCGTCTTCTTACAGATGCTGGCACTTTCGACCTGAGCGTGCCCTCGCCCTCGCCACCCGTTGCACTGCCATCCGGTCCTCCGCATCACCTGCGTCAAGGCTATGGCATCAGCGCCGATGCCGTATGGATCATGTATCAAGGTCGGAACCTGCTCTGGCTCCCGTCAGAGTATCGTCCAAATACGTCAGCAATCGCGGCATCGACTGTCGCTCTCGGCTGCAGGTCGGGACGGGTCTTATTGTTCCGGTTCACGGGGGACTCTCCTCCTTCGGCCTGTATTTAAATTACTATCTTTGTTACGTCAAGATGGTTCGACAATCTTGTATGACGTCAGACCTCCTTTAGTACTATATCCTCGGCGAATCCCGAGCGGAATACATTTCATTCATTCGTTCAAGTGCATCTTCACACCTCTACTAGTTGACAAATAATGGGGCGCAGTGAGCATGAGGGCATAGTGGTATAGGGCTGAGTTGCATTCTGGGAGTCGAAGAGTATTATTAGTCCATACCTAGCTCGAAGGGTACATTCATGCCTGCCTTCCGGTCACGCAACATCCCACCCCTCATTCCCTCCGGAGACCACCACCGGATAGACAAACTCGGCTCGTCACATGATCTTCTACACCTCGCGGTGCAACATAGACTCGAGTTGTCTACGAGAGTGGTGGGTTTAACCCAAGCCACGGTTCTGAACGGGTGGCGACTGACGATTGCTAAGAAACCCCAATGTTTCTATCCAAGCCCAAGTCTATCACAAACCAGGCAATCATCCACGAGCCAAGACACTGAGTTCGTGAAGCTCAAATCTTCGATAGACCCTCCTCTTTCCGTCAATCCTCCCACTCATCCTTGGGTTGCCCGCGACATGATGTACCAGTGTTGCTTCACCCCGTTTTCTGAGCGGTCTAACTTGCGCGCTATCTGAATGTCTGATAACGTGCCGATATTCTTCAGTCGCCTAAGAAGGTCCTCCTCCTCCTTCGTCCACTTGCAGCGTTGTGTACTTTTGTGTCGTGTGCTTTTAGGGCTTCCCGTGCCGAGCTCGCTGGTGCCGGCGCTATCTCTGTCGATATCGTCGCGACTATCGTCGTCGCTATCGTCGCTGGCAAGCATCTCAGCGCCATCGCTGCTTGCCGTATTGCTCTGAACGCTTCTCTCCGACGATATGTTCTGAGGATCTTGACCGGGCCCTAGCTGACCCAGCAGGCTTGAGACTATCCGCTGAATCTCGAGCAAGCCTAGTCGCACTGAGTCTGCCTGCCCCGTGGGCATGAGCATGAGTTCAGGCCGCTGGCTCAAAGGATATCCAGGCCGAAACGGCTGACTAACAGCCGCCGTCACCTGGCTCGGTTGATCAGTGCTCCGGTTGACGCCAGGAGTTAGGGTCGGGGTAAGGTGGTCGGACTCGAGTCGTGGTGAGGAGTCCGTATGTAAGTCTGATGATCTCAATCGCTTTACTGGGCCGTCACTATCCTGCAATGACCGCTTTGGTGAGGAGGCCTTGGTATCTGACCATGGGAGGGCCTCGTCTGAGTCAATCCCCACGGCGGTTTCATGCCCATTGGTGCTATGATCGTCCCCTTCCTTACACGAGAGCCGGGCTTGGGTTGCTGCAGATGCAAGGATACCGAATTTCTCGGCACTCTGATCAAGGATTTCGTTGTTCAGCTCAAGTGCTGAAGCCCCTTGAGCACAAGTATTACCGGATATCGGGGCCGATAGGTCGTGGCTTCGACAAAGATCACCCCCATTTAGCACAGCTTTAGGTGTTGCATCAGACGTAGTGAAGTTAGCCATATCGCTAATAGAATCTAGTCTGTCGTCTTCGACGCCAATGTCGGAGTCTGGAAGGAGTTTTAGCTTCTACCATGGATTCATAATGCAAAGAGTTCTTACCTTGGCCTCTCCAAACGAAGACGCCTGTCTGATAACCGAGTGAACATGCTGAAGCTGGTGTACAAGCGCTTGACACGTCCGTGGCAGGAAAACAGAGACTCAAGCATTCCTCTTCAGATGGAAAACTCGCAAAGAGGTCTCGAATGATATCGCTCTCCTCAATAGGGCTGCAATCGTCATCATCAGCTGTGCGCCGAGGCGTGTTGCGCCTAAGACGGTCCTCATCAGGAGAACCGGATGCTGACTGCTCCGTCCACTCATGGGGTTTGACGTGTTGTTTGCGATCAGCTCGTCGCTTTTGGCGAAAAGGATCATATGGCTTGATTTTTAGGGACATCATGTTGGACAATGGGCAAGGGGCTTAACGAATAGACAATGAGGTGCTGGGCCGCGCTCGTGAGAAAGTTCAATGATGTTGATAGTCTGATTCATGAATTTGCTGGGTAGATCCTTCATTTATACTATCAAGCCGAGTGTCTCCACCGCGTCACGTAATGGATAGCCTGGAGGGCGAACGAGCTGATCGGTGTGGCTCAAGGCACACAACGACGCCGGGTTGTAAAAGGATGTGGAATCCGTCGGACGTGATGAACTGTATGATTGGCGTTCTTGCCTTGCTTGTTGCCGGTCAGTGGTTCGGAGACCATCCTCAGCAAGGATTCTGCGACGCTCTGCCCCCTTCTCCTCGTAATCGTGCATGATACGAGGTCAGTTATGATCAGGAGGCCGTCTTGAACCTATCTTCATTGGTGATGCCGGCCGGAAGTGAATCCATCCGAGCGCTCATGCAGCGTGATAGCCAGAACACAGGCCGTATCCCCCTCGCGGCCACTTTCCGAGCAGGCAGAGATGGCGCCAACACAGACTCGAGTTGCCAAGTTGGGTAAAATATCCTTAGGTCGTCAATAACCTTCCGACACGCTGACGTGTCCAGCACACCTTCATGTCCCCGATAGGGGAATTCCCGCAGGTCTGAATTGCCCCGTGGTCGCGACCTGACCGAGACACGTCATCTCGGTGTCTTATCCAAGGCAGACTCGACAGGAATTCAGGGGATTGGACCAAAAGCTCCATAGTGAGCCAACAGTCTGCGGAAAGGGCCGGGACACTTCTTCCATAATAGGAAACTTGTGCATAACCAACACGTACACTTCTGTACTGGCGAGGCAGATCAGGAGGCCCTCGGTGGCGCCATGGAGGTGAGCTGAGATGGTTGCGCCTCCAACATGCTTGTCGATATGGCCACTTGACCAATGCAAATCCTCGACCGCTCCATGCTTCCCATCGAGTCCGTCGCAGCCCCTTAGACCTCCCTGGCTCGGCCTTTCTTCAGGCCGTCCATACACACCTCCTGTCGTCCGTCCCACTGCATGGCTCGAAACAGTGATGCTGTTGGATGAGACAAGTGCGCCAAGCAACGGTCAGCCAACGTCATTCATCTACATCTTGTTGACAGGGCCCTTTCAAATTACTTGAATAGGTAATTTGAGCGATCTCCGGCAGGAGCAAAGGAGGCGAGGTCGGTGGAAGGGGGTGCTTGGGGTGGCCCATGTGAGGCAGCTAATGCGTAATGCCGCTAGAACATCATGTGGGAAAATCCCATTGCAAGCTGTATGGCATTGGATGAGGCAAAACAGCCAGAGAAATGCAAGAGAAAATTTCTCATGATTGTTGAAAGGCAGAGGCAGAGAACGAGAACCAAGAGAAGTGAGGAGAGATGTCGTTGCGGAGATGACACGTGACGCGTGAGAAAAAGGGAGATGGTTGGGGAGTCGAGGGACTTGAGAGGTACATTGCGCGAAAGGTGGGCGCTTAGCCGCTTTATAGAGGATTGCAAAAGCAGCGCCAGGTGGCGGGGCGCGAAATTTCCAAGTTTGGCAGGCGCCGAGAACAGGGGGAAGAATGACAATTTCCTGATATGGGCAAGCCGTCGCATTTTATACTTCTTTATAATATATTCTATTATAAATAACGTACATGATAAGCATGCGGCGCATCCAAGTATGCGGCGCACTTTTCCTAAAAACTCTCATCTTTTCATTTAAACATACATTTCTCAACTACCTAATATGTCACAATCAAATACTGATGCAAATACCCTTCTTGCCCTTCTTGCCCTTCAAAAATGACCCAATATTAAGTATCTGACGCGCTGCTAGCATCTATAAGGTCAAGGAGCAAATGCTTCATCGCCGGCAGAAGGGCATTCAATCTCGACACGATTGGATCCCGAAATCGCGTCGCCTATCTGATCTAGAGGAGGAGATCATTATTCAGTTCATTCTCGACCTAGATTCGCGAGGGTTTCCCCCGCGACTGCGTGGTGTTGAAGAAATGGCCAACCGACTGCTTGCTGATCGCGATGCGTCACCTGTCGGCAAGCGCTGGGCTTCTAACTTCGTCAGGCGATAACCAGAGCTTAAGATGCGTTTTTTTTATAAATACGACTATTAGAGGGCTAAATGCGAAGATCCGACTGTTATTCGCAATTGGTTCGCGCTCGTAGCGAACATAATTGCAAAATATGGTATTACCTTCGCTGATATTTATAACTTTGATGAGACTGGCTTTATGATGGGCGTTATTATAAGCGGAATGGTCGTTATAGGCACGGAAAGGCGTGGAAAGGCGAAATCTGTTAGATTGGATCATGTACAGAGCATCTGATCGGGTGGTCACGTGGTGACATACAGGGTCCGGCCGATCGATCGCTGAGCGGTGGCCGGGCACAGCCCGATTGAGAAGACAGTCAAGGACGCCTATAACCCCTAACCAACGCCGAGATAGCCCAGCAAGGGAGAGAGACAACAGACAATACACATCAAGTCATCTAAGCGCCACGCTAGCTTTCTGACATCAATACTACTCCATTTTTAATAGAATATAAATAATGCCTTTGCAATTATTATATACCTTAGTAATGGAGTTTAAAAGGATCTATTAACTATCAGCAGGGGATTATCTACTATTTCCTCTTTAATTAGGAAAGTTAATTATATATACCTCTAGTCTAAGGCAGACGCCAACCCAGGCGACAGCAGCTTCAGAAGCGATATATACCGCCTTATCTACTATTCCCTTTATTACTTATACTATTTATAAGCCTTTATTAATGCTTCGCTTAATAGACGCTGCCTTCTGCGTCCGGTCTAACCCTTCCTGGACCAACTGCTACATTTAGTAATATTTTACCTCCTAAGTCCTTTCTATCTTGTTTTCCGTTAGTTAAGAGGCAATAGAGCTCGAGTCGTTTTAGCGGAGTCTAGCTAATAAGATCCTTTCGTACACTTCGGTCAGTTTGGGCTCACTAGCTTTAAGCTCGTCGTAGGCTTGGTTCTAAAGTCGCTCTTGTAGAGTCGGCAGCGGCGAGGTCGGAATTCGTCGAGGTAGGTGGAGAAGGCGTTAGCTAAGATGTCGGTCGAGTTGTTAGTTGGGATGCAGGCCGAGACGGTGTTGGCGAAGGTGTTTGTAGTGAAGGAGCCAAGGCAGATTCCTGGGGAGCGGCCGGCCGTAGCTTTCTGACCTTAGGTTCAACTTTCTCAAACCAGCGACGCGCCATCTTCACTGAGAAGAGGGCACGTTGGCCTTGTTGTGCGATATGACGGTATCAGTGAGATGACTTCTCCGATCCATGAGCCGGGACGAGGATGGATTGTCGTCACTGACGACGTAGGACAGCAACATCTTTGTGGGATTTGCGTGTGGGGAGGCCTCAGCAGCTGAAAAGGAGCTTGACCTTGCATCCTTCACAATGGCATCTCATCGTATCAAGAATACAGTTAAGGCTCAGCCGAGGCTTATCCGGGTACGCTGCTTTTAGAAAGATAAAAAGTGCTAAGTTATCATAGACTCAGGCCCTTACTCTGTACACCCCAGGAGTTTAGGCTATCAGTACTGTATTGAATGCATAAGGAGTCGTGCTTACTGTAAAGTCCTATCACGGTGGCATTGTTTTTGTAGGTGCACGGAGTACAAGGGCTTAGTACTAGTTTGCCACCCCAGGTCAGTGGCGGGCAGAGAGCCAAGGCCGTCGTCGTCAGCGCTGCGGAAAGTTCCATCTCGGGCGACATTTTCGTTTGGTTTGAGTACCCTACCGTATGTCCGATGACGCATATATTCGGCATCCTTACTATCAGCCTTAGCAGGTGCTGACTTGACCCTCATCAGAATTGAGAAGGGGTAGAGGGCCTCCTCTATAAAGGTAAGTCAACCACTCGAGGGTCTCTCAAAATCGAGACTGCAAGCTTTGAAGCTCGACTTGCTGCCCCAAGTGCCGTCTTGTATCAAGCCTCTTCAATCTGTCATGGCGGGCTTGGAGGTTCCGGGCTTCGTTATTGGGGCCGTCAGCTTGGCGTCACTATTCAAGACCTGTCTCGAGTGCGTCGAGTATATCGAGGCTGGAAAGGACATGAGCAAGGACCTCTGTATTTCCTTCACTCTGTTGGACCTCCAGAAATGCAGACTTCAGTTATTTGGAGACAAGTCTGGTATTTTCGAACCTGAATGCAACCCCTGCGGAAGCAAGTGCGTCCTCCACTCGTCTACTGCTCACAAAATGTCTTTTAATCCTACTCGACTAGGTACCTTGATGATTCCCAATATCAGTCATTTATCGAGAGAGCGCTCCTAAATATCTTGCTGCTCTTCCGAGACTCCAGGATAATAGAGAAACGATATGGGGTGGGAGAACGTGGTGGTGACTTGAAGACTCCGCTCAAGCGCTGACAGACTGAATTTCGCACGACTCGGAATAGCGACTTTCGGGAGAAGTACAGGACGTTTATTAAGAGTTTGTCTGACAGAGTCACGGCGGAAAATATAACCGACATTGAGGCATATGCCGACAGCGTCACGGAGAAGCAGAAGGGGACCAATTTCTTCATCAAGACGCGATGGGCTGTCCACGACCGCTCCAAGTTCAAAGAGCCAGTCGAGGTCGTGACGAGGTTGATCGATGCACTGACCATTTTTACGGGCGAAGAGAAGTCAATCAAGAACGAAATCATTTGGGAAATTCGACAGATGAGGGACTTAGTTCCGCTTGAACGGATAGAACGCGCCTGTCGAAGGCTCGATCACGCCCTTTCTACGGTCGCTAGTGGAGTCATCGAGGTGATATCTAATGCCGAGTCGCGTGGGCTCAACGAGGAAGAATTAGGGATTGAGATTGGCAGAAGGGCCGTGGTGTCTGGCGACAGCGATTCGGAAGACGACGAGCCGGCCAAGACGAAGGATACGATTGCTCCCTCACCTACTCCGAAGCCAGGCCATGGGCCCTCGAGCAAAGAGGCAAATACGCAGCCAGACTCCAACACCGAGATTGCCAAGAAAGGTTTGAACCATTCCATCCACATCTTGTTCTCTGTCCGCTAACTCGTGCGGGCCAGGGACTCCGAGCGACGGTATAGCGAGGGTGTTTTTAATTGCGCACGGAAGCGATGGGATGGATTCGATGGCCAGCCAGCCCTTTGTCACTGAAGGAGAGTTACCGTCATTTAATGAACCCGAATACAATCCGCGCCGCGGCCTCCTATCGGCCATTCGCCTTGCTGAAGTATGCCAGCCGATACTATATAATCGGGATGTTTGGTATGGACAGAAGTACTGTTATGTTGCGCCTACGTCGTCGCACATCGAGCTCTCGATTGCGATATCGGGGAAATCACAGCAACCGCCAATCATTCGGATCGACAATCGTCTCCTCTGGAAGAACAAAGATGCCGTCTTGGCATCCCTGGAAACTGCCAGTGAAGTCCTGGGCGAGTGCGAGTTGAACGCACACTCAACTCACGGTCCAAGGCTGAGTCACTCAGGGCAACTTTGGCCCCCGTTGTTGAGGTATCTCGATACCAAATACCTGGACAACCTGCTTTCAATTGCGGAGGATAAGGAGGCCGGGACTACGGGCTCTTCTGGTGACGCGCAGGCGTTTGGGCTACATTCCATATTTGCGATGCACAAGGATGGGGGCACTTATTGTTATGGTGACATTATCGTCATTGCTGATAGGGGCAGGATCCAGGAACTGTTGGGCTCTCCAGTTGTGCAGGTCGATTGCAGTGTTCGGGTAGAGAGCATCACGCAGCTGCACCGGCTGCCAAGGGATGCAAAGGAGGCCTTGGACGACAGTGAACCCTACCTGGCCTGGCTCCACTTAAGCTTGAGTCACATGGGCTCGCGCTTGCATCTCGGTTACCAATGCACTACTCCTAAAGTAGTTTAGATTTGACCATGAAACCGAATGCGGTTTAGTTTTGACTACGAAATTCTGATTGGCTGCAACACACCGAGTCGATGACGAAGTCTCGCTTCACGTGACCATTATGTACTGCTAACAGGGGCAGAAGTCAAAGCACATTGCCGCATGATCACACTTGGAGGACTTGGGGAAGTGAGAACTAGTTCATAGCCCAGCGCTAGTAGCTCGAATCATGAATCGCCTTGTGCCAGGCCTTTCCGCATTTTGATTGACTAAGTATGGGTGTATTCTCCTGAGTGATCATTGTCCGAAAGTCGTGATAAAGTCTATCACGACCTGTAATACTTGGGTAGAATTTCGGTATATATAGTTATCTTTTTAGGCCATTTTCTAACGCGCATTCCAACCTGAAACCTGAGGCTCAACGTAGGCTGATGGAATGTTAGTTCTAGCTTAGGAATAAAGTAATTCAACCTTCTTGTAACTCCATTGCTATTGGATGGTTCGCCGTGATGCGCTGTAGCATAAGTGACGGGAAGTCACTGCCCCGACAGGTGATCTAGATTATCGCCCGTGTGGTAGCGGCGGGGTATTGTGCGTTTAAAAAGCACCATTCGTCACTAGTAAAAGGTGATTGGCTTTACTATCGTCCAATCGTTGCACGTCTTGGCTGGTGTGACACTTAATGACGTGAGACAGTGATGATACTGTGATGCCATCCAAAAGACACCTCGCCCTCCGTATATACTTATATCTGTTGATGACGCTGCAGATGTTACAATTCTTTTTCTCTCATTTTCGTCACTCGAGTAGTAAATACGAACTCTTATTGTCAATATTTCCTCTACCTCGAATACACAAGCACTTTCCAGGATGGCGCATCGAGGCAGTCAATCAAGCATCGGGTTCCCCAAGTCAAATGCACTCTACTCCAGTCATCAGAAAAGATACAGCTCTTCGGAGGTGGCGAATGCGGTAGCAAAAGATGGCTTCAACGCTGCAGGATATAGTGTGTCCGCATAAAGACCATCCTCTTCCAGCTTTTTGCACGCTGACAAGTGACCAGTGAATCGGAGCAAAATCATGAATGAGTTGCATGAGGAACATGTTCGTCATCTATCCTGCTTCCGGCAGTTATCTAGCTCACAGACCTTTACTTTCCAGATCCAGAGAAAAATCGAAGACCGATTCATGCATGAACCTGGTTACGCGGTCCGTCGCCCTCAATAGTGTTGATCATTCTGGACAGTCCTACTAACAAATCCCTAAATAGGCCATGATGCACGGTCACGAGCCCTCCAAAGGCGCTCGAATTGACGCAGTCATTGCGCGGGAGGAAGCTGAACTGTTAGCGAGAAAGAAGAAAGAGACGAGCCATCTTCCGGGCAAGAAGATGTAGCATAAGACTGCAAAGAGCGACTTTAACCAGGGGTTCGCCGAAGAAAAACATGTCAACATGGCCAGACCGGCAATTAAACTCCAATTATCCAATCTTGTGTTTGTATTATAGTCAGTCAACATATCATTGGAAATAGTGTCACGGGCTTCATCCTGTCGGTCTATTGATTTAACATGCCAGTCGCTGTGTACACAGATTTCGCAATACTCTTGTCGTTGCCTCATGGTGCGTAATAACGCGGAAATTAGACTGGCGTGCCTCATAGTACAATATCCTATAAATAGTGCAGGAGTCAAGATTGTTCGGCCTTTTCCACCACTGAGCCATGCAAGCCTAGATGCGCAAAATCCGTAACAGACTTCGGAGAAGAGAAATTTACTGAACTGGACAAAGCAATTAGGACTCAGTTACAGCTAAAAATTCGTGCTATTCTGGAAAAAGCATCGCGTTTGTTTAGTGCACTACGAGATTAAGTCAGAGCAGGCTCAAATCCATGAAGCAGATTCATTGGTGAAGCAGCTATGTGCACAACTTCGAGAAGAGGAAAGGGAAATAGCGCACATGGAAGGCAAATGTCTGTTAGCAATAATGAAGATGCGATACACCGCAACCCGTCTGCTCGAAGTATACGAGCTAAAAAAGGCGGGAATCGGCCAAAAAAAAGCGTCCAAGAAGTCCCTAGCCACGAACATGGGCACGAGGCCGCTCTTTCCATTCACAGAACCTAGACTCGGAAGGAAGGCGTGTTTGTAGAGGTGGAGGAAGGCACGAAGGCCGGGCTTGCCACATCTGCATTTTGTGCCAACTTGGGGGTCAGCCACATGGAACTGCTTGCAGCAAACAGGTTGCTTGCCAGCCAGTGCTTCCTCGATCTTAGGCGAGGAGAAGCCCAGTCGTCGAGCTTCTCTGCGGAGCAGATACACAAACCCATCGTCCACCGTCGGTTCCATGACCTTCTCTCCTCGGACGTCCTTTTCGGCCGATCATTTGAGACATACGGAACGGCTTGATGACGATCAGGAACAGCGCCTTCAGCGCCAACCTCCGATCAAGCCTCTTAAGAGTTATGAAGCTGCCACTGCCGGTTTCGACTTGTACATGGGGAGGCTCGCTCCACTGTAGCCGCTGTGCAAAGCTTCGGGGCTGTTCCTTGGCATCGTCCTCTGATAAGATATGTTGCTGGAGGACTTTTGCGCCGATTGCAAAATAGTTCATATTCTCATGGAAAGTCTTGAGGCTTGGGATGATTATGTTTATGGAAAGAATATTATTCAGGGTTTGGCGCCAGCTGGCCGGGTCCGTGAGGCCGTGGAACAGCTCTCCATCCTCCATGCTCTTCCGAATGAACAGAGCATCGCTTTTGCTTTGCGGACAGCGCAGGGCGAGGTTGCGGACTGTCTTGAGGTCAAAATACTGATGTGCGCCTGCAACTCCTCTCACGATACAATCGTAGGTTGAGCGCAGGTGGTTCTGTAGGAAATGAACGATTGGCTCATCCCAGTACAATGCGAGATACCTGTGCCAGTTCGCAAGCTCAAGCCCCTCCCATATGCCTGGGTACGGAAGCAGGGAGTCGAGTGCGTCTACGATAGACTCCTTGCAACCTTCAGGGGGCTCTCGCCTGAGGAGCTGGTTGAGAATTTTCTCCTTGTAAGGCGAAGGTTGCAACTGCAGCGCCTGTGTAGCTATTTGATGATTGGCGCGCTGCTCTACCCTAAGAAACCGGTAGATGTTGCCATCTGACTTTGCCGCCTGGTGCAAAGACCTTAATGCTTGACTGTTGATAAGGTCGCGCTGAAACCCTGCGCTGTGCAGTCAGTGGGGTGTGGTACGGTGAGCGTTGTCTCAGGTGACCTACCGTCTTTGCAGTAGAACAGCCTTACGGTCTACCAGTAC
This sequence comes from Dactylonectria estremocensis, assembly GCA_020744375.1. Lineage (NCBI taxonomy): Eukaryota > Fungi > Ascomycota > Sordariomycetes > Hypocreales > Nectriaceae > Dactylonectria > Dactylonectria estremocensis. The sequence goes on along the minus strand of JAGMUU010000024.1, from coordinate 478,832 downwards.
TTTTCGCCAAATCTTGTCTTAGCGGCTGCGATCCTCTGCTTGCCGTCGATATAGAGAATGCAGGGAGGCAGCCAGACCTTCGGATGTCTGCCATTTGTCACTGTTATTCGTAAGTCTGTCAAAGACACCTGCAATTTCGACAATATGACCCTGAGTGTCTCTCTGTCGATAGCTCCCTCAGCGTGGTTGCTTGGCCTTTTGGTGCGCACCGTGTTCTCCGAAAAACACGCTCGAGCTGTTTCACGATAGCGGGATCGTGCCCTCTTCCCACGTAGGGCTCATACTCCACAGAGATGTCAGCTGTAGGCGCATACTCACATCATACGAAGGCGGGTTTTGTGAGGTCACAGTCCTCATGAGGCAGGTATGACATGGTGGGAGGATAGGACAAAGGACTCAAATGGTAGCTCAGAGTTCTAGATATGCGGTGCTACCCGTCTGCTAGTACATCTGGATCCTTCTGTGCATCGTGAAGAATGCTCTTCATCGAAGAGTAGAGCTTAGGCTCAGGGCGCTTCCACCTTTGGTTGCTCGGGAACACTTCCCTTCGTAGCCGGTTGACCCATGGGGTCATTGGCCGGTAGTGTGACGTAAAGTGTTTGTCTGCCTTCTTAATAAAATCCTCCTCATCGGCAATTACGCCTTTTTTTTTCTCAGCTAATTCGTCGTCACTCTCAAAGTTCCAATTGTCAAATCCGGTTGGCCCAATGTCTTTGCCGTTTGCGTTGTAGTGGATGCATATCCAGAACAACACCCAGAAGAATGACTCGAGATCGTGCATAAAGGTGTGCTGCTCGCCTAGAAGCGTTCCGATCGCCATGAATGCCCTCGTGCCGGTCTTGCCCTTTGCCCCCGGAGCGCGATCGCGGTCTTCTCTAATGGCGAGGTCAAAGTCAATCAAGAATGACGACCAAGATGGGTTGTCCCGATCCTCATTAATCATGAGGCCGATCCATCTTCACAGGAAGGCTTTCTATCGCGGGAAATTGCTGCAGACAGTGCCACAGCCGGTGGCCACGGGTAGGGGACTAGTTGTCTGCATGATGGTTAGCTGGCAACGTGAATAGCACGGAGACGGCTGTCTACCTTCGCGACAGTCGTGACAGCTTCTGGAGCTTAGGTGACGCGTGCTCGAACGGAATTAGAATCAACGCGAGCAGGTGTAGGCTACTGTCCCGTGAAACCTTCAACGTGTTGTGCTAGCGGGCTCGCCATGGCCGCTGAAGGGAGAAGTGGAAAAGAAATGGGAGGGACGACACGTCGCGATCTTCACGTGGTGAATGGCTGGCACCCTGGAAGGCTTTTCCGCTGCCCCAATGTGGAACCCGTGGCTCGATCCCTCCAAGACCCAATCGAAGCTCTTGCAGCCCCCCGACATCCTCCAACTCTTATTGTTGGCCAGGATCCTGGTGCTGTAGATAGGGGGTACTCGTCAACTCTTCAATATGGATACGGATGTTACCGGATTCCGGGTTCAAAGGCTTTGTGAAGATGACGAGAACATTTTGGGAATCCATACAGGCATCATACAGCGAGTTAAACTTGGGTACAAATAGCATGTTTAAATAAAGCGGACATAAGTAGAGAATAATCCATCCATCCTAGGTCATCACTCTCTCGCCCGATATGTACGAGTACGAATTGTTCGAGTAGGAGCCACTGGGCCTCCTAAACACAAGTCTTGATACCACCCCTTGCTGTTCCCTGAATGCCGTCTATAGAAAACCCACTCGACGGCAAGGGTGAAGTTTGAATCTGGGCCTTTCAGAGTCCCTCTTTCAGTGTGGAAAAAGACCTATAATACGCAACAGTCAACTCGAATCATGGCTACTGGTAATTGCATCCTTCAAGCGGTGTTACTCACGATTGTCTCGCTAGGAAGCGACACGCATATCAAATCCACCCTTAGGATCAGCATGCCTTGCCAAAATTGCAGGCTGGCTCATGCAGCAGACTGGGCTGGCGGATTCAGAAGATTGCTGCACTCGTTCCTCGCAGCCACCTCCTTCTTGCCAGGCCAGGCATTCTCTTCAATGGTAGACAACCCATTCTTCTGTATTCCAAGTGCCAAAGCAGCGGCTGTCGCACCTTGGACACCTAGACTCGGTACGTCGCTGCGGGCACCATGATCGAGAAGCAACCTCACTGCGGCCTCATTCCCCGCGAGAACGGCCAGGTGCATGGCCGTCAGTCCCATACTCTGCTCAGCGGCGTTAAGCTGCTCCGAATCACCAAACTGCCTTAGCAGCTCGTTCAATATCTCGCGGTTCGCTCCCCAATCGACGTCGGCCCAGTCCAGCGGAGCCGCCTCGATGGCATCCGTCCCGCGGAACTCGGCGTCGATGTGAGCGGCTGCAGCTCGATGGAGCGCCGTCCATTGCCGCGTTGGCTCTACGATAAAGTGTAGGCCGTCGCCCGTTGATGTGCTGCCGAGGAGATGGCGGAGACGGGCAATGGAGTTGCGTGCGTTGGAGGCGATGACATGGCCGAGGATGGTCGTCGGGTTTGTCAAGGTGAGGTGGCCGCTGCTGAGGGTGGTGAAGTTGACGTCGGCGCTTAGCGATACGAAGCTGTCGGCGAGCTGGAAGGCATCGTTTTGCACTGCTATAAGCAACGGAGATTCTGTAGTGAGGAAGTGGTCTGGGAAGCCGTCCAAGGGGACGCCGTGATCGACAAGTGGTTGGACCAGCCGCGTATCATTTAGCCCTGTGTAGGCCAACACATGGAGAGCCGTCCACGTTGAATCTTGCCCACTGAATGCATTCTTACAAGTTCCTGTGGCGTCTGCTCCATGCTCAAGCAGAAGATTGACCAGTGTGGGCCGATTCCATCGAACTGCCTCCAGTAATGGCGTTCGCATGTCAACGCCGCACGCGCGATTGATATCGGTCGCTTTGAACGCACCAATGCCCTGGGATTGAAGAGCTCCTTCAGTATAGTCTGCTCTAGCTTTCATAGTTTCGACTCCGTGCTTAAGCAGATACTCAACCAATTCATCTCGAGCCAGCGAGACGGCGAAATAGAGAAGCGACTGGTTGAATCCGCCGTACCCTTGAGGAAACGCAGCCTTATTAGTCCTGGGCAACAAACACTTGAACGTCGATTCCATCGCCTGTTGATAATTCGTCCCATGATACAGCATCATGTCAAACAGGCCGCTGCCGAAAACGGCTTGCTCGAGGAGGCCCGTCACCTGGAAGCTGCTCTGCTCCGCTGCCCCGCGTTCGACGCTGTACTGCTCCATGGCGCGAATCATCAGCTCCAGACACTCGGAACGAAGCTGCGACGCGGCAATCCTCAGCGCGCTGTTTGCTCGAGGCCACGATGTGTTGCATATCCTCGGGTCCGCCGTGTTAGACAGCAAGAATTTCACAATGTGGGGGCGGTCACAGTGAGTCGCTGGTTCGCACGTTAGCTCCTGTGATACTCCCAAACTCCCGAATCAAAGAGTCTTCCAGTGCAGACAAGAGGCGAGGAAGGAAATTGCCATGGAAAACACTCACCCCATCCGATAGGGTGACCTTCCGGCAGCCGATCGGGAACCATCGACGCCGGAAAGTCCGTTTGGTAGGCTATCATGGTTGTCGTCCTCGCGTTTGCATCCGCGCTGGCTTGGATCAGTGCTGGGCCAACTCTTTCCACCTCTTCGTTATCAAAGGATATTAACCAGTGAAGCGGAGACTCTCCATTCCGTGCTCCCACCGATGCGATTGCTCCATGCGACGTGAGCCACAGGACCGTACCAGTTTGGCCGGCGCGACATGCGCAAAGAAGCGGCGTCTCGCCCTGGTCATTGAGTTGATTGACCTCAAGTTGGGGGAATTGATTGAGCAGAGCCTCGATCGCTTCCGTTTGGCCGCAACTTGCGGCCATGTGGAGGATGCGGTCGCCTCTGTTGTTGACCGTGTAATCGGCGATGCGATCCAATCGAGAGAAATTCTCGAGCAAGATGGGAATGTTTCCAAAAGTCATCATCCACATTCCGAACCTGTGTCCGTGAAGCAATTCTCCTTCGGAAAAGAAATTCGCGCCAGTGCCTGCGAGGCCGTTGCGAATTATTTTCTTCGTTTCCTCGTAGTCCTCCTTGGAGACCGTCGCGAGATCTTCGAGGGCAGTTCTTGAACCACGCAGAGCCATTGACTTGAGTGATTTGACTACGCCCTCTGGATTGTCAAATGTGCTCCCAATGGCACGCGCGATTCGGTACCCGTACGCCATCAGCAGTGGGTATTTCATGCTCCAAGCGAGGAAGAGCCAGTTGGTTGCGTGCGATGTGTCCTTGTCTACGCCGTATCCATTGATGTAAAGAACCGTGAGAAGAAAAGCCTCCGGCAGGTTTATCATATTCTTTTTAGCGTTCTCCTCGACTCTCTGGACGTATATCGTTGTCAGATACTTTTGAACAGAGGGGTCCATCTGCGTCCAGTGATGCCACGAAAATTCATGTTGCTATGAGACATAAGCTTCAGCGTATTCGATGGGTAAGCAAATCATGACCTACATTCAGGTTCGAATTCAACACTTGGCCCGGCTTCGCACTGGGTCGGTCAGCTTCTTGCAATGTGGCGTATAGTAGTGATTTGAGTACCTTTCTTCAGTAAATGAACCATTGTGGCCAAGGGCGACCATGATTTGGCAAAGGTCCCTTCTGGATGGCTCATTCGATAACCCAATTGTCACAGCTTTTTGTATCGCGGAGTAAAAGTCAACACGTTGAACAACTGCGATGAATTGTTGCATCATCGGCTCCACCGCCTGGAAAGCCATGGATGGAATGGCACGTAGCATCTTTTCAGTCTCGTCAATGAGAACTGCAGTGTCGCCGACTTGTACGTTGTTCTGTTGAAATCGCTGCTGTACAGATTGGAAAAGCTTTTGAAATTCCAGGAGGTCGCCAGGAGAGTACATAAATACTTTCATGTACCAAGCCGAAAGATCTGTCTGGGCAACCAGTTCTCCGGTTTCTTTCATTCTCTCCGCCTCCGCATAGAATTCTTCGCCTTGCTTGGAGGGATCCACGAGGAGCTTGAAGATGTTGCGACCGTGCGCATATGTGCACCAGATGAGGAGGGATAGTGAGTATATGTCCGTATACTTTGCTTCCGATACCTTGACTGGTGTCTTCGCCTCGGGGGCCTTCCACGGCCGGGTTCCTCCCAGCGAGAGGCTGTTCTTTCTAGCATCCATAACCCGGGAGTAGCCAAAGTCACTCAGTTTGGCCCTGTACTTGTGCTCCTCATCGGGAAATATCAAGACATTCTCTGCCTTGATGTCGCCGTGGACAATGCCGCACGAATGAAGCATATGAAGACCTTGGCAGATGTCAAGACAGAGCCGGCGCCGCGACTCTATGCCGAGATACTCTCGCTGTTGCAGTTGCGAGAGGCTCCCGCACTCCGCAAATTCCACAATGAGGACCGGCAGCTTCTGCGAGGAATTAAACGGATTTGTGCCCCACGCCAATCCAAGAAAGTCGACGATATTCGGGTGTTGCAGGATCGGCTGATGGGCTGAGAGACAGAGCTCCATGATTGCCGCGTCAATGGCGTGCCGGGACGTGTGAGTGGCTTCGCCTTTGCCCGAAAACTCGATGGTGGCCACCTTGTAGGCGACTACGCTCGGTAGCTTGCGTCTGTCTTCTATCTCGATCGACCAACCATCGAGGTCTGTACGCGACTTCAGGAGCTTCTGGGGCGGGATGCGACGTCGATACACGGAAAAGGTTGCACCCCGGCCGGTAAAGGAAGCGCTGTCCACGGCTTGCGCATTCGAAAACGCCTGCGGAACTGATAATCTCAAGGCATCTTCAGCCAAGAACGCTTGGTAGGCAAAGTCCAAAGCGGTCGGGATGAAGCGCGCGTCGTCCAGAGTTGAAGGGTCGCATGGTTCCAAGGTCGTAGGATCAGTGGTGCCTCCCCCCAAAGATGTCAGACTTCTTCCCGACGAGGAGTCCATCTCGCTCCAAGAAATCAGTAGCTAGATGATAGAAGTCCAAGCTACCCAACTCAAAACATCGAGGAGGAGTGGTGGTGGCTATTACGATCATGCGGGGAACGTCGAGGAGTGAATCCCCCGCATTAACGATCCTAGGCATCACCGCCAAGCACATATCGCTTATCTACTACCGATTTCCAGCTGAGCGCCTAAACGGTCACAGAGACCAATACATGAGCAGCTGGAGATCCAAATATCGGATAATTGCATTGTCATGCATGTGATCCCAGGCACCCAAGGTAGGATCTTGCCGGGTTGATCAGGCATCCACAATCAATCATATATCATCACTTTGTGTACACGCGCCGTCCGACACAAACCCTGAGGGCGATCCATAGCCCGCATATGCACCGGCAGTCCTAAAGGTCGAGACCAGGTTTTCCAACAAATATATATAGAGCTGAGAAACTTCGACGCGTGTTGCACATCTACAATGGACCCCGGAACAGCTTTAGCTGTGGTGTCGCTCTCTTTCGACCTTTTTGCCGGCTGCGTCAGAGGGTTCGTGTTAATATCTGACGCGCGAAATATCGGAAAGGATGCAGCCCTCGAACGAACGAAGCTCTTGCTTCAAGAGTATCGACTCATTGAGTGGGCTAGGGCAATTGGCCTTGACTCTCCCAAAGACGATGAACCGCCAGGACCAAATAAGCATCCTGCCGCTCTCGTTCTACTCCAGCTAGAGCAGCTTCTCTCTTCCACGGAGGCATTGAAAAAGCGCTACAAGATGGAACTCGTGTCTCCACCGGATGGCTCTGATGAGTTGGTCCTTTCCGAAACGATGGCCACCCCGGATACCTCGGCTTCGTCGATTCTCTCAAACATTGTGTCATCCGAGACTCGCAAGGGCATCCTCGAGCGCGCATCCAAACTCGGTACGGCGAATCGGTTCCCAAAGCGTCTCTGGTGGGCTGCCGTCGACAAGAATAAGTACGCGGAGTTGGTGAAAGATGTGACAGGTCTTGTCGATGGGCTTTGGTCTCTCTTGGACATTTCTCACCGAGTCCAGACGTCTCGCGCTGTCAACCAGACGCTGCAGCTCGCGATCCAGACGAGTGAAGATGTCAAGGGGCTTCAGGATCTCCAGAAATCTCTCCAAGACTCGGCCGCAGTTGCTGACATGCAAAACGGCCTCGCTGCGTCAGCAGGCCTGAAGGCACAGCATATTTTGCTCACATCACGTAATTATCATGCCCAACACACAGCGCACCTGATGATAGGGCTGACCATAGAGTACCAGCACGACTTCCAACGGTTTTGGACCCTTCCCAGCTGACTGGCATTCAAATGATCTCATCGACCATCGGATTGGCCTTGTACCAGGGGAACACCGTGCTGATAGAAGAGAAGCGCGTACAGCCGAATATGAAAGCGAAACTTAAATCACGTGTTGAATCCCTCGTGCATCTACTCTCTCAGCCTCCCACGCCTTCCTTTCAGACATTCCCTTGCCTAGGATACACTGAGGAACAAGGGGGCTTCCGGATGGTCTTTCGTTACCCTTCCAGCACCGAGCAGCCTGTCTCCCTGCTCAGTGTATTGTCGAGATCCAGCGGACCACTACCAGATGTTGGCACACGACTTCGTTTAGCCGTGCAGGTGTGCCAGACGCTCCTCAGCTTCCACACTGCCGGCTGGCTCCATAAAGACGTGCGGTCTGAGAACATTCTCCTCATCTCTCCGCCCTCTGACTCGTCGATTGACAGCCTGGGTCGACCTTATCTCTGCGGCTTCTCCTTCGCGCGACAAGGTTCGCCAACTGAAATCAGCGAACAGCCGTCTGCCGACCTCTCGCGAGACATTTATCGGCATGCCAAGGCTCTCGGAGAGCCTTCCGAGAGCTTCGAACGCTACATGGATGCATACTCTCTCGGCTGTGTTCTGATCGAGATCGCAGAATGGACGCCTCTTCGAAAAGTCGTGAAGAAACGCATTGACACCAGCGATGGCGTCGGCGTGAAATTGACCGATGTTGCATTACTTTCACAGTGGATGCATGGTCGATATATTAGCGAAAGAGTCGCAGCATTTCGGCTCGGGGTTGCGTTCATGAAGATGCTTGCTCTATGCATTCCAGGGGGAGATGAAACCATGGATTTGGCTGACTTTTACTCTGCACTTGAAAGCATGGCCGCTTGTGAGATTTAATTGGACTTCCGGGTTCAGCCATCTCTAACCCATACAGATCAAGGATTTCACACTTATAGGATGTAACATTTGTGATGGCCTAGAGGTGTGACGTTTTTGCATTTCTAAGGGATAAACACGGGGTTTATGTTGGCAGGGGAAGAGGGAGATGGCCCTGAACGAAGTGTCGGTCACGATCGTAGACAGTACCAACATGAAAGCATTGGGTGTTGAAAATCCTAAAATTGCGGGGGGGAAATGTGTTATTTTGACCTCGTGCCAGCAGCAACTTGCCTCTTGATGGAGCAGATAGTCTTTACCTAAGTAAGGAGGATAATACTGTCATTGTCGAGCCTGACCTCAGACCTTCTTACACCTGTTTTGAGTATTGCCCATAGGTTTTCTATGGGTTTGAGATCCAGGCTGCAGGGCGGCCATGCGACTACCTCCGCCCTCCGGTTCTCACACCATTCTAGGAGCTAGCTTCTCATCAAATGTGACTTATAAAGGCTCGAATTATCGTGCTGAAAGATGCTGTTTCTAGTCACTATTTGAGGGAGGCATTGCTGCAGGCATTCAAGCAGAACTCGCGCCGTAACGCCGCCGCGTTCGGATTCTGGATCCCCGTAAAGAAGGCCCATTGGAAGCGGTCTGACTGAGTTGAAGGCACTGAAGAATATCTGTGAATGCTTTGTCGGTGTGATATAGGTCTGTACATTCTTTCTGAATAGTCTTTCGTGCTATAGACTATTAGAAAAGTTATAATTGCACTAAGATAACGCACCGGCTTATAGAAATACCAAGTGCGTCTCTGGCCTTCACCTCGAGCCACAGCAACTTCATCAGAAAAGGTCCATTTCTCCTAAAAGTCAGTTGATATATGAATATATCGCCTTGCAAAGCGTAGGCGGTTTCTAGCTGTTTCCTCATTAAGCAATGGTCTAAGAAGTGACTTATAGTGCATAATCCCTTCCTTTTGAAGGAATATAACTAAAGTCTGCTTGCAGCAGTTCAAATTAGCCTTTTCGATCAATTCCTATATCTAGATATGAGAGTCTTTACCTATTATTCGCATTATCTATCTTTTTCCCGGTCTCCTATCTTATGCGGCCGGCCGGGCTTAGGTTGATCTTGACCACTCTGTTGATCGCGGTACTGTCTGACGATGCTATATATCGCATGCCGACTCACCCCCTCATCGCGTGCGATCCTGGCACACTATTTACACCTCATCGAATACAACGATGCTATCTTGAGTAGCATGGAGTTCCCACTTCAGCGAAAAGATGATTTCAGTGCTATAGACATAGCCTCGCTGGAGGGGCAGTGGAGCGACATTCAACTCATCTGTAGCCGCTGCAATCGGTATATCAAAGATGTGTCGTCCATCATGCTGCAGTTGAGCATTTCGTATGAAGATCCCGGTACCTCAGGATCTAATACCACACATTCCTGGACTGAGAGCAAAAAAGATTTCCAATATATTTACATGCAGCTCAAAGTCCTCAAAGGAAGAGCTGAGTTTCTCAACGAATCACTGACGGGTTTGACAGGTATCATAGGGAACGCCCGATCTTTGAAGGAAGCGAAGCGATCCATTCGCGAGGCAAAGGCAGTCAAGACATTAACGCTTGTCGCCATGGTCTTTATTCCCCTGTCATTTACCACCGGTTTATTCAGCATGTACGATGACTACTTGCCTGGCAGGACACGTTTTAGTATTTTCTTTGCCGTCTCGCTTCCTTTAATTATGTTAGTTTTTGCCGCTACACTTATGATCGATCTTGGATATGACGCGAACGGCAATTGGAATATCAGAACGATGGGTGCATTATCTTCAGGGCTTTATTCACATTTTGTGAGTCGTCTTGTTCTAAAAGGGAGGTCTCTGAGAGGTCAGTAGTGATATATCCCTTGCGGTCTTTACTTCGGTCCCTACGCGAAAGCCCCGCTGTAATGCCGTGAAGTCCACTTCTAAGTTACAGTCAAGTACCCGTTTGTATTTTGGGGCAAGCCGCCTACCAACCTCGTCCCGAGGTTGGTCCCAAAAACCCTTGTCAGCACCTTTAATAATTGTCACCTTTTTGGTGTAAAATGCCCCTTTTTAACCCCTTCCTCTACCTTCAATCTTGCTATATAAATTATTCTAAAAGTACTACTAAACTTAACAGATAAAGGGCTTTAAAACGCATATTCATTTTATATATTTATTTTATTCTTTAAAAAAGTGGAGAAAGAAGAGGAAGGATTTTCTCAGATTTTACTAGAAATGGGTAAGTAAGCTCATTCTGGAGCCCTTGACCTGTTGAACCCAGTGGTACTTTCTAAAGATTTTATATACTTATAGAGCGGTCAGAATAGAAGTCCAAAAAGAGGTTATTTACACTAAAAAGGTGACAATTATTAAAGGTGCTGACAAGGGTTTTTGGGACCAACCTCGGGACGAGGTTGGTAGGCGGCTTGCCCCACAATACCAACGGGTATATACATTTCAGTCTTCTCCACCTCCGCATTCTTTTTCTATAGAGCGAGCACTCTAAGCACATGTGACGGGACAAGAGCACGAACGAGGTTGGGTGCGACTTAGGTAAAGTGATTGATTACAAGGAGAGAAAGAGATTCCTAAGGAAAGCTCTAACTTAAGCTATTTACACAATATTCATAAAGTGAGACTATTTATAAAGTATGAAAGTCACATGATCGTTCCCTCACAATCTTGACTTCGTTGGGTCCAAATCTCAAGTTATAAATCTCCTGGCGCTGTCGCGGTCGGAAGTGAAGATCCCTGAATATAAAACAGATGAACCTCTTCCATGTGTCAACATATCGTTTCAGACAAGATACAATGCGAAATTCATGGGGCCAGAATTCGTCTCTCCAATAGGTATTCAGCCAGCATCGGGATCTATATGACGTCTTAGCCAGCATGAACTTGGCCCGATCGATCATGAGGTCAACACCACGGAGTACAACTCGTATCTGAGCCTCAACCGCAGCTGAGCTCCGAAGCTGGGTATCCTGCCATTGTCCTAAGATAGTCTTCGTTCCACGCCAGTCCAGGCTGTTGCGCTGCTGCGGCAATGATGTCCAGTGGTCGATTGCGGAACAACCGAGGCCAACCTGTATGTCGCAGCCAAGGAGTCGTTTCGCTCTGTTCAATGCCTTGAAATTCGTTAGGCTGAGGTTCCTGAAATGGCATGTTTTAGACGGCATATCTGCCTAGGCAGGTAATTCTAGTGGATTATACAGCTGGTGATGATGATGATTAATAGAGAGAGTTGTGGAGCTGGTTGCGTGTGTGACAATATTTATGGAGATTTTCTTTAACGCGTTCCTTACGCGTTCGCGTGACGCGATCAGTGAGATTACTATTCGAAGAGATGGGCATAGAAAGCGATGAGTCTGACGGCGAAGACCGATGCCCACGCAAGCGCCGCAAGGTTTCGAGGCTCTCTGCCGGTTTGCTGCGCGATGCAGCAGCTAGTGTTGAGCGCCCTCGTCGGGGAAGACTGTCTTTGAGATCGTGGGGGAAGAATACCCAGGCAAGCGGTATCCTCAGCCCAGCGTCATCCCAGGCGACGTCCGATGAGACTGAAGTCACGGCGGTTCTCGCCAGCTTTGAGGAATGGCCGCTCGAGAATGCTTCGCTCAAGCGCATAACCGAGAACGGCAAAACAACTTTCCAGTTACAGTTCGACTGGACCCCTTGTATAAAGCATGGGCATGCTAGTAGCACCGTTCAGGATCGAGTTGATTTACCTTCGATACGGATGAGGAGCAGGGCCAAGCGTGCTTCAGCTCCAAGAGCCAAATATACCCCACAGGAAGATGATCTTCTCATCGAATTAAAGGAGGGCAGGGAGATGCTGGCATGGCCTGAGATTCACCAGCGGTTCAGTGAGGTCTATCTAGGGCGGTCTGTCGAGAGTCTATAGGTGCATTATTCTACGAAAGTCAAGCGTCGTAAGAGATCCTAGCATGCTTTTGTCACTATAGAAGATCGCCGAATAAACGCGGACATGGCTTTTTGCACTCCATATGTTTGGTCCGTTCCGTAGCCACGCGCGAAAGTGTAAATAGAACCTTCAATAGAATGCTTTACGCGGTGATGCGTAGCCTTCTAAAATGAGACGTAGGTGTGATGTGGAGCGGAAGGTTCCGTCGAATCCTCGGCAGCTTCACATGCATCGTCCCCACATACATGATCTTCACATGCATCATCTTCAGATGGACTTTTCGTATAGATTGTACCTATTCCTGTCCAGTCGCAGGGCAGTAACCGAACATAAGTACAATCGAACAATCTATGTATAATGCTAGTAAGCTTATCTGCAATGCTGCTTGGGGTTCACGAGCCCTCAACGAAGTCGGGTGTGCGGGTCTGGCCCACGGAGCTCCTATGAGTCCCGTCAGCTGTTTCTCTGAAGCGCAAACTGCTACCCCGTTCCAAAGTACCTTGAGACATTCCCTGAGCGGCTTCAACCGCGAAGTCGGGAGTACAATGCAGAGGAACCTTTAGCTATGAATGCGGGTTCGATACAATGCTGTGTCCCCGAGGCATCATCATTTGCGGGCTTAGCTCGTACTAATGTGTGAGGCAACCTTGCTCACATTAGACTTCAATAGCCAACAATCATGCGTGACCTTCACAGCTTTGAAGAATACCTTGCCGTCTCCGGCTGTTAAAGCTCAGGACTAAACTGGGACCTGTCCCAATTTTGGGGTTGCACACGCATGAACCCCCTCCAGATCTTACTACGCTCTTTAGCTATCAATTCAACTTGGTTGCCTCAAATTCCGCTGAGTCGCTGTCCCGATCCTCCTGCCGACGTTCACCCCTAGATTAGGTTTATCCCTTGGATAACCGTAACGAACAAGCAAACTGTAACCTGCACTGGCAAGTTGTACCACGTCCTAGACGCGACCACGACACGAAACAGTTGGCGTTGCGTGCCACAACATGCAAAAATCGTTCAGTCCGGTCGGGTCGGTTATATTCAACTCGGGCTCAGCACCAGCTCAACCAAATCAAAACATCCGCCTTGATGGTCACAGACATTATGGAGACGATCGAGCGTCGCCCGAGCCAAAGCTTTGTTCTCGATAAAGACGTTCTTACAGATATCTAGTCCAGGATGCTATTTACATCAAAGATGAAGAAGAGAGAAAGAAGTTCCTAAGTACCCCTTAGCTGTTGAACGATTTCTCGTCCCTGGCACACACGAGCCTAGTACGTCTTACGGCACAGCCGCATGGATATGGGCCCTGGCCCGTGACAAGTGACATCATAATGTCATAATAATGAACTTATATGCAACGTAAATAGGTGCTATATAACTCAAATTTGGTCGAATACAACACTACACCACTACTAAAGCCAAGTTTTTCAAACGTACTAGCGCTCAGGTGATATAACTCAACGGTGTGGCTGAGGGACCCTGCTATATAGTGACACACTATTCATTACATTAGATTAGCCCATTGATTTCCGGTATTGTAAACCTCTGCTTTATACCCTTCGCTAGTCGTCTTGAGACACGGATCCTTCAACCCACAAGATGTCTGAACGCCACAATAAAACGGCCTTTGCCAGTGAGATATGTGTCGGCTGCACAGCGCATCACTGGGCTGTCGGCACACGAGCTTTGCTTTGCATCTTAACAATAGGACTTTCCGAGCTACTCAGAGGAAAAGATGGATGGTGCGGGGCCTTTTTCTCTTCTGAAGGTGGCTCGGAGCCTAGGTTACCTAGACCACCTTACCAAAACCAAAACCCTACTGAGGGAGATTGGTCGTCGAGAATGAGCCATATGGATAATACTACCGGGCAGAGAGTTTACCCATATCCAATGAGAGCCTACCACCAGGGAGAGCCAGACCGCCAAATCTATGGCTCTATTCCGCAGCCGCAGAGTCCTGCTACAGGAGAGCAATTTGATCCTACCCGGCAGAAAGCTTCATATCCAATGGGAGCCTACCACCAGGAAGAGCCAGACCGCCAAACCTATGGCTCTATTCCGCCGCCGCAGAGCCCTGCTGCAGGAGAGCAATTTGGCAGCCCTCCCCCGGTTAGCCCGATTGCACAGTAATAACTTCTCCTTCCGCTATGGTAAGTGAGCTTCTATACCTACTATTTTTCGCGATATCTAGTAACAGAGGCCCAGGTTGTCAAAATTTCTGATGGATTTAGATCGTAGGGATAAAAGCTCTTCCTTTTCTATCTCAGGAGTGGAAAAGGTCGGTTTCTTATACCCAGGGCGAATTGGGCCTCTGGGGCTGTCACATTGAAGAACTTGCTTTTTAGGAGATAGATGGCACCAACCTCTAACTAGAAGTCTGGACTTCCGAACTGCCAATCTGAACAGCTGGAAGACCTTTCTTTTAGTTTGATTAAATGTATGACCTTTTAGTCTGTTGGATGCGATATATATATGTTACGGCACACCTCCAACCGTTACGCCACAGGGCAAAGGATCGGGCATTGATAACAATCGTAGCAATCAACGAGGTGCACCAGCTGCCTTATCAACTGTCCGGGGGACCAGGCCGTGACAATATGCTTATATATTTATATAATCCATAGCTTGGAATTCAGTCGGGTCTTGAATGTTAGGATTGAAAGCCGGGTAGCCCTCTCGCAGTCATGCCTTCACCAGACAGGTGTGTCCCCCGTACACTCGAATGATTTGGATACCCAAGGAGACTCACCATACAGTGGGAACCCGGTTTAGCGTCTGTGCTTCAGCATCAACGACTGTGCCAAATGTGGACCAAACGTCGCTAACACACAGTATGCGGCTGGTGCCATTGTGCCCCAGTAAGCCGTCAGCCATAACAGCAAGTTAATGCCTGAGGCTTTAATAATATCCCCTTTGGCTCTCTAAGATGTGAATGGCTGGAGTATCCCACTCCTCCATGCTCTGCACCAATGATTCGGGGACAAAAAATAGCAACAATTACCCATCAGAACAGTGCATCAAGCTTCCATAAGGATCGCGATATTTAGCGTGCGCCTAACATACATATGTGCACATCACCATCAACGTAAGCAAGCTTGAACACAACATGTCTAGGAAGTTCATTTAGCGTGATGATGAGCTTAGGATTTGATTTGTTATCTGCTCGGATCTAAATATACCCGAAGGAAATAATTTCAGCCGCACGAGGCTGGAAAGGAGAGGAACCCCGCTCTTGTACTCCCCTGGCTGAGCTTCTCTTTTTGCCAAGTCCCAAATGAAGCATAGATTTATATGTACTACTTGCTAAACAGTGCTGGTCCTTAGAAACAGCATGGAGCCAGCACGCCCAACCACACGCATATTCTCGATTTGGTCCTTCTTAATCTCATTCTGTGTATCCCCTCCATCGCCTGAGTGTCGTCCTGGGCTATTTTCCTTCCTTTTCTGGTGAGACCTTCTGGTCGTTTGACCATCATTATGCGACTACTTGTTATGACCTCTGCACCCGTTTGGTGTCACAGGTTATTGTCACATGAAGTGCAAGTAGTTCGCCGAACTCAGCCTCGTTGGCTCCGCGTGAAGTATTGTGATGAGGGAGAAAGCAGTTCGCCACGACATCCTCGACACACCCGGAAGCGACGGCGGTGAGCTTGTTAAAATGGCGCTGGAAGCTAGGTCAGAGCCTTCTTGACAATCTCCTCACTAAACACTTCTAGCCTGGCCTCCGCAGCCGACTGTCAACGGGGATCCGATTACTAACTAAATCCCTCTCACGCGCTTTCGATACGAGCATGATATCATCGAGAGATGGACAGCGCGACAGCTGCACACATAGGTTGTATGGGTTGCACTGGCTGGGTACCCCCTCCAACTTCCTTTTTATACTGGAAGTGCGAGGCAAAACTGGGCAGGAAAGTAAGTGCCATCCCCGGGATATGGCGCCTAAGACAGAATATCGAGCGTTTCAAGCATACATTCTATTATAAGGTTTGATCAACCTTCCCTTTTAGAATCCCAATGATAAGCAGTCCACTATTATATATTAAGAGAAGTTAAGGTTTGCTTTTTTTATAAAATGCTTAATAGTAATACTACTTAATATAATATATAATTAAATAGGAGTTTTTAATAATAGTAGGTTCTGTAATAGAAATTAATAGTTCTTAATTAATAAGTTACTTATAAGCTATTAGTAGTTTATTTATATATAATAGAGCTTAAGAAGTATCTTATTTAATATAAAGAAATAGATAACTAACGTACATGATAAGCGAGTGCACCAACCAAGCGAGTGCACCAAAAATCTCCCAATCTCTCCTCTTCACATCTAATCAACTATTTCTCAACTATCAAATATGCCACAATCAAATAATAAGGCCAATATGCTTCTCGCTCTTCAGGCCCTTCAAAATGACCTGAAACTGGGTCTCCGGCCCGCCGCAAGGTTATACCAGGTGGATTATTATGCCCTTCGCCGCCGACAGAATGGCATCCAGTCTCGACACGATACCATCCCCAACTCACGGAGACTGTCTGATCTAGAAGAGCAGATCATTGTCCAGTTCATTCTCGACCTGGATTCGCGAGGATTTCCCCCGCGACTGCGTGGTGTTGAAGAAATGGCCAACCGACTGCTCGCCGACCGCGACGCGTCACCTGTCAGCAAGCGCTAGGCTTCCAACTTCGTCAGGCGACAACCAGAGCTTGAGACGCGTTTTTTTCGTAAATACGACTATCAGAGGGCCAAATGCGAAGATCCAACTATTATTCGCAATTGGTTCCGGCTTGTGGAGAACACAATCGCGAAATATGGTATCGACCTAGCTGATATCTACAACTTTGATAAGACCGGCTTTATAATGGGCATCATCGCAAGCGGAATGGTCGTCACAGGCACAGATAGGCGTGGAAACCCGAAATTAGTCCAGCCTGGAAACCGGGAATGGTTTACAGTCATTCAGGCGATCAATGCGGAAGGCTGGGCGATTGCGCCGTTCATCGTAGTTGCGGGCCAATATCATCTCGCTAGCTGGTATCAGGAAAGCAACCTCCCGGGCGACTGGGCTATTGCGACGACTCAAAATGGCTGGACCGACAATGAGACAGGTCTTGAGTGGCTTAAGCACTTTAATCGGCATATAAAGGATCGATCGACCGGTCGCTATCGTCTTCTGATCCTCGATGGGCATGAAAGTCACCACTATGTTAACTTTAAGAAATATTGTGAAGAGAACGACATCATTACGCTATATATGCCGCCTCATTCATCTCACCTGCTTCAGCCTCTTGATGTCAGGTGCTTTGGGCCGCTTAAAATAGCCTATGGTCGAGCAATTGAGCAATTGATCAGATGCTCTATAACTCACGTTTCAAAGACCGAGTTCTTCTCAGCCTTCTACGCTGCCCACGAAGCCGCCATGACAAGGAGTAATATTGAGGGAGGTTTTCGAGGGGCCGGACTTATTCCCTTAAACCCAGAAAATGTCATATCGAAGCTTGATGTGCAGCTACGGACCCCGACACCGATCGAGGAGGAGACCCGCCTCCCCGACCCTTGGGTCTCGAAGACCCCAAAGACTGTACTTAAGGCTAGCTCTCAGTCTGAATACCTCGAAAGACGAATGAGAAGACATCAGAGCAGCTCTCCAGCATCAATACTTGAGGCGCTTAAGTCTCTTTCAAAGGGAATAAAGGCGATAATGCATCAGAACGCCCTATTGAAGTCTGAGGTCCAGATCCTTCGACAGGCAAATGAGACTCTTAGCAAGCGGCGCAGAGCGAAAAGAACCCGCCTACGTAAAGGAGGGAGGATGACTGTAGATGAGGGAAGGGATGAGATGGATCAGAGGGACGTTGATGCGCAAGTAGTGGCTGAATCGTCGAGAAGTGGTGGTCGAGCAAGGTCGGCAATGCCGAGGGAAAGGCGCTGTGGAACTTGTAGAAAGGCCGGTCATAATGCAAGGACCTGCCAAGCTGTAATTGAGACCTCTGAAGAAGAGCATAGTAATTAGTTTTAATTAATTAGATGCTTTGTGGTGATTTTAAGTTATATTCTATTTTAATAGTGTGAATTTTTGGTGCACTCGCTTGGTTGGTGCACTCGCTTATCATGTACGTTATAAGTAATATTGATATTATAGAATAAGAGGAGTTAAGGTTTGCTTTCTTTATAAAATGCTTAATAGCAATATATAGCGAGGGTAGGTTTCATAATAGAGGAGTCGATAGTTCTCAGCTGAAAAGCCACTTATGAGCTATCATTCAGTCCATTCACATGTGATAGAGCTCCAGACACAAGGATGTGGATATGCTATATGTACTGTGGCTGGAACTTTTGAGCTCGGTTTTGTTATTCGCGGCATTTTGAGGTGGGCATTGCCAGTATCAGCTGGCTTCAACAATGAACATTAAAAGTACGGTAGGGACGCCGCTGAAATATTTTTCATCCGCGGTGTACGAAATTCTCCAGTCGCTAACATGAACATGATGCAACTCTGGACCAGCCGCTGACATGAACATGATGCACACTCGTTTTCATCTGGCGGGGTAATGTAGGTTTTCGCGTTGAAGCGGTCAACATGTGGGATAAGAAGCACCAGCCCGGCGTGGAATTGCTGTTGCTGAACCGTTGAACAATGGATTTCAAGTTGGCTCCTTGCAGAACTGACTTATCCTTTGCACTCTACAGTCATCAACGTGTCGACTCAATCATGGCCGCGCTGCCTCATATGGCTGTCTGTGAGGGTGTTCTGGGCAGCTTACCGTTGCTGGGGCAGTTTGCAGCCGGGTTCCTCGGCGAACGATCAGGAGCGGAAAGCCTCACGGCCGATCCCCTTATTCAAATCCAGCCCGAGCTCTATTGCCGTTCACTGCTGAAACTAAGTATCATCGCTATGCTTCAAGGTGAACCGGGCTACGCTTGCACGACCTTAACGCGAGCAGTTGAAGAGTCTGAAAGTCGATGCCCAGACGTGTACATCCAAGCGACTGCATACCTAATCCAATGCAGGCATATGCAATTCAAATGGTCAGCCGCTGATAGTTATGTTTCGGGCGTGGAACTGGACGATATCTTCGACCTCGTCACAGAGATGCAACGCCTCCAGGCGTGCTCACAGAGCGCTAACGTATACGAGCATGATCATCTGCGCAGGCTCACAGCTGTGCTGGAATTACAAAGAAGGGTTGTGTCAGCAAGGCCCAGCGTTCCAACTAGCTCCCAGATTGCTCTAGCACGGAACTAGGGAACTGAGGGCGTCGCCCAAGCTATCTAGAACTGCAGGTTTAGCGGCGTTGAGGAGGTCAAGATGCCCCCACTCGAGCTCGAGCTGGCGCACCTTTATCGAGTTGTTGGGGACCATGATCGCTTTTATAGCGTGATGGGCAGTGTCGTCCCTCTGAAACCGACTGATTTTATCCTACGCGCACACCACGAGCTTAGGCTGGGCGATACGAAGGCGGCAACCTTTGGAGCTCCTGAGACCTGGAATATGTTGCTTGAACAAGGGACAGAGAGCAATGCGCAACCGCGAGATGATGAAAGCGCCCACTTCGCCATTGCCACTGCTAGAGGATCTCCAAGAGGCTACTTCCCATTACCGGGACTCTAATTTTCTCTATGGAGCTACTCAATACACACGGGGTCAGGCAGCTGTCCAACTTCGACTTGGCTACCTTGCCACGCTAGGTACCTTCAGGTCCTCGTCAACTACCTCTACCGCATACGAGATAACATTGGCGCATGCCAACCGTGCAAAACACCTGTATAGCCAAGCTGGTGATATTGCAGGAGTTCAGGTTGCCACTGCTCACTCCTGTTTGTGCCGGGTGGGTATGGCCCAATTTCCCGAGGACAGCGACACTGCTAAAGCGATCGGCCAATACGGGAAGGAGAAGGGAAGCTATAGCTTGGCCTTCGGATTGGGTTTGTTTTTTGCAAAGTATGCGCGGAGATGGCTTGTCTTTCTCGGCGACTATGAGAAGGCACTAGCAGCGCATAAGCTGGCGGCCGCAGTGTTCGAGTCTCGGGCAGAAGTTATCATATATGCCTACAGCATTTCCGACCAGCTGTCAGTCCACGAGCTACTGGGAGACCAGGCCATGATCTATATCACCGCGGAGAAGGCATCGGATGTGTCTCACGAGATTGAGCAAGAGAGGCCGCGGACTTCGCAGATTTCCCAGACGGCACTCAACCACGCAGTACACATTCTGGGAAAGATATTCCAGCGTGCGAACAAGCGGGATGATCCAGAACGGCTCGCACACATTGCGGACAGATTGCGTAAGTGGCGCCGGCCAGACCAGACTGTATCGGTCGAACAGCTTCAGTCTCGCGTCCTTGAACTCAACCAAAGAACTCAGACTGCCATGAGCGAAGGAAGACTGGCCGATATGGCGGAACTTCTGGCAAGACTGTAGAGTATGAATATCGACCCTGTCGACATTCAGACTCAGGGAGCATACAACCTGATCGACCACTTCATCTCCATGGCGGACGCTTTGGTCCCACTCTTATCGCAGTCGTCAAGCTGTCAGAAACGGATAGTCGAATGAAGCCGAGAGGCTGTGGAAGAAAACCGAGTCAGCCCTAAGAGCCCACCCCACCAGTGTAAGCGAAGTACTTCTTGCTTCCCTCAGTGTCAGCAAGAGAGACTTTAAGGCGGCTGCGGCGCACACACGGGCGTATAAAGACCAACTCGTCGCAGCGGAAGAGCATGAGAGTGTCGGTATGAATCAGGAGACCGAAGGCTTCCTCCGAAGGAAGAAATGGCAGGAAAAAACTCGTTTACTAAACCTCTTTGCGCGTGTCAGGCTTTACGGCGACGCGAGATCAATACTGGAGGAGCTGGAGCTGGAATGGGGGCCAGACTGGTGGAACCAATACGAATATCCGGTTTGGGAGAACCTCGATATCATTGCCCAAGTCAGCGAAGGGCTCGGATAGTACGAGCGAGCGTGCGATTATTACGAGCGAGCCATGGAAGCTTTCGGCACGAGAAGGCACGCACTCTCGGTAGATGACCACAAGGTGGCGCTTGCAGGAGATTCAGTGGTCCAGGACTACGAACATTGACGGCCAGGTGGTTCCGAGCATGTGCGACCCCTACAGCTTGTACGTGCAGCTGTCGCGGTGCCTGGACGGCATTACGCTCCTATGCAAGGCACTGGAGCGTTACATCGTGGGGAACACTGTGTCGAAGGAGATGGCCCAGGCTGAGCAGATGCCGGAGCATTTGAGCGAAGAGACGATTGGGTGGAATCATGGGACCGGCCGGAAGAAATTTAAATTGAAGGGGAAGAGGAAAGAGGAAACAGAAGCAAAGAAAGGCAAAGCTTTGGGATGCACATCGCAGATCGGAACTGACGGCGTGTCACTTGCTAGTGAAGGTACAGGATCTGGCATCCCATGGTAGATTGGCATTCCCCTACCCTAGACTGCACTCTATGGTGCCCCCTTTTCCTGGAACCTACTGCGACAATCCCGTTGTTCGCAAAGACGCAGAAGAAAGCAACCATTATGAGCCCAATGGCGATGAGAGGTACAAGAATCGAGAACATGGTAAACCCATACGACGCGGACTGGAAAGTCCTGTTGGAGGCAAGAGTATTCGTTGCCAGGCCTGCCTGCATCGCAGACATGGGATACGAGGAGCACCACGATGCGCTGACCAGCGTGAACAATCTTGCCTAGACTTGGAAAGCATCAAGACGTTCTGGAGACGTACTGACTCCAATGAGGAAGTACGTTCTTCAACGACAGTGACTGCTTGGCCCAGGTCATCCATACACGACACAATCATTAGCAACTTTAAATGAGTGGCCGGAGTTGACCCCGCGACTTTCAGAAATGCCAGCTTTAATTCTAGCTCATCCCATCTAAAACAAGCAATAAATTGGCGCTCAAACAGGTCTGCCTTGATGACCGAGGGAACATTGAAGTTGCACAAATATATTCACGCCCTACAGTACACTGAGCCATGTACTTTTACACGTCACTTATCAGATTTAGACAACAGCAAACAATAGCGGACAACAACAGACAACAGTAGCGAGACCGCAGCGGACCTGCGCAGAACAGCATCATCCCGCATTGCGGACAAGTTCCCGCTTCAAATGCGCTAACCACCTTCCTTGACAATGCAAACGCTTGATTATCCCCGTCCTCTTCCTCATCTTGAACCCAACCTTCCTCGTCCGGCTTGTTTAGCTGCTACGCATCGATTCAGCAGCGGAAATACTGCTACGGGTTAACCCACTTGCAATCCAGAGCCGAGCAGCCTGGGCAATAACCTCCAACGCCGCAACCTTTCGCTCCCCCAGAGTTACTTCATCTACTTCGCCACGGGGAGCTAGAGCAGGAGCGTGAGCTTGAGCGGCGGCACCACTGTGCCCAACAGCGGCACTGTCAGCCCGCAGCTCCTATCCTGCCTGCACGCTGAGCAGCAGAGGGCCACCATCGCTGAGGTCTTGGCCTGTGTCGGCAGTCTGCCGATGTAGCTCCCAACAGGCACGCACAAACGTCAGCCTGCAGCGAGACTTGCGAGATTCGGATTAGTGGCATTTAGGCCAAATCAAGTACAATGGGGGCCACTGGTGCGGAGCATCTCCGGTCGCTGACTTTGATTGCCCCCTCCTTGATCGGCAAAGGGATGTCTCGAAGGTCCGTCCTCTCAGCCATCGGAGCGTTGGCTATGGAGGGATATCTTTGCTGCTTGTTGACACAAGCACATACATGGCCGCATCCAGAGTCCGAATAACCTCCCCCCCCCCCCCCCCCACGTCGCCATGCCCAATGCAAAACTGGGCACGACCGGACCCGGGAGCTTGGGACCGTTCCCGACCGCTTGTCACCCCTAAGCCCCCCCCCAGAGGTCCCATCACATCACCGGCTACTTCCGGGCCCGAGACGCCTGACCCCCTTGTCTTGTCCCGTCCCAACACACTGGCGGCGAGCCATGCAAACTCTGTCTTCAGCCCAGGGACGAACCCTGTCTTAAATCCCCCTCGTCCCCACTCGTCCTTCAAATCACCAGTCTGTGCTTTTTTCCCTGTCATTACCTGAACCAAACTGTTGGGTCCCAGGTTTTCCTGTTGCGCTGCGAGCCGCCCGTCTATCTCTCCCCAGTCGCCCGCTGGTAATCAGCCAAGACCTGCGCCCTAGCTGTCGGTTTTCTCGCCCCATTCATCACCCACCGTCGCCGACAGTCTTGATCCGGATCGCCCATCTACTAGCCGCGTCGCTTCTGAGCGTACCACATGATGGACTCGAGACTCTATAACTCGGATATCGAGAGCCTGGAAGATTACAAGTTCAGCTTCGAGTCGTACCTGGATTACTCCGCGAGTATTGAGATCGATGTAAGTCTCCAAGGGAACAAGCGACGTTGCTGTGTCCGGGTTGCTGACGCTTAGCAGTCCAATCCTTGGACAAATGGAGTGCTGTGAGTTGCGTTATCACGGCGACACCCTTTCCCCTTGTTAATGTTCGTGCTCCTTCAGAGATACCGCCTCCGTCACCGAGAGCATATATGAGTTCCATAAGGAAAATGGACGGACCTACCATGCCTACCGCGCTGGCTGTAAGGACCATTTCCAGTATACTATTGCGATGAAAGCTGACGTTCCAGCGTACTACTACCCAAACGATTCCCTAGAGGTGGAACGTCTGGACAGCCAGTATGACATCCTGAAAATCATCATGGACGGGAGAAGCTATTTATCTCCGTGGTCGCAAGAGAATCCACCGCAAAAAGTCCTCGACATCGCGACGGGATCGGGGTGCTGGCCTATAGATATAGGCGATGAGTTTCCCGAGGCTCAAATCACTGGCACCGACCTATCTCCCATCCAGAACAACTTGGTTCCTCCGAATGTCCGGTTTATTATTGATGATGCGTGCGTCCCCGCTGATAATTTCCTTATACGGCCTCATACTGACAGATGCAGTACTGATGAATGGCCTAACGGGATCGACTGGTGCAATTTCGATTACATCCACACCAGAGCCACATTTGGTTGTTGGGCTAACATGCTAGATCAAGTCATTCGCCCTGCTTTTGAGCGGCTGCGACCGGGTGGTTGGATGGAATCGCAGGAGTTGATGGGTCTGTTGGAATGCGATGATGAAACAGTCACTGACACCAACGCGTTCAAGAAGTGGTGTGATGACATCGTGGATGTTAGCGAATCCGTCGATCGGCCGTTGCCTCTTGCTGCGAACCTAAAGAAGTGGTATATCGAGGCTGGCTTCACCGATGTGCACGAGAAGGTGTATAAGATTCCAGTCAATGGGTGGCCAAAAGTCCCCAGACTCAAGAGGCTTGGACAGTTGTGGCACGCGAACATAGACAGCGGGTTGCAGGCATTTAGCTACGCGCTGCTACACCGCGTCAAGGGGATGAGCAAGGAGGAGATTGAGGTGAGTTTTGCGTTTCTGTCCAATGAAATGATACTAATAACTCTAAGGTCTCACTGGTCGATGTGAGGAAGCACCTCGCGGACCAGCGAATGCATGGTTATCAGAAGTTCTATGTTGTATGGGGCAGGAAACCAAGTGATGCTTGATGCGCCGAACAACGTGGCTAAGCGATAGGGCGTGAGCACCATAAGTGCAGAAACATACAGTTTCAGCATTCAGACCACTTCCGGAGCCATATCCAGTCAGTCCACAGGGTCACGCTCCGATTATCCGAGCAAGTGAGGCAGAGATGAGTAAAGAAAGCTAGACGTCGTCAGATGGCAAAGGCAGGCAAGCTGAGAGGGAATGAATGCTTCATCCGCCCGTAACGTCTCGATTCGCTAGAAGTTTCTCACTCAACTACATAAGAGACAGCATTGATCAGTAAATTTAGAATGTGTCCAGAAGCCATTGTTTGAAATTACGTGCCACTCATCAAAATGGTTCAAAAGGTGCGCCAGTCGGGACATGGGACACGCGAGGCTTCTTCAATAACAATTAAGATCCATGCTCGTGTAGTGGCGGTCTAGGGCGGGGATTTCCAGCCTCCACGATCGAGTCACTTGGCATGCAGGACTCATTGCTAGGTAATCATGCCCGAGACCTAACCAGACTTGAAAAACGAGCATCACAATCGCCGAGAAAACACATGATGCGTGGACTCGCGCTAGAGATGTTCAAATCGCATCAAGGTTGCTCATGCTAACGCGGGCCTGGTCCGACAACCACGATCTCTTACCACGAGGACTCTCGCCCCCTCCCCTCCTGACGGAAGATTCCGCTGGGCTCTCTGCAGGTGCTGGTATGAAGCCGCGGCACTTGAGATCTGGACCCTGGAGCCGCGTCTTGGCATCGGGCTCCATGACACTAAATCCTGACCATCCATCTACCTCAAGGCCTATTGCTACCCACCAGCCGGGTTTCGCATGGCAAGTCCGACAATTACTCAAGAACTGGCAACCCTGTCCAGGAAACTCTGTGCTAACAGGGTCACCTCCACTAAACTCGAGTATTCGAGCCACCAAAGCTAGTCAGGTGGGTGTGCCACAAGTCACAATTTGAGACGAGGTGTGAAGGCGACCACTTAGGCGCGACTCTGCCTCTTCCATGCGCCCGCGTGCAGACGCCGGAGATAGCACATTCAAGGGATCAACTAGGACACACTCAGTACACCCTCCCGACGGGCGCGTCCGTGCGAGGTTATTGACCCAGCCAACGGTCGGCAAGTGCCGCCGCTGATCACTTGCTGACCGCTGAATGTCGATTGTCTAGTTAAATTGCCTCACTCTAGCAACCTCTGATTGGCCTTTTCTTTACATTGCCAGTTCTCTACGTGCAGGTCTCGAGAATCCTCCACGTGTCTTGCGCCTTGCACCAAAGAGCTGCTGATGGCATTCTCTTTTCTCTCATCCATCTCTTTCCAAGGCAGATTCCTATCCTCCTTCATCCGAATGGGCAGGTCGACTTGGTCGGCTGTAAAGACTGTTCCTATACTTGTGGAATAGTTGGGGGGGATAATGACTAGGAAAGATAGACGGAGGAGACACTTTGAGCGTGCAGGAGAAGTAACCAGACCCTCTATCGGCTTTAGAGTGGAAGGACATAAGGCCTCATTTGATGAAAAGATACTGCTGCACATTTTTTACGCCCTGTCGATGAATGGCAAATTCCGTTTCTGCCCTGCTCCAGCGATCCATGCCGCGCGGTATGTAACGGTTGTGAAGCGCGCCGTTGGCGATCAAGCCCTTCGAGCTCCCCACTCCATCCCCTAGATCACGCCCTAGACAAGAATTCGAGACGCTATAATGCTAGAATAACTCAAGTTTGCCTTCTGTGAGTGGTTCAACCCCTTAACTAATAGATGCACTGTACAGACTAATCCCATACCCTTAGTCCCTTATCCGCCTTAGCCCATCCCGCCGCTAGCTCACCGATAATCCGAGCAGCGCCGCCTTAACCGGATTAACAAGGGGCGCAGGGGAGAACTGGACCGAATAGGGCGATGCTACCAGTAAGTTACCCATTTACTAAATGACCTCTGCAGGGTACTATTTGGCATCCCAACCCGCTAGTACCGGTACTGGGTTGCATTTTATTCAAGGCTCAACAAGGATTAAGACAGGTCACCACACACCTCACCTTCCCCTTGACCGTAATTCACCCTAGGTGCCAAGGAACGCTATATGGAGCGAATCATGGCTCAGTCGCGTGTGGAAATCGATATGCCTGTCGTCCTAGAACCCGTTGCAAATGTAGCAGCACTAGCAGTATGGAGTCGACATGGACGTTTGCTCAACTATGAGGCTTCTATCTCTCAAGGACGGCCGTCTAGGCGGGCATGCATATTGACGCGAGTCTTAAGTCCACCCGAGAAACTAGCATAGGGGCAGTTCACCACCCACCGCCCACTCACTCCAACCAACCGCCACTGGCATACGCAGCAGCGAATAACCTAACTAGCCCGCTTATGTACTCCTTTCTAAGAGGGGCTAGGGAGCCACTGATGCTCTAATCTTTTTTTTTCCCGGTTAGCGTATGCCCTTTGACCATTAAATGCATGCCCCCACGGTCGATTTTTGGGCCAGAGCATGACGAGAGCCGCAAATGCAGACAGCATGGCGCGT
Source organism: Dactylonectria estremocensis (assembly GCA_020744375.1). Taxonomy (NCBI): domain Eukaryota; kingdom Fungi; phylum Ascomycota; class Sordariomycetes; order Hypocreales; family Nectriaceae; genus Dactylonectria; species Dactylonectria estremocensis. The sequence goes on along the minus strand of JAGMUU010000024.1, from coordinate 451,668 downwards.
GGTGCGCCGCCCTGTAGCTATCTTCTGTCGTGTTGGGCGGGAGGCGGGAGGCGGGAGCGCTAGGCTTGGGTGTGTTGTGTTGTCTTCGGAACGCCTCGGTACAAACACTCGGCGCCACGGGCAAACTCGCTCGGCTTTATCCGAGAAGGCGGGAGGCAGTCCTCCACCTAAATTCCTGGATCCCCCGGTTTCCCGCCTATAGCTGACCAAGTCCGTTGGGACAGCCAGTTTTGCACATCCCGGCACCAACGGCATACGCCTGTACTCCGTAGCATGCTTTAAATTACCATTCGGGGTCGTCATGGTCCTTGGACTCCTCTTTGGCGCAGCACGGCCCTAGGAGGCACCTTGTCACCTGGGAATTCGACTTTTTTCAGCGTGCTCTCTTGGCCCAGATCCCTGTTCCCGCGCCAGAATTCCCAGACATGCTTGGCCGAGCCTTCACGTTAGGGGATAGGCCAAGCTTTCCCTGAAAGGTGAGGAAACATAGGTTGTACTGCAGGCCTGTGCCCCTCCTTTTAACCATTGCTGCATATGCCTCCCCCTATGCCCGCAGAGTCTTGATTGAGACGCCTGTTTTACCATCGCCGTTGAAATAGATATTTTGTTCAAAATGGCCCCATCACATGAGGGCATGACGATCCGTTACGGGGATCGCACTCACCTCTGGAGCTTATGGCATAATAGGTCCTGCCAATTTCTCCTAGAATTGAAGCACGCTCGACGGAAGGGATTTCCGGGCGGCTAGTGACAAGGCAAACGACGGCGGGCCGCAAGGCAGACGCAGCTATGGTAGAATAGCGAGTCATGTATTGACTCGCTTGGTGCCATGACTCTTTGTTTCACCTGCACGCTCAAAGTTTCTCATTCCGCGTAGATAGACAGTACCAACCATAGGTCACCCATATATAAGTAGGCATTGCTAGTGGAGAACCAATGTGTCTGCCTGTCGTGAGCCTTAGGCTGACCATACAATGCCCCTATTTAATCCTGTCTGGATGTTTCACCCGGAACCCTTACCCTGGATAGATCATCATCGGTATCTCCATAATAGTGCTAGTTAAATCATGGACGGGAAGAGTGTAGCCCGCCCACCAGACCCAGGCCGCAGACCGGAGGCCTGGAAGCGAGGCGCAAAATTGGGCGCAGACGTGTCCCTGACGAGTTCATGCGCTCTTGGGTCTTACCGGAACGCAGGTGTAAACATGGTTGTGGGCTGGCGCTGGGCAGAAGCCGCTGTGGGCTGATAGCGGCCCCAGCGCCATCTTCCTCCAAACTAATTTCGCGCTCCCACTTCCACGCCGGGGAATGGCAGTCGTGCACTAGAAACCCGACGGCGGATCGGTAGCGAGGGTGAGCGCGGCGAAGGTATGATGTTTTTGACTTTTTTAATTGCCCCAAGATTCTAGAATCAGTTTCTATTGTGTCAGGCAGCCCACATGAACATCTTACCAACTCGGCCTCCCAATGAACTCGGCAGTTCGGATATAACGGGACCAAATACTGTTCCTAACCTCGAGTCTGACTGGCTAGGATTTAGCGACTCTTTTAGTTGATATATTCCTGAGCTGCTTGTACTATATGAACTTAATACGTCACCTCGGGAAAGCCTAAGATAATACTACACAATATTGGCTTCATCAGAAAGGTTCACCTGGAGCTGCCATGGATAGGTACGATGGAAAGCCTCAGCTGGCATGTCTCGGCATCGACGACATCAAAAGAAGCATTTGGAATGACAACGTTGATCCTTCGCACGCATTAGCTTCTCTCCACCGAACAGTGGGTAATGAGCAAGAGATCGTCGAAACCCACAAGTTCCTCCCATGCTAATCCACACACATTTCTCCACCATATTCAAGGTCTTCAATCCAGTAGCCCATTGGCCCATCCAGCTGTCACCTCGAGTCATCCATAGGTTTACTCTAATGAGTGGAGTACATGTGAAACTAAACTTTGACTGCCGTACGATTTGCATACGGCGAAGTTAGCTGATTGGACTTTGGGGCTTGGTTGACACTGGCAAGCTTAAACCGTTCTGTTGATCCGGGTCATGATGACTCCAACTAAAACTTTTAACCATGATCGGTTGCACCTTGGGCACCACCAGGGCGGCCTTAACCCTTCATGACACCGTAATAAATTCCCCTCTTTTAACAACATCGTCGTCGTCAAACTCGCCCCCAGTCTTGCTAATGAGGTCAAGGTGTTTCAGCCTATCCGTTGCCGTAACCACAGCATGGAGGTTTCCTGCTGACCAAAGCCGAGCTTTGGAGGCCTCGGGCTCAGCACTATTCTTGTCGCCGCCCTGTTGTTTGCTAATGCTTCTTTCAGCCTGCTCAAGCTCTCAGGACGCTTCACACAGTGGATTCAATGGGTTGGTTGAGCTTTTTGAGGGTGGATGATTTGGACAATATCAAGAAATGATCTATCAGCATGAAAAGAAATTTCACTAAGTCATCCTAATACTATTTCAACGCTGTGAAAATTGGGATACAATCTCAGTGCCCAGAATCAAAACTTTTAGTGTTGCGCTGCTAATCGGAGCCATCATAAGTCAACTGGATGGTCACTCCAACTTTAGTGTGAGCATCAGCCACAGCCAGAGTTACAACAGTGGTTCGAAGAGTAGGATCCGTCTTCGATGACACCCTGCTTGCCGATGACACGTTGACCGAACCCAGATTGGCCGACGGATCGTGCCAAAAGATGATCGTGTATTTCGAGCCAATAATCTCGGACAAATCTCCATATCCGTTTGACGGGGCCTTGATCGTCAGTCTGCGAATCATGCTTACAGGCTCGTCATCAAAAGCGAACATGCTGGTTTTCTAAGACATCAAGCCTGTTAGCAACACGGTCTATACGGTCAAATATGCCACCAAGACTCACCTGCTCAATATGAACATGGCAGTACTTGTCCGCTGCTTTGACATCCCCGAATACTCGGTTCGAGATTGGGGGGGATGGAGCGCTGTCCCGTGAGATTCCATCGTCTAGGTACATGCTATAAGACTAGATATGACCTGTTAACCTTGTCCAGAAATTCGAATGCGTTGTCTAACTTACGCTATTCTTCCCTGGGTAGATGTGCAAGGTGATGGGGTTGGCGGCTTGCTTGGGGAGAGACGGGTCCGGAATGTAGTCCCTGACCTGAATCTTGGGGATGATGCCGCCTGTGACCAGATTAGCAGATGATCTGGTACGTTAGAGTGGCGAAGACATACCCTCGCGGATGTACATGGGTGTGATATAAGGACGGTGAGATTCCTCATCACTGATGAGACAGCTATACTCGATCCGACTCCCGCCATTGATGGCCGGGCCAAGTACATCGCCAATGGGATCGTCTGGCCGCAAATTCATTGCGTACCATTTGTCTGGGTACGGTAGGTAGAGCTTTCGCGTTTGTCGCTTGCTTTCGGGTACCAGGGCTGGGGCCACGAGCAAATCGTTCCTGACCATGTACTGACTGCGCGTGAAGCGTTGGTTCTAGAGGCGTTAATACGAGACGCACGTCAACAGGGGACAGCACAAACTGACATCTGCGGAGAAAAGAGTCCTGTCTATGTCATCCGTAATCACCTATCAAATGCAAGATTAGATGGCGTAAACAGTCGGTGTAGTGTTGGACAACATACCATGGCTCGAGCGATTGGCAACCCTGTGATGATGTTCTCAAACATGGCATCGTACAGGAGCTGCATCAAGCTGTAGCGAAGCCGGATATAGTATCGACAAACCGGCAGAACAGCGCGGTACATCATTCCCTCTCTGCCTTGAAGACTGTCCTTGTTCTCGTCATAATGCTTCTGGTATGCATACGGTTCTTGGAACAGCTTTCCATCTTTTCTCATCTGTCCCTTTCTTGGGCCATCAACCCAGAAGCGTCTCTTCGTATAGTGATTTCTGGTATCGAATTGTGAGTAGATGATGAATAAATAGAGGCGTGGGAGTCTCACCGGAACCATGGAAGAAGGGAGTAGGCGCAATACCATCGGATGAGTAGCTCTGGGTTAGCATAGTCACGTTCGGTTTCCATGAACTCGAACCCCCCAACATCTTGTCCCGATATCGTGCTGCCAGACATTCCGAGTGCCAGCACTTGCGCGACCGATATATCAAGAAACTCCCATGTCGACGAGTTGTCTCCCGTCCAGAGGCCAGCATATCGATGACTTCCAGCGAAACTTCCTCGTCCGATGATGAAGTTTCGCCGGTTTTCTCTCCAGGCCAACTCCGGACTGAGCTCGGAAAGATGGTTCAGGCCGTGATACGTGGCCTTGTGCAGATTGTAGCTGTACAGAGACCAGATCTCGATCGCTTTTCTCTGCTTGGCACCGTTTGGGTCGCCGGACCAACCGTCAGAGTCAAGCAGTAGTCTAAACGGCAAGCTGTACATCACCGTTAGATTGAACATCTGGAATCGTTTGCTAGACAAACTTACGACTTCATGTCACCGTACTCTTCCGCAATGCAGGGGGACGTCATGTCCTGCCAGACGAAATCAAGGCCGCACTCGAACAGGTACTTGTACTGCTTGGCCCACCACTTGCGCACTTCCTTGTTGTTCAAATTTGGGTAGTGGCCCGGATGCCCGTTTCCCCAACCATAGGACACCCCGCCATGGAATGGCTTGTTGCTGTTGAACACCTCGGAGAAGTCATAGTTGTCCGGTTCGAAGTAGTCAGGTCGGTCAGATATCGGCGCCTTGAAGTACTGATTTCCGGTGCCGAATTCCATATAGCACTGTTGGGACGGGTCTGGAGCTGCAGGATCCAAGTCACGATTGTCGGCAATGAAGTACCCATTCTCGAGTCCTTCGTTCAAGGTACTGTACTCGGCAGATGGAGAGCTGTTGATGAAAGGCGTAATGTTGGCAGAGCACTTGACACCACTCTTCCTCAACGTCTTGAACATGTTGACTGGGTCAGGAAAATGGAGATCCCTCTTGTCGATGGTAAAGGTGCGGTAGTCATCCTGCATGTCCACATCAATGTGGATTCCATCGATAGGAAAATCGCACTTGCGATATTCCTCGACCGCCTCGAGAACCGCTTCTTGGCTATCGTAGCCATAACAGCCCTGATGGTATCCCAACACATAGCGGGGCTTCAGTTTGGGTTGACCGACAATGGAGGTATACAACTGAACAAGCTCTTGCATGCTGTCGCCTGCCACCACGATGTGGTGAAAGCTGTTGAACCTGGTTGCAACGCGGATCGAGTTGCGATCCTTCATGCCGACATCCACGCAGATATGGGAGTAGTTGTCGATGAAAGTCGCCGTCTGGGATCTGTATCCTGGGTGCGAATCGACCTCGATCCAAAACGGCTCAGAGTGGTAGAGAGGCTCCCGGTCATCTAGAGGTCCTTGGCCGTACACGTTTTTATACCTCATGTTGTCGTAATCTGAGTGCAGTAATCAGCAGCGTGCCTCGGCATCCAGTCATTGCGCACCTACTGAAGTAATTCATATACGTCTTCTTCTTGAAGAGGTTTTTGCCGCCTTGCTCCCCGAAGCCCATATAGTTAGCAGTCGCCGACTTCTCCACCGACAGTATGGTCGCATCGCCTGTGTACTGGAGACCCCTCGGTTTAGTTTTCCAGATTACCGCGGCTTCTGCGCCCTTGAAAGATGGGAGATGCAACTGTTCAACTGTGTTGAAGTCGAAACTCTGAAGCTCGGGCAGTCTCTCTGCTGGCTTTTGGCTTTCCAAGACACGCACAGCCAGGATTTGGAAGGGGTCTCTCTGCACCCACAGCTGAAGCTCTACCTTTCTCCTGTCCGTGTTGGGATTCACGACAGACTGCAGGATGTAGTACTTTGGGTCCTCGATCAGCTCGACGGCCCAGTCAATGCCTTGAACGGCATCGAGGGTGCTGATTAGTACGCTGAGAGTGTCGAGGACAATCGTTCGACTGACAGACAATGAGCCTGGGCCTCGTTTGCGTTCCACCAGAGTTAGGCAGTTCGAATTGAAGACTTACCTGTTGTAGTCCGTGAAATCGGAACCCTTTTGGTTGTGGGGATCAAAGCGAATCCTCCATACTCTCGGACGCATGAACTGGATCAAGAGAAGCGAGCCGTCGTTGAAACGAAAGATGGTTCCATGGCTGCAAGCTGGGTTTTTGGTACCGTCTTCCAGAAGCTGGTCGTTGGCATCGCAGGAAATTGTCGTAGGCCGGCTCACGTTCGACGAGGGTGCATCGATGTCTTCGAAGAAGTCATCAGCCTTGACGAAGATGTATGGATCTTGAAGCTTCGTGGCCACAAAGCTGTCCATGATGATCTAATCCCGCGCTGCTCGCTAGGTATCGAAAGATTGAGGGGTAATTTGGGCATGGGTTGAGATGAAAGACGCTCACCGCTCGAAATATATATGTAATAGCGGCTTGTGATACCCCACGATGGTACGGAAGATTAAGATAGTCCGAATGAAGACCCACCTAACGAGGTTCTAGAGTCTAGGCTATGGGTTCGTGTCAAACTGCATATGCAGAGTTGTGGGGGTATGTTTGAGCAATATACCTAGTACTGTCATGCCAAGCACGAGTCAGGAACCATGGAGAGAGACAGTGGCGAAATTCTTACTCCAAGTTTGGAACTAGTCAGTTAGCGAGGACTAATCACGCCCCCCGCCCTTACCTCAGACAGTATCCAGCCGGCACATATCTGTCTCCTTCGTTGCCCCACAACCAGCGACTTTTGAATTCAATACCACTATGCTTGGAGACGAAACTCAAGCACACCAAATGCCATTTCCGTTTCTAGAACTGAGCTCCTGCTGCTCTAGGCCGAGCTGTCGCTGAGCCTGGGCCGAGGATCCCGGAGCCGGGCTGAGCCGGGCTGGGCTTGAGCCGAGTTCGGCTGAGCTTGAGCTGAGGTGCCTGGAGGGACCCACTTTTGGAATCGCATGCCCTAAAGAGACATAAAGCCAGCTTTAACTAGCTGGTTTTGAAGATATCAGTATTATATGTGACGGCTTGCCTGCTTCCAGTGCATTAAACGAACCTATCACAGCTATAAAGCTCACGGTGGAGAAGGCGACCCGTCGCCATCTATAAGAGATAGAGGAATTGAACAATGTATTAGAGAAATACTCTTGCATCTACGCAGGAGGCGATTCACTCCAAGGCATGAGTAACTAGATTTGGTTATCCGCATAGTATTCGACGCGGGGAGATTTAATGCACTCCCACAGAGCTGGGACGTGATTTTAGAACAGTTATTGAATTGGTTTAAACACATGGAAATGTAAGCGTGAGTTCAGATCGCGTCCTCCTACATAGATCTTGACCTGTCTTGAGAATCCCACACTTACACCTCAACACAGTATCTGTAATCTGCCACAAGAGTTAGTGTATTGATGATCCATTTTTAAAACAAATAGTATAACGAGAGGGGGAGAGAAAGAGCTGCAAAATTAAACTTACTCGGCCAGAGGTTGTAGCACTCAGGGCCAATAGAGGGGTTCCTGTGCGAAAGTGAGTTTTCAAGGTTGGTTTCTAGTGACAGAAGCACTCTGCGAATACTCACATCGCATAGAATTCGGCAATGGTCAAGCTGTTTGCGTCTAAGACGTCTTGACACGTGTGGGGTGGGACGACAGCATAGTAGGTCTTGCAACCCTCTGCCGCGCCGTCCTAAAATGAGGGAGTTTGAGGTTAAAAAGAGACCTCATGAGGATGAGAATGTTAGAACTTACTCTAATGGGAAGCTCGGTCGATGACGGCTCTGCAGTTGTAGACGTAGTAGTCGTGGCAGCCGCGGTGGTCGAGGATAGTTCGGTCTCGGTTTCGGGTTCACCCGTATAAGTATTGAACTTCTGATATGCGGCCATGCAGTAACTGAACTCCTCGCTGAAAGCACAATCAGGAGAGGTCGTGTTGAGAGAAGGGTTCCTGTAAATGTGTAAAATTCTTTTCTCGCAATTCCTAGCTAGTGGCTAATCGTGGCACTCACCAATTTTGCAGCTCATTAAGAGAAATATCCTACACCTGGGCTAGTTCCCCACACGCCGATAAAGAAGAGCCCCAACTCATATCAAATTGCAGATCCATGCCATCCAAATAGATGATACAGTCTTTCCTCGTACCATTTGCCCTAGGCAGATAAGTAGGCAACCCCGTGATAGCAGGCGCAGTGAAGGTGGCCTTGGCTAAGTCATCGAATGCAACGTCAGCAGTGGTTGTTATCGGATCAACGTAGCCTGGGTGGCCAGGATACATGTTGATAGGTCCCACCGGAGAAACGCAGTAGGGTTCTTCGGCGTAGAGGTTGGTGCACTCTGCGTTGAGGCCTTGGTTCAGGAACAGGAAGTCTTGGAGGGTGATACTGAACCCGAGGATAATCTGGTTGCAGTAGTCACCAATCTGAACAGAGTAAAATTTGGCACAGTTCTCGTTTGTGCCACTAGCGATATTAGAGGGGACTGGAGCCGCGGTGGGCTCTGGTGTCAGGGTGGTGGTTGTGCGAGTTATTGGCTTGTAGTCTTCGTCGTCATGAGGCTCAAGACAGACGGTATGTCCTACGGATAGGGACATACGGTTGCAAGACTCTCCAAGGATAGGATTCCCTTGCGAAAGCACATGACGCGTCAGACCTTACATCATTTGATTGTGAAGAGGCTAAAACGAAGAAGATCACTCACAAGTGTATAGCTGCACCATGCTGATATTGGCAGCAATGGCGATCCCCTGGCATGTGTCATCGGCTTGAATTGCATAGGTCTTGGATTGGTTCATGATGCATATCTTGTCGCCCGCAGTTGGGAAGCCGGCACAGAATGCCTTCCGACCGTTGTCGTAGAGCATCCAGGCTGTGGCAACATTCTTGGCCTTGGAGATGGACTGACAAGTGTCCCCCGCCTGGACAGTGTACTCATCACCTGAGCAAGCTAGTGCAGGGTCAGAAGTAGTTGACGGGCTGTTCGTTATTTTAGTTTAACCCACGCTTCTAGAATTTACCTGGAAAGAAGCATATACCTTCCGGTTACCGTGGTTGCCAACGGAAAGCCGGTTTTAGAGCAGCTCGCAGTCAGGGTAGAATAATCCGCTTGCAATGCGAAACCGTTTGAGTAGGAGATGCCGGCTAGAAACTGAAAGGGCTTGATGACAGTTGTCGCACATGTCGACGGCGGCAGTGACGGTGGCTGTCTAGCACGTCAGAACACTTCCACCACTATTTCTCATTAGAAGGGATGTTTTCTTACAGGTGCCAGAGGCTCTGTCGGGAGAGTTCTCAAATGCCCAGACATTGCACCATCTGTCTCTGTCCTTGATGCAGGTCCGGGTGAAATGATAGTAAATGTCCGTGGCGACGACGGAGACATGAACCGGGTCAGCACCCAGGTCGTATTCGACTACATCTTCCTCGCCGCATTCAATCTTCAAACTGGTCTCGAAATCAGCCAGCGAAGTGCGGCAAGCAGAGGTGCATGCCTCCTCCAGAGAGGCGAGCGGAACAGGCTCTCTCTCGAAAAAGCTGGCTACCTGTGAAGGGCAGTCAAGATCGACGACCAAGGCGGCTTGGCAGCTAGCAGAGAGAGTCTCGGCTGGGAGAGCGTCGGGGGAGATGTACTGCCAGGCGATAGTTGGCCTGACTATGAGAGCCAGGCTTGAAAGAATGAGTGGCCAATTCATGGCTGCTGGGACTTGGGAGACAGGTAAAAGAGTGTAGATGTGTACAGAAGTAGAGAAATAAAAGGGAATGTGCTTTGGCCAAAATTTGAAGGCGGAATGAATGGATGCTTCATGAGGCGGACGGTGGCGGGAACTGGGATCGGGTATTAGGCCATGTGATAATGTGACAAACAGAGCAATCTGGATATCCATGCGATTTCAGCTTCGGCACCTACTAGAGTGCCCATATTTCGAAATTACAGGTAAGTTACATTTTAGGATTCTAGGGTGGTGAAGCCTGCAACTAGCGCGTGAAGGGATTGCTGGTACCGGGGGATCAGTATGTACAGAGTAAGGATCAGTTAGTTTTAGTCTTAGCAGTTAGTTGTTAGTTGAACATTTTCTAGTCTTAGCGGTTGTTAGTTGAGCATTTTCAGTGATCTGAGCCCAGCCGGCCCGAACTCCTGCATTCGGGGTTCATCAGCCGACAAGTACCGGCATGGGTATTGCATAGACCTGGGTAGCTGCTGTTGTAGCTGCTGATTTACTGGATCCACGGTGAAGTATTTGGCTGGAAATGCATCCCTATTGTTGTGAGGAAGGGGATTTGTTGTGAAGAATAGTGTTGTGAAGAATAGTATTGTTATTAGGAATGGCACATTGGGGAGGCCTGAAAAGTAGCTCGTTTTAACCCTATAGATGCGGCCCGCTTTCGGCTGCGGGAGAGGTTCCTAGGCATCCAGGGAGCCCTGCTTTGTCCAATCATATCGAACGACAATCAACTGTGCTCCGTTATTGTCTCCATGGGCTGAGTCCCTAGACTAGCATCAGCAGGGCCATTGGGGGCCAAGTAACAAGTCATTTTGTTTCTCATCACTTCGCCATGTCTTATAAAGAGGAACCCGTCGTCCAGTGTCTTGGACTGGAACTAGGACATGGTCCCAAGACCACATTTTCGTCTCTTGTCGCTCTTTTACCAATCCTTTTTGGTACTAACCTAACTAAACTGGCCTACTCTAGGCTGTAGCTGGTCAGTCATGGGACTCAAAACTCTCTTTTTATCCCTGTTGGCCTTCTAGGCCGTGCCGGGTCTGAGCCATCCCCATCACCATCACCATCACGGGAGATTCCATGATGCACATGTCAAGGTCCCGGATGAGCAGCTCGTCTGCCCTCCTATTCCAGACAAACTGACGACGGGCGCTGATCTCATCGCCAAGGTCAGGTTCAATGACCGTGACACATGTGACGCAAAGATCGCGGCCAGATCGAGCCTCACCGATAGGGCCAACGACCCGATCAACATTGCGGACCCCAATGACCCCTATTCCTGCTCCGAAGTGAAGCCATGCAGCAATGGTGCCTGTTGTGCCAAAACTGGCTATTGCAACTACGGCCCAGAGGCCTGTGGTACCAATGGCAAGTCGCCCAACGACAAGTGCTGGAGCAACTGCGACGCTGTTGCTGAGTGCGGCCGTTATGCTGATACGGCTGGCAAGAAATGTCCTCTTAATGTCTGCTGCAGTCAGTACGGCTTCTGCGGCATGACCAAGGACTACTGTCAGGTATCAGACAATGAGGACGAGGGCTGCCAGAGCAACTGTGTCCAGTCTGGCTCGGGAAGCTACGGCGGCGACGTCCAGAAGCGCATCATTGGATACTACGAGGCGTGGAACTGGAAGGAGAAGTGCATCGGCATGAGTATGGAAGACATTCCTATCAACGGCCTTACGCACATCTACTACTCGTTTGCGTATATCCAGCCCGAGACGTACAAGATCGTCCCCATGCAGGACGAAAAGGACAGCAGCCTTATAATAGAGACATTTACCGAGTTCACTGCCCTTAAGCGGAAGAACCCTTCACTTAGGGCTGTCGTTGCTCTCAGCGGCTAGACCTTTAACGATAATAATACCATTTGGCAGCCTGTCTTCAGCGACCTCTCGTCCACAAAGGCAAAGCGAGCCGCTTTTGTTAGCGAGCTTGTCAGGTTTATGGATCGCTATGGTTTTGATGGCGTTGATATTGACTGGGAGTATCCTGGCGCCGGCGATCGAGGCGGCAAGCCAGATGACGGCGAGAACCTCACTAAGCTGTTCAAGGAGATGCGTAACGGGTTTGACAACATGTCCGGCAGACGCAAAGAGATTTCCTTCACAGCACCGACTAGTTACTGGTACATGCGCCATTTCGACATCACTGCGTCAGCAAAGGCCGTCGACTATGTCAATGTCATGTCGTACAACCTCCACGGAATCTGGGATGCCGATAACCCCGTTGGCTCCCAGGTCCTGGCGCATAGTAACTTGACTGAGATTGAACTCGCGCTGGATCTGTTTTGGCGAAACGACGTCGACCCTTCTAAGATCAACCTTGGCATTGGCTTTTATGGGCGATCGTTCCAGCTGGCGAGTGCGGCATGCCACACCCCTGGGTGTCTGTTCCTAGGCGGCGCTGACCCGGGACCTTGTACCGATAACTCGGGTACTCTGTCATACTTTGAGATCATGGACATTATCGACAAGTATGACCTATCGACATACTGGGATAAAGAGAATGCCATTAAGTACATTACATGGGGTGGTGACCAGTGGGTATCCTACGACGACCAAGACACGATCCAGCAGAAGATCGAATTTGCCAACTCGCTAGGCTTGGGAGGTCTGCTCATCTGGGCCATTGACCTTGACAATACGCAGCTTGACGCTCTGGCCGCAGTGCTATATCCCGAGGGCTTCAACACATACCAAGCCCGCTCGACTGAGAACCCATGGGTAGAGCTCGGAGAAGGCCATTGCACCGTCAGCGACTGCGGCACGACAGGCTGCAAGTCCGGGTGGATTGAAGTTGATGAGTTCGATTGTGATCGGTTGGCGGGGAAGAAAGCAAGTGTCTGCTGTCCTTTTGCCTCGGCTCCGGATCCTAATACATGGTGAGTTTCGTCAGTCTGGGAATAAGTGACTTGCCGTTAGTAGTTACTAACCTCGTTATAGCACCTGGAGAGGCAACGGAGTTCTCTGCAACGGCCAGTACCACGAAGGAGAAGTCGCGCTCGCTTCTAGTACGCAAGCCGGAGGTGGCTACGTGTGCACTGACGGCCGCAAGTTCCTCTGCTGCGAGGCGGAAGCCCAGGTGCCAGATTGTCGCTGGACCGACTGCAACGGGAAGTGCAACTCGGACGAGGATGAGTTGACGTGGAAGAACGGAAACTGCAGCGGCGACGACGAGAAGAAGTTCTGCTGCAGCAAGGAGCAAGAATGGAAGAACTGTGAGTGGCACGGGAAACCAGGCAACTGCTTCGACAACCACTGCGACACAGGCTGGCAGGTGGCCTTGACTACGTCTCACGGAGGCGAGGGAGAGGACTGCGGATGGGCCTCGAAGCGGAAGAGGAGCTTTTGTTGCGATCTCCCTACGGGCGAATCGCCATTCCTCCCTGTTCCTCTTGGCTACTTGTTCCCTGATCCCCCGAGTGAGGAAGACGCAGAGTCAGACTTTACGCTCACGGTGGACAACACCTGGGGTGGCGCCGAGGACTTGCCCTTCGCCGAGACACCTGAGCACTCGGCTTTTGGCTTCATTGTCATGACCAGTCCCAACGAGCTGCAGACCACACTTGATAAGCGTGACGGATCTCACTGGGAAGTCTTTGACTGCAACGACGCTGTTACGGAGGGCGAGCATACCGTTCGCATGGTGTGCACTGACCGCAGTGAAAGCTCCAACTGCAACAAGATCTACCTCGGCCATGGTGCCCCTGGTACCATTGTCGAGATGCCCGAGGGCTGCGGTCCAGGCAAGTACGCTGTGGTCAAGGATTTGATGTCCAGCCAAAACCAGAGCCTCCCGCACCACCTCTGCCGTCGCGGGGTGGATGATTCCGAGCCCATATATGACTTGACCTTTGATTACGACTTCAGCCGTGTACCTCGCGACCTGGGCGACACTCAGGTCCGCATCGACTACAGCAATGAGAACACGTACTGGAACACCATTGTCGACAAGGCAGCTGACGCTAAGAAGAGGTCCCTAAAAAGATCTGTGAAGAGGACTCTTCAGGATGTGGGAGGCAGCTATAAGCGCTGGCTCGAGGAGGAGTGGCGGGACGATGTACACAGAAGGGACTTGTCCACCGAAGACATGCACAAGCGCTGGTTTGGCGAGACGGCTCTCGACTGGCTCAAGGCCATCTTCACGGGCGTCACCAACATCGGTAAGCAGCAGCACAGCTACAGCGAGGAATTCGTGCTCAGCATCGTCGACCAGAAGTTAACATGCCCCAACATGGACGCTAAGCTCGAGGTCTACGCCGAGATGTCGGTCGACGCCGACGTCAACTACGGCTTCACGCTGATCGGCAAGCTCGGGGGAACCTATGGCATCGACATCTCCGACTCGTATCTCTACTACCGCACCGGCGGCGAGGTCAACGCCAAGTTCGTCGTCGACGCGGCCGTGACGGCGCACTTTGACACGGGCGACGTGCTCATGTTCAGCGCTGATACCTTTGGCGCGGCCTTTACGGTGCCGGGCATCGTCACCATCGGCCCCAACTTCAAGCTCTTTGGCCAGCTGGAGGGCAAGGCGACGCTGGGAGTCAACTTCGAGACCAAGGTCAAGCTCGCCGAGTGGAATGTCTACCAGACCTTCCCTGCCGTCGACGAGAGCTGGGAGCCCGGCGTCTTCGATAATCCCGTGAAGTCTGGCAAGCAGACGCTCAAGCCCGAGTTTGAGTACGGCGTCTCTGTGAGCGGTCATATATCCGCACACATCAAGCCCACCATCACGTTCGGCATCGACTGGAACAAGAAGTTCGCCTCGCTCGATTCCTGCGCTGTCAACCTGGTTGCTGATGGGCACGTCACCTTCCATGCCGAGGCCGAGGCTGGCAGTAGTGGGAGCCGTTTCTGCTATGGTGTCGACGCCGGAGCCGACCTCTATGCCACCCTTGAGGCGCCCAAGATGTTCTCGTGGGCACTCCCCGAGTTCCCGTTTATGATCATGCCGGCCAACGACGTCACCATCTTCCCCACTGGCCTAGATGGAGACGCCTGCACTGCACCGGGGAGCAAGAAGCTGCGCCGCCGAGATGCCGACGTCCTTGAAAGTCATGTCAACCGCACGTCTTGGTCTTCTTCTTCTTCCTCAACATCAAAGCGTTCCGAGTCATCCAAGCAAGCCACGAGATATGGGCCACTTGTACCGCGAATCGAGGGCCTCATGTGCCCAGGCGAGGTTGACTTGGATGAGATTCCGTCTTGCCCGGCATGCGAAGGCGGTGACGACGACGCTCTACAGAAAAGAGACGGCGAGGTCTGCTGGATCGGCCCGTACAACTCCAAGGAAGAGACATGTCCTGCCGAAACCAGCGCTCGCCGTTCTTTTCCCGTGAGCCATTCGCTCACGCGACGCGCCACCAAGGATGACGCCATATGGATCGACCACAACGGTAAGAAGGAACATTTGCCGTTTGTTGATTATCCATCTTGCGGGGAGGCCCCCAGTTCAGTTATCCGTTGGTTTGGCTATCCGCCAGAGACCAACCGCCAATGCAACGTGGTGCTGGAAAAGTACGCCAAGAACCAGATCAACCCTGCAGAGTTCGTCAGTAAGTCTGCTCCATAGTAAGTCCATAGAGATGGTTGAGAGATATACTAACCCGAATGGGCGTGCAGCTGAGCATGTATATGAGGCACAGCTTCTCAAACGCTTCTTCGAATGGCTGCGTGACAGAGACCTTCCAGTTGGATATCAGAATCCCGACCATGCCTGGATAGACGAAGTTCTACTCGGACTTGGCAACAGTAATAGAGTATACACGCCAAAAGTGGGGTGGTCCCAGCCCAATATGTGGTACGAGATGGTCCTCGGTCTTGGTAGCTATGACGAGCCTAAGCGTTTGGCCCTAGCTTCCAGGGGGATGAATGGACGCAAAGGGACCTTCTTCGGTGGGGATGACCCGTCATCCGCAAACGAGCGGAGTAACACGGCAACACGCAGACATCATCGCGATGTAAGTACTCATTTTCACTCCCTGGAAGCAGATTCAACATGTTCGAGGGGCTTACACAGCTGACCTTGTCATAGGTGGCGGGCGTCTTTTACTACATGCGCCGGACTGAGATTTGGCCTAAATTCGTTGCGACGTCTCAGTACATAGAGAACCTTCTTGACGACTTTGACATGGAATACCCATGGAGCGAGACCAATGCCATGAATGTCGGTCAACTGGAAAGACCCGATCGAGATCCCAATAAGAAGCAACCTACGGCCGGCTTGCGCGACCTCTACTGCTTCTGGATCGATTACGTCTTGGCCAAGATTGAAGAGAAAGCAGCTTCTTGGCTGACGGCAGCAAAAGCAAACTTCGAGGCAGAGTATGGCAGTGATTCAGATGGTAAGAAATGGCTGGATAGTGTTTTGAAAACAGGAGGGTACATTTCGGCATCAAACCTTAAGTTCCCCCAGGTATCGGGTGCGCACCATCGCCCGAACCCTTCAAGCCCGAGCATTTGGGCGCAAAGTAACTACCAGGACTTATGGAACTCCTCAATTAGGCCCAGCAGGGCCGTTCTAAGCAACCCAGTATGCAGAGCATGAGAGACGGAATAGTGTTAAGAAATGAGATTGGAGGAGTCTGAAGTCAAAATGTTGTAATATGTACGTTTTCAAAATGTCCGTCAGGATACATCTTGTATATCATAATCACCCGCCAATTGCCTTTTCACTCAATTTAATCCGCCTCGATATAGCCTTTTTATAAAATTAAACTAAGATAAATTTATTTCTCATTACTATTCACTTATTGCAGACAAGTCAAGTCAATATCTCCCTACATCACCAAGACTCCCAACCTAACTCTAGAGCTTCACTCGTAGCATGATTAGCCTCTTCCTGCCAATGTGAAACCTTTCTCGTTTCCATCCAACCCACAAGCCCATGTTCAGACACTTCAGTTACCCTAGCTTTCATCCGTTTTGCATAGACAGGGTGTTTCATCGGGTCAAACCTGATGACCTCGTCCTCTGCCCAGTCCTGAGGGATAGGGTCAAATCTGACAAGGTAGACATCACGAGCTTCGCCAGCAGCACCCCGGCAATTGATATCTGCGTCTGGATACATAAAAAACCAGCCGCGATAGGAAATGAAGTAGCAGTCGGAGTCGTATTTTGGCCAGACTAAGCCAGGAAGTTGATTATTTGCAGTGGCGTCTTGATCGGAAGTGGACTCTTGATCAGGGACGGACTCCTGCACTAAATCATCCTCCGCTACTTTGGCATTTTCCCGCTTCTTGAAGTTTATCGCTCTCTTAACCTTGCGGATTTGGCGCCAGATAGTACCTCGAGCCTCCATCTCCTTGCAGTAATGTGCATGGCATTCTTCAGCTGTGGCGCCTGGAAGGAAGAAGAATTCATATCTAAAAGGTCCGCCTCGGCATAAGGTTTGAGTATCCTCGAGATCGCTTTGAAATGCACAGCCGTCGAAATTACGTGGCACATCCGGATGGACCATGTAGAAGACCCAGGAGGCGAGGGGAGGCAAGGTACGCTTATCCCCGGAGTTCCACCATGACATAAGGGCTGGTTTGCCGGCGTGATCATTAAAAATAACGTTGTTAAATACGGATCCGGTTTTCGGGTTGAATTTTGGGGGACCGTTTGGGTACTTGTCTTTTGGGAACCTCTCTTCTAATGTTTGGGGCCGCGTCTTTGTTCGAACCATACTGGCTAGGGAAAAGGTATAAAAAAAAGATTGAAAGTTTATAAACTAGATGGTGTAGACCTGACTGAGTAATAGGGACAGAGAATGATGTAGAGAGATCAAAGAAGGTTACGGAGTATGCAGTGTTGGTTGAATTGTTTTATATATAACCGCCTCAGAGACCGGGCGGTCAAAGGGGCAGAATCCCAACAGGGGTCGGTCTTTACGCCCACCCTCACTCCCAACGTACTGGCCCTGCTAGATGGTGAAAATGGACTTGGCCACCTTGCCCAGTTTGCCTTCTCATGAATTCCATCCTGTACTCTCATTTCTCATAACTTTCTCAACCAGTTCTGATTCACATTGTCATTTTTCGCTCGGGTCCTTGCAGAACTCGGATGGCAATCTATGAACCCTGCTGGAAAGAGTACTGTTGGTGGGGATCAGATCGTACGATCCTAGTTTACCCAACGTCCCAATTTGCACCTAATTTATAAGGCAACAGTCGACACCACTGATCGCGTGGTTGACACCGGTTTCTTCCCCTTTTCTAGCTCAACAGATCAATCAATACACATTATCCACTTGCTTCCTGCCTGGGCCTGGCTTTCAATAAGTGCACTTAGAGTCACGACCCACCCTTCCGCGCAGACCCCCCTTCCGCGCACCCCCTGCCAGACGCGGTCGCGTAATCTCCCACCTGTAACTCCATCACAACATCATCAATTGATATCCAAATTAACCCAAATTTTCACTATGAATGCTCCTGATGATGACGATGAGGTTCTTATGAAAGAAGTTCTCAAAAAGGTTCATAATGGTGCCATAATTCGCAATATCGCAAAGCAGTACGACCGCTCCGAGTCAACAATCCGGGGTCGAAGAGATGGCGCAACAGATGTGCAATCCGGCTAGATAAAATTCCAAAAATTATCGCCCCTTCAAGAGCAGGTTTTAGCCGACTACTTACTTAAAGAAGAAGCTGCTGGACGCGCGTTATTGCGTGCAGAGGTATGCGACGTAGCACACGAGATAATTAACCCTGAGGGTGAAGACAATACCATCGGACATAACTGGGTCTCACGCTTCATCACACGCGATCCAAACGTCAAAACCAAGGCATCTAGATCTATTGAAGCTTCTCCTTCGAATGAGGCTTTCTGGGCCTGGGCAACGAAGTTGATTGCATCCGATGGTATGACGGAAGTCCACTGCGTCAAGCCAGCGAGGTCAACACAGCCAAGTATCTGCGCTGCATGCTGGCCGGTATTCCAACTTTGGTTATTTTCTATTAGCTTAAGGTCATCATCACTTTTTTCATCGTCAGATGAATCCGAGTGTAGATCTGTTAGATCTTCGTTGCTGGGCTTCTCCTCTGGCACTGCAAATAGGCTGTCGTCCAAGCCAGATCTGAGGAAATACTCAAGCATCACGTGGCCAGATATTACGCCTTGTCTTGAGGAGTTATAGCTAATGAGACCCCCGATTCAAGACAAGTTCTGTTCCAGGATTGTATTATCCTTCATAATTGTTATCAGGCAGAGCAATCCACATGCAGAACCTCTCGGTGGGCTAGCCAGGATATGAGTATATAAGGCTTCCCCCCCTAGAAATGTGATGCCTTTGTCCAAGGCTAGATGCTCCTTGGCAACCGCCACACCCTCATCAGCTAGCCTCAAGCCCCCTTTGGCGTAAATGCTGACATACTGCGGCGAGTCCAACCCAAGCTTCTTCACTAGACACTTGAGTTTCTTCCAAGGAGCACTTGCCTCAATGGCCTCGTCTGTAGTTCTGATCCAGACACTCGGTCGTACTGCTATTTGCTCTCCGTCATTGCGCTGAGTTCCGGCCATTCGTAGCTCAATTGCGAAAGGCGTTGAAGGCAGAGCTTTCTTCCGGAAGGAGCTCCATATTGAAATGGAGTTCCACATATCTTCGAGCACGGATGCGAGCATTCTTTGGGTTTCGTGCGCCCTCGGGAAGAGCCAGGCGCATTGGTCGTCCTCGGGCTAGTGATTGTTGGAGTACCACACGTTTTGGACCGAGCAGCAGATACCTCTGGTCTTGTGAGGCTGCAAAAAGTCTTTTTCAGCGAAAGTAAGATCTAAAGTCATGAGAAGTAGGGCTGGATATGGAAGTTGACATTGCTGGGGAGATGGAGGTTGATATTGCTGGGGAGCCGGTGTATCGTGAGCTCGGTCTCCGTCGCGCTGGCATTCATGCTCATCAGATAACTTCCCTCCCGCAATCCCAGCATACTTTGGCGTCAACCCCTGGTGAAGATGCTCTAGGCCTTATCATTTGCAGGAGCCGTGGCAGCAGGTTAGGGCTGGGCTCCTGTCTGAAACTCTTCATCTGTCAGATGAATAGGTCCGATAGGAAACCAGTACTGTGGATCTAATCAACCTTGATAGTCCTTAGGCCGAGGGCATCCCGAGGGCCCCCGGGTCCCTAGGGATAAATAGCTGGCTTTTCTCCCTACTAGATAGAGAAAGGGGACAAGATCTTCCATCATCATCAAACTGTTCCACCCAATCCATCCTGTCTGATATCATCTATAACTTTTCAACGACCGGTACAAGGCACACGAGGAAGTCGTGGGCTCCAAAAACATTCGAAAGAATCTATAGTGTAAGTTTAGTCTCTGCTAGAAGCTCAGTATGTATAAGGCGCCTGCTTGTCGCTGTTCTGAAAGCTATAGCGATGGCTATCTTGGCTAAGGTCTCAATTAGTATCATGATCTTGATTTTCGTAAACTGGTCTGCGATGCTCGATGTAATAGGCATCCATTCTAGTATCATCTAGTACCGGAAAGTAATAGTGGATGCCGACGAGAGTTTATTAAGCACTGCACTCCGGGAAGCCATGACGGTGCTGACGATAAATAGCACCCCAGTGGTTGCCAAGAGAAATGCGAGGGGCTACGGAGTGAAAGCAATTTATCTTATGCTTAAGAACTACTAATAGTTATAGGAAGTCTATTAAATACTGTCTTTTAGTTGATGTTAAGTGGTGTTTAGTCGATATGGAGAATAATATATATATAGTATATCTCTATTAAAATGTAATTAAAAGTAAAATAAATGGAATTTTATATCTGTTTTACTTGGAGAGTCTGATTAATTGTCTTAGCATATTGCTTAAGCGTCTTAACTAGATTATCCACCTCTTTCCTCTAAAACGGCCATGCATGAAGACCTATTTTACCCATTGCCTTGCGGGACGTCTGAAGCGTGAGCCTGAGCTCGAGTCCTTTAAGCAGGCACCGACTGTCACCAAGGTTCTTTTTGAGTGTCTGTGAATTTATCGAGTTTCGCGCTATTAGGATTATTTAACAACCCCTGCACTGCTTTAATAACTCCCTTTAGGTTAGTAACCTCATTTTTAAGTCGTTTGATATCGGCGGCGGCGTTTTTCACATCCCTAGCATACTGGATGCAAAGCGATGCGACCTTGATGGAAATATCAACGACTGCGATAACGTTAGCCGCAACACCGAGTACCTCCATCGTGGTCAGGCAATGAATTCACGTGCTTCTGCGCTTATGAGTTACTGTAAAAGATCTTTAATCACCTTAACTGTTGAAAGCAAATGAGGGGTAAGCGATGCTATGCGATGGCTGCCTATGTGATCTCTATTCTCATTAGGTCAGGATCATGTACCACCCCACACGGTATTATGAGCTGCTGAACATCCACATCACATAATATCCCAAGGCAAGAGAGTGATGGAGGATGCAGATTCCATTTTTAAAGCGGGACGACCCATCCCAGGTGCTGCTCAATCCGTTTTTACCGCTCTCGTCTATGTTGTCGCCAGTCTCGGCTAGTACTTAGATGGAGACAGCTGTTGGCTTTGTCAACCGGCGCAGAATCGGTCAAACTAGCCAGCTTTTGGATTTCTTTCCGATACGTACCTTGGATGACATTAAAAATTCCATTATCTAACGGTTGCAAACCATGGGAACAATGTGCTGGTAGGTAACAGCAGTAGACATTATTCAGAAAGCACGTGGCCATCCACTCATCCTGACTGCTCGTTAGCGACCCTATAGCGGGTGATTCTGCGGCGAAAACACCAAAAGGCTCACCTACGCAGAGCTCCAGTGACCGTCAAGGATAATAAGTCTCGCATCCGATGCATCACGAGGCTTCGTTTGAGGTAGATAAACGTCTTCAACCACTCGAGAGCTATATAATAGTTGGTCAGCCGTTCGGCGATGTGATGTAATGCCAGTCCGCTATCAATTCGAATTCTTTAAGAAACCACTCCTTCTGCAGCTCTTTTCCTTTAAAGATAATTCCGGTTTTAAAGCGTAGCCAGTTGCGGTGACAGCCTCAATAAACGACATCCAAGCGCGCGACTGGGTGCCCTTCAACAGCGCCTTCTTCTTCGGGTCAGAGCTCCCGATGACGAGGCTATCCAAGCCTTGTAGACAGTCAATTAGCTATGGCCTATCAAACCCCGTTGATGACTTGTAGACAACGTACTGAAACCAGCCATTATGCCACCCTCGTCCACGTTAACTATGTTCTCGGGCTTGATCCAGTCGTACTCGGTCTCCAGAATATCAAAGTACCAATTGACCGCTTTTGGTGTAAACCCGTTAAATCTGGCGGCTTCTTGGCGTTTTCCAAGCTTGGTAGATAGTTGTGAATGTCGCTTGATGAACCTGGAGGTCCAGTTTTTACCCAATGGCTTGTTATCTCCTTGTTGTTGTTGAAGGAGGGCCTCGACACAGGCGCGGAGTTGGCCGTGCGAGGGAGCATAGCCCAGTGTCAAGCCAGTCGAAAACCATCCACCAACAAAAGATGCCGATAAAAACAGTCGCCAATCCTTCAAGGATGAAGATCCATGCCCAGCCAGACTTGCCACCCACCCCGTCCATCTGTGCAATGGCAGCAGCCAGAAGACCTCCAAATGACCCAGCGAGGGCAGCCGCGGAGAAGAAAATGGCAGCGCGAGCGCCAATCTCGGAGCCCTTATACCAGCAGCCGAGGTAGTAATTGACTCCGGGGTACAGACCAGCCTCGGCGACACCAAGGAACCATCGAGCTGTCAAGAGGCCCGGATAGTTGTGGCACAGTCCCGTAAGTGTCATAACAATGCCCCATGCAATGATAATCGCCGTAAAGAAGATGCGAGGTCGTACAGCGCGTCTGTGACGACGTCCAAGAAGTACATGCATGGAGATGCACTGCATATTGCAGCCAAGCCAGATATTATCCGCTCCCCTGCACGTCTTCTCGTACAAGGGACCGAGCCGGGGCGGAAGCACCCATCTTCTCGAAGCAATACTGGAGCGGTCAGCAGACCCCAACTCGCGGACCCCAACCGGAAACACGGCTCTGTCCTATGCGGCAATGTACGGGCTGGTCGACTACATCCCTCTCCTCCTACGTTGGGGCGCCTCTTTGGATGTCCGGAAACATGTCGATGGATATACGCACCTTCTGGATGCCGTGCGCCACTGCCACGCAGGCGCCGTCAAGGCTTTGATGGAGAATGGAGCAGACTACTCAGTCAAGTCTTCCCGGGGCGAGACGATCCTGCACACCTGCGCGCGAAACGCCGACTGGGCTACCATGGACGTCCTGGCCGAGGCGGGAATGTCTGACTTAGACCTGGATGCCCGGGATGGCCATGGCATGACCGCCGCCTATTGCTTTGCGGCACGTCGAGGGAAGACTGTCGACTTGGATCTTTCCATGGAGGCCCTATATGCCAGCATCCGTAAAGACAACGTGGGACAGACGCTGCTCTCGTAGCACTAGAGCAACGTTCTCAACTTCGATTCATCGTGTGGTTGGCTGCCGGGTTGGATAGACACATTCTCTTCGACGGCGACTTTGTCTCTCAGCCGCTCAAGAAGTACTGCCATCACCTCCCCATTATTCTAATACTGCTCTGCTGTCACGTTCAACGCCTCTTCCGTGACGGTGATGTAGCATCTCCGGCAATCAGGGAGCATCACGAGCATGGTTGCCCATACGCATGCCCGCCTTCGTAAAGCAATCTCAAATCTAGGAAGATCACTTGTACTACGGCCGTAGGTCTTGCTCTTGATATTTTGCTCCTGGCAATACACGTCAACCTTGGTTCATATCCGGCTAACTTTGACTTTGAGGCACTGGGTCTCTTTGGGAGCCATGACGGCGATCTTCCTCCTCCCCTACGAGCCCCTCATCCAGGCCATCCTCACAGCCGAAGACCAACAGGCCACAGCGAATGACACTCAGTACGCACATACCTTAGGCGCTGATGACAGCCAAGCCTCAAGCCCAGCACCAGAGATCGAGAGGTCGTCCCTATTCAATGCTTGATAAGAGTCTTTTTCGATTCGAGACTCACGGATCCGAATTTCAAGGCAAAAGCAACCCTTAGAATGGTACTGCTGTCTAAGACTAGGTCGCTAACCTCACTTCAGTGTACATATTAGAGCGGAGTGATTCTCAGAACTTTGACAAGACGTGGGCTATTCGTCGGCTGTGATGTCTCTCGCTACACTCTCGACTCGTTTGTTTGCGATTTAAGCGCCCCGGCGCTGGTGCACTAGCTGCCTAGAAATTGCGCCCTCGTCTCCCAATAAAAGCTCTGGAGAGGTCGCCGCTAAACCCGCCAAGGAGTATTTAAAAGTTGTCTAGATCGCGAAGAAGACTTGGGAGTGGTTCTCGCAGCTGATTGATAAACAACAATTTGAGGTTGAGATCCTCTAGATAGATAGAAAGAAAATAAAATAAAATGGCATAGTGCTGATGGCTGTTTTATCGTTCTATTTCCTATATTAATAGCATAATGGGTTTGCTGTAATATGAGAAGGCCCTTAAGCAGGGATGATCTCAATTCTAAAGTAAGTGGTATATGCCCTATCTTGCTACTATATTATTACATTTTGTCTCATTTTGGGGCCATCACGAGACGTCTAGAATGTCTTCCAGACCGGCTGCTAGGGTTGTATTCTGTGTTGCAGCCGGATAGCCGTTGACAATGCCCGTCCCATCGGCCTTCACCACAAGCTAGTATCAGACGGGATTCTAAAGTTCTTTTCGATATAGGACCCTTGCATCTTCATTTTTAACAATAGATACCCAAGTGTCGAGGCACATACCGTATTTTGTCACGAAGTCGGCCGCCCTGGTGGATACGTCAGCCCTAGGTTTTGACAAACTGTTTATCTAACTTCTTCCCTCTCACATGGGTCCATCCCTTGCTTTGACGAGACCTAGCTTCTACGAAATTACAATCTACAGCGACTGTGTCTTATAACTGTGCTTTGCGCAGATTCGGTATAGCGCGATGGAATTGATTTCGCAAGGATGAACTTGAATACAGCCTTACGATGGGGTGAGCTAGTGCTAAGAGAATTGAACCTTGAGTGGATCAATAAATGGTTGATAGCCTTCCCAATGCGCCTTTCTGCTGACATGGAAAGCTAAGCCTGATTGAGGATACTGAATCATCCTGGCGGTATGTCAGCATAGCCCGCACACAGGCGGTCGAGTAATATGAGAGAAAAAATAGTCGAGACTCTCAAGTGCTATGGCGATTATTAATCCAGAGCCGTGGAGAATTGTGATTGGGCAGGGCTTGGACAAACCAAGCAACCAATCGGTCTTATTCGGGTAGGGCTAATCCAATCTCCGAACGGTAATGCCTGTTCTCTGGCTGACCCCCCGAGCGCTGCCGGTAATTAAGTGTTCAAACGTTCGCTACTGCCATCCAGCACTCCTGGCGTTTATTTCTATCTCTAGGCTTCCCCAATCCATTCAAACACCCCGAATTGCCAACGTCGACAGGTCTCGCTTCAATCATAATGGCATTGAGCGAGATCCAGCCAGCGCGCCAAGAGCGGTTCATACCCAAAACCTTCCTTCCTCTCCTGTCAACTTCTCTGAACGTTGGCATGGCTCTCGGTGGCTACATCACCACAGTCCCGTTCCATAACACCGACTATCCCGGACCAGCCATTGCTCTCTGGTTCAAGGACTTTTTTAAGCCTGGATTTGTCGGCGTGACCACACTTGGCGCGCTTACGTTTGGCAGCGGCCTCAGAGCATTTTGGTTCCACTATCATGGTATAGCACAGAAGCAGGCTAGATCCAGCACGGTCTCTCGATGGAGTTTAGCTGGCCTTATCTTCACACTTTTGCACTTTGGGTTCGGCAACCAGGCAAGTTAACTTCGGGGCTTACGGGAAGTTGTAAGCAAGACTGACATTGCGGTTGTCAGGTGCTCTCAATCATGGACCAAATTCTATCTGAACCAGAACTTGCGCAGCTACAGATGGCAAAGTGGATGAGCATGCATGTTACACGGACGTTAATTGCTGATGTCCCAGCTTGGATGTGTTTTATTGTCGCATTGTTATATGAAATATGATGGATTCTGGGAGTATGGAAGTGTACCCAATTTGAATAGCAAACTCCTAACGACGGTTGTATGTCCGTGGATACTTTGAATCACATTGCTTTGCTCTAGCGGTGGGTCAGTCAAGAGCTTCAGAGTTAACTGCCGGAATAGGGTTACAGGGGAGTTTGGACTGTTAGTAAAACATATACCAGTATGTCAGTTGTTTATTGCTCGGCATCCCTTGCCCAGGTCACCATTCAAGTCTGACATGGGGTTTAAGGGGGATATGGAAGAGTGATGCATGGTGAAGTAACCAAGTCTTGATATTACTGTGATAGAATGGAGGAATAATCAACGCGGCTCGTGCCCCCTTCTCACAGCTGGGCAATTTCAACCAATCCTTGTCTCCGCACAGCATATGGAAGGGTCTCTTGAGTGTGCATAAGCCGTTTATGAAATGACTCTAGCCACGCTGCCTCCTCCGGAACAGACTGGGTCGTTATGTGGATGCATCTAAAGCACCGCATCGCAGCTTCCATAGGCGCAATCAAAATCTCGGGTTGCAGGATATTGAGCAACGAACCCAGGCCACGACATATTTCTGTAGCTAGCTGACGGGCGGTCTGCATTTGAAACGAGTAAGTTTCTTTATTTGGTGGTAGTTTTTCGTGGGGCAATGGCTGGGATATGACTAGGCGTAGGGTTTCGATCCTGTGGCAGATGGCGAGTTGTGCAAACCAATAATGCAGAAATGCAACACCGGTTCGACCATTTTTAAACGAATAAGAAATCGATTGATGCGTTCGAGACGGGTGACCTTCTTGTTCGATGAACTCTTGGTGCCAATGGGTGAGCTGTTCTTGTAACGATGTGAGACTGCGTATTAATGATTCGGCGGATGTTCGTCGCTCTAATGTTTCAGGTAGAGGCACGATCTTATGTATCCGAGCCAGGAGTGGCGGAAGTAGTAGCATCAAGTCGATGAGCCGGTCAAAGTAGTCTTTTACATAGAACTGCCACGGTAGGCAGCCCCATTCTGGAGCCGAAAGGAAGGTTTCTCGCCTTTCAAGCATAGCATTACCAACCTAGTTTCATATCTTAGCACTTGCATTCTAAGACTTGGCGGATGGAACTGACTTCCAATGTCCGAAAGACGTTGACGAAGAACTGGTAGTTTGGGAATTGACTGAAGAAGGTTGGGCCTAACCGTTGAACAACACTTTCGATCGACTCCAAAGTTCTCGCTGGTATGTCATGCTGCAAGCAGATCAGGAACAGCATTAACATTGGTGAGGGGATCATGTAAAACCTCAAAATACAGCCTTTCATAACCGCTAGTCATAGTAGCTTGGTGACTGGCGTATTGCAGTCGAGCAAAGCATCGTATATGCAAGCGCAAGTCGATGTTGCTTAACAACAGGTACGGGCTCAAACCGTGCGAAGTAGAATGCCTCAGACCTGCAACTAGCCCTGCGTTTCGTGACGATGATCTAGCTGGCGTCAAGCTTACAGCAGGATTTTCATGCTTTATGGCCAAATCCCCAGGTGGAGACGGAGTTTGGTGGGACTCGCGATTTGCGGTGCCCGGCCGTATTGATTGTCTGTGAGCTTCAGGCCTATTTTTCTTCGCATAACGGACAACTTTCCCTAGTTCTTCTGGCGTCGCTGTGATGAAAACTCGGACCCTATCATAGCCTTCACAGTGTCTTCCGCGGGCAATACAATTCTTACAAAACGGCCTTTCGTTGCTGCACTGTTTCGCTATTAGCCTCCGGACGTAGTCTTGCAGAACATTGACGCTAACGACTGACCTTGAGTCTCCGTTTCCGACACGTTTCGCAACCTTTGAACTTTCCAGGTACCCCGACCATTGCATTCAGTTGGTAAGTTGCATGCCGTTACTGCTAGGATCCAGAATCTGCAAAGGAAGAAGAGTGTCAAGGTAACCCACTACACCAGGCAAAAGAGAACATCCTCGAATCCCAGTCAGGAGTAAAGGTACCTGTCAGCCTTGACAAAGAGCTATCCTTTTTAAGCTGCATTATTCGCTTTTAACTCTCAGCTAGTTATGAGGGCTGGCCGTCGTAGTCGTGAGCCAATCGGAGGCTGTTTTGGGTGAGGATGTGATGTGGAATTAATTTTGTACTACGCCTTCAAGTCCGTCCATTACAAGGGTCGGCCGCTCCGAGCTGACAAGTGGAGGCGCACTAACTAGATAGCCCTCTTAAGTTCCCAGGGTAACTTGAATGCCCCAGGGGGAGGGGCCAAGAGGGCCTGACGTGCCGCACCTACCATTCCGGTGTCGGCCACTGTTGCGGACCGCTCTTTGTGGTTGGGGTTGTGAGGCCGGGACCGCTGAAATGGACAAGTGGGGTCCTGATCAAAACAACTCGTCTGCAATTACTAAATGCCCTGGCATTTCGCGTCACTGGCCCACCCAGACGCCGGATCGATGTGGGCTATGCTCCTTACAGTATAATTAGTAACTCAATATAAGGCAATGAATTAGCGTCTCTCGGAATTGACCATCGCGGACGGCGAGAACTGCCTGACGATTTGTCATCTTCCAGAACAGAACGTGGGAACACAATAGCTTAGTGACATAGGAGCTATTTGCACTTTGCGATGCAGACTAGCAATTCGCCGCGGGGAGCACCCTAACCTCTAATCAAGCAACCGCTCATCAACGGCGAGCCATACCTGCACCGCCCCGTACACGCACCGCTGTTCTATTAGTCAGCAACAGCACTAACGGGATCTCATACCGGCACCACCCGTGGTGCGATTAATATCACGTGACTTCCGGCACCACCCGTGGTGTAAATAAGATCCGTTATGTAAGAGGCATGCGTGGCCTTGTTGAGGAGGGATAACACACTGCAAATGGGCCCCTCAATTCAACGATCAATAGCTTCTACAGTATCAATTCAACTTGCCGCGCCTTTCTCCTGCTACAATAAACCCAATTGAGCCCCCCGTCGCTTCCCTAATGATGCCCTTCCTCCTGAAGGCTAATTTAGCTCACGGGAGGAACTATATACATCAATCAATGCTTAGGCAGCGCCGCGAGGTTATGCCTTCGTAACCGGAAGATCCAGGAAGACTCCAAGTGGAAGAATGGTGGTTCACTGTAACTGTGACCGTGCCGGAAAACCCCCTTCGGTCTCCCTCGAAGAAACGGCGTCATCAAACTGATTCACGTCATACTAATTGCCTCTTCTCTATCTTAGCAAGGGAAAGCATATGTATGACTATATGGAGTCTGAGGCATAGTCCTGGGGCAGACTTTAATTAACATAATATCGAGATGGATAACGCGAGCCCAAAGTGTAGGGATCCTTACCTTTTGGTGCGTTCGTAATCGTCACACATAATTATAAACTAAGTCTCAGTTAAGTAGCATAGTTATCTAATACTTCATCGGCTATTAAGCTAGGAGGAATCAACAGTTTAATAACTCTCTAATGCTAGCATTGCGCTAAAGGAGATCAGATCCTTCTTATGCATAACCTCAGATACACTTGCTATACAGCAAGATATCTACAATTGCATTACATAAGGCAAGCGGGACCTTGCTAAAGGTTAAAGCAATATGTATGCTCTTGCTAATTATGTCACGGCCCGGGCTGGGACCAGGCGGTCACAACCAGCAGAACCATGACGTACCCACTTTTTCACGTTACACATAGATCCCGAACTCACCCCGTATAAGTGAGCCAGGACGCCCGACTCACTCCCACTCAATGAGCCCGGACATTCGACTTACTCACACCTAGTGAGCCCGACGGAATGCCCGTAGTATATAAGCACATTCATTTAGCACTTCCATAGAGATAGCCTCACCAGCTATCAACACACTTGGTTACATTGAATCTACTATTCTACCATTACCAGACCGTGACCTACATTGCTCACTACGACGTCCTGATCCACTCGATCATCTAACACACGCCTTGGACCTACCCTAGACCCCTAGAGTAAGCCCGACCGTCACACCCGTGCTATCTTCCAACGATATAAAGAACCACGAGAAGCTTGGTTTACTACGTTGCCTCGAGGAGCTTATAAAATCAATTAATAATACTGTAAGGCTATAGGGCTGCCTCTACATTATAGTAAAGCAGATTGTAACTGATGCTTTAACTTTAAGCAAATGGGGAGTTATTATAAAATAAGAAATAGCATTAGAGACTGGACTAAGGAGGAGATGATGAGTTATCTTGATTGGGATAAAGCTGAGAATGAGCGGGTTGAACAGGATGTAGGGAAAGAGATGGCAGAGCAGCCTTTATTAGGGCGGCGAGGCATGCGAGATATCTGGGATGCTGCTGAGAGAGATCTTGAATTACAGAAGAGACGGTATGGAGATAGGAACCCCCTCCCCCAACTAACATTTGCGAGAGCGATAGGAAATGTAGTTACTATACATCATTAGAAAGAAAAAGAAAAGGTAAATCTCCGAGAATAGTTGTGGTAATCTAATGGCTTGATTCAATAAGGTTGCAGCCGAGTTCATATGGAGTGTTAAGTAGGCTTAGTAGTCACTTGTAGAATAACTATAGATGCAGCAACAACAACACGATGTTGCATTTATTAGACTATTCTGCAGTATCACTGCGTTCTCTGCTATATCGACTGAAAAAATCCATTGTAATCAATACTCCAAATATGCATCCCTGATCCCTCTACTGCCCGCAGATTTGGCGTATTAGTGGTTATCCCTACACCGGCTGTTGGCCATACCGTGCCCAGAATCGTGATATTCTGAGCACAATATAAAGCATCAAGAGTTTGAAGTCAATTATGAGTCCACATAGGAGTTGCATCTAGAAGAAGGCGCTGTTGCCATTAATGAAGAACGTCATTGAGATACCTAATATACCACACTCCCCTGAGTTGATATCTAAATTGCAGCACCTCTGTAGTACTAAGCTGCCCTCGAGGAGGATATTGAGTGGCTTAAGCTCTTGTAAGTGCTTAGGGGTCTATATAGAGTATAGTAGGAGAGGTTAGATCTATTGGGAAGGTAGTAGCAGACCTCCAATACTCAACAGGGAACGGAACTGTTAATGTATGAGGAAGGCGGGCTGGGAGTTGTGCTTGTTAGTTATTGGTAATAGGCCGTAGAACAAACTGGTTGTTCCTGTTTATTATCAAAGGCCCTGCTGGTGTTGCTATATTATCCACACAGATGGGGATGTCTGGGGGGTTCTGACGCTGGCTTCGGTTGCGGTTGTACATCTCCACGATACTATTTAATGTAGGAATAGAGAACTTCTTCTAAGAGAAAAAGCCCTGCTTTATATATTGCACGATATGAAGTGATTTACTTGCATCGTGATAGCCGTGGTGCTATGCTGAGGCATTGTATGTTCTTCACGGCCTTGGGCAGACTGGTACATTGCCAATAGATCAAATATGATACATTGAATAGCTGCATACAAAACAAATCATTCTCTGTGTTCAATTGCATGAATAAATGCTGTTTCTGTGTGTGCAAGAGAGATATCCCTTGGACACACACACACATGCCTCTTACATAACGGATCATAGTTGCACCGCCGGGGGTGCGCGAGTCACGTCATATTATTTGCACCGCTGGCGGTGCAGTTATGAGTCGCCCTCTCCTACCTTATAATGTGGATCCTGGTCAGGCCCAATTGAAGCATAGCCAGTTCCGGTCCTTCCAACACATTGCCATCAGGGCGGAAAAGAAAACGAATCCAAGACGCAAAATGCTGAAAACAGTTCCAGCAACGATCTCTTTCGGTGGCAGAACCGCCGCCATATTTAAATGATTGGGTCTCCTGGGGCTGCATCTCGTTGTAAGATACGGAGAATAATAAGGCGATATGATTCATTTCGTTACAGCGGAAGTCACAGTGCTGACCGTCATTGCGAATCTTACAGGGGCACAATTTCTGCTCCGTCCAACAAGTGCTACCAATCTGAGCAAGGGTAATCATGACTGTCGGCGGCAAGCAAGGGTCAATCCCACAAAGCGGGGTTTTCATCAGGCGATTTCGAGTTTCGATCATCTGCCTCGGTATTTGTCGTCATCCAAGTTAGTCTCTCTAACCTGTCTCGACTAGGTTGGCGTCCCACATGAGCCGAGCCCCATCGTCAAAGACTCTGGGGAAAGGTCCACATCTCCCGAGCCACGGTGGCTGGTATCATTGTAGAGGTGTGATTAATTGTTCTAGCTCAGCTATACGGTAACGAGAAACAATGACCTTGGGATGTACGAAGTTGATACCTTGGCTTCGGCCGTCTTGATTCGTGTCTGTACCGAGATTCATATTCTTGATGCGGTCAAAGGCGGGGTTGAGCTATCCTGCTGGCTGTGCCACGCACTGCTTTCCAGACCGAGCCAGGAGATCGTCTTGCATATCCAGTAACGTCACGAAGCGGTAGAGAGATAAGTTAAGTAGTTGAGGGGGTTCTGGAACTCCCTTGGTTTTGTACCACCAGCAGAATACTAGGAATTTCATAATGACAGCTTTACTAAGCAGGGGAAGGGGTATTAAGGTGATGGAGGTTATGAAGGTGTAAAATACTACGTCACCCCTTGCACTTTAGAGCGGTGGTGCAAGGGGTACAATCAGCCGAAGGCTGAGAGTCCGCGGGCTAAGCAATTATCTACAACCATTACATTATTTACGCACTGGAGCAATTTTTGTAACATTTCTTCTCATCGCGAGCAGAATCACCTAGAATTATGCAGAACCGTGGTCTGTCTTGTAGGGATTCCGTGTAAGAACCTGTCGTCTCCGAAGCTGCTGATCTGAAACCAACTCGGTCATAGTCGATCCCGACTCCCATCTACGCTCCGTGGTTAGCCTGAACAAACTACTAGGGCCACAGAACAAGGATACCTTCTCCAGGGCCCTCAAAATCCGCCAAGACGCTAACTTGAGATTTTGTGGGAGTCAGTGACAGCCTCCCCTGCACGGCGTCGTGAACGATGGTCGCGCTGGATAACGGCCAGCTTAGCCCTCGTCCCAGCCTTTGAGGAATCATCTGGCGAGTCCTTCCCCCCTTTGTGGAACGTGGTGGCCAAGTAAGAGTAATCCACACCAGGTGTGCTGCTTCGGAGAGTAGATGGATCAGAGTGTGAGACGAGTGGATGCGTCGTTGGCTGCAAAGGCGGTGACGGAGCTAGAGCCCGGAAGAGCCGCGAGCTTTGTTGGGTTGGTGGAATTGGTGTCCCTAGCACTACGTGCGGCTGGCTAATTGATTCTCCGAATAAACTCCTAGCTGTATGAAGTTGCCGTAGCTTCTCTGGCGATGGAGGCTGGGTTCCGGATCTCTGGTTGGGAGGCGATAGGCCAGCATCTCCGTCGCTTCTCTTCGTGGCAGGTCTGCCAGGTGAGGATGGACGAAGTGCAATGTTCCGCAGCGACTGGAGCACGACTTTGGATCTAGAATGCTTTATTTGATCAGGGTCAAGAGTCTTATAGACGAGGAAGACAGAGCTTACATGGGAAACGCGCTGGTTACGGCAGTCTATGCATTGCTTAGTTTGCTCAGCAGACTGCCTCTTTACTCTGAAGGCACTCTCCGGTCTCTCCTCCCCACAACGAGCACAAACAACGAAGAGTAAATCATTAGAGAACTCTTTAAGATTGAGACTGAAATCCATTACTCAATCAACGAGGTCATATCGAGACCTGTCGAATTGGGGAGATGAATTGAACGCGTGGTACTGGTACAGTACTGAGTAAACAAACAATTCCAAACGGAGGCAAGCTGCCGGCACTCCGCATGAACCTTCAGGGGCCAGCACCCATGGACCCCACTCTTTTGGTGCTATCAGCTAGTTGCGCGTTGTTTTGCGGCTGGCCATACAAAAGTTGGACCAATCAGATCCCGAGAAACCTATTTATCCCTGTCTGCACCAAACCCTCATTATTCGGGAAACTTATGGATTAATGTAGAGTCAGCCTTCGGCTGAATAAAAACATATCCAATGCCTTACGTACATTCTTACTGGAGGTCCAAAACCAAGGGTGGTCCGGAACCCCCTACTTAAATTATTCAGAACCTCTCTTTGTGACTGCCGTTCATTAAGCTTTCGCCTGTACCCCGCTCCATGCCGAGGGCCACTTCTCTGTCCGGTAGTTCCGACGAAGCTATATCTTTCACGCATGTCCTTGATCAAGAGGGCGACTTTATTCTGCACTAGTTAATTGATTAAATCCCAGGCCAGCTAATTGATCCCCACCTCCATCCAAACCATGCCTATCCAATCCCGATGG
This sequence comes from Dactylonectria estremocensis, assembly GCA_020744375.1. Classification (NCBI taxonomy): domain Eukaryota; kingdom Fungi; phylum Ascomycota; class Sordariomycetes; order Hypocreales; family Nectriaceae; genus Dactylonectria; species Dactylonectria estremocensis. Next base: position 417,736 of record JAGMUU010000024.1, on the reverse strand, counting down.
TCCACGCCGCTGCCCGAAACGTCGCTGCAGAAATGGCTCTTTGGCTCTTCCTTTGACCCGTTGCCCGACCGCCCGGCTTTTATCGACGCCGAACAGCCCGATTCGCAAGTAGTCTCCTTTTCCGACTTTCGCCTCTGGTCCAAGAAGATTGGCCTAGGTCTCCAAAATGCAGGGCTGCGCGTAGGCGACCGCGTCTTGCTCCTCAGCGGCAACCATGTTCTCTTCCCGTCTCTCTTCGTAGGTGTTCTTATGGCCGGGGGCGTGTTCACGGGCGCCAGTCCTGCGTTTACGCCACGAGAGGTTGCCTACCAGCTTCGTGATAGTGGCGCCTCGTTTATTATTGTTGCGCCACAGCTCGTCAAGACGGCTATTGAGGCAGCCAAGTCGGCCGGGTTGCCCGCGAACAAGATCTTCGTCTTTGACGAGGCAGGTCAAGCCGACCCCGATACAGCCCGTCATGGCGTACGGAAATGGGACGACTTGATCGCAGGAGACGCAGAGGCTATCGCGTTCGACTGGGTCGAGCCCAAGGATCCGCGATCAACAACCTGCTGCCTCAACTACAGCTCTGGAACGACGGGATCACCAAAGGGCGTCGAGATTACGCACTTTTCCTACGTCGCCAACGGAGAGACGGCCCTCTGCGAAGATCGAGTCTCGGTAAAGCCAAAACAAGCCAACGAGGGCGCGCTCTGCTTCCTCCCGCTGTACCACGCAGCCGCGCAGACCACCTTCGGCGTCAACTACCCGAGACTAGGTGTACCCGTGTACATTATGCCGGCGTTTGACTTTATCAAGATGCTACAGCACATCCAGAACTTTAAGATCACGAAGCTCATCACCGCGCCGCCCATAATCCGCGCTCTCGCGACCGCTCCTATAGCGGCCAAGTTCGACTTGAGCAGCGTCACGATGCTGGGATGCGGCACGGCTCCGCTGGCTCCGCAACTAGCATCTGATGCCGAGAAGCTGTGGCCAAAGGGTGATGTCTTCTTGCGGCAGGCTTGGGGCATGACGGAGATTACCTGTACGGGCACCGTCGGCGATCCGTTGCAGACAAAGCGGTTGGACTCGGTCGGAGAGGTGGCGCCTAATGCTGCTATTAAGCTTATAGATGGCGATAAGGAGATCCTGGAACCCAAGGTCCGTGGCGAGCTGTGGTTTACTGGACCGACTCTCATGAAGGGCTACTGGAATAATCCCAAAGCAACCAACGAAACCATCGTCAATGAGGGCGGCACGCGATGGATGAAGACAGGCGACATCGCCTACGTCGACTCTATGGCCCCCGGTGCCAACATCCACATTGTCGACCGCGTCAAGGAACTCATCAAGGTCAAAGGCTTTCAAGTCGCGCCAGCAGAGCTCGAGGCTCTCCTCCTTGAACGCCCCGACATCGTCGACGCGGGCGTTGTGGGCGTCATAGTGAACGGCGAAGAAGCCCCACGCGCATACCTGGTCAAGCTTCCCGGGTCTAAGACGACGACCGAGGAGATTGCTAAGTGGATGGAGATGACGACGGCCAAGTATAAGTGGCTGCGCGGGGGGATTGTATTCACCGACGCTATTCCTCGGGTTCCGGTAAGTCCGGAACTAATATTACACGTAAAGGAGCATAAAACTAACGCGACATCAACCAGTCTGGCAAGATCTTGCGCCGCGTGTTGAGGGAGCGGGCGCAGACGGAGATGAGCCGGAGCGTTCGGGCGGCAAAGCTGGCCTAACCGGCGATATTTTGCTTTTTTCGTCATGTAGACTAGTAAGATGCCGGGGTAGTAGAAAGGGTACCAAGGAGTCAGAAATACCGAATAAGAAATAAATGCGCCGCCTAACTTAAAGATTTCACATGTAACCCTACGCCTGCGACCTGCAAGGCACAGTGACGCACCTTGTGGCAACATCCCGTGGCCACAAAGGGTAGACAAGCTCCAAATCAACCAACAGCTGAAAGCCCGCAAGATCGACATGTTTTTTATCATATCAGAATTCTCTGACTCGTCCAAGATCCTTCTCCTTTTCCCCGCATACCTTATCCGGGGCCCCGCAGATACACCCATGTTCTTCCCAACCCACTTCGGGATTCACGCCATCTTCAGCTTGCAGTTCGCTATCAAACCCGTTTTTCTCCCCACTGTTCACATGTCCTCGAGCTGTTCTCAGTTCTCTCCCCTTTGCCATGTCTTGTTCTTCGTTTCCAGCTAAAGTCAGTGAAGACGGCGTCAAGATGCCCAGGCCACGCGCCCCCAAGGCGTGTTTGCGATGCCGCGCGAGGAAAGTCCGCTGCGATGTTTCCATCTCGGGGATTCCGTGTCGGAACTGTGATTTGGATCATATGTCTTGCGCCGTTGCCGAAAGAATGTCGAAGCGGTTAGTGGAAGAGTAGCAGGAAATGACTCGGTCGAGATAGCTAACATGTTCAAGCCGACTTCCCGCAAACAAGGGGCTCAACACCAATAGCCCGACAAACGTGGTTCTCCCGCAAGCGACAGTCGATAAAGAGACTTCTCAAACACCCTCAGAGCTCGTTTGGGATTCGCAACTGGATCTCCCCTTGAAGAAAGCTAAGGTTCAGAACACGACCAAAGCCTCCAGCAGCAGCAATGATAGCAACGGCAGTCCCGGTCAATTGATCCTGGATTTCTCGCCAGCGGCACAAGCCAAGCCCAAATCGACAGTCGACAAAGCATCCGGGCTCGACGTGTCGCCTATCATCAACTTTCCCAAATCCAACGGAACCATTAAACCGCCTACATCTCGCCCATGTCGCTCAACGCGAGCAGACTGCCTCAAGCCATCCGAATGCCCATTCATCCAGCTCCCCGACTTGTCTTGAATGCCCGCCGAAGACGTTGACTGCCTCAGCCTCCAAGGGTATCTTCAGCTGCCGCCCAGGCTGATCCTGGATGAGTTCGTGCGACACTACTTTCTCTACGTTCATCCGATTGTGCCTCTGCTTGATGAGGGTCACTTTTGGGACATATACTGCGATAGGCTCGGCGATGGGCCTGACGTGGAAAGGATTCCGATTGTCGCCTTTCAAGCAACGCTGTTCGTATCTTGCAGCGTAAGTGGGCGAGAGGTTTTGTGCTGGTAATATACCTGACAAGCCAAACAGTTCGTTCCTCGAAACATCACAGACGCTCTGGGCTTCGACTGTCCTCGGGTAGCATCCGCTTCATTCTACAAGAGAGCCAAGGTACGTCCCACCTTGAGAGGCCTTATACTGCCCAAGTGAATATCTGACTAAATGTGATATAGCTCCTCTTCGACCTCAACACCGAGTCCTCGCCCATCGCACTAGCCCAAGCAGCCCTCCTCCTCACATACTGGCCAACATCCATCGGCATCAGGCCAAACAAGCCAACACGATTTGGTTAGGCATCGCTATTCACCACGCCATGTCCATACGCGCCCACCGCATGTTTGATCGACAAGGTCTGCCTCCAGGATCAATAGCTCAGAGTAAGCACATCAGGACGCTGAGACGGCTCTGGTGGTGCTGCATCTTCCGCGACCGCATCCTGTCACTTGGACTCCGACAGAACATCCAGATTACGACAAAGTACCCAAGCTTGGAGGCGGATGACTTTGAGCATGAGATCAATCGATCACTAGTCCACGTGCCTAGTACGAAGAGGCACCTTGTTAGTATACTATTGCGTCTTTCAGAGCTCTGTGTCGTGTTAACCGACCTGTTACCACTATTGTCCTTGCCAGATGAGTCCTTGGATGAGCAACAGGCTGCCAATAGAGATACCCGGGTCAAGCCGGCCAATTGTCAGTTGGCACTCACCAACTGGTATTCCAAAATACGGCAAATGTTTCCCTTACCCAGGAAGGGAAACGAGTTTCAGCACCAGTCTATCATTATCCACACCAATATGATATATATCTATTACCAGTAAGTGACGACCTCCATTTCATATTACCGCAGCATCTAACCGAGGCACACCAGTGCGGCAAAACTGGGTCTTCATCACCAGGAAGTCCTTATTAGCACCTATCTATCCCTAACAGGAACCATGGATCCAGCCACCATTCACAAGAGCCGACACGAGGTCCGCAAAGCGACCATGAAAATTACCGATCGTCTGAAAGAATCCATGCAACTTGGACTCGTCCGCCATTTCCCAATCAGCATACATGTACAATATTCACTCTTATGCAATCTTTCGCTAACCCTCTCAGTATTGCTCTAATTGCGATGCCCTTGTTGCTACTCATTCTCGATGTCAAGCTACAAGCCCCAAAACTTAACTCCGAACGGGCAAGCTTGAGGCAAGAATGTCTTCATACGCTAGTTCAGGCCATAAACGAATATCATCTCCAATATCATGACGTGGACTTGATCAGTTACATAATCCATCATGTCATCGACCTAGCGCAACTTAATCCAGCACTGCGATCTTCGGGAGAGCGAATGGGCTGGATAGATGCCATCACGCATAAGCCCAGCCAGTACCTGCGGCTTACGCTAGTCATAGATCTAAGTCTAAAGCATGCAAAGTTACCAAAGACGTATGAGTTCCCTGGAAACCTTCAACACCTCCTGTGCGACCGAATGGGGGCAACGGTATGCTTACCATAGAATTTACTGCAACAAGTCCAGGGAGTTTCTTTATCAAAGTATGCATCTTCAAATGATAACGAAGCAGAGGATACTTATGATTTGTGGTATTTGCCAACAATATTTCTGATACTTTCGAATAGTTCTCCCCGACAACTAAATCTCTGGAGCTCGTTAATTTATGGCGCTGGCTCTGACCGGCAGCCTGATAACGTGACCCTCCTATTTAAGAGCTGCTCTAGCGATTCAGTACATTACGCGTCCGACAGCTTTTTCTGGCTTAGTTTATGTCGTGCACCTACCGATGTGACCATCATATCGCGATTCCAGAGGAAAGCTGCCCCCTTATTCTTTGATCAGCTAAGGCATATGATTCTACAAGCTGGTAGACTCTACGTCTTGGAAAGTCAAGTCGGCCAACATCCAGACCCGGATGATTTGATGTTTCTACTTTCTCAGAAACAACTCCACCAGTTTGAGGAGATCGCGGATTCTGCTGAATCCTGGAAATGTCTTCTGCATACTGTTGCCATTGGTTTTGCTCGCTACCACCGTGATCACCACGATCACCGACTCGTTGTTCCGGAATTTCATGAAGAGAACAAAGACAATGATGGCCTTGAGAAGTGGAAAGACATGTCTCGCATTCTTATGGGTAGCTCAACTAGGGATGAGCTGCACTGTGTGGAACATATCCAACTCGAACGACCGACTCGGGCTGATTCACGAATCCTTCTTCCAGAATGGACAGGAACACCATTGATGTCTGTTTTACGCGCAGCCTTCTTAGAGCACTTCCCGGTTCGTCTTACGAATGTTGAACGATACGGAAGCCGATTTTGGCAGAAAGCAGTGTCATCCGTTACCAAACAGTGGCTCTAACAGTTCGCAGACAGTGGAGTAGACTTGATACAGTATGGCCAGAGGGAGCAGCAACTGATGTCAAGGGTGAGGGGGACTGATCCAAAATGTGGGAATTTCACAATGGTAACGAGTTGTTGGTCAGTAAAAAGGCAAATGCATGTCAAGGAGATGTTGCCTGTTTTTCTCGTTAGCTTTGACTATGGCGCTACGGCGGGGGATTAGGCGTTTCACTGGAATGTTGGCTTCGAGAAGCTTGGTGGAGAATTTTGAGAAGCAGTGAACGGCAACATTGACTTTTCTCAGACGGTCCTATCCTTCATATCCCTGGCCGTAGGTCCAATCTCTGTTAGCTTTGGTTGAAGCCAAGGCGCCTATAAACGCGGAGCGAGACAAAAGAGGAGTTTCGTAGTCCTTATAAAATTGTTTAATAATTGAGTGGCTACATTGGGTCCTTAACACTCTGCGGATAGACATGACACTTAAAATTAAGGGTCACAACACATTGAAGCAGATGATGAAAAAGGGGAAGGAAAATACTATAAATCGATTGAGGCACGATGCTGTGGAGCATGCCTCTTCTTGCATTCTTTTGCTCTGACTCTATGATTACATCGGCGGCGTTTCGGTATATTCGCCTAACCTCGCATGCCATTTTTACTCCATGGAGAGGAGTAGCTTACCTGCAAGACAGACAGCATCTGCATACACATATAAGTCCCACACAATCTTAGAAAATGACGGCAATCTGTATTTTCTGGTATCATATATCCCCTAACACCTGCGCCGTGCCCTAGAGTGCGATATACACCGACTTCAGCTCCGTCCAGTTATCCATAGCATATTTCGAGTTCTCACAACCCTCACCACTTTGTTTCCAACCGCCAAATGGCATATCAAGTGTCATCATAGGGCTTGAACAGTTGATGCCGATATTTCCAGCCTCGAACTTCTTCGAAAAACGGAGAGCGCGCGAGATGTCCTTCGTGAAAACGGAAGCATACAGGCCGAATTCAGTGTTATTCGCGCTCTGCAGCGCCTTTTCCTCATCGTCAAAAACGCTGAGAGATAGGACAGGGCCAAAAATCTCCTCCTTAAACACCTTCGAGTCCTCTGGCGCATTTTTGATGATCGTTGGCTGGATGAAATATCCCGTGTCTCGCTCCCGGTTGCCGCCCGTAACAATTTCCAACCCTTCCTCCTTTGCTCTATTCACGAATTCCAGGATTCGGCGGAATTGCAGCTTGTCGGCTTGAGGCCCACGTAGAGTTCCAGTCGCCAGCGGATCACCGCTCGTCCCCATGGCATTGAGTGCTCCCTTGAGAGCGTCGGTGAACTTGTCGGCGATTTTGCTATGGACAAAGACTCTCGAGCTGGCCATACACATCTGGCCAGAGTTGACCAAGATGGAATAGGCCGAAGCTGTAGCAGCCTTTTCGATGTCGGCGTCGTCGAAAATGATGAACGGGCTTTTACCTCCAAGCTCGAGCGTGACGTTCTTGAGGTTTGACTCGGCTGCAGCCTTCTTGATTGCACGACCGGTATTTGTAGATCCGGTGAATGAAAGCTTCCTGATGTCCATGTGGCGTGCGATGGCCTCACCACAGGGCTGTCCGAAGCCATTGAGGATGTTCAAGACGCCTTTGGGAAAGCCGATTTCCTGGCAACACTGGGCGATCACGAGAGGGCTCAGCGGCGCCTTCTCAGATGTTTTGAGGACAATCGTGTTTCCCGTGATGAGGGCTGGGCCAAGCTTCTGTGTGATCATCATAATGGGCGCGTTCCACGGTGTGATTGCGCCACAAACACCATAGGGCTGACGGAAGACGAGGTTGACGAAGCCGGGAGTGTTGAGAGAGGTATCTCCCTGGGTGTCACCAGCCTTGCCGGCAAAGTAGCGCAGGTGTTTGATGGCGAAGTCCATTGTCACTTTCGGAAGCTATTAGCATAGATACATCATAGGTTTAAGCATGAAGAATGTCTTACGGTCGTTATGAATGGGCTTTCCCATACTGATGGCATCCAGGTAGCAAATCTCGGTTAAACGCCTTTCAAGCGCATCAGCCAGCTTGTACAGATAGGCGCCACGTTCCATGGCCTCGAGCTCCGACCAAGCTGGGAATGCGGCCTTGGCAGCGGCGACGGCATCGTCAACGTCATTGGCATCTGCTTCAAAAACAGAAGTAACGGTTTGCTCAGATGTTGGGTTAACGACGTCGAATTTCTTCCCGCTTCTGGCAGGAACGAACTCTCCATTGATGAAGAGGCGGTTCTCGATGGGGAGTTTCTTGAGCTCGTCAACGCTCATGGTGGGGATCTTGGGCAAAGACATTTTGAGAGTATTCGGTTGATTGAAGAGCGGGTAATTGAGTTGGTGGTTATGTCAGGGTGTGTAAACAAAGTTGCTTGTCTTCTTCTTACGATGAAGCCCGTCAAGGGCTTTATATATAACATGCCATTCGGTGAGCAGCAACACGCTACCGGACTTTTTTTCCACATGGAAATCATACTGTTCCCCAAGAGAGGATGTCACAAAAGTCATATCGCCAACTGCCGACGCATCTGCTGCACGATGCTGATGGCTGTGGATACCCGCCTGATACGTCCGGCTGCTGCACGATGCTGATGCGTTGTGGGGATATCGATTCACGCCCGGCCGCTTTTGTACTAGGTATCCTCGCTGTGGATGCAATGGCAGGGGTTCACTCTTGGTGATTGTCTTTAGTCTATGTCTTGTATCGACGCAAGACTAGGATGGATTTCGGGGTTAAGTCAGTGCCAAGCCCCGAATCATCAGCAGCCTGCATATGGCCAAAGTCTAATCAAGCTCCGCCTGGGCTGGACACAATTTCCGCTCCCGCCACCGCTCCTCTTTTGATCCTTATAGGATTACATGAGTGTGGCCTCACATTTATGACTTGTTGCTACCGCTTCGGCTCAAGGCCTTTTGCAACCTCGTTTACTCAATTCCCACTCACTATGCAGTCTGGTAAGCAGGCGAAGTCATTCACCCAGGCCCGTGGAGCCGCCCCTCAATCGCGGCCTGTGGTTGAGCGGACTCTCAAAGCCGAGGCCCGCTCTCTCGGTGAGGACTGGTCGGGGCTCGCGTCGGCAGCGGAAAGGCGGAAGATCCAGAATCGTATCAACGCGCGGGCGTACAGTGGGTTGCAAATTGGATGAACGCGTGTGTTACCGACGTCTAATCTAGGAGCAGGAAAGCGGAGCAAGGCGTTGAAAGCAGCCGAAACCCCGAGCCCTATCATTATTGATGAAGTGGTTACTGCGGTCCAGACCTCAGAAGTATCCTCGCTCAACGGGCTAAAAGTCGCCATGCCCTCCCCCCGAGCCGATCTCCTATTCTCAGTTTTCTACGTCAACGTTAAGTGCGGACTCTTTCGCAACTTTGCTCTTCTGGGCCAAGATTGGAAGTATTTTTGCTCCAAGCAGAAGAGTTCATCTTTCGTCAGTGGCACCCCCCCGCGGCATCTTCCTGTAGATCTCCAACCAACGGCGGTGCAAAGAACGGTTGCGCATGACGCCGCGATCGATGCATTGCCTGATGCCAACCTACGAGACCGAATCATCATCTGGAAACATTTAGTTGATAAAGATGAGCTTGAGAACGATTTGTTTGGTCACTTGTCGGCACAGGGAGGGGGACTCGGCCTGCAGGGCATCGTCATTTGGGGAGAGCCGTACTTGACATCAAGCTGGGAGATAACAGAGGCATTCTTCCGCAAGTGGTATTTCTTACTCTCCGAGAGCCCAAACCTTATTGCTAGCACCAATCATTGGCGAAAGATTCGAGGCGAACAGCCACTTGTACTATCTAGCTCACCCGCTTAGGAAGGTTCTGATCCCACGTGCTCTACTAAAGTCAGGATGTAATCTTAGCTCTGTTTGTCTCTATTGTTTGACATTACTGCATGGCTTTGATCTATTTGATGATATTGAGTAAAGCTATAAAAATTAAAAACCAATCTTAGCTCTAATTTAGTCGATATTTACCCCACCGCACTTTCTCTAAGTAGGAAAAACCGGTCCATGTTAGTACATTTAGTTAGAACCGTCCGTCTGGCAACTATGTTGTGTGCAAGACACCCTACCGCCTCATAGGCCCTGCCAGAAAAAACATCGTTATTTAAAACCAAAGACTGCACAACCCGTTATAGTCCTGTAAAATACGTGAAAGTGTCTAGAATACTCCAACACTATGCACCATATTTTTATTACTCCCGGCTAGTAGGGCTATGGCGTAAGACCCTTGCTCACCACGGGCATCACTTACCCCACGACCATCGTGCCATTAAAACCTTAAGTCTCGACCAACAAGGAACCGAACCGACTACGATTTATCACGTTGGGAAAACTGTACGTTAAGTCTTACTAGAAGAGAACGTCGATGAGGAACATAAATCTAACTGAAAAAATACTTAGATACCGTGCTCAGCTCTGGTATCTGCGGCTCGGAATTCTAGGCTAGTTCGTAGCTGATGGTGTTGGATAGATTAATGTACGCCTGTTCTTGCTCCCTTCGTAATAGATCTGCAATATCAAAGCGCTCATTCTTCTCAGCAAGTTTGATTGCTGTTCCAAAATCCTCACTCCGGTTCGGTACCGCACCGTCTTTAAGAAGGAGCTGCACCATCTCGAGTCGGCCATGCTCGGCCACTCCTTCAAGAGCAGTTCGGCCGTCTCTAAGAGCTGGCGGTGCGTTGATGTTAGCTCCGCGAGCAATTAGCATTCTGGCAACCTGGACATCTCCGCGGATTGCAACTCCCTGTAGGGCTGTGATTCCGCCGACTTCCGCTGGCGGGACATTGACATCTGCGCCATGATTCAAAAGAAATGCAATAATCTTGGCGCTCGGTTCCTCCCATAAAGTGGCTCGCTGTAGAGCGGTTCGGCCATGGTACTTGCTGGCAGGGCCATTGATCCTTGCATGGTGCTGCAAGAGGAGGGCCGCCATGCTCTCAATCTGGTCTTCAGATCTCGACCCGTCCCGAAAGCTGACGAGCAGCGCAAACGGTGCGTCTGGAACGAACCAGGCAACTTCGATAGCAACTTATCCGCACTTACGTAGACTGCTCAGCTCATCCTGTTCGACTTTGTGTACTTCCACAAGCAGGATGATAAGGATGGGATACCTGAGCTACTAGAGAAGATATGCAAAAAGTACTTCCAGTAGATGGCAGAGACGCCCTTCGGCCATATCCTACAGTAGCGGCTCTACCTTTTCACAGCCTCTCAAACGGCTTTCGCTAAGAACCAGGCATACTGGTCTCTTAATAGCCAGACGATCGACTACGTAGGAACCAAGCTGCATATGGAATAAGTGTTATAGCTAGTTATGTCGGAGTTTCGCTAGGCGTACTGACGCGGGCTAGGTTGGACTGTGGATTGTGAGAGGAGCCGGGGAGGAGGGGGGGGGGGGGGGGGCTACGGGGTAGTAGCTTTAAAAAGGGAACCGTCTGGACGAGCAGACGAGACAAGGACATCATCACCACGAATACTGTGATGGAACAAGACCTTCCAGTGGGCTAGTGGTGATGACATTTTACTTTCTGCATTGTATTACTATTCTTTTTTAATGACATCCTCTTCTAATGCATTATTGCCTTGACTATTGCCACAAGAATCCTCTTCTCCCTCAACGCCGGTGTCGCATGTCCGTCTATCTCAGGCCCTCACCGCACTCTTCAGCTGCAACCTGACATCTCAAGCCTTGCCGCCTTCCGCAGCTAAATACCCATTGGATAAAGTGTCTAATTAGACACTTTTCTAGCTATCTTGAAGTCCTTAGACTGTCTACCTCAATAGCGGTCGTGCTACTGGCAGCCGCTGCCTACTCTGCTGGAGTAGGTTAGATACCTTCCTCTGCGACTCGCCCCCAAATTCCATAGGGGCTAGCTATCTAATTGGGGTGTGGTTAGTCTCGTCCGCTGTGGTCGTTTCATTACCTCAATTTACTCTGACCGCTACGCCTCATCGTATATTGACTATTACCTAATGTAACACTCAACGCTCAGTAAGTGTACGCCTAACCGTTCTGCTAATATAGACCCCGGTCTATCCCTTAGGAAACCAATATTCGCCTACCCTATACCCCATACAGGCTAGGCTTAGACCCGACTGTTATAACGATCCTCTTCTTTAAATAAAATGTCCTCTAATAGAGATACCTAAGGGTTTGTTGCTGCTAGCAAGTCACCACGGAATGTGACGCATGTCGCGATACAAGACATCGCGTTCCTAACAAGCCGGCCCTAGCAACTGATTGACTGGGGGAATGAGGTTACCAAGGGAACTGCTGGGAATGCACACACTGTATTTAAGGGCAGGAACCCTCCTACATCCTCTAGCTATTCTGTACGCTTTCCAACACTATTGTATCCTATACCCGGTGTGTCCTATCGAGTGACATGACGAGTGTGTGATACTTGCAACAGGGTTAATTATAAAATAGCAAACTATTTAATAATAAATATACAATCTTAAAATAAAAATTTGCCCCTTAAGGCTTAATATAAAGTAGCATAGTTATAGAGGTTAGTATATTTAAATTACTCCTAGTTCAAATTAGAACTAACTCTTAATAAAGAAGATATAGCTAACTTATATAACTAATCACCTTAGCAAAAATAGCATAAAGTTACTATTTTAGTAATAACTTAAGCTGTTTATTAATAGGCAAAGAGATAGAAAGATATGGAATGGGTGGGATGGAGAAAACGACGCGCGGTCCAATTTGTACAAAGTTTGTTAGTTGCTTTTATGAGAAGAAAAGAAGGGAATCCTGCAATCGAAGCAAAAACACAGAGGCACACACACCAATCCCTCCTAGCCTCAAAGTCTCGGCTATGCGGCACTGGCAGATGTCAGTACCTCGCAACGCTGAAAAGGCGTGTGTTATGCTGGCTGACGTATGAGAGGACAAAGATATCATGTCATGGATAAAACTGCAACACCAAAAGCTCTCCGGCCACCGGGTCATAAAATTAGTTGGGAAATTCCGTTGTTCACAGGCAGAGAATGGTAACATTGGGGATTTCCACGCGGTAATGGCGTGGGATTCACGGAATTCGGACATGGACATGAGAGGCCGGCATTCGCTAACCCCCGCTACATTGGGACCGAGACTATTGGACCTTGATGCCAATACCGATCCAAAGAGCCAATGATGAGTCTAAGACATGCCCCCCACTGGGCCATCTACACATCTCCAAGACGGATTTGAGACGGGATTCCAGTCTTCCGCCACCAAGAACACGATGAAAAGGCTCCAAACGGGATATACTATGTATAAGTTATCCCACGGTATCTCAGCTAAAAAGGGACTCAAGTCCTCTCCTCAGCAGTTACAGTTCCCACAGATCTCTTCCAATCTGGAATTGCATTCTCCCCAAATCTTGCCAGATTCCGATCGGAGCTAACAACCCACCTCTTCTTACGTCCGGGGGTGGTGCAAAAATCCGCGGACTTTTGCACTCCCCGCGGACTTCGGCGTCCAAATATGTCTCGTCGCCCCGAGCAGGCCAATGGAATGGCCTCGTCGCCAGCCATGTCTGTTGGGAGAGTCGACGCGCAACCAATAAGTGTGGGGTTGCATGTCATTAGAGCCTTATTGATTGTAAGCTCCGGTCTTGTCTTTGTGCCTGTTCCCCGACATTCGGCTGTCAATTGGTCCCGTCTCACGCCTGTTCGTGGGATCAGGGGGGATGGATCTGGCATTAGTAGCGAGTGGGATGGCATATCAGGTCCAGGCCCGGCTCTGCTGCACCGTTGTCTATTCTAAGGCTCTCTGTGGTCAAGCTCTGCGGTGCTTGATGAAGAATAACCTTGCAGTTGTGTCACAGTTGTGTCAACCACCCCAAGATCGCCAACCCATCAAGGATCACCAACTGGCAACCCACCATTCAGTCGTTGCAACCCAACCCAACCCGCTCGCCATGATCCTCGTCGACGATATCGAATCCGGCGACACGTACGGCCGCCTGGGCACGGCTAGCACCTCAGCGGCGCCACTCCCCGAACCAGAGCGGAAAGACCGAAGCCTCGACGACGACCAACATCTCGAAGGCAGCGTCACGTCGGTCGAGCTTGAAGCGGCCGCTGCTCCTCAAGATCCCAACATTGTCGATTGGGACGGACCCAATGATCCAGCTAATCCGCATAACTGGTCCAGGGCGAGGAAGGGTGGCACTATTGCCCTCGTGTCTGCCATCACCTTTGTTACGTATGTCTCCAACAACACCGGGGATGCTATTCCAGGCATCTATGCTCTTCCAGACATTCAAGTCTCTAACCCAAACGCAGTCCGCTCGCATCTTCCATCTTCTCTCCCAGCATCGATCAAGTCATGACCGAGTTCAACTCCACCAACCAACAACTCGCCTCCTTCATCGTCTCCGTATACCTCCTCGGCTACTGCTTCGGACCCCTCGTGGTCGCCCCGCTCTCAGAAGTATACGGCAAAAACCCCCTTTACAACGTCTGTAACGTCATGTTCGTCATCTGGAACGTCGCATGCGCGAAAGCTCCAAATATCAGCGCCTTGATCATCTTTCGCTTCTTCGCTGGCCTTGCGGGCTGCTGCCCTGTCACCCTCGGTGCAGGCTCGCTGACTGATATCACGTCGCCCGAGCATCGTGTGGCAGCGTTGTCTGGCTGGATCATGGGGCCGCTTCTTGGTCCTGTCGTCGGACCGATTGGTAGGTAACTCTCTCGTATAGTATTGGGCGCCTGTGACTAATGGCAAAGTACAGCCGGTGGATACCTGACGGAAGCAAAGGATTGGCGCTGGTCGTTTTGGGTTGTATCCATGGTCGTAAGTAAACTCGCACACGCTCACAGAACGCAGCTAACGATGGCTCTTCGTCCAGGGCGGCGTCATCGTCATCGTTGGCTTCCTTTTCATGCGCGAGACGGATGCAAAGGCACTCCTCGAACAAAAGACAAAGAGACTCCGTAAAGAGACGAGCAACCCCAAACTCACGTCTAAGCTCGACCCAGGCCTCACAATCAAGGAACTCTTCCGGGTAGCCACCATCAGACCGGGCAAGATGCTTCTCTTCTCGCCCATCATCTTGTGCCTATCCCTCTACATGGCCATTGTCTACGGATACCTATACCTGCTCTTCACGGCCCTCCCAATGGTGTTCAAGTCGCAATACGGCTTCACAACCGGACAAGTCGGCCTCTCCTACATAGGCTTCGGTATCGGTTCGACGACCGCTTTGGGCATCATTGGAGGAACTTCGGACCGCATAACTCAGCAACTGACCAAGAAAAATGGCGGCGAGGCGAAACCAGAGTATCGTCTTCCTGTCATGGCCTTGGGCTCCGTTCTTGTCCCCGTGGGCTTGTTCATGTTTGGCTGGACTGTCGAGAGCCACAACCACTGGATTTTGCCTATCATCGGGACAAGCTTTGTAGGATTGGGGATGGTTACCGCATTTGTGAGTGTATTGCTGTTAAGCTTCCCAGGAACTCCGCAAACTGACTCCATCCAGATGTCAATCTCAGTCTATCTAGTAGATGCATATACCGCACACGCTGTCTCCGCCATTGCTGCCAGCACTGTCTTCCGCTCTCTTCTAGGAGCACTTCTTCCGCTCGCCGGCCGGAAAATGTTCCATGCATTGGGTCTAGGGTGGGGTTCCTCGCTCTTGGCTTTCATTGCCGTCGTCATGATTCCGATCTCAGGCTTGTTGATGAAGTACGGCGAGAACATTCGTCATTATACGATCTTCAATATGAAGGTCGATTAACTGTTGAGTATGCTTAGCCGGAAACTGGTCAACGGCCGGATATAATAGACTTCGGGGACTTTAGAAGGGATCACTTTCATTTACATAATCATTACTCCACGGGATTTTGGGCTATAGATTTCTGCTCCTCTCAATTTGACAAATCCAAATGAATCGTCACTAAGAATCGGCATGGGGAACTGATCTATGCCCATTCAAGTCTTGGTTCGGCATTGCACATCTTGCTTTCCTTCTCGTTTGCATCGCGATTGAACCGTAACAAGGCAAACGACCGCTGACCAAAAGTGGATCCTTTGACCACGCGGAATAACAAAATCCATAATTCAAATAGGGGCCTTAAGCTAAAATGCCAGCGCCATAGTTTATTCGTGTCTCCTAGATGCATATTGGCCCTGTAAATGTCACGAGCTCTTATTGTGTGAGGCGTCTGATTGGGTGTATGTATGTTTTTAATTGCGTCAGATCCCCGCTCCGAGTCCCTATACATCCTTTATGCAGAAGTAACTAAAAGGATATTGCTTTAGCAGTCACACGCCATGTACACGCCCAGCTACCCAAATACACATCGTAACAACTTCCATTACGGATTTTAGAGTATTGTTAGATTGACCCTCGGGTGGCGGAATAAGGCCCGGATAGGCACAACCCTCTGATTCATCAATAAGAGGGGGCCGGAGGCATGGAGATCAGATATCATCAATATCATCATCTTTAGGCTCCACATCGTATTGAACGCTATTACCCTGATCGAATTGACCATATCGGATCTAACAATTAGCAGTCGAAATTGCGTGAAGATGCTATTTGCGCTACGATCCGTCCGGACGCTCGATCGAATATGAAGACCACGATGTCAGCTAAAATTACCGCATCTATTCAGAGGGTCTATTTTATACTAGGCCCAGTCGGTCTACTTTCTTCACTACTAACTACTATCTTTTGAGGACAACGATGCAGAACTGGATATTCCGATAATAGAACACTCTGTTACTTCGCCTTCTTCTGCCCTAGGTGAGGGCAAAGCGAACAGGGTTGGCGGTCACCCCACCCACGTCGACGCCGACGCCAACAAGCAGCGCAAGACTGAGGTTTAGCGTGCGGAACTCCGCATCTTAGGCCCCTGCCCTACCTATAACTTCTATAATATTACCTATATTTGCTTATAAATGTAATTAAATTTTAGCTAAAGGAGTTCTTGGCCCCGTCTAGAACCCCCCCACCCTTGGAGCTTGGCTAATAAAAGTCGTCTTTAACTCTAACTTGAGCATTCTTGAATCTCCGCGGACTACCAGCTCTCCCCGACGGTGCCCCGATCACCTATTGCAATTGCGCGGCGTAGGGTATGGCCCGGGAAAATGGTGCAAGCCAGCTCCGAGGGTCTGTCATACCTCTGGGAAGTATCGGCGGGGGGGAATCCCACGGGAACTCGGAGTCGATCCTAGTTCCGGGTCCAGAGTTGGGTGAAACGTGTACTAGACGATCTCCTGTAGATGGGATAGATATAAACCTCGCTTTTAGCTTAGAATACTCCTAGGAGATGGTGTTAACATTCTAAACCACCAACAACGAACAATCCCAAGACTCACATATACGCAGCTCTGTGGAACAGTTTGCAACCGGAATAGAGCTGACTTGTAGCCTACAGAAGTACAGACACAATGCCCGCCCCAACTGAATCAGGCCAGGGCGCCACGGTCCCGCTCATCATCAACGGCCAGGCCGTCATCACCGACTCCCTCTTCGACATCATCGGCCCTAGCACCAAGAAACTCTTGCACCGGAGCTCCAACGCCGACACCACGCACGCGCTGGCGGCCATCGACACGGGCGCAAAAGCCTTTGCGTCGTGGAGCCAGACGACGCCCACGCAGAAGCGCACCATCTTCCTCAAGGCCGTCGAGGTGCTGGATAGGCGCACCGACGAGCTCAGGGAGTACTTGATGACCGAGACGGGCAGCGACTACGCCAGTTCTTCGTGGAATGTGCATCTCGGCAGGGAGTGTTTGCTGGATACGGCGAGTCGGATCACGGGTGTCGAGGGACGTATTCCAACGCTGCAGGATCCGACAGCTGGGGCTCTCATTGTCAAAGAGCCGTACGGTGTGGTTCTGGCCATTGCACCTTGGTGGGTTTCCTAACATACAAGCCATGTTATAGCCTGCAAGAGCTAACTCTCCATCATTAGGAACGGTGCCTATATCCTCGGCTTCCGCTCCGTAACCTGGGCCATCGCCGCCGGCAACGCCGTCATCCTCAAGGGCTCAGAGCTCAGCCCGCGAGCGCTCTGGGCCGTGGCCTCGGTAATGCAAGAGGCCGGGCTGCCTGACGGCGTGCTCAACTACATCACCTGCAGCCGCGAAAACGGAGTCAGCGTGACCAAGACGCTCATCGAGAGTCCCGAGGTCAAGAAGATCAACTTCACCGGCAGCTCCGCCGTCGGCCGCATCATCGCCCAGCTGGCCGGTGCCAACCTCAAGCCCGCCCTGATGGAGCTCGGCGGCAAGGCGCCTGCCATTGTGTGCGAAGACGCCGACCTCGACGTTGCTGCCAAGCAGTGCGTCATAGGCGCCTTTATGAACTCGGGCCAGATCTGCATGAGCACGGAGCGCATCCTTGCCCACAAGAGCATCCGCGCCGCGCTCGAGGAGAAGTTGAAGCAAACCGTCGACGCCATGTTCCCAGCAGGCGGCGACGCCCTCGTCCTCGCTACCGACGCCGCCGTGGACAAGAACAAGACCTTAGTCAGGGACGCCGTGTCCAAGGGCGCCAGGCTGGTCTGCGGCGACGTCGACGCGGCCGAGACGACGAGCAGCCGCCTACGGCCCATCATCGTCACCGAGGTGAAGCCTGGCATGGGTATGTACGCCACCGAGTCGTTTGGGCCGACCGTGTCCGTCATTGAGTTCGACACCGAGGAGGAGGCCCTCCGGATCGCAAACGACACCGAGTACGGCCTCAGCTCCTCCGTCTTCTCCAAGGATCTGCGCAGGGCCCTGCGCCTGGCCAGGCGGATTGAGACGGGCGCCGTGCACATCAACCGCACGAGCGTCCAAGACGAGGCTGTCTTGCCGCACGGGGGTGCCAAGTCGAGCGGGTTTGGGAGGTTCAATGCGAGTTTGGAGGAGTGGGTGCGGACCAAGAATATCACGTATGATCTGTGAGCTAGTGTGATGAGGGATCTAACTATTAGGATTGTATTTGTATTAGTTACTATTTTAACCCTAAGTATGGCAGGTTCTATGGAGATAATTTAAGCTTTTTTACCTCAGTCCTATTTAGCTAGCTCTGCCCTACTATAAGGTCACGACCCACCCTTCCGCCCACCCATGTCAGACGCGGTCGCGTAATCTCCTTCATGCAACTCCATCACAACATCACTAATTGACATCTAAATTGACTCAAGTTTTCACCATGAATGCTCCTAAACATGAAGATGAGGTGCTTATGAAAGAAATCCTCGAAAAGGTCCAAGACGGTGGCGCAATTCGCGCTCTCGCAAAGGAGTATGACAGGGGCCGGTCAACAATCCGTGGTCGAAGAGATGGTGCAAAAGATGCACATTCCGCTCAAATTGAAGCCCAAAAATTATCACCACTTCAAGAGGAGCTCTTAGTTAACTACATACTCGAAGAAGAAGCCTTAGGACGCGCTCTGTCGCGACTAGAGATACGCGACGTTGCACATGAGATTATCGACCCTGGCGGTGAAGACAACACCATCGGCCGTCACTGGGTAGAGCGCTTCATCAACCGCCAACCAAGACTCAAGATGAAGGGATCTATATCTATCGAAGCCGCTCGTTCAAATGAGGCTACTCCCGAGAACATACGACCATTCTACGAGACACTCTCGCACGAAGTAGCAGCTAAGGATGTCTCTTCAGACTGTATCTTCAACATGGACCAACACGGCATTACTGAAGGCATGACTAAGGCAGGGAAAGTCGTGGGAACGAGCCTGACTCGCCGCTCGTTCGTCTCAGAGAATGACTGCCGTGAATGGGTCACTATTATAGAGGCAGTCAGTGCAAGAGGGAGACGTCTCAAGCCGTGTGTGGTCTTCACAGGAAACAACTTACAAGGGCAGTGGTTTCCGGAGCATTTTCCTGACTGGGCTTATGACTGCACGCAGACGGGCTTTGCCAACGGCAAGATATGCTTGAAATGGCTCAAGGAGGTGTTTCTTCCGGCTACGAAGCCGGAAAACCCGTCTTCTTGGAGGATCTTGGTCATTGATGGCTTCTATGGTCATATCACGCCCCGATTCCGATTTCAAGCATTATTCCATCGTGTTTAGGTCCTTTATTTACCCCCTCATTCATCACACATCACACAGCCGCTTGATGTTGGTGTATTTAGCCCACTAAAGCGCGAATTTCAACAGCGTGCGAAGCGGTATGCCTCATTTTCAACCACCGCCCCAATTCAAAAACAACGCTTCATCACGACATATAAAGTAGCTCGTGAGAAAGCCCTCACCGAGAGGAACATCCGAAGTGGTTTCAAAGCATCAGGAATATGGCCCATTGATGTGGAAAAGCCGTTAGCACGCGTGGTCATTACCGACCAACTCCCAGCCTCCAAACCAGCGCCCCAAACGCCCAAACGCAAGAGACCTCGGAGAGCAAAGGTCCCCTACACACCTACGAACCGGGCTGAGCTAGATGAGCAGCTAGATTGGGTAGTAGATGAGGTGGAGGACCTTCGTGACCTCGTCCAAGGGATTAAGGCTAAAGCAGGGGATAAGTTTGAGAAGCTTTCTTGCGATTTGGTGCATGAAAAGGCAATATCTTCACGTCAAAGAGACCTCATAGAGTCACAAAGGGCTACAGGCCGTAAAGCAGTCACATACAACCCCAAGGCTGCCTTTCCTACGCGCACAGAGATCATCAATGCCCGACCTAAGCCGAAAGAGAAGTCAGAAGAAAAGCCGCAACGCAAGAGCCGCCGGATTGAGGCAGCACAAAAGGATGAACACCGTTCAACTCAGGACAGCATGATGTATCAATTCCAGACGTAGCATAATTTTATACAATTATTTCGTGGAGAAATGCGGTCTTGAAGTCACAGCCCCATCTGGTGTAAGTGGGCGGAAGGGTGGGTCGTGACCTTAACGGTTATGCTAGACCTGTCACGGCCCAGGTTGGGACCAGGCGGTCACAACCGGCAGAACCATGACTTACCCACTTTTTCCTAACCAATCACTACGATAAGCATATGCACGTCGAACGGGCTCTGTTCGACACAACTCGACATTTGCACGTCGAACGGGCTCTGTTCAACACAGCTCGACACCGTTCGACCGTACCATGCACCCAGTATATATACACATTCATTTAGCACTTTCATAGAGATAGCCTCACCAGCTATCAACACACTTGGTTACACAAAGACTCACTTTTGCACATTATTAGACCGTGACCTACATTGCTCACTACGATGTCCTGATCCACTAGATTATATACCTCACGCCTCGGACCTACCTTACACCCCTAGGATAGACCCGGCCGTCACAAGACCGCTGTACCAGGGGGCAAAAGATTGGTCAGTAATCGCTGTGGTGGCAATCATCTGGGCACATTACTGCACTATAGGGCCTCTATCGCTGTTCGGTGAAATCAAGCCGTAACAGTTAAGCTGCTTATTAAGAAGGGAGCTAGCATTAAAGTTACAGCTGAGGATAGGTGGACGCTATTGCACTTCGCATTACAGAATGGGCACATCGAGGTAGCCAAGCTGCTCATTAAGAAGGGAGCTAGTGTTATAATTACAGATGAGGATGGGTGGACGCCATTGCATTTAGCATTAGAGAATGGACATATCGAGATGGCCAACCTGTTCATTGAGGAGGGAGCTGATATTGCGGTTATAGATAAGGACGGGTGGACGCCATTGCAGTCAGCATCACGGAATAGACACATCGAGGTAGTTAAGCTGCTTATTGAGAAGGGTGCTAGCGTCACAGTTGCAGCTAAAAACGGGCGGAAGTCATTGCATTCGGCATCACAAAATGGACGCATCGAGGTGGTCAAGCTGTTGCTAACAACTCTGTGTGTCGAAACTAGCAAGGCAGACTATCATAGCCGTACGGCGTTATTCTTCGCTTCCAGATTTGGGTGCAACAATGTGTTCAAGCGCTGCTTGCCGATGGGCGAATCGACCCGAGCATCACGGACTGGTACCATTCGACATCGTTATTTGCTGCCGTGAGGAACGGCCACTCCGAAGTGGTAGAGCTTTTACTTGCGGCCGGAGGCATAACCATTGAGGGCCAAGACGGTTTTGGTCGGAGTCTCTTCTGGTGGGCGCGGCGCACTGGTAATCTTCGGGTCCTTCAGCTGCTGGTGCAGCATGCCGAAAGGGCTGGCAGTCCTATACCTGACGACCCTGCTCCTGTTAATGCCACCTCTATTCCGTTTAATCATGAAACCGATTGGTGCGACGCCTGTACACTGAGCATCTGGGAAGGCTGTGGGTATTCGTGCAGAGTGTGCGGCAGCGGGGATTTCGACTTGTGCGTCGAGTGCTTTGATGGAGGGATCCGATGCCGCGACAATTCTCACGTGCTAGTGCCTCGGTGAGCGCCTGGAAGAGTGGGCCGCCTTCTGGACTTTGCTAATGTGTACACCCCATGGCAGCATCCCTAATCCCCTCGACATGTCATAGAGGAGGGTATCTTGTGCTGCTATAGGATGTGCTACGCTAATTACAAAAACACTTTGGATCTATTTCTATTTTGCTCTCTATGCTAATGTGTAAAATGGCTCCGCCAGTCTAAGATGCACTGAACGAGAGATGGCGCCGCTCAAGATTTTAGTCCATGGACCTGCATGGTATGATTCTGAAAGTGCATCTTGTAATCTAGTGACGTATCACAAACCTTGCAGTAAATTTCATTGCCATCCCGCAGATTGGATTTCTAGTAGGATAAGAAACGCTTAAGCATATCTGCGTGGGCAGAACGAGACTTAGGCGAACCCTCCTAAGCTATGCGCTGCCTGAGCTCGAAGTGTATGGATACACGAGAACACAATTGGAGAAGAGGGTCTGTCAGGAACATGTCTAGAAGGTAGTCCGCTAGGATTGAATCAAACCTTTGCAATGCTCTCGCCCGGCCAGCTAAATCTCTCCATCATCTAAGGACCCACCCAGCTTTGTGACTAACCGACGACAAACTTCGGCTCGGACTTGCTGATACGTCATTTGCTGAAAAATAGGGCGGTACACGACCTGGTCGTGAGCAATGCGAGCGAAACTCGACCGGTGTTCCGTTGCTCTGCCGGAACGCTTAATTTCTACCCTGCGACAGAATCGGCCCGCGCTATCGAAGAAACCATACACCTGGCCAGTCAAGTGTCTTGCCCGACCTAGCCAGACTTTCTGGTTCATTATTGCCGTGGGTATCGTCGGTTGGCGTGATGGCCTGGCTCCCTTGTGCTGTGTCGTCTGCGCATCCGTCTGCTCACGGAGGGACTGACCTGCCCGCCTGCCTTTCTTTTTGCGGCTGTCGCGTCGTGGAGAGATATCCAATGTTCGATTCGAGTCGATGGTAGGACATCGGAAAGTAGAAACGGCTGTGTGGTGATAGGCATGTCGTGGAAAGGTGCCGAGGTAGATGACGTCGTCTCCGTCCTCTTCAGTCAGGTGTGAAGGTATCGTACTTGGCTCAACAGAACATCGGTGTAAACGTTGTTGGGGGCTATAGCTCGGTCTCGGGTGCCGTGAGACATGAGTCTTGACAGTGGAACCGGCGACTGGTGGGATATGCATGGTTTGCTGCCGCTGTCGCTTGGGTCCAAGGCGGACCTGAGGCATTCCCGGAATCCTGTTGCCGTTGGACCAGGTTCAGGTTCAGGTTCTATTCCTACTCGGTTTTAGCCACCATTTCTCGGCAGCCATGCCCGGTAAGCGGGGTTTGACCTTGCCGTTGGACCAGTGGAAATGGGATGTGGAATTGAGGGGCCAGAAGAGTCATGTGATCTGTAAGGGTAGAGCGGTGCACGGATCATAAGCGGAGCAACTGAGCTTCTGATCAGTGCTTGCATAGCCTCGGGTCTTGTTTTGGATCCCTCTTACCTGTATGGACTACTCCGTAGAAGGTTCCCTCGGCTCGTCCCGATCGAATCGAGATCTGACCCCATTGCACCAGCCCCCCACGCTATTTCCTCGAGTAGACCCCGCCAACGAAATTTCCCAAGCGAGAGTTTAGTCTACGGCCTGATTCTGGGTCCTTTTGGGACTGAAATTGGTACCTGTTGGGGTTGCGCGGACTAGTTTAGGGGCCGGAGGCAATGCCGTCACTGAGATCAATTGAGTCTAAAAATAGGATCTGGATCCTTCTTCCGAGCTCGCTTGGTTTGTTTTTTTGTCGCGACCAAGCGGGTTGAATCTGGGATCACAGTGGTGGCATGCGGATAATTTGTGCAAAGGGGCCACTCAAACTGGAATTGAAACGTAGTCTTGCCATTTTCGGTAATGCGTTTCATTGAAACATTCTCGAGCGGCCATTCCTGAAACCGAGCAAGAAACGCACTGGCCTCAGAAGGAACAGATCTTGCATGCGATGGTGTTGGACTCAACACGCCGAGTGCCGACATGTCACGCTCCCTCAATGAGTGTGCGAACTGAACCAACTCCTATCTTCAAGTCCGCCGCCTCAGTAGGCGCTATACAGTAGCTTCCTAGTGGATACAATGACTTAAAATCGACATATACGACTCACCGCCAGCTCACTCAGTGAGAAAGGCATAGGCATTAAGCATGCCGATCCCCTAATCTGTCTTTAGCTCACCATCGTCACGTGTAGATCTGCCAGCAGAACCTGCCTCATCTACTTCCGAGTTTTGTCAAGTAGTCGATAGAGACAGCGCCATATATCCATAACGACGTATTGTAGTTAGCTTATGGAAATTCATATATTTAGGCTTTTAATTCAAGGAGAGTGCGCCTGAAGAAACAATACGTGGAGGTATGTCATCTTCCTCAACCTCAACCCGCTTAACTCTAGTAAGGCACTTGATGTCACCGTCACATATAATCAAATTGTATGAATGGCGATAACTAACCTCCGCAAACCAGGGCTTTACATCCGAGGCAGCGCGGAACCTCGATGGACTGACAAGGGTTCATGGGGTTGGGCCCATGAGGATTGCAAATTACACTGGGAGGAATACTATGGCGGCAGGAAGGCTATTCCTTATACTGAGTAGATGGTGTGTCTGAGCACAAATGCACAGCAGAGCACCGCCATAATACATTCCGAAATTATCCTATTCTTCCAACTGTTTCTAGATAATTTGATTGGAAGTGTTCAATCCAAGCAGGTAGGAAACTCTACCTTTACCTGTCAGTCGCTCTACTCTAAAGCAACCGAGCAAGCTCAAGTACAATGGACCAATATTTCCTCCATTCATCCATAAACCCTGGAAGACTGGGGTTCAAGCCCCTTTTACCTTGCATAGTACTTGTGTTATCTGTCCTTGGGAGGTGTGGCAGAATGGTTAGAGGAGGCCGCCAGAGCTGAGGCATAGATTAATGATCACAAGACTAACTCTTGTCGTGCTGATCTGGCGGACCGACAGCACGGAGAGACCGACGGGTCAGGGCAACGCGACATGGTCATGCCAAGCGAGGTGTGGCAGGAATCATGGGGGTGAAGAATCTTTCAGCTGGTTCAGCTGGTTCAGGGTCGGTGGTATGTCTGGTTGTTGTCTTACGCCTAGGGATGTCAGACCGGCTTGCATACAGTAGCACCTTGAGTGCTGAGGATGTTGTCATCAACGGGCTCGGGATGCAAAACAAAATGGCTGTTGGAGCAGGCTTGACCATCTTGCGGGCGCTAACTCGTTGTTGTATCAAGTAGCATCGTCATGTCCGGATCCTTTCCGTATGGGGCAAATATCCCTCTTGTATCTCTACGCTGCCTGGCCAGGCATGGTTATGTGGCCGGGCTGAGATGGCCTCCGTCCAGGTTCGCATCACATGTGTGGCACGCCATATTCACGCAGGTCGCCCTGCTTGACTGGGGAACGTTGTTCACGGCTCGACTCGACTCAAGGGAACATAAATTCACGCCTCCCCCCGTTGCTCTCGATCCTCCCATCCTACCCTTTCCTAGACTTCGTCTTCTGAGCTCTATACCTACAAACAATGTCTTCTCCTATTCCAGGGGACAGCCCCTCTCTATATGAGCGTCCTGAGGGGGAGCAAATACACCTGAAAGACACGCCTCTCGAAAGGTCCAATGCTGGTTTTCCGACGAACACTCCCACCGATCCAAATCCAGTCGTTCCTGGCGATGGAGATAGTCCAGGTTGGCTCTCTACTAGGGATTTACGAAAAAGCTTCTAAATGAAAGTACAGGCCATGTCGGCCGTCGCTGTCACCATCGGTTTTCTAGGAGGGAAGATTGTGGCGAGAAAGGATGGGGGCCTGAGTTTTTCTCACACGGTGAAGACCCTGGGACTCCAATTGAAATGAACAGTGCCACACGCTATGATGCTTTTGCTTCAGGCCCCCAATCCAAGCCCCTTCAAGAGCCTAGTCATGGCACCGGCCCAAATCAGAAACCTCGGGGAAGGCGCAATGCGAGAAAGTCAACTCAACCTCAAAGTTCAGGAAAGGTCCAAAAGAAGAAGTCAAAGAGGCCGCAAAGACATGGCAAAAGCCCAAGAACTACGTCTGGGCGGCCGATTCCACCAGGGATACAGAGGGGGCTTGAGGTCTTCCGGGAAGAACTAAGACTTCTGAAAGAGCAGAACCAGAGGCGGTTAGAGACGAGCCAGGGTAAACCGTCCGAGAAGAACTAGATGTCTTGACTAGAAGTTATGCAACCAAGACCCCTGCCTTTCAGGTCCGCGCCTTGCTAGGTGCACTATGTTGGATGCTACCATCATGTCATTCCTTTATCATATAATTTACCTCAAACGACACTGAAATTCAAACTTTATATAGAAAGCTTCACCCACTGAGAAAGTTCCTTTGAAAGATTTCGTACGAAAGTGTGACTAAGAATAGATAATATAGTGAGTCCTCTCGTACGGGATCTTATACCTTGATTAGATAAGATCTGGAGAATCTTCTGAACCTCTTCGTATGAAAGTTTTCGTCTGAGACTTTTGCTAAAAATAGGGGTTGTTAGACCAAACAGTTTCACGTGAGGATATTCTTTCGAAAAGTTTTATACGAAAAATCTCGATAAAAATAGAAACTAATAGGATCTCTCACATTGATTACCTAAGATCTGGATAATCTTCCGAGAGCCTTCGTACGAAAATCTGCATACGAAAATTTTCTTATGAGACTTTTGCTAAAAATAGATAATTTCCTTGCAGATCGTCATATGAGACTTTGGCTAAAAATAGGGGTAGCTTGGGAACTATACAGTTTCACTGGCATATTCTTTCGAAAATTTTCGTATGAAAATCTCAAGAGGCTAACGAAAGATAGTTACTCCTGTTTGCGTGGACCGTGACGCCTGAAGCACCAGTGGACGGAGCGATCTCAGAGTGGAGTTCTTATCGATAAGCTATCAGATTTTGAGTGGTAAACCGTGGACCAATCATTCCTGGAGGGGTGAGCGTGGTTTAGCACGCTCACCGTTTCAAGGGAACTATCTATGATTCAATAATTGTTTAAGGGTCGATAGAAAATTGAGGAAGAAGAGCTGGCCCTGTCGCCTAGTCAACTTGTTAACTTCGTCCACTTCTTGCCCAAGCCCACATCCACTTCCGTCTGCTCTGCTCCACATTATGTTATTGGACGGCCTTATCCTTTTATGGGAACAAGGTGCTCCTACTGAACCATTCCAAAAAGGCCGCTTATAATTATGTAAGCTCAGCCATGCTTGCGGGGGCCAATAGGCGCGCCACCGGTGGTGTAAATAAGTGTCACGTGTTGCACCACCAGTGGTGCGATTAAGATAATTATGTAAGCATCGCTCAATGTGTAAGCCCATGCTGCGAAGCAAAGCAGATACCGCATACTATGAAAAGATAATATAAACCTAAAGAAATGGAGGTTAAGGATAGGGTTAAGTAAGGGAGAGGGGAAACTTTACTTATAATATTTTAAGTTCATCACTTATTTATGGTTAAAAGAAAAAAGTATGGAAAATTAATAGACTAAGCATCAACTATAATATAGTCTTCAGCCTGGCCGTTATTTAAGTATAAAGCCTGTTGCTCGATAATGTCCTGCTCAACGCTCTTCTAGATCTCTTTCATCTCTCTTCGTCTGTTTGCCAAAGGGTTGCCACCCATCTCCTTAGAGATACGCGCCTCGACCCGGTCATCCTCGGCCTTGCTCCAGTCTAAGTATGCCATCATCTCCTCCTTGGTCCATTCTCTCGACCTTGATGGTGTGATATAGCGCTTCGACATCTGCTTGTAGTCCAGATACCACTTATAATAGGTCTTACTATACCGTTGAGGCAGGCCCATAGCCTTTCGATATTGCTGATTAGTTTTCAACCCCCCTCGGGGCAGCTGGTTATACTATGCCTTCCGTGCTGCAGTATATCGTTGATAAATAGCACTGGGATGATCATAGCGCAACTCTGGCTCTGACTCTGGCTCTGGCTCTGGCTCTGGCTCTGGCTCTGGCTCTGGCTCTGGCTCCAAGGATAGCAATACCGCCCTTGGTGAGTGTGGCTGTAGCTCTGCATCTGAGAGCGACTCTTGTGGCACTATAGGCTGTAAAGTTGAGCTTACTGCTAGTGCTAGCGGAGGTATGATTGGATTGTGATTAGGCGTTGGCATAGAAAGTGGAGTGATTTCTAGCGATGGAGCTAGAGCTGAAGCTATGGTCTCTTGAGATGGTGCTGCAGTTGAAGATAGTATAAGATGTGCGTAGCGTAGCTTGCAGGCATGTGATTTCCTTATGTGACCATACTGATAGCACCTTGTGCATTGGGGAGCTGCTTTAGTCCGTTTAAGCGTCTGTGATGCTTGCTTAATAGCCTTAAATGTAGATGGCTTATGACGAGTGCTAGTCTTTGTAAGTGTTGACCTAGCCGCAACTTAGTCAAACTGTTGGCGAGGCTCTACAAGTATTTAAGGCCTCCCTTCCCGCTGAAGATGCCAATGTGTGTGAAAATGATCCAGCTGAAGAGGCTTCTCTTCTTATATAAGAGACTCAATTATGTGAGAATAAGGGAGACTGAGTGATTCTGTAAACCTTCCTATGTAGGCAGGAAGTGCGTTATCCTGTAAAAGCCGCTTCCTCTGCGCTTTAACCTTGCGCAATGCCTCATGAGAGACCCAGCCTCGTATAACGCTATATAGTCTTCCTGTGAGTTCGATAGGCGTGCGGATTTGCTGCTTTGCCTGATTTACTTGAAGCTTAGCTAACTGGTTCAGAACTGCGCGCTTAATAGACCTCTAAGCCTTAAAGAGATCGAGTTAATTTGTGTTAAGATGAATTTTAACAAGCTGATAGATGCCCTCCCCTCGGGATATAATAACATTCCTGAAGTGAAGATACTGATCAACCTAAGCTTTTATAAGCTTCTCTTTATAAAGTTTAAGCTAAGTCTCGATAATATAGCCCACTTCTCGAGCATGGGCTGGAACATAACGCTCTTTAAGCTGCTGAAGTCTCTCTTCAAATGTCTCCTCGGTTGAAGATGCTATAATTTCATGCCACTTCCCATAGAACCCCTTCCATTCTTGTTGACCTTGAGCGGCGTCGGTATCCTGTGAAAAGCTTAGAAGGCAGTAACGTAGAACTGCCTTATTGGCATACCAAAGGCATAGAAGCGATACTGCAGTTAGGAAGCAGTGGGACACAGCATTCATATAGGCAAGGCAACGATCTATGAGGATGACAGATGGCAGCCTTGCGCCGCATGCTTCATATATCGAGCGCAGCCGATCCAATGCCTAGATATAGTCTGTTTCCTCTTCGCCGCTAAGAAAGGCAAAGGCAATACAGAATGATCGTTAGCAAGCGTTAACGCCGACGATATCTAAAAGAGGCATATTATACTTATTCGTCTTATATATACAGTCTAAGATAAGTAGATCCAGGTATGACTAAAGGTATGCCAATGACTCTAGGTGTATAAATAACATAGCTGTAATACAGCCATCCTTATTAAATCGGATTCAATTCCAGAACCCTTCTTCCTCGAGCTCGTTGGTAAGGGTATGTATAGTGCTTTGACCTTTTTGTAGCTTTCATTTGCCCTATGCAATACAGTTGTATATGTCTTATTGGGTTGCGTTAGATTATGAGTTCTTACGGATATAAGATCTGATCTCTTTTGGCGCTACTCCAGCATTCACAAGGTTATTGACAGTCAACCTATCTGCTTGGGATAGCTTGCGATGAACTAGATGTGCAGATATATTGGTACTTGGCTCATGGTTATGTTAAGAAAATTCACTGCCTCGACGATGCATCAGGCGCCATATTGCCTTACCTAATAACTCCTTTGTAAGAATTGAGAATTGGCATCCTATACGCCGGGTTATAGTTGATCGTTGCCATGCATTTAAAGCCATTGGAGGATCGCCTCCACGATCGCAGACATATGTGACGAGCCGTCGGCTGTTTTGCATTTTCCTTAACTTTCCAGTGACGAACGCATAGCCTCTGGCTGCTGCCTACAAGTTGATTGCAGTGTATAAGGCATCTCGAGAGCTATACTCGCCTTCTGGAGGCAGGCAGTCATCTAGAAACTGTTTCATAGGCGGTGTTGAGAATATGTTAAGTAAGGTGCTTAGGGAAAATAGGCTACGAAGAAGAAAAAGGCTCTTAATTGAAGGGAAAGGGGCTGTTATTACTAGCTATATCACGTATATCCTCACCCCAAGGCCGGCTTACACATTGAGCGATGCTTACATAATTATCTTAATCGCACCACTGGTGGTGCAACACGTGACACTTATTTGCACCACCGGTGGCGCGCCTATTGGCCCCCCATGCTTGCCCCGATGGCACTGTTTCCGACGGAAGCCAGTCTTTTCGTCCACTTCTTGCCATCGTCCAAATGTGTCCTTGGAGGCGGACAACGAGCTCCCACCTCCACGTGGTGTCCGCTGGGAACTCTCAGGGAAATCGTCGACCACAGACTCCCCCAGCCGCACACAACCGTTCGCAGACGCTGTCTTCTCATCGCAGCAGACTTACAGTTACGCATCGTGTACCGCCGATACCACCTTCTCCTGCAACCTCTTGATCACTGACACAAGACATCGACCTCGGGGCGACCGGAAATTGAAGAGCCTCCTCTTTAGTGTGTTAACGCTTTTACCCAGCCATAAACCCCGTCAATGTACGAGATGGCAATGCCCAACCTTACCCCTTTATCAGTATAAAACTTGGTGTCCAGGGTCATGACATGTCTAAGATCGAGACACTCCTCCTTGGTGATTCGGTGGATGTCCAAGAATCCTGCTTTCCAGGTTTCGCTCTCAACCTGCTCGCAATGAAACTCACAATATTGATCTAGGGCCTTGTCTATCGGCTTCGGAATCGTAAGTTCTGCCGCACGCCTCCTCGAAACCATCATGTCATCCATGCTTTCCCCAACGCGGCAGGCCCCGGAGGCCGGATCATGATTCCCTGGGCAAGAACCACTAATCTGAAGATGTAGCACCTCGATTTCTCTGATCAATAGAGTACGTAGAAGTAATCAACGGATCCCTGACTGCAGGTAACGCGACTTGCATGCACAGGTACCATAGGTGTTGCCCTCGGTATGAGTGCCTGGTGCCTCGTGCATACGCGTGCTGGGCTGGGGCTGTGTCGGGCCAATCATGGCGAAATGCACGAAAGAGCTTCTGCCTCCTCGGCGGATGTCTAAGCCACAACTCAGCAACGGTACAGCCTCGTTGGGCACTCACCCCAGTGCCGTTGCCATATCCCCTCTCGACTAAGGAGAGTTTGCGGATTTGGCTCCTTCTAGGTGGCCCGTGCTGCCGGAGCCCATGGTTGATGCCTGAGGTGAGCTACCACACCTGTCGCGCGACTTCGGGGTGAGCCATGCAACTTGAACCAACATTCACATTTCAGAAATCATAACACGGACACGATGAGCAGCGCCAACGCTGCCATGGCGCGTTTTGCCGTAAACTGGCGGCTATTCAAATGCGGATGCCTCCCATGCGCTAACACCATGGCTTTCTCCCTCACTCGCTTCCCTCCGACTGCTGCAAACGATGGCGAGGAAAGAACGAACCGACCTAAAGCTTGTAGCACAACGTGCTAAATCTCGTGGCTGGGAATGTGGCGAGCATGCTGAGCGCGATAAAGAGCGGGGTCGTACATACTTCGACGACAAGACCATATGACAACAGGATCATGTGCTTGGTATCTACTTGGCGTAAGTGCCAGCGGTGTGTCGTCTGTGATGAACTGGAAGCTGATTTACAAAGTTGGTGCCTTGACAGGTCGAATGGCGAAGTGTCCGTCGAAGAATGCGAAGCGAAATACCTGGGCCCTGGGGCGCCGTTGCCAGCAATCCATGAACTGAAAGACTTCTGGAGGTTCTACGCAAGCCAAGCCGACGGCCGTATTGTCCTCTCCGACGGCTGGAGGTCGGAATGCCCTACAGCTACGACCCTTCGAGGGAGAGCGAAGATGTTCAAAGGTGGCTTCATGCGGCAGACGGGCAATGAACTTGATGACGAGGATACAAGAGAGATCAATCGTGTACGGGCCCCGAACCAAAGAATGCATCGAAAACTAATGGAGCGCAGTGGTTGAAAGAGGACTTGCCGTACGAGCAAAGAAAATATGGCGCAAGATATTGTTGCGACATACAAAAGCCGAAATACAATTTCCAGCTGCTGGACCTAGGCCGACTCCTCGACGAAGTATGGGCAGGCCAAGATATCAGACACATCTACGACAGAAACCGGCTTTAGTTTCACCTTTAACTTATTTGGTTTTACCACAGCGGAGCCAGGCGTGGTGCGCAATTGGAGTATGGCGTGCCGTACAAGGTGATTACATCACAACAACCGTCTTTTGTTTCTACTAACAGAATGCGGGACATCCATCTGGTCCTAAGTTCGGATCAGGGCGAGCCTCGGTTTCTCTACAGGCTTGCCCAACGTCACGTCAAAAACAACAAGGACCCTGACAACAGAACGTAGGTACGGTCTTATGTTATTGAGCGAAAACTAACAGTCTGCAGCTTCGGCGACCCTTACATGCAACATCCTGTTCTTCGCTATGATTCTGTGTCTATACTTCTCATGCTTGCTGTCGTTGATGGTGCACTGGACCCAGAAGACCTGACCCAGATGATAGATAATGGCGGAGAGGGCCAAGTGGAGTGGAACGAACGATGTCGCGATCTCGCTGTCTGCCGAAGGGTGGATAAACAGGGAGCTGTCGACGATACTAAGCCGATGACTGATGATGTGTTCATCGAGATGTTCCAAATGTTCCTGATGCAAGCAGGATATTCTTCGGTACCAGGATACCTTCTCGTGCCTGGGTCGATACACATGATCCACCGAGAACTTAGAAAGCAACTAGACGGTAAGAGCCACCTATTGCGCCGACTGGCGCGTTTGATCAAATCTGCTCCTACTAACACCAAACAAGCACGATATACAGAGGTGGAAAGGTCTCAACACTTGACACAGGCCGATAAAGCTGTTTTCGGACAAAGCTACACTGCGGATACCTCGTCTTGTGATGGTTTATCGGCCTTCCTCCGGGAGAAACCGGATCACAGGGCTGTCGAATACTTCCAGGGCCTCACTCAATTCCGACACGACGGTCTTCCAACCCGACTCCCCGCTGCGCTGAAGGATGAAGTAAGTCACAATCCGGAAATTGTGGAATGGGATCGGAAGATAGCGCAAGCTTCCGATGCGAAAACACGAAAATGGGCAAGGCAAAAACGACAGAAAGCCTTGGACAGGTCCCAAAAGCTGGCCATGGAAGGACACCGGCGAGAACGTCTGGCGCAACTGAAGCGGGAGAGGTTGTTGAATGGCCACCATGCGCAGGCACCGAGTTCAGACCCAGATCCCCTACATATGCTCAGGCCCGAGAAGGCCCGAGAAGGCCCGAGAAGGCCCGATTGGCTCAGAAGATGGCAAGCACTTTACCCGCGAGCCGCCAAGACAAGCTTGAGGCGATGCGCGACATGCTGTCATTACTCGCGGCATCGACCGTCTTTTATCTGCCTGGAGAGGAACCCAAGAACGGGCAGTGCCCCTATTGCCCAACGAAGATGGAAAGGTAAGGAGGATACACTTAACTAGCATGGCAAAATGCTAACGTTTTACAGCATCACCAACAAGCGACACAGGTGCAAGCACATTCATGGCTGTCGGAAAAAGGCGGTGGGCCATGAACTTCTTGTTCTACCTTCGAAGCTCAAGTTATGCTATTTCTGTAACTTGTTCTTTACCGGTGATGAATGGGAGGGCCACTGTCGAGATCACCTCTCGGAACCGCTAAAGCACTACGGCTCCATCACTTTCCGGCACACCCTGATTCGCCCTGCCTTCTGTCTGCTCTGCAGGCAGTTAGAGCATCTTTCGCCAGGGACGAGAATGCAATCTTGGAAACGGGATGCCGACGCGATACGCCACATTGAAGAAGCGCACGCGCACGAATGGCCATGGTCATACCTTGAGTGCGACTTTTCAGGTGAGAACGGGGAGGCGTGTTATTATCACCTGCATGATGTCCACAGTTATCAACTTGCCAAGAAGCGCAAGTTTGGAACTCCCTCAAGCGACACTGATGTCTCGCCCTAAGTCAAGTCAGATGACTGGATGTCAGAGTTCATCCGATACTCACCGAGTTCCCCAGAGTTATCAGTAACTGATATTGGCGCGAGCGAGCCATTGCCGTGCATTTCACCCTCTCTGTTGTCAAAGAGCAATGAGCGAGATGACCGCGATGAGCTCTCGGTATCGGAAGAAAAGGCTAAGCGCCTTCGGAAGGAAGCACACTGCGAACCCCGCGTCAGCTGGAAGCCTGAGGGTGAACTTGTTCAGGTCTGGATCTCCCAGAAGGAAGGTGCTAAGGACGAAGGCAATTATATCGACATAACTTGCGACGCCGAGAGTTTGCCAGAGACGCAGCAGGATCTCCAACCCCTCGATGCCTCATCATTGGATCCGTACATCGGCAACTCCGCCATGGCTCCAGCGAAAGATCTTGATCTAGCGTTGACTGCCAGGTCATCGTTGTCATTACTGGAATCTTGCCCTTCAGACACCTTAATGTCGGGCATGCTTGCCGGAAGCCCACAGACCACGGAGTCCTCTCTTGATGAAGACCAGGATGTGGGCTTGTTGGGCCGCTCCAATCTGGACCTTTCTTCAATCGGTCACGCAGCTTTGATGTCTCCTCCGCCTAGCAGAAGCCCGACAGCAACGGTAACAGACATGAATCCGACAAGCTCCGAACCATCTCAGCGTGGTCCGTCACCCCGGCTTGCTACGCCTCCAGTTTTACAGACAATTTCTCCTTGTGCTGCGAGCAACACTGGCTCAACGATGCCAGGCCAAGTTACCCCAGGAGGAAAAAAACGTCGGATCAAAATCATTACGGCGTCATGTAATCGGTCCGAGAATACTGATGACGTTGAGTCCCCACCTCCGCAGAAAAGGTGTCGGATCACCTTGAAGGCAAGACCACGGATCCAAAGCGGGAATGAGCATGCCGGTGATGCTAAAGCTCCTTGGTGGGAAGAGCGTCAGAACAAGCAAACCAAGGTTGCAAAGCCCACCAGTAAGCGGATCATCTTGAACAAACAGACCAAGGGTGCAGAGCCCATGCGGGCCATCTTGGACAAACAAACTCAAGTTGCAAAGCTCACCAAGACGCGCATCATCCTCAAGACTGGTTCACGGAGATTGCACAAGAGATCGCGGATAGGCGGGGATAGCTGAGTGGGAGTTTAGACAAGCCTTGTAAATACACTGCCTACTTATGTCTTATGTTCTTTAACTATAAAGTCCGGCAACTTCCCTTTGCCAGTAATCTTGACTTTATCGGTACTTAGTTCAAAACAGATGTCCTCTCCAACTTTGCTTGTCTGGAGGTAACCTTTTCCACTCGGTCCGACCTTAGGGGCTAGTTTCTTATTAATAAAGCGAAGAAGTTGTCTAATGTAGCGGCTTAACTCCTGTACCTCAACCGGCTGTCCATCGCTCCACTGCTATTGTTGTGCCTCGAAAATATCGCCTGCTGTCGCAGTCTTCAATCCCCGATTCGCCGATGGATGGGGATGGAAAATCCGACCCTGACGAAGGCCAGTTTATCAACCAAGTGTAGGCAAGCGAGAGTGACCTCGTCGTTGAGCTGCCTCGTTCCACCAAGCTTTTGCAGTGATGCCACGCTGAACCTGAAGTCGGTACCCTTGACGACGAGCATGTCATCAACCGAGTCTTGTATCTTCTTATAGAAGGCGTCAAGTTTGACTCTGGTAGATGAACCCGGGTTCACAATCGGTAAGCCTTGGCTCTTTAAGTCGTCACAGAATTTGACTGGGTTCGTCCTGCCTGTCTCACTGGCTCAGCTTGAGCGCAATGGCTTTTGTCATATCTGCTCAATATCCTAGCACGGTCTCTTCTCCACATCCGTAGAACCAACCTTCCAGATCCTAATCAAGCAGTGATGCGCCTGTGCAGAATTGTTAAGAGATCGATCGTGACATGTAGATGCTGAGCATACCTGTGTTGTCCAGGCGAGGACCTCCCTTTCGACTTGAGGCAGAGTGAGTTTTTACGTATTGATGACAATATCGAATGCCCTGGACAGGTTTTTTAGTTAGTATCTAGAAGTCTTGTAAGACGCGTATAATTAAAGATTTAACAATACGTCGAGACCATAAACGCGCCTCAGCCTGATTGTGGGAGGCACGACCAAACCCCCCTTTGAGCTAAGCCACAATACGGACACCACTCGTCTGAACGCGACCATGTTTTCAGGCACCTTGTTACCGACGAAGTCCCTCTCTCGCACCTTGGAGAGAACGATGCCACTCAGCGAAGGGCAGTGCGACAGCTGCACGAAGAGGCTATGCTGCGTGGGAACCGCTTGCCCGCTGACGATCATCGTTCTGGTGCCCGCAGTTCCAGGGCGACGCGTTTCAACCTCTGAACCTTGTAACGCGTAGGATTGGGTCCCGTTGACTGTGGCTGTAATCGGGGCATGCTATTAGGCCAACCTGACTACAATATGTCACGTTGAGTGCGCCACGACGCGCTGGAACGCCCGCAGGTTGGGCTTCGGCCTTTGCATTTTGCTATGAATGAAAGAGGCAGTGGTCTCGGCATGGATGTCTCTCGCCAATTATGTGCCGCAGACGTTCAGCCTGCAGTAACACTGTAGTGGGAGGTGCCTAACTCCGCCACCATCCTCAATGGTGTAGCCTGGTGAAAGCCTGCTCTTCTGCCTGTCCGAAATTTAAGTGATGCTTTACATCCCTTGTCTTGCTTCCCCCCGAGACCACACTGCAATTATGTCGAACCCCCAGGACTTCACAGTAGGCTGGATCTGCGCCCTCACTATTGAGTTTGTCGCTGCCCAGGCTTTCCTCGACGAAGAACACGAAGGCCCTCGAGAAGTCGCCCAGACTGACAACAACAATTATGCCCTGGGCAAGATCGGAAGTCATAATGTTGTGATTGCCGTCTTGCCTGATGGGGAGTATGGTATGACCTCTGCTGCGGCCGTAGCACGAGACATGCTTCACAGCTTCCCAAACATCCGCATCGGACTAATGGTCGATATTGGCGGTGGTGCGCCAGGCCCTAACCATAACATACGTCTCGGCGACATTGTGGTCAGCAGTCGTGACGGCGGGAAAGGCGGGGTGTTCCAATAAGATTTTGGCAAGACAAACCAGAATCAGTCTTTTCAAGAAACAGGATTCTTGGACCAACCGCCAACGGTGCTGCGGACGGCAGTCAGTGCACTCAAGGCTAGGTACGAGTTGAAGGGCCACCAGCTTGACGACAACGTGGACATGGCATTGAAGAAGATCAAGAAGCGAAAGAAGTACTCCCGCCCACTCGCGAGTAGTGACAGACTGTACCGATCTGACATCACACATCCTTCAAGCTCATCTGAAGGCTGCAGTGTGGTGTGCGGCGATCGCCCGGACCATCTGGTAGACCGACCCGAACGGGATGAAGAGGCCGACAACCCAGCAATCCACTACGGACTGATTGCTAGCGCCAACCAACTGATGAAGGATGCGCTTGCGCGGGACAAGTTGGCGGCGGAAAAGGGTGTCCTCTGCTTCGAGATGGAGGCGGCGGGCCTGATGAACCACTTCCCATGTCTGGTGGTACGCGGTATATGCGACTATTCTGATTCTCACAAGAACAAGGAGTGGCAAGGGTTTGCGGCTATGGTGGCGGCGGCGTATGCGAAAGATCTTCTGCGTCAGATTCCGCCCAATAGGGTCGAGGCCGAGAGGAGGATTGACGAGGTTCTGAGTTCCAGTTGGTGACGCGATTCCTCTTTATCGACACCCTCCTAACTGTAGATAGTTGGAATAAAAGTATATCACGTGCAGCAAACGTCGAGCGAAACCAAAGTCATAGTTGAGACGGTCAGATCGAATCAGCATGTGGCCGAGATCGAGCGCTGGCTCTCTCCTCCCAACTCCTCGACCAATGCCAACCATGCAAGACAACTCCGACACGAAGGAACTGGGACGTGGTTCCTCAACAGCCCTGCCTTTACGGAGTGGAAAATTAGATCGCGTCGGCATCTTTGGCTCCACGGGCTGCCAGGGTGTGGCAAGACTGTTCTGAGCACGACGATTCTCGACCATCTTGTGAATATGGACGACCACATTACACTTGATTTCTTCTTCGACGGCAACGACACAACGAAGGGGACAGTGGATGGCATGTTACGCTCGCTTGTCTTCCGACTCTACGGGCTCAGAATCGATTCTTCGAAAAAACTCGACGGTCTATTCCAATCCCATCGTAATGGTAAGGACCAACCTGCGACCAAGACCCTTTTGGACTGTCTCCATGCGATGATGAGGGCCCCGGGAAATATTGTCATTGTACTAGATGCCCTAGACGAGTCCACCACGAGAAATGAACTTCTCAAGTGGATGAAAGACGTCATATCTACGCCCGACCTTGACCACGTCCAGCTGATTGCCACTGGCCGGCCAGAGGCAGAGTTCCAACGTGAGATCCCCCATTTGATTGGCGAGAGCAACTGCCTGTCACTCGACAAGGACGCCATTAACGCCGATATACGCTCCTACGTCATGGAAAGGCTTGAGCAGAGCCCGGAATTTGCTAAGTGGGCTTCGTTCCCATCCATACTCAAGTAGATTCGCGACGACATCGGAGACAAATCCGATGGGATGTAAGTCTTATGCTGACTCCTCTTGGGCAAAGAAATGGCTAATGCCAGATCCAGGTTCAGGTGGGCAGCATGCCAGCTAGACAGCCTTGAGACATGTCTCGACCGCGAAGGCATTGAAACGGCCCTCAAATCTTTGCCGCGAGATCTCAACGAGACGTACGATCGAATATTGCAAAGAATCCCGCCAGAACGCAAGCATAAAGCCATCCGCCTGCTCCAGTTCCTCGTACATGCCGAGCGGCCATTAACACTGAACGAGGCGGTAGATGTAATAGCTGTGCGGATCGACAGCCGACCACGATATTTTGACCCTGAGGATAGGCTACCTTGTCAAAGTGAGATTACAAGATTCTGCCCCAGTTTAGTGTCGATTGTACGCGGTTCGCATTACGGCCGTGACGGGGTAGAGGAACTCCAATTGGCTCATTTCTCGGTTAAGGAGTATCTTCTAAACTATACAGTCCAAGGCTTTTTGGATGCAGAGGCCAGTATTGTCATCACACAGACCTGCTTGACCTACCTTAATTGCTTGGAAGAGGACAGTGTTGCCATCATAAAGTCGCGATTTCCCTTAGTAAGATATGCGGCAAAAGTTTGGATGGGTCACACTGGCCCTGCTGAAGTTTCAAAGGATATTGTTACAGCAGCTGTCAGTTTCTTGGAGAACGATACGTTATTTCGGCAATGGACTCGATTATATCAACCCGATAGCCCATGGAATAACGATCCAGGCAGAACGCAGGCATCTTGCCTGTACTTCGCGTGCTTTGCCGGCCTTACAGAAACCGTCAAAGTCCTATTGTCTAACAATTCGAACGTCAACGCCCAAGGCGGCCGCTACGGCAACGCTCTCTGTGCTGCCTCAGCTGGAGGCCATCGAGAGATTGTGCAACTGCTCTTAGATAAGCAAGCAGACGTCAACGCGCAGGGTGGCGGGTACGGCAACGCTCTTCAAGCTGCCTCAGAAACCGATTTGGGCTAGCATGACAGTCCCATCTTCACCTCCAAAGACACCTCTCTCTACGAAAGCTCCTTTCTCAGAGCCAACGTATCTGTTCTATAAACTCAGTCTACATTGGTATTGATGACAATGTCGGATGCCCTGGGCAGGTTTATCGGGACAGGGTCATCTCTATATGCGATCTGATCGCATGCGCCCATTTTGCAGCCTCCTCCACTCCACATAGTCTTGGCCACGTATTCCTTGCACATACTGGGCAGAATTTGTCGAGATTGACTGTCCAGCCGTTTGATGTTGACGAAGTGAGGGGATTTCCCTTGAAAGGTTCTGATTTATGCAGCAGTGCATCGGGGTCTGGCTGAGGCATGTTGGGCCATAGGGCTCTAAGCATTTCTGTGCCGCAAACCACATGTCAAGAACTGGATATAGCTGAGTAAATGGAGATGTCTCTGGTGTGCAGAAGATACATTGAATGTAGCGACCAATACCTCAGCAGTAAGGTACCGGCGATCGAAAGTAACTTGACCCAAGCACTCACGAAAGACCGACCTGTTGCCGATAAGTTTATATACGTGCACGGTATGTAATTTGTATGATTTACTCGCATCAGCTGAACCAAAATCCAGATCCGCCTCTGATACTTTTGCGCGGGGACATTGGTTCTTATTTTTTGGGCTCGAAACTTGCTTCAGCGGTACGTGTATCTTTTCCGATGGGAACTAAGCGGACTCAGCCTACCCGGAGATTCCCAAAGCGCCATGGACTCACTGAAGGAGTGCAACACCAACGCAGAGCTGTCCAAGAGCATATTTAACGCCGTCGCCCAAGCACCGGAGACTTCGAGGCTCGAGGGTTACAAAGAGGCGGTGACACAAGAGGGCAAGGGAAGGACGGTGGAGGTTTTGGTGATGGGGATGATGAATGACGTATGTGCCTTGGCCCCACGTCACAATATAATAAGGACGAGGAGACCTACGTGAAGGTATTGAAGCTACAGCAGGAGGTCCTTGAAGAGAAGGATCCGATACTCCTCTAACAATGCAAGACCTGGTCGTTGCCTGTAATAGCCGTGGTCGGAGTGACGATTGTAAGAGCTAGTAAGTGTGCCATTCACGGATCGAGGTCGCTACGTTCCTGCTAAGCCGTGCGTTGGCAGCTCGTGCCGGGAGTGACACCGGGGTCCTGCCGTGGGCCAGTGACGTAGGACGCTGACGCTGGCATCATTGGGACGGGTGGGCATACGACGGACCATCCATGGATGTGGTAGACCTTGAGTTCCTGAATACATGAAGTTGCGTTGATGGGTGGCCGTTCCCAAACTAGATAACGAGGACCTACTAGGTTCATTAATCTTCCACCTGAAGTCGCCTGATGATATGGGAGGCAACCTGGGCATTCCTCTCTATAACAGAAATAATACTGCCATGTGCGTTATTCTATCGACCCTATTCAGCCTCCGGGTCATTTGTCCTTCAAGATTTCGGCTGCTCCCTTCAATCGCCAATGACTCTCGCGTGACTCCTCAAACTATCTATTAACCGGAATGAGCATAGCTTTATTCTTCAACGTCAACAGAACTCACGGTCAGGTGCTCCATCCAGGGTGATGGAGTGTGTAGCTTGCGTTCTGATGTGGGAGGTTGTGTCCGATAATAATTCGCGGGTATGGCACTAAATCTTGAAAGATCATATTGTTAACTTGATGCATACACGCTTTATAATGGGGCACATACGGTGAGTAAAATGTCGAGAGTTATGGTAGAAAACCAACGGGACCTTGTCTAGGTCTGCAGCGAGGGACAACCCAGTCTGCTTAGTCGCAGGGCCCGGCTAGCCACCATCGACAGCATCGTCTGGCTCGTGTCGCACCAAGGCGTGAGAACCAGCGCGGCACTTTACGCCAATCTCAGAGCACTCCAGGCAGACATCGAAGTTGCCGCCAGCGCAAATTTCGCAAGAGTAGTACATGCAGCCAACCGGGATG
Source organism: Dactylonectria estremocensis (assembly GCA_020744375.1). Taxonomy (NCBI): domain Eukaryota; kingdom Fungi; phylum Ascomycota; class Sordariomycetes; order Hypocreales; family Nectriaceae; genus Dactylonectria; species Dactylonectria estremocensis. The sequence goes on along the minus strand of JAGMUU010000024.1, from coordinate 376,270 downwards.
CATAATGTACAGACATCACACCAACGTGAGTTCTGATCGAACGTTACCGGACTGCTCTTTATGCCAGTGTCGTCGGCGCTGATTTGGGTGCGTACCCTTTCGGCATGATGGAGGAGAAGATAGTAGAGTTCAAGGTTTCCGCTCCGCCTGGCCCACCAGATTAAAGTTCGGCCAAAGCCATCTTGAGAATCAAGACAGGCATCGTTAGCGGCGAGCAAAAACTCCACCGTCTTGGTATGGCCGTTTCTCGATGCGGCGAATAAAGGTGTTGTACCATACCAGTCCTTGACATTCGACGCGGAAGGATCGTTGGCTAGTAGTACTTGCACCACTTTATGATGTCCCTGCCTGGCGGCGACAAACAATGCTGTGCGACCCTGGCCGTCCTTGGTAGTGGCTTCAATATTAGGATGATCGAGAAGCAGCTTGACCAATTCGACGTGTCCATTCGATGATGCTCCATGGAGCGGCGTCCATCCGTCCTTGATCGCAATAGTGACATCGGCCCCCTTCTCGAGGAGTAGCTTGACCACTTCGACGTGTCCATTCGATGATGCTCTATGGAGCGGTGCCACTCCGTTCTTAGTCGTAACAGTGACGTCAACTCCCTTCTCGAGAAGCAGCTTGACCACTTCGACATATCCATTCGATGATGCTCCATGGAGCGGCGTCCATCCGTCCTTAGTCGCAATAGTGATATCGGCCCCCTTCTCGAGAAGCAGCTTGACCACTTTGATGTGTCCGTTAGCAGAGGCTGTATTTAATAGTGTCCATCCGTCCTTAGTCACAACCGTAATATCGGCCCCCTTCTCGAGGAGCAGCTGAACTACTTCGATATGTCCATTAAATGATGCTCCATAGAGCGGTGCCACTCCGTCCTTAGTCGCAACAGTGATGTCGGCCCCCTTCTCGAGGAGCAGCTTGACTACCTCGACGTGTCCCCTAACAGAGGCTGAGTTCAGCGGCGTCCATCCGTCCTCAGTCGCAACAGTGATATCGGCCCCCTGCTCGAGAAGTAGCTTGACCACTTCAACGTGTCCACTTAATGATGCTCTATGGAGCGGCGTCCGCCCGTTATTGCTTGGGACTGTAATGTCAGCCCCTTTCTCGAGGAGCAGCTTGACCACCTCAACGTGTCCACTATCAGAGGCTGCATTCAATGGCATCCATCCGTCCTTAGCTATGACTGTGGTATTAGCTCCCTTCTCAAGAAGCAGCTTGACCACTTCAACTTGCCCATTCAACGATGCTCCATAGAGAGGCGTCCATCCGTCCTTGGTCGCAATAGTGATATCGGCTTCCTTCTCAAGGAGTAGTTTAACCATGTCAACATGTCCATTCAATGATGCTCCATGCAGCGGTGCCGCTCCGTCCTTGGTCACAACCTTAGCGTCGGCCCCCTTCTCGAGAAGCAGCTGAACTACTTCGATGTGTCCATTGAATGATGCTCCATAGAGCGGTGCCACTCCGTCCTTAGTCGCAACAGTGATATCGGCCCCCTTCTCAAGAAGCAGCTTAACCACTTCGACGTGTCCATTCAATGATGCTCTATAGAGCGGTGTCCATCCATCTTTAGTCGCAATAGTGATGTCAGCCCCCTTCTCGAGAAGTAGCTTGACCACTTCAATGTGTCCATTCGATGATGCTACATGGAGCGGCATCCATCTGTCATTGGTCGCAACAGTGATATCGGCCCCCTTCTCGAGAAGCAGCTGAACCACTTCAACGTGCCCATTCAATGATGCTCCATAGAGCGGTGCCACTCCGTCCTTAGTCGCCACAGTGACATCGGCCCCCTTCTCGAGGAGCAGCTTGACCACTTTGGTGTGTCCATTCAATGACGCTCCATGGAGCGGTGCCACTCCATCCTTAGTCGCAACAGTAATGTCAGCCCCCTTATTAAGGAGCAGTTTGACCACCTCAACGTGTCCATTGCCAGAGGTTGCATTCAATGGTGTCCATCCGTTCTTGGTCGCAACAGTAATATCGGCCCCCTTCTCGAGAAGCAGCTGAACCACTTCAACGTGCCCATTCAATGATGCTCTATGGAGCGGTGCCACTCCGTTCTTAGTCGTAACAGTGACGTCAACTCCCTTCTCGAGAAGCAGCTTGACCACTTCGACGTGTCCATTCAATGACGCTCCATGGAGCGGTGCCACTCCGTCCTTAGTCGCAACAGTGATATCAGCCCCCTTGTTAAGGAGCAGCTTGACTACCTCGACGTGTCCATTCGATGATGCTGTATGTACTGGCGTCCAACTGTTGTGGTTGGCAACCGTGACGTTGGCCTTCGCGTCCAGTAGTGCCTTCACTATAGTCACATTCCCTTTCGCACAGCTAGCTCCAAGAGCCGTTCTTCCTAAACTGCTCTTCTCGTCTGCGTCGTACCTGCGTTCCTTGATAAGATAGATCGCTGTGCCCGTCAACCCGAGTTTCGATGCGTAGTATAGAGGGCTGGGCGGCCTAGTCTCCTTGGCTGGCTCTGCTTTCCTGAATTCTTCGTCATTGTCCTTCACCTCGTCATCATTTGAATCAAACCACTCCCTCCACGAATCCCAGTTGGCATTGGTCCTATCAAACAGGGCATTCGTGAGCCTGATCACATCCGCATCATTTGACAATCCCAAGTTAGCATGGCGATACCATAAACCTGCTGCGTAGTCTCGGAACGACTTCTCGAGAGGGCCCATCTGTTCCTGAAGCGTGCCATGCCAGACTCGCGGAAAATTAATGTAGCGGAGACACAACTTGGCGAGTAGAGTGCTTTCAATCGCTTCGTTGGAAGCCCGTAAGCTCTCGTTAGCCAACAGGCGCTTTCCTTGAGCTGGAATGTTGCAGAGGAGATACTGCTTGACCGAGAAATGCGTCAGGTGGACAGTCCTCAATCCTGCAGAAGGTTCGGAGGGAGTGCTCCGGACCTCTAAGAGCGATCCGCAGAGGTCCATTATTTCGCTGTCGATATAGTCTTCATCGATAGAGTCGGGCAGTTCGTCAATCGGGAGATCATCACAGTCGTCGTCAATGAGCACAGCTTCGGTTATCTCGCAAATCGTTAGAGGTCGTAGAGCAAATGCCGCCCAGCGTAGCAGGGAAACGGCTCTTTTCCTCTCTCGGTGACCTGCTATTTTCTCCCAATTTCGATCGTAGACACGTTCAAGCCCGGTTGGGGTTTCATCGATTGCGGCCTCGAGTTGCTTTTGGTTCTTCCCTCTGCTCAGACAGTCCTCCTGCATCCTCAGCCACAGGAACTGGCCTTCACAGCGGTCGGCCATTCTCCGAGAGATGTCACCCTTGACCGCTTCGTTCTTGTTGTACAGCTTCCTGTCGACAATGCTTCTTGAATACGATGCTGTATCGGCTCGGACGTCTTCGGGCGATATCTTATATTCGGCGAACTCCTCGCCCGTGTTATCCATGAGAGCGTGTCGGATGTCAGGCTCGTCACGGCTGACGAGCATGACCCGGGTGGTCGTATCTGCAACCGCTTGCTTGACCGTCTCGAGACACCTTTCTACGGACTCGCTGCCGGCAACCATCCGGTTCTCGCTCATCGAAGTGCATTCGTCCAGGCCATCCAAGACAAGGGTGCACCCAGGCACGGCCCGGACAAGCTCTCGGAAGAGCTTGACGACGTCCGCTCGCGTCGTGACCTGTTCCTGCTGGGCCTCCCATCTCCCGCGGACCAGGTCGAACGCGCCTTGGTCGCGAGACATGACCTGAGATATCCATGATCGTATCGCCGCAAAGGGGTCTCCGCGGCTCTCGAAGTCGGACGAGAAGAAGAAATGGGCGACGGGCGTCTCCAGCGTGGAGGAGAGGTGTTCGACCACTCTAGCACATAGGATCGTCTTTCCGAACCCGGCAGGTCCGTTAATCCAAAGCAGCTTGGCGGTCCCTGCCGGAAAGTCGGGTGAGAGCCAGTGGAGAAATGCGGGCTGGTCCAGAATCCAGTCGCAGGTGCCGTCCAGCCTCTTCTGGATGGAGTCGTCGTAGAGTTCGTTGGCAGAGTGGCGACCGCGCAGCCAGGCGTGGACTTCACGTCGAGTCTCGGCTTCGCCCGTTAGCTTCGGGACGAGAATGTGGTGGGGTCCGTCATCTTACCTTGGATCTCGCCGTCTATCCGAGCTAGAATCTGCCGAAGCTCGGTAGGCCAAGTATAATGTGAGAATGTTCCTGCAAATCTCGGTTAGAACAGCGCCACAAACGGCACAAGGGCATCAGTACCCCCGGAGTTTGGTCCATGTACCGGCCGTGTAGCCTTCGCGCCGTCAGGAGGAACCAAGTTGTGTAATTGCTGCACGACCCTCCCGAGCAGGTTGACCTGCTCTGTGCGTTCTCCCCTACCGCCTAACGCCCAAGCAAGCTTTCGCCTCTTGGATTCGGATGGTGCGGTGCGGGAAGGTTGGGCCTGGCTGGCGCGAAACAACTCATCTTGAGCAAGCCCGGTACCGGCCAGGAACGGGCGCCGAGAAGCGCCATTTGTGTTGCAAATATTGTCGATGATCAGAAAAAGGTCCCGTACTGCCGAAGATATGTCCGGGTCATCGAGAGCCTGGTGGTGGTCGGTCGACGGCGTCCCTCGGTCGAACCCGACATGCCGGCCCCATTGCTCGAAGCGGAGCTTTTCAGCCTTAAACTGGGTGTCTAGCACCTGAGAATCAGCCCCGAAAGACCTGTAAGACTGCACCTTGTCGACGGCTTCCAAGCAGGAGCTGAAGAGGCCGGCAAGCCCAGCGATCCCAACGGCCAGTCCAACAGGCTCCATGGCTACGTGCTTTGGTTGCTGTGAATGAATCCGGGGCGGGGTGCCTCTTGTTATTGGCTGCCTGGTGAGGCAGCCAGATTTCTTTGCACAGCCACATACGCCAGCCTGCATCATGCGCAGCTTGTCGCCCGCAGCATGCAAGTGCAGCTAATCTGCAGGGAAAGAGGTAGAGCCTGCCGACATCGAACGGATATTCAGACTGCCACGAAGGCACGCGAAAAGGTCATTGACTTCAAAGGCATTCAAGAGGATCTACAGGGGTAAGAGTGCCTCTGAGCAATGATCATCAATAAAACGCTTGGCTAACGCCCGGCCCTGCCTAACCGCCACTCTCCCCAACCGCACTTCCTGTGAGACCGTGCACTTGCTAACTTCATTCAACGGCAAAAGCAGCTCGTAAACCTCTCTGGCTGTCCTTTGATCAAGAATTCTAAACTATGTCCATGATCAGGTTCACCCAGGCGGCCGCAAACGATCTCACAGGGACCCCTCGATGAGCAACGGCGCAGAGGTCACTGAATACGGATGCCATCTCACATCCGGCCTTGCTACTACTCGTCCTCCGCTTGATCATTAAAAATGGCTTGATCGTCGGAAGGGAGTTCAAACTCCTCCCACCCTTGAAGGCACGGATTGACGTAGGATGTGCAGCTCTATCTTGAAGAGAGCAGATACTTCGGCATCCCTATTGAGGCGACTCGTTCGGTCTCTTTACACGATGAGATTTGAAGATTCCGCGGAACTTAGCTGCTAATCGTCCTGGCGCTTTCGATCCACCCGTTGACTTAGTTTCTTTGCTCTCTTTGTTCGTGCTCATCTCTGCTGATCCGGTTAGTCCGCCTTTAGCAATTAATGGAAAGTGGTGACTTGTGTTACCTTCGATGCGTTGTAAGGATTCCATGTTGCGCATGACCAGAGATGATTTAGGATGGTTGGGTCCCAGAGCGGTTTGGAAACCATGTAGGGCCCGCCTATACATCTCCTCTGCCTCCTTGAACTTGCCTTGGACGTTGTAGAGGTTCCCTAAGTTGTTGACTGTATCGAGAGTCGATATGTAATCAGGTCCAAGCGCCTTCTCTCTGCCGTCTAGCGCCCGCTTATACATCTCCTCTGCCTCCTTGAACTTGCCTTGATCCGAGTAGAGGAGACCTAAGTTGTTGACCGTGCTGAGAGTCGATGTGTGATCAGGTCCAAGCGCCTTTTCGTAGCCTTCTAGCGCCCGCTCATACATCTCCTCTGCCTCCTTGAACTTGCCTTGGACGTTGTAGAGGTTCCCTAAGTTGTTAACCGTGTTGAGAGTCGATGTGTGATCAGGTCCAAGCGCCTTTTCGTAGCCTTCTAGCGCCCGCTCATACATCTCCTCTGCCTCCTTGAACTTGCCTTGGTCTAAGTAGAGCATCCCGAGCATATGTAAGGAGTTTATCACCTGTTCATCGCTAATATACAACACACCCGTGTCCGAGGGTGCCTCTCGCATCCATTCTGCGCACCTCTCCGCGTGCGGGAGAAGTCTCTGCTGGAAGACCCAATACTCCTTCGATTCACGCGTCGGCACCGAGGAACCGACCACCACGAGCGCCAGCCTGGCCGACTCGTGTTTCTGCTGGTCGCAATCCAAGAACGACGCCCACCTGTGCACCACCGGGTGCATGGAGTAGCTGCCTGTCAATCCTTGCTGGGTTTCGACCATCGAGTACCGAAGTAGCAGGCCGATAGAGTCTAGGAAGCGCACTTTGTTGCGAGCCATCTCCCTGAGCCAATCGGGCCACGCGCCTATCCCTTCCGCCACTGCCGCCGCTCTGAGTAGACCGTGCCACAGCTGCTTGTTATCGAGAAAGGCCCAGAGTCGCAACAGACTGGCGGCGTCGGTGCTCTTGCTCTCAATCTCCTTAAACGAAACCATCCACGTTGTTGCAATGCTTCCCTGCTCGTAGTCCAGAAGTGGGCGGCTCGACGCATCGCGGGATCCCATCAGCTCGTCCCACTGCTCTTTGTAGATCTGCACGTACGTCGCGACGTCGACACCCTTTTCTCGGAGGTACGAGGCGGCTTGCGCCAGCGCTAGGGGCAGGCCGTCTAGCAGCTCGAGGAGCTGATCATAGTCCGAGCCTAGCACGATGTAAGATTCCATCACGCTACAGTTGACGTATGAGACCACCAAGACTTACCGAGCTCGCTGCCATACCATCTCTTGAAAATAGCCGAGCTGAGGCCTAGATCAACCTTGGCCAACCGTCTGGACTCGCCTAGCTGGGAAAGCCGCGAAAGCCGCGTCGTGACCAGTACTGCCCCGTGGTCGCCGGGCAGGTAGCGTCTGAGATCGTATGCACCCGCCACGCCGCCTTGCTCGTAGTCTTGGTCGACATTGTCGAAGATCAACAGCCAGTCGCCGTTGTCGGGCCGCGCAAGCCACTCCATCACGCTCGCAACGGCGGCATCGAGATCGTCCTTGCCATGCGCCTCGGATTGGTCCCGACCTGTGCTGGGAATTTGCCCTTTAGGAATCCGGTTGACGCAGCCGGCAATGCTCCCTCTGAGGCGGTCCTCTGACCTGCCGTCGAGCCAGAAGACCGAGCTAAACGTAGCCTGGTGGCGCCGGGCGAAATCGATAGCTAGCTGTGTCTTCCCGACGCCGCCGAGTCCGTGCAGCACGAAGACCTTCCTCGTCTGTCGGGAATCCGATCGGCGGGGGAGGAGGTATCTCTCTAGATCGGCAGTGTCAGACGGCCTGTTGACGAAGTTGCTTGACGCGGGGACACCATCTAGGCTAAAGGGTGTCTTGTAGGAGCCGAAGTCTTGCGACCTTGGATTAGCGACACTACGATGGAGGGCAGGAACGTAATATAGGAACGTGCAGAGACTAGGATTAACTAACATTGCTTTCTCGCAAGGCAGTTTGCGCATGCCTTCATCTGTTTAAACACGTCCTGCGACGCGACATACCGGCCGGTTGCCGCCGCAATCTCGCGCTGCTTCCTCGACTCTTCCAGACCAACATGCTCGAGACCACGGACAACGTTGAAGCGGTAATAGCGGCCTTCATCGTCGAGGCTGGATTTGTCGCGACGAAACTGCTCCGCCGTCGTCTCTGTTTCTGTCGCAAGCTTCTTTAGGGTAGCTGCGATGCCTAGGACATCATCACGCACGGGCCTTATGGCGGGTACGCCCGTCCCGATCGACACCAGGCACAGAAGACTGCCGCAGCTGGTCGCCCCAGACATCTTGAGCCTGGTTCCAAAGCGCGTACACGGGATTGTTCGCTCCCAGGGCACCGTCGACGAACTGCTCTTGAAACGGCCCGATTGCGATTGGATCGAAGAAGGTAGTCGCGGCAGACGTAGCGCGACAGGCTTGCCATATCTTGGTGGAGTTACAGAGGTGAGCCAATCCGCGGGGACGGTAGCTCGTTAGGCACACTGTGTCGCCAGTTTCTTTGCTCGTCGCGCATACGAAGCTTATCGGTTAGCCGTGCCGCAAGGAAATGAGGGAGTTGGAAACTTACACTTTGCAAGCTGTGTTGGGGGGATCTTGAAGAAGCGCGTCTTCGCCATGGCCGTTGTCCACCAGGATTTGTTTGACTGCCTGCTCCAGCGCCGCAGTATCGAATCTGCCCTGGAACTGGCCGTTAATCTTGACCCTGTGGCTCTTCTTTTCGAACACCTTGTCGGACAGGGACGTGTAGGCAGTGATGCATTCGTCAATCGTCATTCTCAGGCGCCCCAGCATGATAGCGATCAGGCCGCCGGTGCTGGTGCCGCCGATCATATCGAAGTAGTCGCATGGCTTGGGCGGGGAGTCGGGGTCGATGGTAGACATGAGATTTTGTAGAATCATCAGCGAGGACAGGCCGCGAACTCCGCCGCCGTCAAGGGCAAGTAGGCGAATGTCATTGTCGGGCATGGTGCTTCAGAGAGCCGTCCTGGGCGAGGTTGGCAAGAGGGAAGGAACGTGATCAGGCTGCCCGCGAACTTGGGCGGCTATGGACCTTTTGCTCCCCATGTGGCGCATGCTAGACCGGTTAGCACAGCGGTACGCGGGGATCCACGTATGAATTTGACGGACTCTCAGGCAGGAGGTAAATGCCAAGTTCCTAGTTGATTTTGGTTAATAGACATGCCGAGACAGAAAGGCAGAAAGGCAGAAATGTAGAAATCATATCTGTCGTGCTCGTCGTTTTCCGAAAGTGTAGCAGGCGGGTCATCAGCATTGGGCAAAAGAGCGTAGTCCTAGCCCTCTAGCCTGAGAGTGGAGATGGGAACGTGAGAGACTCAGCCAAGTTCTGCCTAGTTCTGAGTGGATTTCAGCCACGTGACCGAGGCCGTGGCGGAAGCTGGTGAGCCTCGTGGCTTCTACGGGACGGATGTCCTCGGGCGCCAGTAAAGGTTCAAGCTTTGGTCTGTGGGGGCAGGCACATCGACCAAGAGACAATAGTGGACTTCAGGTATACAAAACAGAAGCTCTTTGCTCATGTATGTTGCTCGGTCCAAACGGATGACTGGTATTTGACCTGACACATGCGGTTGAAAGCAGACACCTTGTGCTCTCTGTTCTAGGATGGCTTGAACTCCGGGCTGCTATGTAGCGGTTATGGTGGATACAAGTATGATGACCCCTCCTTTATCGAGATCTGCAGACAACCCTGCTATTATGGCTATTCTTAGATTTGAGAGGCCGAGCGACCCGTCCCGTGCCCACCAATCCGTGACAGGGTTTTAACGATCGCCCTACGCGTGCCACACACTCCAGTCGCCCACGGAGTATCGAGCGATCGAACGCGTCTACGACGCGCTATGCTCCACAGTAGTGCTAGGAGACCGCTGGCCGTGGACATCAACTGGACCAAGCGCCTCCATAGCACAGATTCTTGTGCTCATTTTCACTATCAGCCGTTGCCTCTCTCCCAAAATAGCGATGTACTGTGTCGGGCCAATCATTGTGAACTGCATGAAAGAGCTTTTGCCTCCCCGGCGGATGTCTAAGCCGCAACCTAGCCACGCTGCAGCTACGCTGGGCACTTACATGAGTACCGTTAAATCCCCTCCCCTCCCTCATCATTTAGGGCTGTTGAAGCGCCATCTTGATTCCCTTGAAAACTACTTCCCTGACTATTAGTGCGTTATCGTGTACTATGGCCGAGCCTGGGTCTGAAGTACGAAGAAGTTTGTGAGCTATGCGCGAGAGTCAAACGTGAGATCTTTACTTCGGGATACCACACCTACTGCAGCATGTGAGCTCGCCGTGCATGATAGGCAGTCGGCCTAGTCGATCTAGATCGCATCCTAACCGCTTCGCAGATATATCTGGACGGCGACAAAGCCAGAATGATGCCCGCCCGTTACACAGGGCAGAAAGGCGTGAACCATCAATGTCTTCTACGGAGCATTCCATGGCACCGACTATCTGTCAATGGAGACCTGAGGGCAGGCGTATGTATATACATGGATATCTGTTCTTGTCGATCAGCACGGGAGCCACAGCGAGACTTGCTGTGCTCGCAACAATCACTCACGCTCTGAGCTCTCTCTCTTGCCGCTTCTGGGGAGAAGTTAGCCTCCCATTCTGCCACTGCTCGGCCCTTATCAGACCCCTCTTGAACTCTCCTGTAGCCACACGCTTCCTCCGTCCCCCATGCGAAACAGAGTAGCATACATCAGCTGTGAAGTCACAGCGATGTTGAGTGAATGGCTTCTTGTGTGATGTCTGAAGGAGCCCTGGGCGTCTGGTGAACGCAGAGAGAGCAAGGTTAGATGTTTCTGTGTGAAACCACTGGATTCCGTCTTCCTCTGAGATCAGTCAATAACGCCTGTAGTTGGGGGGGCTAGGACGTGTGATGGACTCTGCGTTAGCACGACACATGTTGTATCTAGCCACAAATGGCTTCACTAGTTTTAATTCTCTGTACATAGGGGTAGATGGATGGGAATGCACACTTTAAAGAAAAACGCAATAACATTCTGTTGGCGCAATTCGCCGTTATCCCAATCGTGACATAAGATCGAAGCAAAGTCATAATAGCATCCAAACTATGAATGGAGGCAGCTTCTACTACCCCGCAGCTCTTTCCTCTCCTTCCTCTCCTTCCTCTCCTTCCTCTCCTCCCTCTCCTTCCTTTCCGTCCTCTCCTTCCTCGTCCATAAACCTTCCACAAACGCGAGCGCCCGCTCGGCGTACCTGATTTACCTCGGTCGATCCTAGCATCACCGCTAGCTCAACTCCACATCTCCATCAGAGCCCAGAGCACTTTCCTCACTTGGGCCGGGTCCACTTGCGTCTGGTTGTTTTCAATAGCGGACAGACGTGCTTCAATAGCGGGCAGATGTTCTTCAATAGTAAACCGAAGTTCTGGATTGATTTGGCGACCTGCCATTTGACTGGTATCAGGTATATCTCCTTCACTATATCCTCCAGTTGCTGGGCCATCCTCGCCATCTAGGGTCCAATCCATGGGGCTAACATCGCTCATGGAATGTACGTCTACCTGACCAGCAGAAGATTCCTCCAGTCCATTTCGATCAGGTTGATCGATGCCAACACCTGTCATCTCAACGTCTGGTGTATCGCCGTCTTCCAAAGAATCTCCCACCTCAGTATTCCTGGATGAACATGACATCTCGACCTCGGGCTTACGACGGGGAAAGAACGACTAGGGTCGACAAATGTTACGGGCGGGATCTGAATAATGCAAAGGTACCGGCTAAGAGATGTCGTCACCTCCAGATCGGGTTTTACGGGTGCTTCAGCATCGTATCAGTGCAGCTCTTCCCTTCCAGCATCATACTTACAGTTACCTTGATGAATAGCAGATGGCGACCTGGTAATGTGTTGAAAAGGGAAAGTGAGACAATTCTCCCCGCAAGATCCGGGAATTAGAAGCGCGTCGCGGCACCTCACGCTATCACGTGCTCCCGGTTAAACGACGGTCCGTTGTTCAGGCATGAAACCATCAAGTTCAAAGTAGCTCGAGGGACGGAAACGGGTGGAAACGTGTAGCAACAGATTGATGGAAATGAGTTCGTAAGGATGGCGTCAAAAGTCCAGCCATAGTTGGTTGAAGTTGACTCATGTAGTGCGAACACCCCCGCATCGGACTGTCGATTACAATCAATCGTGTGGTAACGTTACATATGTTTAACTAAATACGTGCACTAAAAAAGCGTACATCTTTTCTTGCAAGAGCCTGACGAAAGCCGGCTCGACTTGAGTTATCCAATAATCCGAAATTTCCTCCCTCTCCCGGGGTGGGAATGGGGGCAGGGTCGTAAATTGATTGGTCCGGTCATCCCTGATTGGCCCAGACATCACACAGGAGAAAGCCTATCGATCACAGTCTGTGAATGTCTTTGGCAATTAAGCTACGCAATCCGGAGGAATGCTTTTATTGGAGTCACACTCGTATGTCGTCGTGTTGTGAGGTTGAACGGGTGTTTCTCGGACTACAGCGTAGTGAGGTTGCGGCCTAAATAATCGCCGTCATGGGCCCGTCTCTAAAGAATGAGAACTGCAGCTCGTAGGTTGTCATCCTTATACCGAATGTGAACTCGCAGTTGTTGATGGCGAGCTTCTTTATGGTCCCGCTGATGCTGGGTCTGAACGGACTATTCACAATACCGTCCATTGCTGCTGGCGGTTGAGACGCGTCTCGAGGATTGCCTGGTGACCAAGACGTCGACGTCAACAGTTGGAGGGTTTCGATGTCGAATATGTCGATAGTGGCGGTGTGTTTATCGATGTCGAACAAACGCCACGATGCAATCGTTGGGTTGGCCAGATATGTGTAGCCATCCGTCGGCAGTCTGATGTCCCAGAACGAGCCGTCTATCATTGACCTCCTGTCCTCCATGCTATTGCGCACCGATCCCCAGGTCAGGGGGTACGACAAGAAGTCTATCGTCGAGAACCCGGTCGGTCTGGTCACAATCACTCTCATGTCTAGCTCACTACGTGTCCTGAACACAACCGTGTTGCGCGCGACTATCTCCGACTTGCCCCTTGGGTCGGTCGTCATCCTGGTTATTATGCCGTTCAATATGGTCAACAACGATTCGTCAACACCCGGAGGAGACCAGATCACTAGCACAACCGTGGGTACGTCTCGTGTGTAAAGGCCATTCATGTCACGACCGTCGTCTTTACACCTACCACTCCCATGGACCCTGTCATTCAGCTCGACGACACCGGACCCTACGAACACGACGTCGAAGCCCATCTTGGCCATCGTAGTAACGTACTCCATGATCCAACCCAACGTCGCTCTTCTGTTGATGTACGCCTTCTTTTCCATATCGGTCATCTGGTAGCTCATCATCCTTGATAAGATTGTCGCCATTACCGGCCCTGTCATCGAAAGCATATTGTCCCTGAACTCAGGTATCGCATTGAACGCGTACTTGAACATACTGTAGGTCATCGTGTCTGTGCCCTAATCTACGAGGCGATCGTGTCTGAATATTGCAGGTGTTAGCATGTCCTTGCAGAGTCGGTTGCCGCGTAGACCTTGATATGATCACTGGTGGCAAGTCCACTTCCTGAGATGCTTGAAGCTATGTTGGTGGAGATTTCTCTGATTTGAGGATCTCGACCTGTCTAATGAGACTTTGCTGTTCACCCAGCGTTGGGTTCTTAAATGTTGAGCACTATCGTCAGGGCTGGCCATTGTGGACAACCTCCGGCGGGGTACCACCAATGAGGTGTGCCCAGCAACCCAGTCTCAGGCAATAACATGGTGGTTGCCTGGTGGGCGGTGGTGCTGGAATTTGGTAGGGCACCCGGAACAGTAGCGGGGCATAGGGATGCGGGGGACAGGGGCGAGATTGCGGGCACGCCATGTCCTAGAACACCGTTGTTAGAAAACAGCATCCAGCAACATCGAACCAACACTATTATTTCAGAAATTTGGCAGACACCCTGTTCGTAGCAACGCCGCCATTTCATAAATGTAGCAGACATCCTGTCTGTGGGAATGTCATCATTTCAACAGACATCTTTTCTACGGGCCCTGTATGCTATGGGACTGTATTAATACTATACAATATCCTTTACACAGCTCGGTCTAACAAAAGAAAAGAAAACTATTCTGCAATGAATGCTCGTTCATATAAATTAATTATCAAGGACCCTGGACTAGCAACGAAGCTAGAGCAGATGGCTTTCCCTCTCGCCCCCTTAGTTGAGGTGCAACATGGCACTGTCCACCCCGCATTCCCGAGGACCGTACTTCTGTTCTGGCTTCTCACGAATGAGCAGCTCGAGTCTCTGGCCGAATTCTATCACCAAAGAACCCCCAACGAGTTCACCAATCTCTATCCACACCCTATCAGGGACTGGAACCCCGACATGGCGATTGAAGAGAAGCAGCGCAAGGTAGGGGAGTTTATTGGTATCCGATTTTGCGACTCGCGCACACTGAAGACAGATGAGGATATTATGGCAGAGGTTCGGCAAGCAGCGGAGAAGAAGATATGGAGAAAGTTTTATTGATACATAACGATGACGGTTCAGCTTCCATGGACCGTTCCAAAGTAGCATGTATCCCAGTCTTAGAGGGAAATTTAAGATCTGGGAGGGTTTAGGTTGATTGCTTGCTGGTCTCGTTAGCCTCAGCCCGGCGTGCTGCCCTGATCTATGTGTACTGTGTACATTTCTTAATAAACTCCGGAATAATATTTTGCCGTCATACACTATCGATAAGGCCAAGTAGCAATGTGCATCGTCCACAAATAGCACCTAAGTTATCTAAGATCCAGCGAATCAAGCTCCAGAATGTCATCATAATTAAATTACAAGGTGAGGAATTTATTAAAGACAAAGACATAGCCAAAACGAGTGTTCCCTGCATCCACTGCCGTCAGCCGTGCTGCCGCATACCACCTCGCGCAGGCAATATCAGGTCTAAAGCGACGCTAGGGCAGAAAGCGCATGAAGGGCTTGAGGAACATCTGCCCATTGGCCAGACGAGATCCAGATCCCTTCGCTCCGTGACGAAGATCTCCCGACCGGGGACGAACTGGTAGTGGAGCGGATACAGCGGCATGGGCCACCCCGCGACCCAGAGTCAGCTGTGAATGTAGGCCGGCCGCTCCAGGTCGAGCTCCCCCTCAATGCAGATCGTGACTCGACGACCCGCAGCGGCCAAGTCACGAAGCTCTGTGCGGTACGATGCAGGCAAGGCTGGTCGTGACCGTGTCGCGACGCGTCGGCGCCATGCTGCTCTCGTCCTCGACTGGCTGGGATGGAGAACTGAGAACTCTATTGACGGTTTTGTTAGCCCGAAAACGTCGGCGATGGAGAAGCACGAACCCGAGCACTCGACTCTGCTGCCTGGAGAATTTGCCTATAAGCAAGTCCCTTGAAGAGATGAGACGCAACAAGAGCGCATGATTGGTGAAGAGCGTGTGATGCCGCCCTGCCGTACAGCATGAGAACGATATTATTGGGCGAGAGGTGCCCATTCAATTGCGAGTAAGCGCCTGTGGCTGAGGGAGTCAGATGACCGAACTTGCTTCTGCCCAATATTGCCCAACCGCTTTTTGTTTGAGCCATGGTCGCGGTGTCGTGGCTTCTTTCATAACCGTTGTTCTTTTTGGTGCACTGTACGCTCTGTCAATTGAACTTCGGCGCAGATCCTATAACCCCACTGAACCCCCGCGATTGGAGAGGACAAGTTGCG
Organism: Dactylonectria estremocensis; assembly: GCA_020744375.1. Classification (NCBI taxonomy): domain Eukaryota; kingdom Fungi; phylum Ascomycota; class Sordariomycetes; order Hypocreales; family Nectriaceae; genus Dactylonectria; species Dactylonectria estremocensis. Next base: position 360,839 of record JAGMUU010000024.1, on the reverse strand, counting down.
CTGTCAGGTTGGTTGTTATGCTTGGCGATCACAGCGATCTGCATGCGGATCCAACTCGTCTAGGTGGAGGCAAGTGATCTTTCTGAGAAGCCTCGGTGACCAAACACTAATCGTCCTTCGTAGCTCACCTTGTCTCTGGATCATCCTGCGAGCGAACATGTCTCAACCTAACGACTACACAATTGGCTGGATATGCGCCATAAGAACAGAATACGTTGCTGCACGAGCATTTCTCGACGAGGAACATAAAGGACCAGGAGCTGTGTCGCCCAATGACAACAACGCTTATACACTGGGCAAAATAGGGGAACACAATGTCGTCATTGCTGTCTTACCCGACGGCCAGTACGGCATATCCTCTGCTGCAAGTGTGGCAAGAGACATGATGCACAGCTTTCCTAATATTAGAGTTGGTCTGATGGTCGGCATTGGGGGCGGTGCGCCAAGCAAAAAGCATGACATCCGTCTGGGCGACATTGTGGTCAGCGCTCCTCGAGAGGGGAAAGGGGGCGTGTTCCAGTACGACTTTGGCAAAACCATTCAAGATCAGAGCTTCAGGCCAACTGGGTTTCTCAATCAACCTCCAGCTGTCCTGCTTACAGCGGTGACTGTAATTAGCGGCCAGTACGAGAGCGATGGCCACAGTCTTGAAGAGGAGGTAACCGACATTCTCCGAAAGAAGCCAAGACTGCGGAACAAGTACAGCCGGCCAGACCCAAGCAGTGACAGGCTGTATCAGTCCGAAGTCGTGCATCCCGCAGATAGCGACTCAAGCTGCGTGGCAGCCTGTGGTGCTGATCTATCAAAGCTGATACTGCGATCCGAACGGACTCAAGACGAGGATAATCCGACAATCCACTACGGCGTTATTGCCTCGGGAAACCAACTGATGAAGGATGCGTCGGTCAGGGATAAGCTTGCCACAGAAGAAAACATTCTATGCTTTGAAATGGAAGCCGCGGGGTTGATGAACCACTTTCCTTGCCTAGTTATCCGCGGCATATGCGACTACTCGGATTCCCACAAGAACAAGGAGTGGCAGGGCTATGCGGCAATGGTGGCTGCTGCATACGCGAAGGATCTTCTCTGCCGAATAGCTCCAAATAGGGTTGAAGCTGAAAAGAAGATCGGCGATATTCTATCTGGTAATTCCAAGGCTTAGAATCATACTATTAATATATGTTAATCCTATGTACAGGCCTCCAAGAAGTTGCAGAAGAGCACCGAGACATTGCAAAGGAGCAGCTCCAAGCCCAGAAAGATCTAGCCAAGGAGAGGCTGTCTAAAGAAGAACAAAAGTGTCACCAGCTGTTCCACCTCACAACCGGCAACAGGGACGCCACATACGAGTGGTATAAAGACCGAGTGGAAGAAAGGGTTGAAGACACGTGTATGTGGTTCCTCAAGCACGAACACTTCCAGACGTGGTTGAACCAAGAGTCTGGCCCCCTGCTAGTCTCGGCGGATCCTGGATGTGGAAAGTCGGTGCTAGCCAAGTACCTGATCGACCACGGCCTGCCACGATCGACAACCATCTGCTACTTCTTCTTCAAAGACCAAGACCAGAACACCGTCCGGCAAGCACTTTGCGCACTGCTTCACCAACTCTTCTCTCAGAAGCCGTCTCTAATCAAACATGCCATGCCACAATTCCGTAAGGATGGGCAAAGTTTAATCAACTCTACAGAATCGCTCTGGAAGGTTCTACGAAACGCTATAAATGATCCCCAGGCAGGAGCTGTAATCATGGTCCTTGATGCCCTGGACGAATGTGCCGAATCAGAGTTTACGGACCTCATGCGGAATGTGGAGAGCCAATTCCGCAGCGACCAGTCGGGCTATGGCAAGTTGAAGTATCTTCTAACGTGCCGCCCGTATGACCAGATTGTGTCCAAGTTCCGCGGCCTATTGGACGCTTTTCCAAATATCCGTATACCAGGAGAGGAAGAGTCAGAGACGATCAGCCGGGAAGTGAATCACGTCATTACGCGCCGGATCAATCAGCTGTCGACGAAGAAGCGCCTCTCACCCCAAATCAAGAGCCACCTAGAGAATAGACTACAGGAGACTACCCACCGCACTTATCTCTGGGTATACCTTGTGTTTGACTATTTGGAGAAAGAATACTTTAAAAAGACAGTAAAGGGGGTCGAGTCCACCATTGGAACACTTCCGAGAAGTATCAATGAGGCATATGAGCAAATTCTTAACAAGTCGAAGGAACATGCAATGGCTCGGAAGGCCTTGAGTATCATCCTTGCTGCGAGTCGGCCGCTAACAGTTTCGGAAATGAACGTTGCCGTGAATATAGACGCCACATCACAGTCTATTCACGACCTCGACTTAGAGGACGAAGAGGACTTCAAGTTGAGTCTCAGATCTTGGTGTGGATTGTTCGTCTCAATCCATCATGGCAAGATTTATTTCCTTCATCAAACTGCTCGCGAGTTTCTCCTCGCAGATTTGGCATCACCCACAACTATTTCATCAGAGCTGCGCTGGCATCACTCCATCACTACCCAAGACGCACACGCCGTTCTTGCAGAGCTCTGCGTGCGCTATCTGGACTTCTTCAACTCCAACCTTAATCTACCGACAGATGCGAATAGGGAAGCCAGTCACTCTGTCGATAGCCACGCCTTCTTAGATTACTCAGCCAAAGCTTGGGGCGCTCACTTCCGCGAGGCTGGTATCATCGATGACGCCGCCATTATACCTTTTGCTCTGAGAATTTATAATCCGGCTTCGAAGAGCTACTCGGCATGGTTTAGAATCTATTGGGAGACTACACATATGAGGACTACCGATTTTACAGATCTCATGCTAGCGTCGTACTATGGCCATCGTGTCGTTGTTAAGCTACTTCTTGAAAAGGGTGCCGAGGTCGAGGCTAAGGACGGAGATGGTCGGACGCCGCTAACGTGGGCCGCCGAGAACGGGCACGAGGCCATCGTCAAGCTGCTGCTTAAGGGCGCCAACGTCGAAGCCAAGGCCAAAGATGGTCGGACGCCGCTATCGCGGGCCGCCACGAAGGGGCACGAGGCCATCGTCAAACTGCTGCTCGAGAAGGGCGCTGACGTCGAGTGCACGGACGGATATGGTCGGACGCCGCTAACGTGGGCCGCCACGAAGGGGCACGAGGCCATCGTCAAGCTGCTGCTCGAGAAGGGCGCCGACGTCGAGGCCAAATATGGTCGGACGCCGCTATGGTCGGCCGCTTGGGATGGACACGAGGCTATCGTCAAGCTGCTGCTTGAGAAGGGCGCCGACGTCGAGGCCAAGGACGATTATAATGGTCGGACGCCGCTATTGTGGGCCGCCGAGAACGGGCACGAGGCTATCGTCAAGCTGCTGCTTGAGAAGGGCGCCGAGGTCGAGGCTAAGGACGGATATGGTCGGACGCCGCTAACGTGGGCCGCCGAGAACGGGCACGAGGCTATCGTCAAGCTGCTGCTCGAGAAGGGCGCCAACGTCGAAGCCAAGGCCAAAGATGGTCAGACGCCGCTATCGCGGGCCGCCAGGGACGGGCACGAGGCTATCGTCAAGCTGCTGCTTGAGAAGGGCGCCAACGTCGAGGCTAAGGACGGAGATCGTCAGACGCCCCTATCGTTAGCTGCCACGAAGGGGCACGAGGCTATCGTCAAGCTGCTGCTCGAGAAGGGCGCCGACGTCGAGGCCAAGGCCGAATATGGTCGGACGCCGCTATCGTTAGCTGCCACGAAGGGGCACGAGGCTATCGTCAAGCTGCTGCTCGAGAAGGGCGCCGACGTCGAGGCCAAGGCCGAATATGGTCGGACGCCGCTCTCGCAAGCCGCGGCGAGTGGGCGCGAGGCCAGCGTTAAGCTGCTGCTTGAGAAGGGCGCCGACGTCGAGGCCAAGGACAAAGATGGTCAGACGCCGCTATCGTTAGCCGCCACGTTTAAGCGCGAGGCCATCGTCAAGCTGCTGCTCGAGAAGGGCGCCGACGTCGAGTGCACGGACGGATATGGTCGGACGCCGCTATCGCGGGCCGCCATGTTTGTGCGCGAGGCCAGCGTTAAGCTGCTGCTTGAGAAGGGCGCCGACGTCGAGGCCAAGGACAAATATGGTCAGACGCCGCTATCGTTAGCCGCCACGTTTGGGCACGAGGCCATCGTTAAGCTGCTGCTTGAGAAGGGCGCCGACGTCGAGGCCAAGGACAAATATAGTCAGACGCCGCTATCGTTAGCTGCCACGAAGGGGCACGAGGCTATCGTCAAGCTGCTGCTCGAGAAGGGCGCCAACGTCGAAGCCAAGGCCAAAGATGGTCGGACGCCGCTATCGCGGGCCGCCAGGGACGGGCACGAGGCTATCGTCAAGCTGCTGCTTGAGAAGGGCGCCAACGTCGAGGCTAAGGACGGAGATGGTCAGACGCCCCTATCGTTAGCCGCCCTGTATGGGCGCGAGGCCATCATCAAGCTGCTTCAACGAAAATCTCGATAACTACAAGATACAAGGCCATACTCTTCCCCCCTTTCGGAAAATAGTACTTGCATAGCCTGTTATAAGCAATAAGAGCCTCCAATATTCTGATCTTACCTTTCTGAACCTATTCCTACTATGGATGGTGAAGCAGTGCTTACTCCCTTCCTTACCTTATGTCAGACTATCTGGGCTTGGACCTGGTAGCTATGGCAGTTATACACACACAGTCTAATTTTTAATAACTTTGTTAGAGGTGGGTAGAAGGGCTCCAGGTTCATTTATAGCTGTGATTTCTTAGCTTCACGTGTGAGTGTTGCCGCACAGGCATCGGGCTGATTTTGGCAGCGCGTGATATGTGTGCATGAAGTCACATGCAAAGCGAGTCGGGGACTGCGATTTAGCTCATCACATACATTATCCACTCTGGAACACGTTTAAGGTGATTAAACATAGTATACACGAAGTGTGTGGGGGTAGTCTAGGGTTGGGGTTGCATGCTGAGACTCCTCGCTATCGGAAGTTGAAAGATCACAGTTCTGAGAATCGCTCGCATCGTCACTTGGCCAGTCATTTACAGTTCTCATTCTGATTCACTTTAGCTTCCCTAACCTCAATCGCGAATGCAGGCTGTACACTGTGCACATGTAAAGTGTGTTGTCGCATATCCAATTACCCCTCCCCCAGGTACGTTCTGATGGAAGAGGTTTGACCATCCATTCTGGGTCTCCGGCCATGCAAAAAACTTAAATGGCGCACATCTATTTACCTTTCTGCCAATTACTCCTTGATAGAATGGTACCCAACCCAGTGCCTCTTGCCATGCTAATCCATGTATATATCCATTGAATGAAAGGCTGCAGCAAGAGTTAGTACTGCTCTTACCAAGCCACTCAGTACATTTACTTGGATAGCCGACAAATAACGCCAGGCTCAACAAATAGCGAACCTATATGGCCAGCCAGATTGGGGCCAAGCTGAGAGCATGTGTAGTTAAGCTTCGGGTAATACACAAAGCAAGGGGGCCCCCAGTTCTCCTCGCGGCAGAAGTAGACCTTGGGAGCAGCTGTCAATACCAGAATTTGGAGGTGAGGGGAGCCTTACCATCCCATCATGACGCTTATCCGGATTGTATTCAGTAGGCGTAGTCCCCAGGCGAGCCTTTAGCTCCTCAGGAGCTATCAGCTCATGCGGAGTGATGTCTATTGAGGTGAACAGACATGATTGGAAGAGAAGAGAAATGAGTAGGGCAACATAGGCGAGTTTCATGTTTTTAGTTATTTAGATTATGACTTGGTAGTACTCAATTGAATATTTACTGGATTCTTAAATACTTTTTCCATGTGTTGAGCACCAGCCAATTAACAGGAGCTTCTAGAGAGGGAATAAATACTGAAACCTGATTTAACAAACTGTACTAAACTAGAATTAGATATAATTAGATAGCCAATAGGGGTGGTGATGCACTCTGAAAGCTGACTGACAACAATAGGCTGAATCTTAGCGCTACTGGGGACCTCGGAAAGGTAAGGATTGGTCTTTTACTCGCCATCCACCTTAAGCGCCCAAAACAAAACCACAGATCTTAATCAAGAAAACAGAGCTTAGTTTGACAAAGGGAAATGTTTAAAGGTTGATCTCTACCGCTAAAAATGAGGCGTCTTTTGCAGAATCTTACTAATAACATGTCTAAGCCAAGCAACGTCGATCGAAGTCAATAGAGGACCAAGTGTCGGCAGCGGCTAGCGGAGCATATCAGTACGAGTCCACGTAGACCTACACAGAGCAATGCTAAACTCATCAGATGATAGCTTGGACCTTACAATAGACCCAGCAGATGTCCGTCTGATACCGAGCGAAGAAGATCCCTATCGATGGAAATGGAGTTCTGAGAAGGAGTATCTTTTCGAAAAACATCTCAGTAAGCTCTCCGTCGGACCGCTTATGGAGCTTTGCAAAGGAGTGGGCACGTCTTTTCAGGCGGTACGCCCGTCGGTAGAGGTCGGCAAGAAGCCTTGGAACGAAACACAAGATCTCAGAGATGAAATCTCCAAACTCAAGGAGGAAAGATCTGAGATCATGCAGCTCGCAAAAAAGGAAAGATCTGAGACAATGCTCGCAAAAAGGCACAGCGGAAAGTACAAGCGGGAGTACTGCGAACTGAGGCGGAGGTACCATAAGCAACAACAGCTACTTGCCAGATATAAAGGCCTGATGACGGACTTGCTAAGGGACAGTGAATCTATTGAATCACCTTCGCTACCCCGCCGCTACGATAAGTATTGAATTGATTGTGTAGTAGAGGATGGGTAAATTCCTGGTCTTAGTCTCTACTGATGCTTTAAGACTTGTCTCGTGCCTGCAAAAGTCACAGTTGAATAAGAGTCATGTGTGTATGCCAAAATGAACTGCGAAACTTTACAGATATGGAAAAAGCTACGGAGATAGGAGGAAGTAGTCCGTCATGTGCTTAGAGAAGGCGAGCAGTGACCCTGGGGTTTCGTCTTGGCCCATAGCTGCTCAGCTGTGCCAATCCATCCACAACGCTTCTCTCTTATCCGTTCGTCTTTTGCTCTCCTACGCTTAGCATAGCGTTCCCATCTTTTTCTTCTCTCGTTCCTATCCGCCCTCACGCGACTTCCAGACGAAATCACAATGTCAGTATTGGCATTGATGTTGATCGCGACTCCTACTTCAATAACGCCATGATAGTCTTCAGGGTAGTCGGCATCGTCTGCCTCCATACCATCGCCCATATTGTGGGAGGTGGACTGAGGGTTCAAGTCTTAGGAATCCGAGCCTGAGTAAAGGAGTTTGTCATCGTGATGCTTGAAGTACCAATGTCAAGCTACTGTTGCTTGTACGTGGTGCAAAGATGCTCGTACCGGCGCTGAACCATGGTTGACTGGGTACGAGGAAGGGGATGTGGAAGGAAGATAGGCTTGTAATGCCTTGATTCCTTGCACACGTTCCGCAGCGGTGCCAGAGTTGCGTTTTCTGTTTTCTTGGTTAAAGAAGGCGAGCATCATGCTTTCAGATGTGTGGAGTCAGCTTTCTGCCTTCCATTTCACGCTCAATACATAGTACGTTCATCTCAAATCCTCCAGCCGATTGATGTTGACTGCCTTAAACCACCCAAAGTGGCATATGGGCGGCTACTTGAGCGTTTGATGAGGTTGCAGATTACCCATCACCAGGCTCGACTTCCTAGCCGTATTCTATGTAGGATTTGATAATGCAATAATAGGAAAAGAAACATTGAGGGAGGTTTCTGGGGCATTGGGCTTGCTCTTCATGATCTAGAAGGTGTAGTTTCTCGGTTGGACTTGCAGTTACGCCCCCCATCGCCTGTTGATGGAGGTCTTAACCTCCCTGAATTCTGGGTTCCTCAGACGCCAAATGACCCAATTGAGGCACCCCACAAACTGATTTTGTTAAAAGTTGAATCTACTATCCCTAAGGGAGCTTTCCAAGGCCACAATGCACCAGATGACATTATTGGAGGCTGAGATCGATACACTTCGACAGGCGACTTCGACACTTGACAAACCACGCCGAGCCAGAAAATCACGTCTCCGACATGGAGGGAACATCACTCTAGCTGAGGGATAAGAGCTACGAGACTAGAGAGATTTGAACAGCAGATAAGGCAGGAAACGTGGAAAAGGGGTGGTAGAAAGATGTTCACTGAGACGAGGCAACCGTGCTGTGGAACATGCGGCAACATAGGCATGATGCACGCACATGCAAGAAAGATGTACAGAGAAAGAGTGGTAATGGCTGCTGGCGCTAGTGCTACGGAAGATGACCTTTGGCTAAGCTGGTGATAGACAATCTCTTAAGGAGACTTAGACTGGTGAAGTGTCCACTGCTACCTATTCCTATGTTCGGGGGACTGTAGTGGGAGCGGGAGCAGAAATGGGAGCCATGGACATGGCCCCTGGAGGCTGGTACGCTTCAGTGATGGGACTCTGGGCCGCAGTAGCCTTCACCTCCTTCTCCTGTTGGGTAGGAGCGCAGCAGCTACACCAGTAACTGGTATAGCAGTCGCTCATGCCGTTGTCCTTGATCCCGAATTGTTCACGGATCTGTCTTCGCTTCATCAGAGTGTAGCTGTTTGTGATAAGTCAGAGTGCGTGAAATCAATGGAAACAACATTGGTATTTACATCCAACCACAGCCAGTCATACACTGGATAGTGCAGAAGATCATGCAATCACAGTTGCAACTCTCAGCCGTCTCCATTGTTGGGTCACGTATGCGGTCCGAGGTTTGTCCAAGCACTATATCATCTCACGTTAGCTTCTCGTCGGAGGTATCGCTACTTCCTGGCCGGCGTAGCCATCTTTTCTTTTCCAGGAAGAATGGAATCGGGCCCTAGCTCAAGGGACAAACTCACATATGCAAGGCATATAGGTGCCGAGTAAGTCGGTGTTACAAGGACCATAGCTGTAGAGGTCATTGGACCACTCTTTTTTCTGGAGGTCGAGCCCCTGAGAGTTTTGATGTGCCATCTTGATTAACCCGATCAAACAATTCTAGGCGATCTGAGAGACCTGGAAGAGGCAGACACGGAAAGAAACTGGAGTGAAGTAACAGCGAGATGATAGATAGGCTTTCTCTGACTTTCAAGCAAAGGATCTTAATCCTCACTAGAAAATGGGTGGAAAAGCGAGAAAATGAGGTCTCCTGATGGATATGCAAGGAGCAGCGTAAATTCTAGCCGTTCATGTTATGCTTGGAAAGTTGCCGCTATATTATTCTGATATGTAGTGTCCTCAGCTGGATCGGGTGTAAGTCACATGTCTTGTCAGCAAGACATAAAAAGGTCAGGGCAAGACACTACATCCCTATGACTAATAGCAGACGATGCGCCAGGTGGTGAAGACAACACACCCCTATGGCTAATAGGAGACAACACACGCCACGGTCAACATGCGGCCAATATAAAATAAAACACCCTACGTTCAGAAAGCACGCCCCTGTGGCCAAGAGCAGATAGCACGCGCAGTAGTCAATAACAGACAACACCCCCCGTGGTGAATAGAGCACGCCTCTATGGCCAATAGCAGATAGTGCGCGCGGTGGCCAATAAGAGACAACACCCCTGTGGTGGAGAGAGCACGCCCTGTGGTGATGACAACACGCCCCCCTCATGGGCCATGGCATTGTGAACCAGCCATGAATTGCGTATCATGACTGCAGCCCCCACGCGTCCAAACGTCTTGTGGAAGCGACTTCATGATGATTTTGCGGAAGTTTCGAAAGACGTGCAATATTTCTATTTCTTTTTCTCTATGTGCTTCTACGAGCAATCTCTCTGGACTTGTGGATACTGGAGATGGGGGCGGTTCCAGGGGCATTGTCCCAAGGAGCATCTTCTGGGAGAGACTTGCGGCATGAAGCTTATCTTCGAAACGCATCGTCTTCTCACGGCTTGCAAAATCTGCGAAAGCATCAATCTCAAGCAGAGACGCATCAAACAGCTGCTCAGAAAGGTGCCGAGGCTGCAACAACTGCGTTTGGTGGCTACTCAAGAGAGAAAGGAGGAAATCATCGCTGAAACTGTGACTGAGATAAGGCATCTCCGTCAAGAGCATGACAAAGGTACAAGCGGGGCTGGGCCTCGTCGCCAGCCACCACGCCGCGACCACCCGTCATTCCTCCCTTGGCGGTCAGGGGCCCAGTCAAGTCGACTTGAACGCCGCCGAACGCAGGTGGCCCTCGACTTACTTCACGATCTGTCCAGGCTTGGAACCGCGCCGCAACAGGACCGAGCTCATGCGGTAGATGTACATAAGCACTGAATCGACACTTTGGTCTCGCTCACAGAAGCCAGCTTGTTTCTAGACAATGTTCAAGATGTGTGCTAGGCAAAATTGACTATTCGCTCGTCTAGCTGTTTGCTATCGGTGAGACGTCAAGACTGACAAAGACAGGCCCCCCGCGGTAGTTCGGTGGCGTGTAGAAACGCGTCACTCGCTGAAGTTGTCCATGGATCGGACCGGGTATATTCGAAGTCTCAAGAGAGCCACGAGCGGAGCAGGACCGTCTATGTGAACGGGATTATAATCGATTCGCAACTGTACGACGTCCCCTTTGGCTGACTGAGTCGAATTATTATGTGCTCCTCATCCTCGTGTCTGAATATATGTTCCGGTCTGTATGCTGTTATTGACGATGTTCGGAATCCCTCCGCGACATCAGGTTCGTTCTCCCGATAGTACATCACGCCCCAGTTCTTGCGCATGGCGTAGTTAGGAGGGGGGTTGGTGTTGACCAGCCAATGCCCACGTGCATCATTATCAGATCCCATCTCGAGCGCGTTGAACGTGTCCTTCTCCTCTCTAATCTCCACCGCAAGCGGATTCCCAATCGTACAGTACTTCTTGTTAAAGACTGCAATCATCCCATTCTCGTTCTTAGCGTGCATCTGTACCAGCCGTAGTCAGTGCACACATCTGGATCGTGACGCTCGATATCCGTCACTGGTGTCAGATGATCGTTTGGAACTGCGAATCCCGTGCACAAAATCCCGTATCCGATCTCTCCGTGTCCACATCTGACTGGATCGGGTGAGTGATTGTTGTTCCCCTCGACGTATGGTTCGCCTTCTATATTGATCATCTGCGGCATGGCTTCCACCCACGGGATGATGGCTCCTGTCTCGTGTATGCAGTCACGCCCGAACGCGCTAACTAATGGGAGTTCTGGCATATTTGTCATTCTCAGTGGTGGTATCACCGCCATCCATACCCGCAGCGGATCGCCGGACGGATTGGAATCGACCCACGGGTACATGATCCTTCTTCTAAGAGTCTCGAGATCTCGACCTACGATGGTGACAGTGAACCCGGCCTGCTTCATCTTCGTGAGCCAGTCATCCAGTTCCGGGAAGTCTCTGATCGGAGACATGTACTTGTTCCTGATGTAGTCCGACATCTTGGCTTGGACTGCGTACATAAATCTGGATGAGTCCGTGGCAGAGAGGTTCTTCATGATGGACTCTATGACCTCATAGTCGGTGACAAACCTTCTGGCGGTCAGACTCGTATTCGTGTTGTTGTACATATTTGTCAAGCAGTTTGCGTGTTAGTGGTGATGCTCCCAACGAGTTGGAATTTTATCTATCCGAACCACCACGTGATCTGTGATCTAGTCCTCGTTCAGGGTATGGCCCGAGAGATCGGTGTCCATGGCGCATAGAGGTTCGAGTTCCAATTCGTCCATCTTCCAAGGGCGTGCTATATTTTATTGCCCATGGGGGCGTTTCATTTAGTCATTGGACGTGTTGTTGCCTATTGGCTATTTGTTGACCACAGCGTGTGCTGACTTTTATTGGTTTTATGGGTGTGGTGTTTGGCTATATGGCGTGTGTCTACTATTTGGCTATCTGTTGGCTATAGCGTGTAATGTCTTCTATTGGCTACAGGGTTGTGCTACTTGCTCACAGGGCGTGTTATCTGGTCATAGGGTATGTTGTCTCCTTGGGTCATAGGGGCGTATACCAGCATTCGCTGTTGGGAGGAGGTTTGGCTCCCACCGATTTAACCATGACAGGAGCAACTAGATGGCATGCAAGCCTCATTGGCTGTGCGGCAGATCTTGTGGATCGCCTCCCTCGGCGAGAATCCCGGGTACTGTTGGGGCACTGCGCATCGAACAGGATCGGAATTTGAACGACCAACGCATCCATGCATACTGGCCAATATGAGTTTGCCTATTCGGGTCTCAACTGACGTCATCGCGGTATGTATGGACAGAAGCCAGTTTAGTTCGAGACCATGTTCAAGATATGTGCTAGGCAAAATTGACTCTGGTTATTCACTCGTCTAGCTGTTTGCTATGGACTTGTCGTAGGGTTCGTAAGGCTCACTCTTTGTGCACCATCGTCTCCATATCCACCCAGCAATGACAACCATCAGCACCAATACCAAAACGGTCTCTACCGCAAGAACAACACTAGACGACTGAGAGTACCTATGCGCGTACCAGCAGTTCAGACCAAGCAAAAACTTGATAATGGTGATATTGAGTAACAGCAACGGAGTCGAAGCGATCACCAGCTCCTCCTTTGCCGGCCTCTGATATCCTTTGAATATGAAAAGAAGCATCGCAGCGAAGGATATGACGGCGACGGAAGCAACAATGGTGCTTGTCAAGGAGAACGCTGCTGCTTGAAGGAAGGCAGTTGGCATGCCCCGATGAAAGTCGTGAGATGTCAAGACTGACAAGGACAGGCCCCCTAGGAAAGCTGCCAGGATCCCGAATATTGGGTATAGGTGAACGATCCGCTCGAATGCAATCGTCGCATGCCTGCTCAACGGCTGGTCAACTGTGGTATAGACTACATGTTAGCTGAGCGTCGAACGAATGGACTGTTGTACTGACGCTGATGTCGGATGGTAAGACGCATTATGAGATTGAGATCACAGATTGAGAAGAAAAAAATGACTGCAACGAATTTTTAGAATCAGGAATTACGTTCACCTCGGGCGCCATGAGCTTTTCAGACTGGCGTTTACAGTTTTCTTCTGTCTTCAGTCTGTACATCCATCTATGCTGTGCGTCGCTTCCATGCCGTCTGACCCGCCACATGGGGTTTAGATCATCGGTTCTCCGAAAGACGCTTCGCATCTATAAGCCAATGATAAGCTACTATTCAAGTTCCTGCCTATTGGCTATTGACTTGCTATCTGTTGACCCTAGGCGTGCTCTATTCTATTGGCCATAGGGGCGTTTTATTTGGTCACTGGGCGTGTTGTTGCCTATTGGTCATGTTTGACCACAACGTGTGCTGACTTTTTATTGGTTATGGGGGTGTGGTACTCGGTTATGGGGCGTGTGTCTACTATTGACTATCCGTTGACTATAGCGTGTGCTGTCTTCTATTGGTTACAGGGGCGTGTACCTTGTTCACAGGGCGTGTTGTCTTCTATTGGCCATAGGGCGTGTTGTCTGGCCATAGGGGTGTATACATACCAGCATTCGCCGTTGGGAGGTTGGGGGAGGTTGGGCTCCCACCGATTAACTATGAGCAACGAGATGGCATGCAAGCTAGTGTTCGAGGTTATGGGGTGCTGTATGTACTGTATCAAGGGACAGAAGGGGAAGCGAAAGTGTCTTGCTTGCGGCCTACCGATTCGGGTACATCTTGTTAGCCAGCGTCATACGTTACCGTCATCACCTTCTTTCGCCACATATTGAAGCACCCGTGTAGAAACGAAGATGTCAAGGTCTTAATTCAACCCAAACTCTATGTTCAATAGTTTACGATCGCGCTGCAGGCTTCCCTACGCTATGTTCTTTGATGTTCACACCAGTGCGGCAAGGCATGTAACTCATATTTAGAGTCACCAGCAGGGAATCAAACAAGCTCAGCGAAATAAGAGGGAGAAAAATTGCATTTCCGAACGTCAATTATGGCAAAGTTACTTTAGATATCAAGGCTTTAAAGTTTGCGCTGCTTTCAGTATCATCTGCTTCAGCACTGTGTTGAAGTGCCTACTCTTGCCTATTCTCTTTGCGCATTGCCGCATCAAGACGGTGGCGATCCAAGTGTCGCCCAAGATGCCTATAACCCTTCAGACAGAAGGGACAGACTTGCATTAGTTCGCGTTTTAGAGGATTTTCATGTCGGGGCTGCCCAGCGCCAGACCTCATTCCGCCTACGTATCTGCCGAGCGATGATGGTAATACGGGAGACCTCCAATCCGCAGGCCGAGTCCTCTGTGGCCTGTATCTTGGCTTGGACAATGATGGCCACTTAATGACTGGCCTTCTTTCTGGTGCCATCTTTCGGTGGGCCGCATTTGTTCGAACGCCACGATCTGTAGTCATGGTAGATCTATGTGGCGATGTTGACGCCGATCCAAGCACAGCACGAAGGTTGGGAAGAGAGGGGGCCATGTGTGACGTGACAGCGGTCAGAGGTGGTAGGTCGTAGGAAGTCGGCGAGTTCCCTGACATTGAAACGCGGATTGGCTTGGTGAGGTAGATCGAAGCTGGCAGTGAAACGCCAACAGTCGTTATTTGGGAAGCTGAGCCTCCAGAGAGCTCCGTATTTTGAGCGCAGTCTATAGGATGGGGTTGCATGCCCGATACAGTATCGACTGCTGTCGGCATCTTCTCAGTCACGGTGGCCTCCTCAGTCGCAGATTGGCCTTCAGATAGGGAGAACCGCCCTGTTGGTGCGGAATCCACCGCAGTTGACCGTCTCGATCTGGACTCTCGCTCGTGAGAAGGTTCGGTCGTATTCTCCGCAGAGCTTAAAGCCGAGGTGGGCATTGGTGCTTCATCAGATTGGCTTCCATTGTCACCGTCCTCTTGAGTCTCGTGTGCTGCGTGGTGATAGCCAGCAAATGCGTCGTCTGTCCGAGGAACATGACGGTTCCTAATGAAGGTGCGCACCGAGTCGTAATATGGGATGAGGGAGGCTTGAGAACCTTCAAAGTCAAAGACCTGAAGGTCTTTGGCAGCGACCCAGCCAAGCGCACCTTTGTCGAGAACTCTTGCTCCCTCGAAGAACATGACTGGAAACTCTCGGTCTGCGGCGAGGGGCCCGTCATCCTCGTACCCTTTCTTCCAACCGACTTGCCCTGTGTGCTTATTGCAATCATAGCAGGCTAGTATTGACTCAGTGAGCCCGAACTTCTCAATGTCTTCGAAAGGCAGAACGAGCACCGCAAACCAACTCTTCGACATCGGCCAATATGCCACGTATACTTCGTTAGGGACGGGTTTTACGAAGGCACTCGAAGCGCTCTGTCGGTGAGGACTGGTTCGCAACGTAGGCTTGTTGCCCTGGTTGTGAAGAGTTCGCCGTCTACCTCCACGACGAACCTTCCGGTATACGGTTTGCTCGTCAACCTAGAGAGGTTAGAAAATAACCCACTCAACCATACCGATAGAAAACTTACCCCTTCACGTATATAACCGAGTCTTCTTTAGGGCCCTCGGCAGAAGCAAGGACTTCACGCATTTCAGGCGTTTGCTGTCTGTCATTTTGTTCTGATTGCTCTTGCGCAACGTCCTTGGTGAATTCCACGACCACATGTTGCTCTAGGCCATTCATTATATCCTCACAGATATCTTGAGCGAGATTTCTGCAGAGCGCCTGAATGGAAGCTTGTATCTGATAGTCACAAGGCTTTTCTGGCTTGTTGACGGATTGTTCATAGAGGATCTTCAATTCTTTCAGCTTTCCCTCACACCTTGGAATGGCGTCTCGCAAGCCAGTCAGACGCAAAGAGCTATGAGCAGATTCATCGGATGGCGGCATCTTGGTAAAGAGTAGATCGGCAGGCTTAGACTTACTAGATCGGTGGGGGGTAGGTCAGCCCACTTGCTTTGCTTTAATACCAGCCGCGATTCCAAGAAAGTGCGTCCGCCGGCGGCAACATACGTAAGAATATTGACCACTCCTCGTTCAACCTCTAAGCCCACCCCCTCGCAAGGGATTTACAATTCCCACGCCTTTGTTAAAGCGACTAAGTCTAGTACGCGGCCGTCCAATCACGTATCCCTTGCTCCGGTCACTTTAGTCGCCCAATTATAGGCGTGAGGCCATCCAATTATTGCGACGTTTGCTTGGTTGTCTTAGCCGCTCAATCGTAGATTGGAGGTGTTTCGGGGCCATTCAGCCGCTGTTGTTGTTGCCCAGCTCATCCAACCATCGTCACTACCGCTAAATCACTTCGATCGCATTTGCCACAATCTTGGTTCTGGCTTTCTAACTGTCGATACTGTACGTCTGATCCTAGGACTCTCGGCAAGACACCGTCGTATGCAAGTAGAGTTGGCACACCACCTACCGAGTTTGGGAGGGCATTTCACGTCAAAGACCAATTCTTTATCAGAGACTTCGTTCAACTTGCTATGCCAATGTGCCGCCTTCTCATCTCAAATGCTGCCTTCGTTTTTCCACCCAGAGAGTAGCCGAGCTTGCCTTAGCTGCAGAGGTCAAGTTCCGGGCGGCTTAGGCTTCAAAACCCTCAAGGGCTGTCTGTAGGAAGCTGGCTGCCGGTACCGCGCGTGACTTTTCTGAGGGATGGGCACCGCAACTGAATGCGCGTTGTCGGTGCGCTGTAAACTAATGTTGTTGTTGCTATTGCTGTAGCTATAGCTCTGGCACACATCTTCACATTGTGACGCTTCTTTCCGAGAACACTGTGTATTCAGAGAGGTCGCAGGTTCCAGGATTCTTATAGATGGTGCGTCTTCTACTCTATGAGTCTGCACAATCGGGGTGGCTTCGGTCGTGCAGCAGCGGGAGCCGACCATGCTCCAGGCACTTCTAGCTGCACCTGACACGCATGGCGATGTCCCTGGTACAGTCCTAGTATGACCTTGATGCACAGGCTGCGACGTCGGTGTCCACTGTCCTGCCACTGAAGCATGAAGTCGCCGATTGTCCAGTTCATCGACAGGTGAAAACGTTGCAGTTTTGAGATGGCGGTCGTGGGACATTTGGTCTGGATGTCCTTGGGGCGTCGAAATGACAGCCTCCATTGGCTGTATGCTTCGGATCGCAATCTCCTCGCCGCCAGGATTAATCATAGGTGTCGTGGTGATGCTGGCATTTCGTGCCTCTTGACTTATTGAAGTCGATGAGGCTGAAGAGCTGGAACTCTGAGTGTGTTTTGCGGCTTTGTATTAGTCAAGATGTCATCAGCAATGTCTATGTTCCTGCATCGAACTTGGCGCTATTCCCCGTCGCATATAATTGTTGTCCGAATCCGCGATGGGAGAGACTCTTGCTCTAGCTTCGGGTGCATGTCCTTCCAGCTGGGGAAGGACAGGTCCCAAGTCCACTTCGATGTTCTCGGCAATATGATGTTCAGACCTGTCCATGAATGCCGCGCGAGCAACAGCATTATTCTTTTGGACCAAACTTCCGTCACAGCTCAAAACCTTAGTTCCCAGAAGCTCCACAACTTCGTCGTAGTTTGGCTTTTTACCATGCTTTCTGCCGCGCATGTGCGCCATACCACCTACGAGTGGGTTATCTTTGAAGTTGAAATCATGATCATCACATCAAATGATGAACCAATCGCCCTGGTTCGGCGGCCATTGGACGATGGTATGCTTGACACGAGCGTTTCCATTCTGGAATATTTCCTCGAAGTGGATTGATCTTTTGGCTTTGTTGGATATGTGTGCCGCTGTAGCTTGCTCGGGGATGACGGCGACGCGTTCAAAACACGCACGCGTCTAAATGGCACAACCACCGTGACGTGACGGAGAAGCCAATCAAGTGCGGCAATGCGCGATCGCATAAATTGATTACGTCTAAGCCTCGGGCCAAGACCTGCGTGGATGCCTGGCTCGCCCTGAAGGAGGGGCCGGGTGAGCCAGCTCCGGCAGAGCTCACCCGGCCCCACTGGGTCGCGCGATTGGCTGTGGCACAAGAGCAAACTACACATCTTCACGGTAATCCCCTCCCTCATCATCTCGAGCTGTTGAAGCGCAAGCTAGACTCCCTCGAAAACTTCTTCCCAACTATCAGTACGTTATCGCGTACCATGGCCGAGGCGGTGGGACTTGCCGCGAGCGTCATCGCAATCATCGACCTGTCCGCCAAAGTCGCCGTCCTCTGCCTCGATTACTCCACCGCCGTCGGCAATGCTAGGGCCGACATCACACGCCTCCGCAGCCGGTTATACGATCTAGGCACAACCCTCCAAGGAGTTCGGCATCTTCTAGATGACGCGAGTAGTCAAGCGCTCGCGACGTCGCGAAGACTGGTCGACTCTGTTGATGCCTGCACATCAGAGCTGGCTCAGTTGCAGGACAGGCTAGATCCGGGTAAGGCCCGTAAGGCGATGCGCCGTTTCGGCATTCGTGCCCTCAAGTGGCCGTTTGATAGCAAGGAGGTCAGCGATATCGTCTCTAACCTAGAACGCTATGAACGGACCATCACTTTAGGTCTGCAAATCGACCAAACGTAAGTCAGCAAACCGTCTGGATGTTTTGAGCCCGATGGACCAGGCTGACGGCATCGTCCTTACAGTACGCTTCTCCTCGAAATCCGGCAGAGGATCGAAGGCATCTCGCTCCAACCCGAAGAGGATATATCGATGGCTCGCAAGCCCTGCTTCAGCCTACCGTTCGAACGCGATCCTGACTTCGTCGACCGACCCGACATTATGGCATGGATGAAGGAGCAATATACAGGCCCCGTCGGTCGCATGGCCCTCGTAGGCATGGGCGGATTCGGGTACGAGCCGGAGTGGTTAACGAGCTTATGCAAGACTATCATCACGCTGACTGGCCGTAGTAAATCGCAGGTCGCTATTCAATTTGCGCATCACATCCGCGACACATCACCGCAAACCAGCGTCTTCTGGGTACACGCGAGTTCGAAGCCAAGGTTTGAAGAGGCATACCGGTCCATTGCGGACAATCTACAGCTACCTAGGCGAAACGATCCTAGCGTCGACGTGCTCGGGCTAGTTCGCGACTGGCTGCAGAGAGAGGAAGCTGGCCCGTGGTTGATGGTCTTGGATAATGTTGATGACGTCAACCTCTTCTACCCCAGCTCCAGCACCGGAAGAGATGGGGCAGTATGCCTTCTAGCAGACGAGAACTCTACTGCACTAAGAGTGCCACAGCCACTCGCAGTCTTCCTACCGAAATGCCGCAATGGAATCATCCTCGCCACATCACGCAGCATGGACGCCGCTGAGAAGCTAACAGGTAGCCATAAGGCTGTCTACAGGATCTCAGCTATGGATGTCGCCCAAGCCCTTCAGCTTTTCCGCAACAAGCTGCAGGGAGACTCTGATGAAACTGCCGCTATTGATCTTCTTCGTGCTCTGGATTATATCCCGCTGGCCATTACCCAAGCGGCGGCGTACATCAACCGTCGCGCCCCCCGCATATCGGTAAAGACATACCTGGACGCTTTCCGGGAAAGTGATATAAAGAAGGGCAGCCTCCTCAACAGCGACGCGGGGGATCTTCGGCGGGATGAGACTGTCTCCAACTCCGTGGTTACAACGTGGCAAGTAACCCTTGAACAGATACGCCGCGAGAGACCATCCGCCGCCAACCTGCTCTCATTTATGAGCTTCTTCAATCCGCAGGGCATCCCCGAGTTTGTACTCCACCACTATAAGGGCGATCTGACGGAGAATGCGGATGGGGTCAAGGACGATGAGGATAATGACGAATTTGAGGATGATCTAGATGTCCTCCGTGGCTACTCGCTGCTGTCTGTAACATCAACGCCGGATGTGTGCGAGATGCATTCCCTCGTGCAGTTTTGCACACGAGCTTGGCTGTCTGTGGTTGACGATGCAGAACGATGGAGACAGGTATTTTTATGGGCTATGTCAAGACATTTCCCATCTGGTGCATTTGAGACCTGGCCCACCTGTCAGATGCTACTTCCTCATATTGAGTCGATATTGGAGGAGGAGCCACCAAACGAGGACCTGCAGAAGTGGGCTCGTTTGTTGACAAATTGTGCATGGTATATGTTCACTAGAGGGAACTACAGGGCGGCAGAAAAGTTAGGCGAAAAAGCAGTCAAAACGAGAGTCAATGTGCTGGGAGAGGAGCATCCTGATACTCTGAGCAGCATGGCCGACCTGGCGTCGATTTATAGGGACCAAGGGCGATGGAAAGAGGCAGAAGAGCTAGAGGTGCGAGTGATGGAGACGAGGAAGACAGTGCTGGGAGAGGAGCATCCCGATATGCTAAGTAGCATGGCCAACCTAGCGTCGACATATAGAAACCAAGGGCGATGGAAGGAGGCGGAAGAGCTACAGGTAAAAGAGCTAGGCATTTGCTTGAGGGTGCTGGGAGAGGAGCATCCCGATATACTGACCAGCATGGCCAACCTGGCGTTGACGTACTGGAACCAAGGGCGATGGAAAGAGGCAGAAGAGCTACAGGTGCAAGTGATGGAGATGAGGAAGACTATACTGGGAGAGGAGCATCCCGATACGCTGAGCAGCATAAACAACCTGGCGTTGACGTATAGGGATCAATGGCGATGGAAGGAGGCGGAAGAGCTACAGGTGCAAGTGATGGAGACGACGAAGACGGTGTTGGGAGAGGAGCATCCCGATACACTGACCAGCATGGCCAACCTGGCGTTGACATATATGAACCAAGGGCGATGGAAGGAGGCGGAAGAGCTAGAGGTGCGAGTGATGGAGATGAGGAAGACTATGCTGGGAGAGGAGCATCCCGATACGCTGAGGAGCATAAACAACCTAGCGTCGACGTATAGTGACCAAGGGCGATGGAAGGAGGCGGAAGAGCTACAGGTGCAAGTGATGGAGACGATGAAGATAGTGCTGGGAGAGGAGTATCCCGATACGCTGAGCAGCATGGCCAACCTGGCAGCGACATATAGGGACCAAGGGCGATGGAAGGAGGCGGAAGAGCTAGAGGTGCGAGTGATGGAGACGAGGAAGACCATGCTGGGAGAAGAGCATCCCGATACGCTAACTAGCATGGCCAACCTGGCGTTGACGTATATGAACCAAGGGCGATGGAAGGAGGCGGAAGAGCTAGAGGTGCGAGTGATAGAGACGATGAAGACAGTATTGGGAGAGGAGCATCCCGATACGCTAACCAGCATCGCCAACCTGGCGTTGACGTACTGGAACCAAGGGCGATGGAAGGAGGCAGAAGAGCTACAGGTGGGAGTGATGGAGATGAGGAAGGCTATACTGGGAGAGGAGCATCCCGATACGCTAAGCAGCATAAACAACCTAGCGTCAACGTATAGGAACCAAGAGCGATGGAAAGAGGCGGAAGAGCTACAGGTGCAAGTGATGGAGACGACGAAGACGGTGTTGGGAGAGGAGCATCCCCATACGCTGACCAGCATGGCCAACCTGGCCGTTACCTGGAAACACCAAGGCCGCACTGGAGATGCTCTAGCTCTAATGCGAAACTGCGTTGTGTTACGAAAGCGAGTGCTTAATATAGACCATCCGGACGCAGCATCCTCGGCGGCAACTCTAGCTAACTGGGAGGAAGCGAGCGACCTATCATAGGGAAGGAGACAATTTTAAAAGACGAACATTTAGGGGCGCTTGTTAGATGAACCCTGTGTGCGAGTAGGCGATCGAGCTGACCCTGTAGCTATGGCCCTCATGGGTATGTAAACATTGGCCATGGCGCATACTACACGTCCTCAAGTGCTTCACGGGTAATGGCGGTTTATTCCCCGGTCTTAAGACGGATTTTAAGTCCAAAGAAGCTCAAGGAACGAGTTCGAAGCTAGGTGATAGAGGACACTGTAACGATGGTGCAGGTCATGCCATTCCTCCAGGCGTCGATGTCCTGACAGCCCACGTCTTTCGTATACAAGCGCTTCCAGCTTGGCACCAATGAGTAATAGCTTAGGGTCCTGGCCTTTAGTCCTCCTGGGCGGGAAAAATTTCATTCATCATGTGTGATACATATAGCGAAGCGCTCGCCTCACTGCCCCGCACGATTCCTACCCTTAGGCAATCGGGAATCTTGAAGCTACGCTTCTTTCTAAGAGTAAAGTCTTAATGAGCTGGCAGCGACGTAACAGGACTAACCGACCTAACATTTCCTTTGGGACTTCCGACCTTTGTGTGGCCTACCCACGGACTCTTCTTATCGCTTGCGCTGACAATGCCTGGCAAAAGGACGATTGAGATGGTTTCGGTTGCCCCGCAGAAAGTAAGTTATGACAGCAGTCAGGATTTCAAAATGGAGGATGCTCTACAGTAGCACCGACTAGACTCGCCGCGCCATCCAGAAACGAGTGGGGAAGCCTGACCGTATAAAGCGCCCATGTGGGATTAAGCTAAATTGACGGTGCCAATTGCGAGCTGATTGTACTTGCAATATGTCCTTTGCAGTCTTATCGAGGTCTTTGGCCTTCTCTACTGCCTCCCCCTTAACCGCGGCAAGAAAATCTTAGAGCATCTTCTTGTCGTTGCCGAATTTTTCTGTCATCGACTCTTTCTCAATGACTTGCTGGACTCACCCCAGTTCGTTCCCCCGACCAGGCGAAGGGTACGCAGATAGTACAAGAAAGACTCCAGGGGATTAATGCCCCGTCGTGAGACAAGGTTGATTGCGGAGGCTTGTCTTCTAGGCGAAATGCCAGCTCCGCTTCCCGCCACGCTGGGGCCATCGAGCTTCTCGATCCTGGAACGCGTAGACAGCATGATCAGTGGTATGGGGCAAAGACGACCTGTCATTCCGCTAGCCTAGACTCTAAAACATCGTCATTCCACCGCCCGCTTCTCCTCCAACCGGAGGCGGTCGCGGATCGCAAACTTCCACTCCTTTGACATTCGTCACATAATACACAAGGGCCTGTGCACGCTAGTCCGCCCTATGATGGAAACGGATTAGGAGGTGACGGGCCTCATTATGGGGCTCATCCTCCTCCTCCCCTCCCCCATACAAAGCGCGTTTGCCTCCTCCGCAGGGATCCATGCGCGCGACTCCGCCACGTCACAGCCTGGTTAGGCATTCACCGAAGTACCCGTCAACAGAGCCCCTCCTCCTCCACACAGTCTCTCGGGCTACTGAACCGCAAGCTAAACCACATTCGAAACCGCTTCCCTCACCGTCAGAATATCGTCGTTTTCCATGGCCGAGGCGGTAGGACTCGCCGTAAGTGTCATTGCCATCATCGACCTATCCGCCAAAGTTGCGACACTGTGTGCCTCCAATACTCCACCGCCGGGGCAACGTCCTGCCCGGGCTCGCTTATCTAGAAGCAGCATCTTTGACTCTGGTGTCAGAGACTAGCACGCCATTTGTCATTGCGACGACCAGTGTAGGCCAATTTTTTGCATCATTAACTCCCGTCAATCAGCTCTTGTCCATATTTTGACCGAACAACAGCTTCACGCTTTCTCTGTGGTCTGCCTGGATCATACCCAACCTCCTGAATTAGCAACGCATCCACAACGCTCCATGCCCCACATCAAAGGCGTGGAGAGGCGGCTAATTGCGGACGCCGAGATACGCATTTAATTACGACTGGCAACTGCCGGCGTGATCTGCCAACCGGCCGTGCACCATCAAATCGTGCCAGCCGGTTCTTACCTCTCACCTCACCTGCTTTGCCTTGCACTTTCCACTTCCAACACGGCAGAGCCCTGCGATTGACCTGGCGCAACTGCACATCCCATTACTCAGCAATCCTATTGGCCTCACAAGCTGCGCCTAGCGACAGGGATCATCTTCAGCTGCTGAGGCCTCCCCGCACGCAAATCCCGCCAAGATGTTGCTGTCCCACGATGTCAGTGATGACAATCCATCGTCGTCCCGACTCATGGACCGGAGGAGAAGC
The DNA here is from genome assembly GCA_020744375.1 of Dactylonectria estremocensis. NCBI lineage: Eukaryota > Fungi > Ascomycota > Sordariomycetes > Hypocreales > Nectriaceae > Dactylonectria > Dactylonectria estremocensis. The sequence continues at coordinate 337,093 of JAGMUU010000024.1, read as the reverse complement.
CATATCGCTGATACCGTCATATCGCACAACAAGGCCAAGGTGCCCTCTTCTTAGTGAAGATGGCACGTCGCTGGTTTGAGAAAGTTGAATCCAAGGTCAGAAAGCGACGGCCAGCCGCCCCCCACCAATCTGCCTTGGCTCCTTCACCACCGGCACCTTCACCAACACCGTCTCGGCCTGCATCCCAGCCAACCACTCAACCGACATCTCAGCCAACGCCTTCTCCACCTACCTCGACGGATTCCGACATCTCGCCGCTGCCGACTCTACAAGAGCGACTTTGGAACCAGGCCTACGACGAGCTCAAAGTGAGCGAGCCTAAAGTGGTCGAAGCGTACGAGAAGATCTTATCAGCTGAACTTTGCCGAAACGACTCGACCTCTGTTGCCTCTCGACCAACGGAAAATGAGATAGGAAGGACTCGGGAGACAAGATGTCGTCAAATGCAACAGCTGGTCCAGGAAGGACTGGACCGGACGCAGAAGGCAGCATCCATTAAGCGAGGCATCGACGAAAGCTTGCAAGCAGTGCAAGCGGTGAGGGGAATAGTAGACAAGGCGGTACATGCCGCTCCTGAAGCCGCCGTCGCCTGGGTCGGCGTCTGCCTTGGACTAGAGGTCTGTGTGATCAACTTTCCCAACGGTAGATGATCCCCCGCTGACAGTTGATAGATCCTTTCGAACCCCATCACCGAGGCATGCGACAATCGCAAAGGCATCGCTTACGTCCTATCGAGAATGGAGTGGTACTGGAACTTGGTATCCCTGCTTCTCGACGAGAACAAGACCAAGCAATCTTCCGCGGGACTGCGAGTCCAACTGGAGAAACACGTCGTGCAGCTCTATGAGAAACTTCTGTCATATCAGATGAAGAGCGTCTGCCTTTATTACCGTAACTGGGCTGCTGTCATCGGAAGGGATATGGTCAAAATCGATGACTGGACTGGCCAGCTTAGCGAGATCCAGGAAGTCGAGGCTGCCGTGCAAAGAGACATGGAACAATATAATACCGAAGGGAGCAAGATGCAACTTCAGAAACTCACTGACGCCGCAAGCGCTATAGAGATAAATCTCCAAGATATCCATTCGGCCATCCAGGACCAAACACAGCAGCAGAAGAAGAGACACCAAGACGATGGGGACAAGCAATGCCTGAAAGACCTACGCGAGACTGACCCTCGCGACGACAAGACGCGCATCCAAGATACAAAGGGCGGCCTGCTCAGGGACTCTTACCGTTGGATCCTAGACAACGACGACTTCCAGCGATGGCGTGACGATTCGCAGAGCCAGCTGCTCTGGATCAAAGGCGACCCTGGCAAGGGTAAGACGATGCTGCTATGCGGCATCATCGACGAGCTGGAGAAGGAACCCAACAATCGCCTGTCCTATTTCTTCTGCCAGGCCACTGAGGCACGACTGAGTAATGCGACGGCCGTGCTGCGCGGTCTGATCTACCTTCTCGTCAACCAACAGCCGTCACTCATCTCGCATGTTCGGAAGAAGCACGACCATGCGGGTAAGCAGCTTTTTGAGGACGGGAATGCCTGGGAAGCCTTATCCAAAATCCTCGCGGCCATGCTCAATGACCCGAGCTTGGATGGTGCGATTCTGATTGTTGATGCCCTCGACGAATGCAAAACGAATCGACTTCAGCTTCTCGACTTGATTGCTAAGCCTTCTCGCGTCAAGTGGATCGTGTCTAGTCGCAACTGGCAGGACATTGAGGAGAAACTAGATAATATAAAGCAGAAAGTCAGGCTGCACCTCGAGTTGAACAAGGACTCGATCTCCAAGGCTGTTAACACGTACATTGGATACAAGGTGGATAGATTGGCATGCCATAAGAAATACGACAGGGAAACAAGGGACGCTGTCGAGAACCACTTAACCTCCAATGCCAACGGCACGTTTCTCTGGGTGGCCTTGGTCTGCCAGGAGCTTCAAAGCACCGATATTTGGGACGTACTTGACGTCATCGAAAAGATACCTTCTGGCTTGGAAGCTCTGTACGATCGAATGATACGGCATATCCAAAACCTGGGGCGTCGGAACCCCGAAATGTGTCGACACGTTCTATCGACAGTTGCCGTGGCCTATCGCCCACTTCGCCTGGAGGAATTGGACCGGCTCTCAGGTTTACCGTCTAGTATTCAGAGATCGACTGACCATGTTTCGAAGATCACAAGCATGTGCGGTTCCTTCCTGACAATCAGAGACAAAGTCGTCTATATCATCCATCAGTCTGCCAAGGACTTTTTATTCCCAAGCCCATTTCTCTTTCCTTCTGGCATTACGCACCAGCACTATACCCTCTTCTCGAGGTCGCTAGGGGCTCTGTCAGAAACCCTTCGACGCGATATTTACAACCTAAGCGTCCCAGGATTTCCCATCGATCAGGTCTCGCCGCCCGACCTTGACCCATTGGCTTCAATACGATATTCTTGCGTCTTCTGGGTAGGCCATCTCGATGACTCGGAACCCCGGGCGAAGATAAGTAACAAGGACCTACAGGACGCAGGGATCGTCCATGACTTCCTTCGAAAGAAGTATCTATATTGGATAGAATCTCTCAGTTTGTTACGCAGCATGTCGGAGGGGGTCATGGCAGTGCAGAAGCTCGAAGCTTTAGTAGTGAGTTGGCATAAATTCATATACAAACTGGAGACGGTCTGATATATTAGTAGAAACCCAAGGAAGCGCGACAACTAACGGAACTATTTCGAGACGCGCGCCGCTTTATTCTTTCTCACAAGCGGGCCATCGAGATTGCTCCACTACAGGTCTATGTATCAGCACTCGTGTTTAGTCCCACCCGCAGCCTAATCAGAGAATTCTTCGAAAAAGAAGAGCCGAACTGGATCACGCTCAAGCCGAGCGTGGAATCAGACTGGAATGCATGCCTGCAGACGCTCGAGGGTCATGGTGGTTCAGTGATGTCGATGGCCTTCGCGGCGGATGGCCAGCGGCTCGCCTCGGGCTCGTACGATAAGACGGTCAAGGTCTGGGATGCGGCAACGGGCGCGTGCCTGCAGACGCTCGAGGGCCATGGTGAATCAGTAAGCTCAGTGGCCTTCTCGGCGGATGACCAGCGGCTCGCCTCAGGCTCGTGGGATAAGACAGTCAAGGTCTGGGATGCGACAACGGGCGCGTGCCTGCAGACACTCGAGGGCCATAACGATAAAGTAAGGTCGGTGGCTGTCAGCGGATAGCCAGCAGCTCGCCTCGGGCTCGGATGATAATACGGTTAAGGTCTGGGATGCGGCAACGGGCGCGTGCCTGCAGACGCTCGACCATGGCAATTGGGTAACCTCGGTCGCCTTCTCGGCGGATGACCAGCGGCTCGCCTCGGGCTCGTACGATAAGACGGTCAAGGTCTGGGATGCGGCAACGGGCGCGTGCCTGCAGACGCTCGACCATGGCAATTGGGTAACCTCGGTCGCCTTCTCGGCGGATGGCCAGCGGCTCGCCTCGGGCTCGGAGGATGGCACGGTCAAGGTCTGCGATGCGACAACGGGCGCGTGCCTGCAGACGCTCGAGGGCCATAGCGGTGAGGTGATGTCGGTGGCCTTTTCGGCGGATGACCAGTGGCTCGCCTCGGGCTCGGAGGATAAGACGGTTAAGGTCTGGGATGCAACAACAGGCGCATGCCTGCAGACACTTAAAGACCATGGCAATTGGGTAAGCTCAGTCGCCTTTTCGGCGGATGGCCAGCGGCTCGCCTCGGGCTCGTGGGATAAGACAGTCAAGGTCTGGGATGCGGCAACGGACGCATGCCTGCAGACGCTCGAGGGCCATGGCGGTCCGGTGAGGTCGGTGGCCGTCTCGGCGGATGGCCAGCGGCTCGCCTCGGGCTCGGATGATAACACGGTCAAGGTCTGGGATGCGGCAACGGGCGCGTGCCTGCAGACGCTCGAGGTTGGCGAGGAGGTGATTGCTTACCTTTCCTTCGATCCGATGACAAATTCGCTCCTCTCTACCGACATTGGGCTTCTGAACTTGGATCTACCGACTCTACCGCCTGCCATCGATATTCAGTCGACTGAGGCTGTTTCACGAGGTACAAGCCACTCTGGTTACGGTATAAGCACCGACGGTGTATGGATTGTGAATGATGAAAAGGGGATGCTTTGGCTGCCTGCAGAATATCGCGCGTCTGCATCGGCTGTGGTGGGATCAACGGTCGCTATCGGCTGCGGCTCAGGCCGTGTACTGGTGATGGAGTTCTCTTAGAGCGGATGTAGGTACAATTACCTTTAGTTACAAGCCGCCCTTCTCCGGTTCTCAATAGCAATCTACGTAGTTAGTTGTGTCTGATTCTACTCGCGAAGATATAGCTTCAGAAGCAGGAAGCTCGACTAGCAACTAATTTCTACCTTAGCCAGTCAGCCCTGTATTCACTGAGCCTCAAGTGTGTTATAGGAAAAAGCCAGCGTTATTTCTTTCTCCTTAATTTCCTTTTCACTTTGATCTCAGAAGGTCGTAAAGGCCGAACAAAATTTATACCTATTAGAAGAGACTGAGGCGTTCTTGCCTTCTAGACCAAACGAGAACTGTCTAGCGTCGAGAATCATGTGATCTGTAGTTTCTTTCACATTAGAAAACATCGGTCATTCTGTGGATAGAGTTTTCGTTTGTTAATACTTTATTTTACGGTGAGACAGAGGCTGACGGCTGCGGATAAATAATTCTGGTAGATGGCGTAGCCCCAGTGGGAGAATGTGAGCGCCCTGCCATAAAAGAGTAATAATTTTGAGTTATCAACGTGAAGGGACGCTTACCAGATGGACCGCATATGCTACACTCGTGATTAAATCAACTCCTCAATTGATGGGGAGGTGGAGAAGCACGTCGACCAGCTTTACTGATACTTCTACCAGGTGGAGAGGGTCTGCAATTCTTCTCGGGGGCAGAGGGCTCGATCTCCAAGAAAGATCAGATATTGGTCTTTGTAGAACCGAGGCATACATGCCCTCCAGATCACCCGGCTGACAACTCCAAGCAATCGTGCACCCATGTGACCAGGGGCATGAAGGAACAATATGTATTGCAGCACTCCTTGGCTCGTTTATTGTACATCCCACCCATCTCAAAGTCCGACCCAGGAGGGAATGATGATGTTAAGTTCTCCCACGATCCTTGAGTTTCATACAGTAGTGCACTTGCAGACCCGAGCCGCCTCGTTCGGGGAAACGTTGAGCAAAACGCCGACGAATCTCCGCCCACTCAAGCTGCCCCTCTTCCTTCAGTTCGCAGCATTCTCGGCGGCAACTCTAGCTAATTGGGAGGAAGCGAGCGACCTATCCTAGGAAAGGAGCCAATTTTGAATGATGAATATGTAGTGTTAGGGTTGGGGTTATAACAGGATTTACCTCTCCTTAGAGACCCGAACTGGTCATGCTGTGATCCGTTCGTTAAATGCAGTTTTCATATTTATCGCGATATTTCCGCCACAACAATTAGGGGGATTCTTTCTCTCTCCTTGGCTTGATCTCTTGGTTGCTTTCTGGTCATGTGGGAATAGTTGGCGAATCTGTGCTATCTTTATCCTCTCGGCATTGGTTTTCCCACTGGGTTTTCCCAATGTTGTCACGCAAATGCGGAGGGAACTAGGTTGATGTTCATTTACACCCATTCAGAACATGTTTCTACGCTTCGTTGTTATGCATGGGCGCTGATCCCCTCGTGGGAATACGTTAAAGCTCAGGGAACGAGCACCCAAACTGTCAAGTCTTGACCAACACGTGAAGTCGCCGAAGCGTAAGTGGATGATCTCCTGGCCATCACTCAGACGAGCGAGTGTTCCGTTAACAATGTCAACTAGACCAACACTCTTCGTTGTCCCAGACGTCGTGACTTTCCAAATTGCAAGTAGAAGCTCCGTGTTCTGCATTTGAAATTGAGTGGTGACCTACCTGTGAACGCGAATCTGTTAGCTTCGCCTGGCTGGGATACGCGATTCTCCGACTTTTAGTTATGTTTACAGCAGAGTAATGAACGTCTCATTCAAGAAATTGCCAGAGCATTTACGTACGATTTTTAAGTGAGTTGGTTTCGGTTTGGCGAATAAGTTAGCAACCCCTGATTTGATTAGAAATCTTACGCCGGGTGGCTACGCAGAGCTCCAGGACGTCGATGTATTTATGCAATCAGATGAAAACACTTTTACCAAAGATCATGCTCTTCGGAAATGGGGTATTCTTCTAGCCAAAGCGGCCTAAGAGCACGGAACTCCTTTCATAGAGACCTACAGGGCTCGCCAATGCCTTTCGGAACAGGCCTGAGAAGCAAGGCGCTTGCCTTGTGAAAGTGGAACAAAGAGCCTGATACAAGCACTTACTGACCGGCAGCTTATCTGAGGACATACCTTAGTTGGTGCGGTCCGACTGCAGTTTGTCAGGGCGAGCTTTGACGACGGAGCGGGGGAGCATGGAGAACTCTCGATGAGATTGATGGAATCGATGTGCCGCTATACATGCATATATACCCCTTCCCGCAAACGGAGAGCCAGTGGTTCTTCGACGTTCAGCTCCATCCATATCAGCTGCATTTCCGCCGCAGAGTCGAGGACGGAGTTGAGTCAGCTGTTGGGATGTGGCAAGACTCATAAGCAAAGTTAACCCAGGTCCGTGGACAGATGTGTGTTCGACCGTATGTGACCAGTCTTGCGTACAAGCTCCAGATATTCTAGATCCGACAGAAGGCAAAACTCCGAATGACATATTGACCTGCTCCCCTGAACCCTCTTGCAAAGACGTCGGCCCAAGTCTACTTATTGACCATTCCCCCCTGAACCCTCGTACGCAAAGCTATGAAGATAATATAAATCTAGATTGCAGCTACATACACCGCCAATATGGACGGAAATTGGCTTCCATTTCTCAACGGCTTAGATGACAGTCTCCGAGTACCTGCCATGCTACGATCAAAGAATGACTAGGAAAATGGCACGTCCAGAGACATCCTCATAACCACTATGCGTCCCGTCCGACGACCGATGGCAATTGCTGATCCATCCCTCGAAACGTCTGATTTCCCAGGTCGGAAATTAGGTGGAAGCGATATTATCTTCCAACCACGCTATGAGACCCAAGAACAGTCGCCACCTAGATCCCACCTCAGCTTTGTCCCTTTAGACGTTGATCGCTCAGCTGATGGTAATTAGCCGTTGGGTTCGATCACGAGCGAATTTCCATTACCGGCGCTATTCCGGCGGCCGTGGTTACCAGAACTGCCATGGTCAAGGTCGATGCCGCCAGCTTTGGGTTGAAGCCGCAGTCCGGAATCGCTCGAGCTTTCAAACTGTAGACGGAAAATAGTGTTGACCGAATCGCTATAGTCATCCAGCTTGCGGACTTCCCTGCCCGACTTTGCATCCCATACTCGGACGGTCTTGTCGCTGGACCCCGATGCAATGCGGCTGCCGCCCGGCGAAAACGCTATTGACCTGACCCAATCGCTATGGCCCTCCAGCTTGTGGACTTCCCTGCCTAACTTTGCATCCCATATTCGGACGGTCTTGTTGCTGGACCCCGATGCAATACAGCTGCCTTCCGGCGAAAACGCTACCGCATTAATCGAATTGCTATGGCCCTCAAACGTTTGAAGACATGGACTCTAATTTTGCTCGACTTTTGGCTTTAGTAGAACCCAACTAGGCTCTTCTACCGTGAACAATCCGCGAATAATACTATCAACCGGAGTGAATAATAGTGCCGATATATATATCTGCAATGGAGCCTATTTGATGATCCATCGATTATATAAAATGAACCGATATGCGTCTTCAATGAGGTTGATGAAAGCGTCACCCCTTGCAGTCTAGAACAGCCAGTTATTAGCTACGTATTATGCATATTATTCAAGAATCGGAAATACCTACTGCAAACAACTTTCTAAACCTAATAAGAGAGAGGACTTGTCAGATATGTCAGAGGCGAAAGTGGCCACCTATTGCCACCTATTGCCACCTATTGCCACGAGGCTTAGCAATCAGCTTCTAGCTGATTCTATACAGAAGAGAAAGGGTATATAAAGCTTGCTCTGAAACCTCAAGAAAAAAGGGAAGGGGGCACACAATTTTTCACTCCAATATTTGACAGGACTCTATTCGCGATAACGCCAAGGAGACTCGACGCTTCAAGCCAGTGCAGGAAGTGACGTTAGAAGAACGTCTCGATTGAGTCATGCATGCAGGTGCTCTGCTTTGACGGCGCGAAATCCTACTTAAACACGTTTACTAGCCAGGAACGCCGATAACTATGAAAATCGCCCCTGTTTGCTTCACATACGTGGTCGATCCAGTATGTACAGGAGTATTCCACTTCAAGGGATTCGGTTCAGGCTGCCGTCCCATCACTTCATGGATAAGTGTCCCTAGATGCACTAGCTCATATATGTCTCGCCTCAGTGCTTTCGTCATCGCCACCACTGATCTTTTAGCGATACCGCGGTATATAGCATGCGTCCCGGATGAGAATATCCTGCTGACGGCGGCTTTGCTGACCAGGTACTCCTTGGCCGACTGATGAATTGGGTAAATTTTACTCTCCAGCAGAGTGGGAAACGAACCGCATATGTCGACAATCCTCTCCAGATCGGCGGTGTCATATTTCTCGAGCCCGGCCAGGATTCGGAGCTTGAGAATATGGAGCGGGCGGTATGCTAGAGCTGCGATTAAAAGAATGGCAAGACATGAGTTCCGGTAGGCGCTTATGGACATGCCAATATCTCCCATCATCCTGTCGTAAAGTGGCGGAAGGCCCGACGGTATTTCATCGATAAGCTGAATAATGTCATCGCCTAAAGCATTGTGGATAGTTTGCAATATCAGATCGACCCATAAAAACGTACCGTCGGCCTTGCCCAGTAGCTTTTTCTAGACTTTGGCTCGTCGACCAGGGTTGGATTTAAGTGATGGTACTTGAGAGACTTTGTGATCGATGTAGACTTTAATCGCCCGCGACACAGCTTCCGAATTCACCTCCAGGCTTAGCTTCGCTTCTGGGTTATCGAGCGCGAGACCCTTGTCGATGCTGACTCTATTGCGGCTCATAACGATCCACTTGACGCTGTTTTCTTGTAAGAATGTTTCCCTGATTAGGCTAAGAAGGTCCAACAGGCCATCTTCGCATTCATTGAGACCATTAACAGCTAGGTATACGGTTTCTGACCTAAGGTGCTGAATCATCTGTCTGAATTAGATAGCGTATTGAAGGCGTTGACATGGTTGTTGCTAACGTCGAAGACTTCCTTGCCCATTCGGTCGTAGTCGTTCTTGAGGTATGACATAAGGCTGCTGCCCTAGACCAACAGGAGATATATGAGTCCTTTGAGGATGGCGACTGCGTAGTTCAAGCGGTCGTCGGTATTCTGGCAGAAGAAGAACGAAAAGAATGAGTCGGCGCTGGGGTTATTGAGTTTAGTGTAAGGATGAAGTTCCTTAGTAATGCTAACTAATAATATCGTCTTTCCCTTGCTGGCACCGCCCTTGATCCAGAGCATCTTGGTATTATTGTGTCGCCACTTGTGGTAAGTGGGATGGGCGAGAATCCAGCGGGATGACGCTTCGTATAAACCACCTCTCCTTCTTTTGATATGTAGCTTGTTAATGGTGGAATCGTTCCACTTCAGCTCCTTGAGTAAGGCGTCTCGCTTAGTATCGTAGGTGAGGGACGAGTTAAAGCCTGTCACTCGTTAGAAAGACTTATTTTTCTTAGGATTTGTTTATTAAGTAAGATACCGCTTAGCAATGATATTGGAACTGCTAAGACTTCTCTTGATATCTGTATCAGTTCTCCAATCTCAGCCTCTGTAGCCAATTTTATTACACGGTTGTCCGCCAAAAGCTGAACATCATTGAGTATACCCTTCATAAGCGACTCCACTGGACTTCCCTTGCCTAGAGTGCAGATAGTAAGCAAGTATCGCTCCATTCTAGAAGCATCGGCCTGTGGGATAGCTTTCTCAAATATCTCCACTAAACGTATTGTCTTGCCCTTGCAGCCCTCTGAGATGGGTTTCATTGCCTGATAAAATGCCTCATCAGGGTTGGTAGTATCCAGGTGTCCCGCGGCAGTTTCGATCGTTTCTTAGACAAGAAGGAGTCGCTTTGCAATATCGTAGAAGGCTTCTGGGAGGCCTAAAGCATTAGTAACGGCAGTGTAGACCTTCATAGCTATATTAACAATCGCGATAATGCCAGAGATGAGGCCGATGACTTCGGCACCAGACATTTTTTGGGGCGCTGCTTGCGACAAGTGGCACAGTTAGCCTTTCTGTACCGTGAGTTAGTATTGATGCTCTTTTGGCAAGCCCGCGCCCTACTATAGTATCAGGCGCAGGTGGCCTAACTAGGAAACGGGAATAAAACTTCACAGACGTAGGATGGCTGAGCGATTATGTTCTGAGCATCACTGTCGAGGGCCACAAAGTCGATGCTGGTCCTGAATTGACTGCCTGCACCCCGCCTGCCGGCTTCGCACGGGCCCATGCGCCAGTGGCGGGTTGCTACTGCGAGGCAGTGCTTACCCCAACGTAGACTAGCGCAGGTTTTTTATATTTATGACGGCTTCTGCGCCTAGAATTCCTGAATTCCTCTCCTCCTTTTCTTATAGCATAGGCCACGTTTTGCTCCTTTTGATGTCTCGATATCGGTTAGTATACATAGATACATAGATTTTATTTCACCTGGGATTATACCTAGAATGGCTGAACGTATAGGCACTTGACGCTCCAATTGACCAACTTGCAGAGCCGGCTGGCTGAGGTTGGGAGTCAGGCATGCTATGCTGGTGGGCTGCAGATTGCTGTGCGCGCTGTGGATAAAAAAAAGTGGCGCGGGGATCATGGTGAAGCGGTTGTGGGGCAGGCATATCGCACGGACCGTTTAGTGGCCCGAGCTTAATTTTGGACCTCGAGGGAGGCACGGAAGAAAGAGCCTTTCGGAACAAGTTCCTCAAGGCATAGAAACTCGGAAAATCCTCGTAAACTCTCCCCTCTTCCTCGGTAGATTGTCATTCGCCACTTCAGAAACCGCGGTCACAAGGGAAAAAAGTTAAGGTAAAGGTATCAGCTGCCCGCTCTCCTCTTTCTTGCTTGCTTAGCCTTTAATAAGCCCCTGCGGGGAAGCATTTCCCACTAAGCTCTTCCACCTTACATCAACAAAACCCTCGCCACAAATCCAAACCAAAAGCCATCAGCGACAACATTCGACACCAATTTTTTCGAGATCTTCATCATCATGGGTGACTGCGGATGCTCCTCCACTAGCTCCTGCGGCTGCGGCTCTGGTTGTACGTGCTCTAACTGCACGTGCTCTAGCTGCCCTGTAAGTCATCCCTCTCCTTGCCCTAGCCTAGCGTGGTTTTCGATCTGGGGTTCTGCAGATGATGGATGCTAACGACTACTAAATAAGCATAAATAAATAATCGCATCCTCAGCGATGAGATTCTTAAGGGACCATGACTAGGGCAACGGCGCGAACTTGTTTTAGGGGATGGATCCACCGTTACTACAGATACTGCCTGTATAGGACCAGACTTCTCAGAATGACAGGTTTTAAGGAAAGCTTAATGAATCAGATTAGGGTCTCGTGGATGCTTGCCAAGGTGTATGCTTTGTGATTGAGATATTGATTGGTGATGTTCTATTAGGTCAAGACTTTAAGATGAAATTTGGACATAACCAGAGACTAGAACAGGTCAAACAATCGTCAAGCCATGTCCGCAATCTCATCCGTAATCTTCTTGACTCGAAAGCCCAGCCCTGGGATCGGGCTCCTCAGCGCCAGCGAACTAGCCACGACTGAGATGCTGCTGAGCGCCATAGCCAGGCTGGCCCAGACGGGGTCGAGGCGCACATGTTGATCATTGTTTGCAATGGGGTACAAGCACCCCGCGGCGATTGGGATGGCGATGACGTTGTACACGAAGGCAACTAACCACAGCGCCGATCTCACCCAAAGACCGCCAATTTCCGACTCTTTAGCTAGCAACCAAGATCAATATAACACATATCTCATGCATACATATGACTCGGGCCTTGCTTTCGCGTCTCTCACAGTTGCCTGTAGTGGGCCGGCGGGCGTCACAACGCGAACTATAGTTTGAGACGAAAAATAAGTGCAATTATAAAATGCTATGAAGCATTAAAGGAGCGATAGACACAAATTCCCACTTATAGCCACTCTGAGAAGCAAGCCTCTTCTCAGCAACCTTTTCGTCACGAGCCCTACTACTTCATATTGCCAGACTCACTTCCTCCAACATAGTTCAATCTTGACATAATGTAAAGAAATTGCACGTCTCCTAGCATTCTGTTTTGCTCCAAGTACTCTCGTCCTAAACTCGACGAAAACCAAAACCATAAGGCCCATAAGGATCGTTAGCCGGGGCACCCGGAGATAGGCTCGCGTACAATGTGACAGGAAACAATCATAAACCACCACACTCAGCTCATGACCTCGGCGAGACGGTAACTAATCACCGCCGCCGTAGTCACCATTGTCGCCGTGGTCACCATTGCCGCCGTGGTCACCATTGCCGCCGTGGTCACCATTGCCGCCGTGGTCACCATTGCCGCCGTGGTCACCATTGCCGCCGTGGTCACCATTGTCGTCATGGTCACCATTGCCGCCGTGGTCACCATTGTCGCCGTGGTCACCATTGCCGCCGTGGTCACCATTGTCGTCATGGTCACCATTGCCGCCGTGGTCACCATTGTCGCCGTGGTCACCATTGCCGCCGTGGTCACCATTGTCGCCGTGGTCACCATTGCCACCGTGGTCACCGTTGCCGCCGTGGTCACCGTTGCCGCCGTGGTCACCATCGTCGCCGTGGTCACCATCATCACCATGGCGGTTGCATTTCCGGCCATCCCATTTCCGGCCGTGAGGGCATCTGCACCTCTTGTCACGCCAATCCCAATGTCGGCCATTGGAGCATTTGCACTTATTTTCACGCCAATCCCAATCTCGGCCATGGGAGCATTTGCAACTCTTGTCACGCCAGTCCCAATCTCGGTCATGGGAGCATATGCACCTCTTGCCATCCCATTCCTTGTCAGAGTGCCTGCAGAAACAATTGCCGTGCTTCATGTACGCATCGTTACCACAACGCCCGCGGACGACGAGGTGATCCGTGGCAAAACCGTCTCCATCCCTAGCCGCGACACCGTTCTTCTCAGTGTTAGGGTTGGGGATGGCCGCGACGGAGGTTAGGAAAAGAATTGTATCAATGAGGAGGTGTTTGAACAGCATGGTGGGCGAGTAGTGTGCTCCTTGGGGTGAAAGTGGTGGTGAGTTGAAATGGTTTTGAAGGGTTTTCTTGCTCAATAGTTGAGGGTTGGAAGAATGGGTGAGGGAATACCGAGTATCTTGGCCGGTGAGGATTCAAGAAGGAGAGCTTGAGAGGGTGATGGACGGAAGTTATATAGACCGCTGGGTCTGTCCTATGTATGAACATTCATAATGGTCCTATATGCAGAATGCCCTTTATCCATTGAAGAACTGACTGACAGGCGAGTTCAGGCTACCCTCCAACTCATCGAGCCGGGCTCTATTAACTCTAAATTTAGCTTTATTATACCTCAGTTGGTGGATGCTATGCCTTCTTCCCCCGTTATTAGGCTACCCCCAAGAATAGGACACCCTCTGAAGCTAGCCTCACCGACCAGATACAAGCTGATCCGAAAACATGTGCCTCCTTGACTGGACAAAGAATTAAGCTATCAATAGTTTACGTCGTGGATGGAGCTATCTTTTAGCTTTGCTAAAAGAAGGTCATTATGACGAAAGAGTAATGTGAATTCTAGCTTCACATAGTTCTAAGGTTGCAATACACTAACTGCTTTATAATAGCTATTATCTGGCCTTGTGTTCATACTGAAGTTATTAGGGGTACATTATTAAAACTATAGTCTAATTAATAGCCACCTAATTTATCAACAGATACATAGCTGGCTAATTCAATATTGATGAAAGACCTATATTAAGAATGCTCCTTCAAAAGCCAGAAAGCATAAATGATACCACTTAGCCCAGAATACGAGCTGCGGTCGTGCATGGACTGTCATTAATCCGTTTTAATACGGTGCCACTCGGATGGTCGTCAAGGTAACGGCTGGATGAGCTAAGGCAAAGAAGGGGTTTGCAGTGTTGTGGCGGTCAGGGGAGCAGCTGAAGGGCAAGCCGAATCACAGAGGGTAAAATGTACCCAGTTTCTCTAGCGTCTGAAGCACACAAACATTCTCTAGTGATGAGGATATGAGGTTTGCGCCCTGCATATATGTATTCTATGCTTCGCGCTCGCCATGTTAATTGTGAGCCGAAAATGTACGTGGGGACTATAAGTTTAGGATAAACCCAGAAAGCGTATGAGATGAACGGGGAATTCAGCTGGCCATAAGATAAATAAGCAGCGACGGATACTTTAAATTTATCGAGACTTTCAAGCCGAGCAATGGTGAGCTAACGGGAGAGACTTTTAGTGGCCAATGCAATAGCGAGACATGAAACTACACAGAGTCGTATCCCCCCGTAGGTACCGACATCCGGTGACCGATGTCCCGAAGTCTGAACACGGAAAGTCTCCTTTCCGTTAGCTGGTTGTCATCGTTCTGCAAGCCCGTCCGGCAGTTCTGCTTTCCGAGGAGGGGGGACGGCTAGGACGGCTAGGACGGAAGGAAAGGGGTGTGGGGAGGGCGGAATATCGATAAGAATAGAAAAAGAAAAGAGCAGATCTGAGGACAAAACTTAGAAGCAAGGAGGTGTGATGGTGACAATGACAGAGACTAGGAGTAGAACAAGGAGAGATCTGAAGGCGCTGGTAGTCAGGGTACACGGCACATGCAGATCTACAGGCTTGGGGCGGGGGGCTCATAGCCAGTGGCTCTTTTCTCTCACCTAAACTGGGGACGCGCGAGGAAAGAGTGGCTCCAGCGAATCAATTTTGACAGTTGTTTATAGCAGCAATAGAACGAGCAGAAGATAGGGGAATTGATTAAAGTGTAAAGAACTAACTAAGAGCTAACAATATCGGTTATATATCTTATACCGAGTTATTTCTTATCATCGAAGGGTTTTTAGCCTTACAGTTGTGAATAGAAGAGAATAGCTGGATCTGACATTTCCAGAGCTAGATCGTTACTGTTACCACGATACATGTCCTAAATTCGCTTGTATGCTCAAATATTGTGGACGGCGAGAGTCGGGGCAAACAAAACGTAATGACTTTTAAAGCTTTCTATTGCAGCGGCCGTTGGGCGAACCAGGTCTGACAGGTATCCACATTTTCTGCTTGGTGAATTTTCACATGATCTTCACATGCATCATCTCCACATAAAACAATATTCACAGGATTGGGTCATACATACGTGCGTGCGAGGCTACTTTATGAGCATTAGACTTCAATAGCTCAAAGTCACATTTGCCCTCACCCCTTGAAAGAATGCCCTGCCGTTTGCTGAAGATATTGGCCTAGTTAGCCAAGTAATCAAGGGCAATAACACCATTATCCTAGGAATAACAGCAGAAGTAATCACAGTTTCTACCATCAATTGCAATAGCCTGTTTGGTCCTCTTAATATCACAATTTTCCCTGTGCCGTAACATACATTAAATTCAGGCCGCAGACGCTATGGCACGCAACGCTGACAGAACTGTTTCGTGTCGTGGTTGCGTCCATGACGTAGTACAGCCTGCCAATGACAATGTATGGCGTGAGACACTCTGGCGCCCGTGTCCGATTCCCCGTCTAGATAGAATGGAGAAGACAAGATCTTCCGTGGTCAACAAACTTTCTCATCCAATCCATCCTGTCTGATAATACCCAACTCGGCTTTCAAGATGTTGAGGTGGCGTCACCTCGGCGTCTATGTGCATGTATCTCTGGCGACTTCACCATTGTGACGTCTGAGTTTGTCATGGATGCATCCTGTTGTATGTCTGCACCAGCCTTCTCGGGTCTGACTAGCCAGTCATAGCCGCTAGTGGTGTCGTCTTTGCCTCCACCTAGGGATGGGTAGTTCAGGAGACGCGACCTCAGAAGTGGCCCGGGTTCTATCTGAAACCCAGCCCAGAAAAGTCTAGCGTCGAGGACTAGTTATGAGTTTTGGTTGTTTCCTTTTCAAAATTGGACGATGGAATGACGCTATGTTGGCACAAAAAGAAGTTTTCAAAGACAGAAAACGGACCCTTGGTAACGAGCATCTCGATACAATCTCGGCGATGCATAATCTGACTACTACGCTATTAAGGCAGGGCCAACTGGATGAGGCAGCAATAATGGTAAGAGGAGTTCTTGAGAAGAGGCAGCAAATTCTCGGTGATATGCATCCCGATACGATCAAAGCGATGAGCATTCTTGCAAATACACTAGCGGATCAGGGTCAACTGGGCGAGGCAACAGGCATACAGAGAGAAGTTCTTAAGAAGAGCCAGCAGAGCCTTGGTGATGAGCATCCTCATACAATCTTAGCGATGAACAATCTTGCTAGAACGCTGAGCAAGCAAGGTCAACTCGATGAGGCAGTAGGGATGATGAGAGAAGTTCTTGAGAAGAGGCAGCGGACTTTTGGTGATGAGCATCCCGATACAATTACAGCGATGAGCAATATCTCAATTCTCCTCTCTGCCAGCAAGGCTGAACAGTCTATGATCCCAAGCTCAGGAAAGCACTCACAAAAGTGAGCAGAACAATACAACAGCTTTGAGATTCTGTTCAATCTCCGAGGCATTAACGTCACCAACACTCCCTTGATGAAGTTGGGCAAGAGTGAGTTTATGGCGCGAGCGAGTAAGGATCTATTATATAGTACATTGACTGGTTTCTAAGAATAAAGATTACTCTATTCATCTCCTACAGGATTTCCAAGGTGAGGTTGCTGTTGTAATGATTCAAAAATGGTCCCTCTAGGTCTCTGAAAGATCTAAGGTATCAATCATCCACTCTCGGAACGTTGAATCGACCCACGTAGTAAGCTCGTGCACTATAGCAATAGTCGTGACTGACATCTCCCCGACTACTTCTAAACGATCGCCTCTGTCGTAGGCGAAAAATACTTTCCAGTTGTGTTCAACGCTTAGAAGCAGCGGTAACGTTACGATGGTGCGCTGACGCTGTGCACTATCCAGCGTCTTTGCTGTGCCTGCATCGGCTTGATCGTTGGAAAGGAGGTTAATCTCCTCCCACCCTTGGAGGCATGGATTGGCGTAGGATGTGCAGCTCTGTCTAGAAGAGAGCAGATACCTCAGCATCCTTATTGAGGCGACTCGTTCGGTCTCTATATGACGAAGTTTGACAATCCCGCGGATCCTAGCTGTTAATCGCCTTGACGCTTTCAGTTCGCCTGTTAACTTAGCCTCTTTATTCGCGCTTATGGAAATACCTACTAATCCACTTAAGCCACCTTTAGCAATTAATAGAAAATAGTAATGTATAATACCTTCAATACATTATCAAGATTCTATAGTATATATAACTATAGATAATTTAGGATAGTTAAGTCCTAGTGCAGTTTAAAAATGTAAGAGTTAGCGGCGAGGAGAGACCTCGGCCGGGACTAGCCTTATCATTAGATGTGCAGCATGATTGAGTAACGCTAGCTACTCGGAATCGCTTGATCTTTTGCCTCAACCGGCAATGGGTCTTTGTGTGGCTTGGGCATGCTGCCCCAACCCTTACAGAGGCATTGTGTGTTCTTCACGGCCTTAGGCAGACTGGTACATTGCCAATAAATCAAATATGATACATTGAAGAGCTGTATATACAACAAATCATCCTCTTTCTTCAATTGCATGAATAAATCCTGTTTCTATGTATGCAAGAGAGATATCCCTTGCACACACACACACACACACATATATATGCCTCTTACATAATGGATCATAGTTGCACCGCCGGCGGTGCAGGTATGAGTCGCCGTGAGATGACATAAAACCTCTCTCGAGAAAAGAGGGGCAGGAGGGATGGAGCACAATACAACGATGATTTTTGGCTCGACATCGTATTGAGCACTATCACTCGAATCGAATTGACCGTATTGGATCCAACAGACTGGATAAGAACAACACTCTGATACATCAAATCCTGTCTTAGTCATAGGGTGTGAGATTGATCTAAAAAAACCCCTCACGGAAAAGAGGGGCCCGAGGGCAACAAGGAACATCATTAGGCATCAATATCATCATCTTTGGTCTCCACATCGTATTGATCCCTATCAGCCTAATCGAATGTGCCGTATCGGATCTAAAATTTCGCTGATGTTCCTTGGTTGAGGTGGGGCAGCTGGAAGCCTCTATCACTATCGCGTGCAGCAGCTACTACTCACGCTGGCTTTCCGTCTCCCCGTGTGTGTCTTGCACAGAGTTCCCGCTACTACCCGTTGGCATTTTGGGGCAAGCCGCCTACCAACCTCGTCTCGATGTTGGTCCGAAAAACCTGTGTCAGCCCGTGTAATCTGTGTCAACCACTTGGGGTCCCATAATGGTGTGAAATTGACCATTTCACGATCATGATCTTTCAGGCTTTGTGACACAGTCATTATAAATGGAATGTAACTGAAAGCTAACTCGTTCGAAAGCCCCAGAATAGCTGAAAATGATGCTATTTACAGGAAATAGTAGATATCGCATTTTCGACCTCAATTGCGCCGCCCGCTACGAGTGACCCGTTTGACCTCCCCAGTAGGACTGTGATATGATGATGTTGCCCTCGTAGCCACAGTGGCTTGTTCCTCACGGAAGTCCCTTATAACATTCCTAACACGCTGATAACCCGATATCCTTGGTATTGTGACCGGAAGTTGTGGTGTTGTGAGGTTCTCGTCATCTAAGTCATCAGCTAGATCTAAGGGATCTAACGGCGGCGATGAAGTCATTCCTAATGGCGCTTCTGCATCCGGAACATCGTCAGGAACATCGCCACCGCCTGTATCATTAAGGTCGATGAGATCAATATTATAATCATCGTCTTCAAATGGTCCAGTGCCTCGGAATTCGACCTCATCGTCGCTATTAGGCCAAGCGGTTTAATCTACAGCTTTAAGGAACGTCTTTTGAAGCTCTAGGTGATAGGCACGGAAGTCAGAATACCAGGACTTCGATATCTCAGTCCTTTCTATGCCCCTAGAACGCAGGAAACCTAAGGCGGCCTCTTTAACTTGTGACTTTTCTACTAGAAAGCCGGACTTCTCGAGCTACAGGATGTAAGTGACTAGGGCAGTATCTTCAGAAGCTGTCAGAAGCGCCAGGCGGCCGCGGGCAAGAGGAGTAACGTAGGATGATGAAGTCAATTTGATTATCCTTTAAACGGTCTCTCTAGATGTAGGTAATTGAGCTGCAATAGTCCGATTTGAAGGTAGTGATATAGTAGCTTTCGGGGTACTTCGTATATTATAGGGCACATTTGGACTGACTGCCGCAGGAACATCTCTTCGTAGCTCGGCCCGGAATTTATCTGACGCGTTCTACGGAGGCTGTTTTAGTCTAGAAACAGGGTGTCGAGGGGGCATCTTGATGTTGCGCGGTGATTACTTAGAAATCGTCAATTTGGGTGTGTTTTTGGGCATCTTTTGGGCTGACACAGGTTTTTCGGACCAACTTCGGGACGAGGTTGGTAGGCGGCTTGCCCCACAATGCCAACGGGTACGAACAAGCAGACAAACCGTGGCCTGAATAAACGGTGTTCCGTCTCCTCTAATTTCCAACACAAGCAAACCCTCCCTACGCAGCCGTGTTGAAATCCCACCTCACGCGCATCTATTCTCCCCAACGCGGCTTCAATTCCCAAGTTCCCAACGCACAACAACATGGATGATTCGGACACCGACGATGGCATGGGCCCTGTCGAGCTCCCCGACGGCCGCTTGATATGCCGCCCGCACGGCCTAGTGGTTTGCGGACGCTGCTGCGTCGACTACAGCTTCATGGACGAGGTGCTGGAGGACTCGGATGAAGCGGCCGAGCGAGAGAGTCAAGAGATTTACAACCTACTGAGTGCCGAGAGCCGGGCCGAGATTGACGCGCGATGGGGACCCCCGAGCCGGACTTCGAGTGTGAACTCGGACCCTACACATGACATCAGACGAGGCACGGGGCGAGTGCTCCCCACCAAGTTTGTGCCGCCATCGCCAGCATCTACACCCGACATCTTGTTCCCTCCTGGCATTAGTCACCAAGCCGTCCCTCCGGTTATTCGATACATACGCCAAGACAACCCCGGACAGTTCCTCGTGTACACCGACGGAGCCTGTCGCAACAACGGACAAGCCAACCCCAAAGCAGGCTGGGGATTCGTCTTCCGGCCGGCGGTAGCAACAGCCCCCGCAGGCATCATATCCGGACGCCTCGAAAACAAAGGCCCCTTTGGAGATGGCCACGGCCAGACGAGCAACCGGGCCGAACTCCGAGCTGTTCTCGCCACACTGTGTTTTCGCCACTGGGTAGGCGAGGGCTTCAACACGTTGGTCTTTGCCACGGACTCGGAATACGTCGCCAAGGGCGCAACCGAGTGGGCTCGCGGCTGGGTGCGCAACGGATGGACGACGCGCACGGGCGGTGATGTCAAGAACAAGGATCTCTGGGAGATGTTGCTTGGGGAGGTTGAGCGTTGGCACGATGAAGGGTTGGAGATTCAATTTTGGAGGATCCCCCGCGAGTTGAATGTCGAGGCGGACCGCGCAGCCAAGGCAGCCGCAGAAGATGATGAGGATGTCGAGAGGTATCTCGAAGTCAAGGGTGTACTCTGCTAGTCTTGGTCGATGTACAAACTCTAGGCAGCACACCAGAGGTTTCTACTTGGTATTCGACACTCCAATAATACCTAACACACACGTCTATTCATCCCAAATCGTTGCCACCACTGGCCCAGTGAGCTGTACCTGGCCCAGCTTTCCACCCTTGTCCTTTGCAACAATCTTGCCAGACTTGACATCTCGTTTCCAGATGATCACAATCTGGTTACCCTGGTGCCCTACTGCAATCTTGTCTCCGGCCTTGTTGAACGAGAACTGGCGGGGAAGCCAGCCACCGGACGGAGCCAACTGGACGAGCTTCAGCGTGCCGTCTTCCTTGATGGCGAATGTGGAAAGCGTGTCTGACGGGCCGGATCCGAACCGGGGCGACTGGGTTAAGGACTTTTCGCGGTTCGACACGACGAGGAAGCGGTGGTCGGGCTATACGCGAGATCAGCATTTGGAAAACGCGGCGTCGAGATCAATAGCAGTAAATGGATTAGTCGGTACATCGTCGCGCTCTGAAACTAGGTAACGTTTTAATGAAGAAGTTGTGGGGGACCTTGATAGCGCTTATCCAGCGGGGGGACCAAAGTAAAACAGAATAAAGAAAACCCAACAGTAAGAACAGTAAGGTCACGGTTTATATCAACCCCGATTTGTCCACTAGCTGATATTTCAACATCACTGAGAGAAACCCCAGGCCATCAACTCGTGTATCGGTGGCATCCATCCTGTGATCCGTAACATTGCCTCCATTGACCAAGCAATTGCAACATCGACACGCACATGCGCCCCCAAATCAACCTACCCTGTACTCGACCTTTTCCAAATGAGGCACTAGATGACCTTCACCTCTAGTATCCAGATCTTAAGGCATGGGGACCTGTGTGATCATGTCCTAGTCCTCTAGCTCTTTATTCCAATTCTCCGATGTTGCTGCTAGCAAGTCACCACGGAATGTGACGCATGTCGCGATACAAGACATCGCGTTCCTAACAAGCCGGCCCTAGCAACCGATTGACTGGGGGAATGAGGTTACCAAGGGAACTGCTGGGAATGCACACACTGTATTTAAGGGCAGGAACCCTCCTACATCCTCTAGCTATTCTGTACGCTTTCCAACACTATTGTATCCTATACCCGGTGTGTCCTATCGAGTGACATGACGAGTGTGTGATACTTGCAACATCCGATATCCATTTGGACGAGTCCTTCAGTTCTCCTTTGCAAGCAATCCAAACTGCATAAAGTTCTACACTGGTAGCGCACAGATCTGACAATACTTGAAAGATGTTGCAGGGAAATACAGCATCAAGAACGTTCGTCTCCACTACATGCGAGGGAATACCTGGATCAGCCCCGTTGGATATACAGCTGAGATCGGAGGGTGTCAACAGTGGTTTGCCCATGTGCCCTTGCTTGCGATTCTTCACTTAACTGATGCATCTAGACTGCACCATTGAGGAAAGGAAGAGCTTCGCGGAAAATCCGCAAAGTACATGGAGAATCGTCACTAAGTAGAAGGAGTAATGAGAAAGAGCCAACTGTCAGCGTTCCTAGCATCTAACGTCCAGTAACAATTGCATGTAGAGGCAAAAGCCTCTATGAAGCGAAAACTCGAACTAAACCTAAGGTCTAATATATCCATATATCTTTAGTCCCTGATTCCTAGCTTGCCGCCAGGGTGTCGCACGCTAACCCAGGGTCCTGGGTATCTCGAGGCTTTGGGCAAGAACAACGTCTCCTCCATTGGGGCAAGTCTCCGCAAGGTCACTGAAAATGGCATCATCGACACCAACCGAGATTTCCACGAGGTTGACGCCATTACCTGCACCACGGGATCTGATTAGTGAGTTTATCCATTGGGTGGCATATTGCTTAGAGCACTGGCCGGGAACAGGTCCCGGAGCACCGAGGACACCCCAATCATAAGTCATGATGGGGTCACGCTTGAGAAGATGTGGGATCCTTTCCCTGAAGCATACATGAGAGTTGCCGTGCCCCATACGCCCAACTTCTTCATGTATATGTGTCCTGCTGGTGCGCCCGGATCCGCTCTGAGGACTTCCATCATGTCCTCATGCCAGAGGTCGAGAGCCACAGGTTCAACTGGTTCAGCAACAGCCTCACTTTCGTGCAGGAGAAGCGTGAGAAGACAACGCAATACGTTGGGCGACGTTAATGTTCCTCCCATCATTAACCATATTCTTAGGCCAGAAATCAACGGCATATCTTCTGTTCATTCTGTAAAGCCCATCGACGTCAGTGAGGACAAGGCGGCGCACGTTGCTGAGAGTGTCTCGAAGATGCTGTCGTAAGAGGGGCTGGTGGGACTTAAGCCGCGAAGTCTATAACTCCTCTTGCAGATCATGGAGTAAAAGGCTATTTCAAGGGCAAAGATTTTAGGTAATAATATACACGAGACTGGAGGTATTTGTCGTTGTTGTTTTTGTCGGTGAATATCTCCGTATGAAACTCGGCACAATGGCAAAGAAGACTGTTTTACACAATACGGGCATTAGATTATCAAGCTGTTATCCTATCAATCCCCACTCAGAAAATGCAGCGTTCGTCTCGAGTGCACCCAATCTGGGCCTTTTAGCAGCATTCTGATATTTCGATCCTTTTTTCCATCGGCTCCATCAGCTGTACCTCCACCAACAATGACATAGTCAAAGTTGGGGTTGGTGAGCTCTCTCACTGTCAACATGGCGCGGAGTATGAGGAGCGATGCAGGGTGGACTGACGTGCTAAGGGGATACTGCGGGGACAGAATGATGCTGGTGAGAACAGAGAACTGGATAGAAAGTCGGGCGAGTTGGCCTACTTAACGCTGTGACAGCGACCAGTCTCGGCAACGCTGGCCCTCCCGTTACTTAGTTAGTTAGCACGCTGTCCTGAACCCCGTATTATTCCTGCCCGATTGAGAACAAACTCGAGCCACTAAACGTTACTATGAGAGCCATGCCGGTTGATGCTCAGTAACGAGACCGAGATCGCCCTAGTACCTGCCGCCGGCGTCGAACATATTGATAAGGCAGTGCAAGCCGCTCGTGACGCATTGAACGGACCATGGGTAGACGTGAGCGCAACACAGCGAAGTCGGCTTCTGAACCGCATGGCCAATGCCATGGAGGCACATGCCAAAGTTCTAGATGCGATTGAAGCGTAAAACAGTGATAAATAGGAGTTGGAGACACTCTTCAGGTCCGCCCCTGCCATTACAACCGTCGTCTGATCAGCGTTGGGATTGTAGGCAAGTCTTATCAAGTTGTGTTGGAAGAAGATGTTCAAGAGGTCATCTCCGTGTTTAGATACTATGCAGGACACGCGGACAATCCACATGGACAAGGTATAGCCCCTGCATCAAACCATCACCCGAGCGGCCATGAAGCTGACTACGAGGGAAGTCATTGAAACCGAGAACAACCAACATGGGTACACTACGGGTGAACCTGTTTGGGTCTGCGGTCAGATCATCCCGTGGAAGTACTCTTTGAGCATGACGGCGTGGGAGGTAGGGCATAACGTCGCAACAGCTAACCCTCTTGAATCTGTGTGGGTTAACACCAGTGGCAACTCGGATATTCATGCTCCTTTTGGCGGATTCAAGCAACCTGGAATCCGCCGCGAATGTCGGGCATTGAAGCCTATACTGCTGTCAAGACGCTGTATGTTACATTAGTTTAAGATGTCGTGAGTTCTTGGCTTCTTGCTTAGTAGACTTGACGGAATAAGCGGGGCCATCTTGATCATTCCAGCAGATACTCCGTACCGAGGCAGGGATTCCCAACTCAGAAGCGGGCCGAGGGAAGATTTTGACTATCCGCAGAGCCGATATGACCGATCTATGGACCCCACAGTGACTTGATGAAATGCACTCTGAAATATTCAACTACTTGAGCCATAAACAATCAGGGCATAGTAGCACACATGGTTTTCATCAGTAGAATGCCATGGCCCATGTTCACATTATTCCTACCAATTGATGTTGGTTATGTATCAATGGCACGCACCCAACAGTCTGTGCTCGAGGCCGTAGGCTACCATCTTGGCGCGATGTTTTGGCTGATAAGGGGATGTCCTCGCGTTATGGCCGGAATAGGAAATACTGCATTCAGCTGCCATGAGAGAAATGCTTCACCGCTCCTCCCATGGCACCCGGGCGACGGCTTAATATCCCCGAGGGCACGCCACCACATCGTTCACATGCTTCTCCCGGCTCGTCATTGCCGATGCCAAGTATTAACCCCTTTCCATGCCACCACACAGGACTTTGTATGTTGTTAAATATCTCCGCCTTTATGGTAACCGACGTTACTTGAGGTTGAGGGGGCGCCATCCTGACATTTGCATAGGGCGCCTCTGAAACACGGATGGTGCTAAAATAATTGGGGGAGAATTTTAACGTTGTATTACCTACCTCTAGCAAGCACATGCAAGAATACATGATACACCAAAACGGCCTCCAGCCTCCAGAGCACTGTCGGCTTCTGAATTTCAACCCGAAATATCCAAGATGTAGACCGCTCCTAGATGGTCGTTCGTTCATCTTGGTGGAATATTTTTTCCAGTTTCTTGATCATTTCGTTTGCTTTGATGTTGATATCATCCTGTCTTTTCTCTTAGTTATTGGTCTGGCTTGTAGGGTTTGATGTGTAGTGTCTTCTTTCACCCTCTGGCCAAGCTGAATTGGGCACGTACTGACGGAAGGCGGCTAGACGTTGCGTCTAAGCGATGACCACCCCCATGCACTTAATAAACTGTAAACTCGCCAAGGTCCTGGACTCAGCGTTAACAAGGTCTTCAACGGTGGGTCTTTGAGGCTCGGTTGCACGGTCCTATGGAGACACAGACCACTTAATTACCACATTCTGGGGATTTGATCAACGGCAGGCATTTGGGGCTCGGTTGCACAGTACCGTGGCCCACCACATCTTGACGCAGGCCCCCCTTGATTACGATATTCTGGGGATTAATGAACAAGAGAGTTTCAGGTGGCGCTGTAACTTACAGTGATGCCTCCGGAAAGCATTGGTGGACAATCCTGGATCATTCCCCCCATGCTATAGGGGATGATCTGACATTCATCGGTCTGATAGGTGAGCCTTACCGCTCGACCCACCGCAACGGGCAGCCGCCCGAGATTAGGTGTTTTTGTAAGCTTCATCGCAAGTTGCGTAACCACCATGCATGAATGACATCTGCCAAGAGGTTGAGGAGATGGGATAAAAATTCACCAATCTTTTGCAACTCGGGACCAGCTGTCATAAATACTGCGCTGGCTTCCCTTCGAATAGTAAATCTTCACCTTCGCTTGTGGCATTCCTTCCTTTCATTCTTACCTGTCCACTCCTTCATTCGCTCTTTCGTTCTCGTCTTCACTGTGTGGAGCTTTCCTGCTTTTGGTTACCAATCCACTTCTGTTTTCTACTCGACATCTTCACTACAATGTCTTGGAAGCTGACCATCGTGCTTGCCGGTGCATTTGCCACCCGGGCCACCCTTGCTCACGGCATCTTGGGCGGGTTCATCACAGATGGTGTCAGCAACCCAAGTTTCGAAACAGAGTACATCTACCGAATTCAGAACGGTAACCCGGTTCCCGACCTTGCTGCTTGGTCCACGGAGAGCCTCGATAGGGGCTACATTGAGCCCAACAGCTTCGGTACTTTGGACATGATCTGCCACAAGAATGCTGTCCCAGGTGTCTTGACGGCCAAGGTCGCTTCAGGAGGCACCGTCGACTTCTTCTGGCCGAAATGGCCACACAATGTTGGCCCAGTTCTCACCTACATCGCCCCTTGCGGCGGCGATTGTGCATCTGTGGACAAGTCTACGTTAAGGTTCACTAAAATCGACGAGGCCGGATACGACAACGGTTGGGCTGGCCAGAAGCTCATGGACAACAACTTTACCTGGACCACGACTGTCCCTTCAACCATTGCTCCTGGAAACTACGTCTTCCGACATGAGATCATTAACCTGCACAGTGGGGCGGAGGCAAATGGTGCCCAGAACTATCCTCAGTGTGTCAATATCGAAATTACCGGCTCAGGTACCGACTCTCCAGCCGGTGTTCTCGGTGTCGACTTATACAAAGCCGATGATGCCGGAATCCTGTTTGACCCTTATGCGGACACGATCGACTACCCTCTCCCAGGCCCTGCTCTATACGTCCCCGGCTCCGGCTCCGACAGCACGGACATGGCTTCCACTGCAGCCGCCTCCACTGCAGCCGCTTCTGCTTCAGCAACTGCTCTCTCCCAGGCTGTCCCGGGCACTCCCACTGCTTTGAGCACGACCGTAACACCCGTTGTCCCTACCAGCACCGAAAACGAGGCGAGCAACTCTTCCGTGGTTCCTACCGTCATCCCCACTACGCTCCTCACTCGTACCAGCAACGCCCCGGTTGCTACCACAGCCCCGGGCACTGATTCGGGCACGGTGCGCCTCTATGGTAAGTTTTGTGTATTCTTCAAACGGCTTCCATGAATTTCCCCCCTGCCTTCATCTGTTACCTACGAAGATACCCTAAGGCGAATTTTGAGAACTAATACCCCTCTCAGGTCAATGTGGAGGAAAAGGGTATACTGGCCCCACCAAGTGCAAGTCAGGAACCAAGTGCGAGAAGTCCCCCAAGAACCCTCGTGAGTTACCTCTAGCAACGCATTGATGAGTTTGAACTGACCACGAAAGCTGTAGTGTACTACTCCAAATGCGTCCCTGCGTAAAAGTCATTTTCGTGGACATCACAACGCCACACTGGTGCTTTGTGCCCCTGTTTGCTGCTGCTATTTCCGTGCACGTCAGCATGGCAATGCCGGCAACATGAAAAGCATAGTAAACGAATGCGACTTTCAATTCTCAACTGTGTAGTTAGATAACTTGCCATATAAAGGATGTCACCACTGGCAGTGCGATGTCAGAATACACAGGCTTTGAATGTGACTCGTATTGAGAAATGAAAATATCCTCGTGTCTGCCAAGGTTAAAACTCGATTGAGCCACGGATTTGATCGGTTTGGTTTCAATTGCATCGACCTGGCATAACAACTGATAGATATATCGATCTAACCTTCCATCGATCGATTTTAGTGACGATCATAAGTAAGTGCAAATTTCCATCTTTTCTGTTGAAGCATTGGACATGCTGGCTAGGCGACTATAAAAACAACAAAAGTTATGTAGTAAATAATTAGTCCCACTTTGGAGATTATATAAGGCAGTTGAGATTATGCAAGGTAGTTACGGACTATATAGCAAATACTGTATTATTATCATACTCAATACCGCTTTGTTTCACCATCAAATGCTTAATACAGAAGAAGGGTTACCATTATGCCATCTGTAAGAGTCTTTTTCCCACTTTCACAAGTTTTAGTTATTTATTTAGGTTTGTATCCCTACTTGAGCTAGTTGTGACATTTAGGAACTCAGGGCGCATAGAACTGTGTCATTAGATAGTGAGTAGCAGCTGAACGCTTCTCAAAGACCCCTTCAACATGGGTACCATTGTATGCGTTAAACACCAGCTGCGTTCCATTGTCCAGAGAGTACTGTAGCCAGACTGGGCCAGACTCTAAAAAGCAAGCAGTTAGTGATTAACCCGACGCAACCAAGGATACCACTTACGAGTATAACTGTTGGGATCCGAGTCGTGGGTGAATGCCACCCACATCCGGATCGCCAAATCAGCCAAATCCAAATATGCCTCCCCCATCCCTCTAAAAGGATTCTGACCGAGATAGGGGGGCAGAAGACCAGGGTATCCTGTGCCATCAACACTATGGAAGACGAAAGGCGCATCGGAAAAGTGAATAACACCATAACAATCCGCAATACCCCCAAACATGGTATCCCAACGGTATGTGAAGATTGGGTGGTTGCTGTGCCGGACCATAGCCTCGACTGCCATCTTTCTCGGAACAACAAAGAAAAGGTCGGTAAATATAGATGCCACTTGCTTCCGTCAAAGACCAATTGTCTCGTTAAATAGGCCAGGGTGGCCTTGTATGACTAAATCTTGTTCGTTGTTATACGGATAGTAGTCCAACAATTCCTGTATTGTTGCATTATTCAAACCCATTGGAGCCAGAATATCAACAACGTCTTGCTCCGTGTTTAGTCCGAATCCTGGGAAAGCCGTACCTTTGTCCGAAGTGTCGCCTATCAAAAAGGGTACCTTGACAAATTCTCCATTCTGTAATTGTTCGAGAGGGTCACTGACAAGAATATCGCCATCGACCTGTGGTCCATAGAGCAGGCTAAATGACTTGCTGAAGACGTAACCCGTGGGGGTATCAGTATCCTTTCCGCTTGCTAGGTACTCGAAGTCCTCGGCGGGTATGAAACGCAGGCAGGCAATGTTGTCTTGTGCATCATCACAGCTAGCTCGCGCTGTGAGGTTCTGGTAAAGTGCTTCACTTTCGTCTGATATATTGTTAGGATCCCGTTGGCGAATCGTCCAACTTGTGGGTGAAAGCACGAACCTTGTTTCGTGTTGCCGATACCAAGACCCCTGGGGGGACCAGATTCACAAATTGCGGCTCTAAACAGCCCGTCATCCCGGCCCTTGTATGGCAAGAGAAGTGCGCCAAAAGATAAACTCCCCCTAAGTTGAGCAGCGTTAGTTAGGCCACTATATTAGTAAATGGAGACGGATGACAATGCGATGAAGGGTGTCTTACGCGCTTTCACCGAAGATTATAACTTTGGTGGGGTCACCTCCAAAACCTCGGATATTGTCCTGGATCCAGTGCAATGCCATGCTGTTTCCCTACCTTCAGCTTCTTGACATATCAAAGATAGGACATATGGGTCTTACCGTTGATCTCTCAGTCCCAAATTAGTTAAGCCTGCATTGACTATATCCTCTGAGTAAAGCCAGCCATAAGGGCCAAGTCGGTAGCTGATGTTAACACCAATGATGGGCTTGCCAATCTTTCTGGACTCGTCAACCATGAAGGTGAGATTGTACCGTGGGTTGACTGCGGAGCCGGCTACGAAACCCCCACTGCACAAGAGCATAGATAAGCACTTGAATCACATGGATCAAATAAGGCCGTTGCGCTTACCCGTATATCCAAACGGCAATGGGAAGGGAAGCTGTCTCGTGATACCCAGCTGGGCGATGGATGTTAAGGGTCAAGCAACTCTCATTGGTATAGTTGACGGATGCCATCTCGGTGTCCTCTCCAAAGCCCACACAGGCATACCCAAATTCAGTCGCGTTTCTCTGACCATCCCATGTAGTATTCAGCGGCTGGGGATGCTGCAATCGCAGGTCACCTAGCGGAGGCTGAGCAAAGGGAATGCCAAGGAAGTGGTCGACGTAATGGCGGCTGTTGCGGGTGCCATCATATTTGGGCATTGTAGAGTAGAGGGAGCTCTACCCACTTCTCTACCCTACCCAGGGTAGAAGACTGGTCTCCTCTACCCTACCCGGGTAGAGTGGGTAGAGCTCCCTCTACAATGCCTAAGTATGGGTGCCATAGTATGTGCCGTTACGCGTCTGGGCTGTGGGAACTTGATGAGGTGGACAGGCCGGTTGGGAAACGTGGGTACCCGCAAACGTCGTGCCAGTCCCGAGGACCACTACTAGGACGGTGGCCAAGCTTGACAGCATGTTAAAAATGTCAAATAAGTGCACTGCTAATTGCTCTTACCGAGTGAATGGTAGATTCGAGATAAGTAGGCTACTAAAGTCTCGGGAACGACTGTGCCGGCAGCAAGATCCGTTTATAGATGATACCGGGATAGGAAGCATCACCATGCTCTACGTAGGTTGCGGAAAAGACACTGGGGTAAACTCTGAAGCTAAGTAGCTAGCGTTGCGATTGCTTAGGCTTATCCCAGCACGATTGAGGGAAACCGGGTACCGGCAATGATGCGCCTCGCTTCGACTTTCGGACCGCTTCACTTCGACCTTCGGTCCGTAACTCGGGGTAAGAAAAGTCCAGCGGAACCTCGCGATTCATCTCGAACAGGCAGTTGAGGGGGGTTTAATGTAGCATGGAATAAAACGCTAAAACATTTTCGGAGCATGAATCCGTACGCTACTACGAGTACACGCGGGCCGAGATACACATGGTCTGTAAATACGCCCTACTAAGAGGTCTTCTCCCTGCGCCTTGGTGTCTTGGATCCTAGATAATGCACTGTAGAAAAGCAGAAAGTTGTGACGTGCGTTTATGGCTTGGAGAAGCCTTGTAATTAGTCGTGCCTGTAATTACTAGGTACATACGTTAGGTAGCACGTTAGTGAGCCAATAGTGCTGAGATTGGATAAGCATGTCGTATCACATAGACTACGTTCTTTCAGCACTTGCCTAACTCGGCGTTTGTGCGAACCTAATTTGCGGGGTAAGTTATGATAGACTTTATCCTACCAGGCACTTATTCCTGATAAGGGAGAACCGTAGCTTCGCCTGCCTCGCCTCGGTCAACTTTATCGAATGTATGTAGTACTCTACTTACCCAAAGGCCTGGAATCTGCCGTTCACCCCGGTTCAGGACGGGGTTGGTCTCCCCTAGTCTGGGTTCTCCTTAGCATGATGTCACTTCTCGGAATGCATCTCTTTTTGACAACTTGAAGAATCCCCGCAGATTACGGATCAGTACTTGCTACGCCCACCAGCGTTAGTGTGTTAATCTTGGCAACAAACACTGTTCGCGTTGCAGAAAGGTCATTTTAAAGACGACGGTATAAAGCTAGATGGAAATCCTCTTCGACCGAATTTTACATTGACTCCAGGCGGATCAACAGTCGGGAAGATCAACAGTCCAGTATGTCTCTACGATTTATCGTCACCACGGCTTTGGGTGCCATACTAGGTGGCTTGTCAGTTCATGCCAAGGCCGTACCCAGGAACGCTCCCATTGTTGAAACACTCAACGGATCTTACTATGGGTATCACAGTCCCGTATACAACCAGGACATTTTTCTCGGAGTTCCATTTGCACAACCTCCAGTTAAGGATTTACGCTTCGCCCCTCCTCAAAGCCTCAACACCACTTGGTCTGGGATTCGCAATGCCACCGAACTAGGATATTCATGCGTCGGCTACGGCGAGGATACCGAGGTTGCGGCAAAGAACTACACGAGCGAAGATTGCCTGTCTCTCAACGTCGTGCGTCCAGTAGGCTATTCGAATGAACGCCTGCCGGTTGCGGTCTGGATCCATGGGTAAGTCCTGTCCCTTGGCGTGAAGTTCAAGCCGTAGGCTAATTGATGACAGAGGAGGTTGGCAATTCGGCAGCAGTGCAACTGGATGGTACAATGTTTCCTTCATCGTTGAACGTTCTGTGCAAGTACAGCAACCCATTATAGCCATCGGTATCAATTACCGCTTGGCGGGTTGGGGCTGGCTTCACTCGGGTGAAGTTCTCGAGGAAGGCTCCACAAATGTAGGATTCAGAGACCAGAGGTAACACATAAGCCCCAGCCAGAACAGAGACAGGACTAATACGAGGCAGGCTGGCTTTGCATTGGATCAAAGAGAATATCGCAGCCTTTGGCGGCGATCCATCCAGGATAACCATCTTTGGAGAGAGCGCGTAAGCCTCGCCCTCTCTTCCGCCGTATTGGCATCTCCTAACTTCTATTAGGGGGGCCCTTTCCGTTGCCGGCCATTTGCTCGCATACAATGGTCGTGATGATGGGCTTTTCCATGCAGCTATTGGGCAGTCTGGACCCCCGGTTGGTGTCGGCCCATGGCAACCCTCCATCGGTGAGCACTACCCATCAGAAATGAATCAGAACGCCCCTGTTGACCGTTATCAGAGAAGCTATCATTGGCCACTGCAAACATTACGGAAACCGTGTGCCCCAATGCGACTAACAAGCTTGCCTGCCTACGCGCGGCTGATTTCGAGACTTTGAACAACGCCATCAACGCCACGCTTTCTCTTCCACTCGCGGGTCCCATCTATGGCCCCATTGTCGATGGTGACATTGTCGCAAGGCCGTGCTATCATCAGCTACGGGACGGAGACTTTGTCAAGGTCCCCTATCTCCTGGGGACAAACAACGACGAGGGTGGCTATTATGGGCCTATCGGTGTCAACGATGAAGAGGGGGTCCACAATGCCTTGACCTCACATGCTATAGGTGTGAACTTCACTCAGGCAACCGCAATCATGTCACACTATCCCTACTCAGGGATTGAACTGGACATACCCGGGCTGACCAACGCGGAGCTCAACACTACCATTGGACTGCAATTCAAGCGTGTGAACACAATGACAACGGACATTGTGTTCAAAGCCCCGTCTCGTTACGCAGCTCAATTGTGGCAGAAACACAGTCCTAACCTTTACATTTACAACGCCAACACAACGCTCCCAGTAGGGCCGAATTACTACGGATCTGCCCATGGATACGAGCTGCCTTACATGTTTTATAACTTGAATGGATCGGGTTGGGAGGGAAATTCTCCACCTTTCCTTGGAGGCAATCCTTTCGCCGGGAGACCTCAACCTTACCTTGACCTCGCAGCGGTTATGAGCGGATTATGGGTCGGTTTTATGAACACGGGAGTCCCCCACTACGAAAACCGTAAGTAGGATCTCATTTTCCTGTCAATGCTGCATGACTTTGAAAATGTTGAGAGGATTGCTGACAATATTTGACGCCACAACAGAGCCAGTGCCGGAGTGGCCAGTATACCAGGACTCAAACCCCTCGATCATGATTTTTGATGCTCAACCTGGCTACTTGAACACAAGGGTCGGAAAGGAGGAACGAACCGAGGAGCAGGATTTTGTCATCTCACAGCTCTACCTGTAGGAGCTAGAGATGCCGTTGCTCTTCTTCGTGCTGTGTTTGTATTATGTTAGTGCAGCACAGTAGTTAGATGTAATCGAACAAGGTCTACCTATCTCTTCACTGTAACCCTCCTCTATGACGAAGCCTGGGGATTTGTGATATCTTGAACAATCTCATACCACGACTTTCATCCCTGCTGTGGGTCCTCCTGCAGACGGGTCGAAAGCACGTTGTGACTATGAAAGGACAGGTTGCTCATCGATATTGTCTAAGAGATCACAAGTCGACGACCCCAATTCTTCACACGTTTCAATTCCGCCGGTCCCAACAGCTATGAGCAACTTGCATTAGCTTGAGGAACACAACCTCTGTTCAACCGATAGCCTCTGGCTGCGCAAGTCAACTAATCTTTGCAGTGATAACCTTAGATTACAGATCGTTCTATGGAATTGGTGTAGGTGCGCTTCTCACCCATGTCCGGCATGAATCAGTGTTACTTTACGTTAAGACTCCAGGCCTTTGCGTGATGGAGCTTGGAATCAACTTCAAAGTCACTAGCAACTATTGTTAACAGATAAACGACCTTTTGAATTCTAGAGATGATTAGACAGCTGTGTCAAGTGACTGCTTATCTGTGAGGTATTTCAAAGGGCATATAATCGAGGACTCTGCGATAAAGAAGTTTCTCGAGACACTACGAAGTGGAGCAAGGTAGTTGGTATTGAACGTGCTGGAACAGGGTCAATAGACATCCATCGTGACTCAAACAGCGAGGTTTACAGCTTTCCAGCGTGTCGACACAGGTCAGCACCTACCCTGAGAATGCCTGGCACGCGGTTGCGTCACAATCCGGAAATATACTAGATATCAATGATATGCTCGAAGCCACGCCCTCAACCCAGCTCACTTTGTCCCAGAAGCGGCTCGTAGAGTGTCTTGAGCCTCTTGGTACGTCTATGTAGGACCTAGTTCGAGATCTGATCTTCTGCCGAGGCAAGGTCTAGCACAGTATGTCAGTATCTTGCGGCATCATTCACTTGCGACGACAATCGCAACTCCACCAGGAATGGATTTTTCTACCACCGCCTTGCCGGTACCAAGCACGACGACAACTCGATCTTGGCATAGAAAATAGAGCTAAGGATAGAGTAGGCTCGTTGGCTGCCTCCGAGAAGAATGAATACAAAACGGAGGCACTCGGCCGCATTCACATAGGAGCCGGAGCAGACATCATCAGTTTATTTTCTCATCTTTGACTATATTACCGACTGTCCAGGGTTTCTGGCCTTATCATGGCTACCATGCGTACCGTCTCTCAGTTGGGCGTTGCTTACTATGTAACTAGCTGTCCGCTCCTTCAAGGGCGAGTTGCTGGTAAACAAAAAACAGTTGGGCGTTACTTACAACGTCTCTATGATCGATATGCCTGCGCCGACTGTCTTGGACGGGAAACCAACTTCATCGTGAAGCTGAACGCCTCTGTCATATGCGGCAGCAACCTGCATAGATACCACATTGAGCTTGGCTCCGAAGACTTGCATGGCCACAAAGGCATTGGCGTCGCCACCGAGATCGGCGATGCTGTTCAGTACTTGAAT
This sequence comes from Dactylonectria estremocensis, assembly GCA_020744375.1. Taxonomy (NCBI): domain Eukaryota; kingdom Fungi; phylum Ascomycota; class Sordariomycetes; order Hypocreales; family Nectriaceae; genus Dactylonectria; species Dactylonectria estremocensis. The sequence goes on along the minus strand of JAGMUU010000024.1, from coordinate 301,995 downwards.
GTGGTTGACTATGTGATTATACTTGATTGAATATCCTTGATAAGTCTCATAACGGCCACTTCACCTTGGAACTGGATACGTTACTCACTATCCTCACTTGGGCTTTGGTGGACTTTGGGATGCCAGTGTCCGCCCTGGCCTTCAGGGGATGTAGCAGCTCGCCATACAACCTTCGGACACCTCGCTCACGATATCTCACACCTGAGAACACCAGAATTCAGTTCGCTAACAGCTCGCTGATTACCATTCCTGTCAACTCGAGCACCAAAGCACACCAACAATTTGTGCTGACAGCAGAACAACATAGATACAAAGTTAATCACGAAGGAACCCTGAAACACTTCATTAACCTGGCTATAGAAGACTTAGCCTTCAGTGCCATGCGAAAAACTGTTAATAATGATCCAGCACGCCCCTAGGAGTATTCAGTGCTTAATCCTCCTCGAGGATCCGTGCCAAGTGGCCGATACGCATACGACAACCAAGATGCGGTCCATCGCACCATAGCCATCCGCTGCTACTACACCTACGTTACTCGCGGTAACCGATCAGCCGGCGGCAGCGCGGATGGGAGCTTTTCTCTCATCTCCCACGTTACTCAGAACGTACCCACGGCCGTCTTGGCCAACGAGAACCTTGTCTTGGACCGAGGTGGCTTCTTTATCATCGAGTGTGTGCGGCCTGTATTTCATGCCTTGGTCATCAAGTAGTCTTACTTTCTAGCTATCTATGGGGACAAATCCGGCCCGATTCTGTAACCCAAATACCCTTTCAGCTAGTCCGCTAGAGGTTGGAAAACTTTAAGCTATCACTCTGAGGCTTCCAAGTCTCTGAACCACATATAACGTAATTCTCCTGCCATCCAGCTCTATATGCGCAATAACATTGCCGACTGGGTCTTCCAGACACCGGACTCTCTGACGGTGGAGGTGGGGTCGGACTCCTCGCTTCCAGGCGGTCTCTCAACCGAAGGAACCATTATAAAGGCAAGGGATTGCTTCAGAGAGTCCATCATGGCATATGGCCTATTTCTTCCAGGCGACTTGACCCTATCCGAACCCCAGAACCTCATCATCCCTCCTGTCCAGTCGCCTAGTTTTGGAGCGCTTGCAAGCCAGTTTCTTCTCGCATTACGCCCTAATCCGGGGAATGCACTTGTCATCACCCTCAACCCGTCCCTCCATATACCCTGTGGACAATCACCGACCCACTGGGGGACCGTGTTGAGTTCCTCGACATAGATTAAGCTGTGCCCAATCAGAATTAATACCTACTCTGCCGTCTTAAGCAAAGTCGACCGAGGTATTTGCGGCTGAATGACAGCCTGAGGGTGGCATCGGGACTGTCATACTTGAATTCCAGGCTTCGCCGGTGGTTAGCAATAATGGCTCCCAGATGGACGTATTTAGCCAGGTCGTCCCCTTCAAACGGCTGGGCCGTGTTTTACCAAAGGGAATTAAGCAGGTGACGAGAGCGGAGCGGCAAGCTCAATTTAAGGAGCGGAGACAGAGCCGTCACAAGTTGCAAGGGATTTGGTGTCTCATTACGGAAGGCCATAGGGACCACAGTCTCAAAACCCCATTTTCACTTTTTTTTAATATAATTACACCATTCTATAGATCTCTATATAACCCGGTTATTTACTTATATATGCAATAGCTATAGCGCCTCGAGACTCTAGCAGCTACAGCAGCTACAGCGCCTCAAACCCCCTATAGCTATAGCAACTACAGCGCCCTAGCGTCCAGCGACCACAGCGGCCACAGCGCCCCGAGCTTCCAGCGGCCACAGCAGCTACAGCGCCTCTAGCCTCCAGTAACTACAGCAGCCACATCGTCATAAGCCTCTAATAGCTACTATGGCTACTTGAAGCTCGGGGCGCTATAGCTGCTATAGCTGCTATAGCTGCTATAGCTACTGGAGGCTCGGGGCGCTGTAGCTGCTGTGGCTACTGGAAGCTAGAGGCGCTGTGGCTGCTGTGGCCGCTGTAGCCGCTGGAAGCTCAAGGCGCTATGGCCGCTATAGCCGCTATAGCCGTTGTAGCTGCCGGAGGCTTGGGGCACTATGGCTGGTCTGGCTACTATAGCTGCTAGAGGCTTGAGGCGCTGTAGCTGCTGTAGCTACTATAGCCTTCTATAATCTTTCAATAGATAAATACTAGGTTTTATAAATATAAGAAGATATTATATAAGTTATAACGTACTTGATGAGTGAGTGGGCCAAACAAGTAAGTGGGCTAAAAATCCCTCAATCTCTCATCTTTTCAATTGATCAATTAATTCTCAACCACCAAAGATGTCTCGATCAAATAAAGAGGGAAATATCCTTCTTGCTCTTCAAGCCCTTTGAAATGACCCAAAATTAAGGATCCGGAGCGCCGCAGAGATCTATGATGTGCATCGTAATACCTTGCGTCGCCGGCAGAAAGGCATACTATCTCAACACGATACTATCCCCAAATCACGCAGGCTATCTGATCTAGAGGAATAGATTATTATTCAATTCATTCTCGACTTAGATTCGCGAGGGTTTCCTCCGCGACTGCGTGGTGTTGAAGAAATAGCTAACTGACTGCTTGCTGACTGCGATACATCACCTATCGGCAAGCGCTGGGCTACTAACTTCGTTAGGCGATAACTAGAGCTTAAGACGTGTTTTTTTATAAATATAACTATCAGAGGGCTAAATGTGAAGATCTAACCATTATTTGCAATTAGTTGCAGCTCGTGGAGAATATAATTGCGAAATATAGTATTAACCTAGCTGATATCTATAACTTTGATGAGACTGGCTTTATGATGGGCATAATTGCAAGCGGAATGGTTATTATAGGTATAGATAGGCGTAGAAACCTGAAATTAGTCCAGCCTGGAAACTGAAAATGGGATTTTAAAACTGTAGTCCCTATAGCCTTCTATACTTATTACTACTACACCGCTATAGCACTTAATTCTATAACTCTCCTTAGAACATAGGGGGCTATAGCGTCACTAAATAGCAGCGCCTATTGCAACCAGCAACGGTGTAACTGTAAACAAGTACATGTTTGCGATATAAGAGTCAAATAACCATCAAGTGCTACATTTTATATGTGGCTACGTCGTCTGACCAGCTGGTTGACAGAACTAAAGATGATCAGGTTCTGGGGGGGGATTTTTATTTCTAGTTCGCTTGAATAACAAATTAAAATAGCTACAGATTATAACAAAGAGAAAGAGCCATAACAGCATTTAAACATAGCAGCTTAGTGCCCCCACATAGCACCAGTTGTTAAGAATCTCCGTACTGCAGCAGACGACGATAGCTGCAGCTAGATGGTAGACTAGGTCTTGCCCCCTAACGCCCACAGTTCCTCGCCTCGGCCGGTTCACCCCGCTGGCGGTGCTCCTGGCGAGAACCCTCGGCTGTAGGATGTGCGGTATACCGTCGCTGCCACCGTGATCACCTTGTTTCTCCAAGGTGGTAACTTCAACTGGTTTATGTGGTCTGCAAAGACCTTATGTCTTAAGCTTGAAGTATGCTAAACACACACTTATAAATAAAACTGCCGCAACAAGAAACGAATTCAATAAAGACGTAGATATCCATGGGGCTGAAGAGCTCGCTTCAGCAACTTTTAGCTGCGTATTCCACTCAAAGTTAGTTTCTAGACCGGAATAAGACTGATAATGATCTGGTTTGATCAAGAATACTGACTTGTTCTTGTAATTCTCCAATGTAATATCGGACCAACATTCGGTCCGCAGCCTCACTATGACCAACTTCGTCGTATGGCTCAGTGGCATCTTGACCAGCCACCTCTAGAAGCACTTCCTCGCCTCCTCTTCAACAAGAAAAGTCGTGAGTAAAGGAATTTGAAGCTAGGCTACAAGTTGGGTTGGGCTCACTTACGGATGTCTGGTGACGAACTTGGTGCAGTCGTAAACTTTACCGTGTATTACGATGTACAGATTATCTTTGTCGTTGTAATTAGAAACATCCTCTGTCGTAAAGTAACGAAATGAAGCCATGACGGGAGAGTGATGAGTTGAGCACCCTAAAGTCACCCAGTTAAGACGTCAGGTGCAGAAGGAGAAAATAACACAGAGAATAAGTCAAGGAGTTATAATTTTTCCCGGTTCAACCTCATTATAAACGACTCGGTCTATCTAGAATAAATGCTACTAACGGTGTCATCAAAATATAGATGGAGTATATTAATTATAAATCCAAGTTGCTATATTCTACTTCTTTACGACCTTCACATGGTGCTTGATAAGCAGCTGCCTGCGAGACTAAGACATGGGCTACTTAGGTTCGTGGTTTCTAGGCTCGCTATGCCCGAGACTTACCAAATCCGGCTATATTGCGAGGGTAGTCGTAATGACTGGCTTGTTGAAGTCCAAGGATATTAGTAATGCACCTCGAACAACTGGCTGTGTTCTTGACTCACCATTCCTGTAAATCACAGCATAACGCATAAGCAAGCCAAAGAATGACCTTATTGGCACAGCCTCCCGATTTCGGACCACTAAACCGTAGTACAACGAACTTTCTAGTTTATCTATACAGTTTGCACTCCGCTTCATTCAAGCCACAGGTGAGTCTCGGTTACGAAATTAGTCAGTGCGGGTTAGTATTGGAAGTTGATGTGCGAGGTTCGTCACCTGAAGAACATGTTTTCTCGCTTGCCTGATCCTTCCCTTGTGATGGATTCTATTGAAGATGTAAGAGACCTTGATAGCACACACCCGGAGGGGGGACCAAATTTAAACAGTGAAAAAAAGCCCAGCAGTAAGAACAACAGTATGACGGGCCCAATACTGAGGCCCAAGGCAACAGTAACTCAATATGACTCAAGTTCCTACTGCATCATGCGTGCTTTTCTGCCCCAACCAACCCTTTGCGATGCCTCAATCAGCTAGAAATGCTCGATCTTGGGAAATTGGTGGATTCTCTATATCTAGTAACTTACACAAGGCCACCACCGTCTATGGGCTGACACTCCGCTATTTTGTTCGAGCTGCGTAATAGCAGTGCTTGTATCCTTTAGAGTTCGCTGCATAGTGTAAATGGTAGTGTTGTTGAGACAATGGGGAATCACACGCTGATAGATATACACAGGTTTTAGTCTTCTCGGCTCCCTATGATATGAGCTAATTGTTTCGTAGAAACTAAATTCATCGTGGATTGTAGCAGTGCCCAAAAGTAGCTGCCTGGCAGCTTTATCGATTCGTGGCGTTGATTAGTCAATTCCAAACTTGGGAACTGTGTGAGAAGAGAGAGAGTCAGGCTGTGAGTGCACATTACGATACCCGAACACGCAGCGACGTAGGGCTTGGGTTATCTCGGTCTCTGAAGGATTCCCAGTGCTTTGCGCCTGCTCAAGGTACAACTAACACAGCTTACAAATGCCGAACAAGTCCGGCACGAGACCCGATGTCGGTCCCATCTAGGGGCAGAGAACGAGATATATGTGGGCAACTCATTGTGAAAGGCTCAGTTCTAGGGCACTCAATATAACCTCCACCTCGGAAGCACGAGTTGTACATGACGCCTAAAATCAACGGCGATAGTGAGCGAGCAGCGTAAATTTTGGGCGCACAGTCGAAGGCCCTTCAAATGTTTGATGAGATTGAACGAGACCCCATCCGGCCTGGACTCAGCGACAAAACACTCAATGATGAGATCTATCAGCTGGGTGCTACTTGGGATGGCATTGAAACCCATTGGGATAAGCGAGTGGTAAGAAGCGGACCGGAAAAAGGTGCGAGCACGGTTTCTAAGCGGGCTGGGTGTGACTGGAGAGGAGCTCTATGTTGTAGCGTAGACTGCGGAGGATGGGTGGTCGTTTGGCGCTGACCTGGCTAGCTACCTCGTTGGATCGTTCCCTTATGAGCGCATTCCCCGCCATAAGACAACTCCCTATATCCTCAAGGATAATAAGCTCCTGATGAGGACTCTGCGTGAGGACGGAAGAAGAGGCATTGGATCCACGGCGTGATGTTTCTGCCAACACCAGCCCAGCACCATGTGGTTTATTAGATTGCGAAACCTAGAACCTCACATTTGTAGCCTGTCTTGCTTGTGTCAGTCGTGCCGATACTGCGGATCTACTACGGTACCTGGTCAATCAGCGTTGAGAGGCTCGTGTCATTTGAACCTTGACAAATCATGTCAAGCTTATGACTCAAGTTTACAAAGCTCGCTTTCCTAATCGGGAAAGAATCCGAGGGGGCTGAGTGATCAAATACTTGAGTGGGGATTAATGAATAAACCCGGCGCCTCCGGCTGTGGTTCCTTAGACTTCCGGCGTGCGTCATGGCCGAAACTAGAGGTTGAAGGGGGGAAGCTCAAATTTTCTTACGTAAAACAGGGGCCGGGAGGCTCAGTAGACAAGTATCTTGGTGACTCTCAAGATGACGACGGCGACGACGACAGATTAGAAGACGAGGTAGGGCAGGGAGAAGAAGCTTAACAACGCGAACAATCTCTGATACCCTGCACGAAGACGCGTCGCCAACAGTGACGGTCATACCTCCGGAAAAGTTGTAAATGGAGTTGGTCTCTCAGATTCGTTTTCTCTCCAACGAGCCAGCAACGGGTTGCTTGAGCCATACCGTGCAATCAAGTCGTCCAATTTCTTCGGTAGGCGAGGGGCAGCCTGCCAAGTCGACCCCCCCGGGTAGTTTGCATTGTGACCTGATTTAGTGTTTCCCACATAAAGAAGATATGTCTCGGACCTGAAAACCATGTACGTAGTATCTATCCACTTGTGACGTGTCGACGCTGGGTCAAGTTTCACGGTCATGAAAAACTTGCCAAGATCCCGGCTCCCACCTGTACCCCCTGATACCGCAGGTATTCGCATAGCTCATAATATCCTGCGAGTCCTCCTCCTCTCCCGAGTCTTGCCCATCGTCAATCGAAGAAAAAAAAGCCACCTAGAACTACCCACCACGATGGCACAGTTCAATCCCAACGATTTGTCGCGCTTCGACAACTTTGACATTCTCACGACCACTTACAAGATCGTCTTGGGTCATGAGATCGCCTGCCATGTCCTCATCCCCAAGCCACTCGTTGAACAAGCCCAGGGCCAGGACAGGTCGACAGGCCTCCGGCCAATCATTTTCCGCATCCATGGCGGCGGCTTCGTTTCCGGCTCTAGTCTATTCCCAGACTTCTTCGCACCCTGGCACCTTCAGCTTGCATCCGGCACAGCGCCGTGATTGTCAGCTGCGACTACAGGCTAGCACCAGAGGCTACCATTGACCTACTCATCGAGGATGTAGACTCCTTCCTCAAGTGGATTCACACCGAGCTCCCAAGCTTCGTCAGCGGGAGGACCATTGTTCAGGTCGATGTCACTTGAATCATGATGGCCGGAGACAGCGCGGGCGGTTACCTTAGCCTCCTCGTCGGGTTGAACCACTCGAGCGAGCTCCGAGCTGTGGCGGCCGCATACCCCTTAGTCGACGCCAAAAGCCCACACTTCAGCCAAGTCTATGATAAGCCAATGTATGGGTTTCCCCATCTGCCTACCAGCCTGCTTGACGAACACGAGACCAAGTTGAAGGCCAAGTCAATCCCGTCCATCATCTCGGCCGAACCTCAGTGCGCGCGCGCCGAGCTGATGTTTAGCTATGTCCAGAACGCCAAGTACGCCGAGCTTTTCCCTCCAAGCCGGAGAGATCTTTACCTGCTAGACAAGATCGAAGACGGCGCCCGGTTTCCCCGAGGTAGCGTGTTTATTTGGCACGGCAAGGGAGATACGGTTGTGCCAGTTGAGGGGAGTCTCAAGCTGGCAGAAAAGCTGAAGGAGTTTGACCCTGATCTGCCATTCACATTGGCCGTACGGGAGGGCGAATACGGATTCGACGCAACCTCGTCGATTGATAAGCAATAGATGAAGGATGGCCTCGAAGGTTTAGTTTCTGCCTGGCTGGCTTGAGTTTTCATGTCAGATATCCTACAGTTGGGAACTATAAATTCGAGCATATTTGAGCGTCGAAATCAGAGTGCAAAAGCCACCTGCTTCGTGAGGGTGACGATTTTAGCCGTCTGTGTCTAACGTTCGTCTAGACGCATGTCCCTTAACTGCAATGAATACCGCTAAACGCCTCTTCTGAGAGAAAACAATGCCCTGACAGCTAGATGGAGCATCGACTGAGTGAGTGAATGACTAGCTTTTGGGATAATCTGCATCGTCTCTGTTAGAACATGTGGTAAGTAGCACGGCAATGTGGCACGAAGACTTGCCTGTAATGGTCCGTTCCGAGTTATGCCTCATCACCTCGACCTCGTCGCCGACTTTGATGACAACACCACCACCAGCTGCGTCGGGAGTCGACGTGAGAAACCCGTACCTCCCGAAAATTGGACTCCACTTCATCCCCGGATCGACTCTCCTATCCTTGCTAAGTTTCTTCAAAACTTTGCCCGCCTCCGTCTTGCCGGGCCTTCCCGTGACGTAGTCTACGTTAAGACTGCTACATCGCGCACAGTTCTGGGTCATTTTCATGGTGATGCCCTTGCGGATCCGCAGTTCGGCCCAAAAGTCTTCGTCGTAGGCCTTTGTCGCCCCCGATACGACAATGTTGGCTCGGAACTTGGTGATATCCAACTCCTCATCGTTAGGCAGCCTGTTATTGACGTCTTGGTAGCTCGTCTTGCTGATGATAAGATAGGCGGCAAGATCCGCAAAAGTAATCATAGGCTGGCGCTTTGATAACCAGCCTCTTAGGTGTTGGGCGAGAACCAAACAGCTGGCAAACGGAACCATAGTCAAGGCCAACGAGACGGGTCTTGCGCCACTTCCGTAAAGGGACAAGTACCCGAGGAGGACGAGGATGACTGCAATGGCCGCCAGCGAGGGATGGAGCAAGTCGACCGCCCCGGCCGTTACTCCTTCACCTATGTTGCCCAACACTTTTCTGCGATAGTCTCCGATGTAGAGCAGCTTAACAGGGTAGCCCAAGCGGCGACTGAACCACTGATTGTATTTCTCTCCCATGTCATATGCCGGACACGGGCTTTGGTGCATTATAACGGTGACCTGGGCTAACCCGTCGATGTCGGGCTCCAGGGGAACCGACAAGGCCGACGCCTCGACAGCATCAGACGGTTGATCGAAAGCATGGCTCAGTCCATACTCAACCTGAATGCTTTGAGGGTCAGCCTCGGGGGTGAGCTTAGTGGTGAAGAGGCACAGGGCAGGCCGAAGCCCGATGTGGAGGTTCTCTGACTTGTCGACATCCCAGAGCATAAAATGACGGTCGTAAGCGAACCCGGTTTGCGTGGCTTGTATCGAAGGAAGGGGCACACCCCTGAGAGACTTGATGGGATACGTGTAAATCTAATCATTTCAGTATCCCGGCATCTCAGATAAGGGCAAACTTGCGTCAAAGGGCTCGGGGCATAATTACCTGTTCAACACGCATGGACATGGCGGCTATCAGAGCTTCTGCGTTTGTCTGTATTGCGGCAGCGTCTGGATCCGGCAGCTCGGTTGCTGGCTGGAGTTGAATGCCTACCAGAGAGATGGATGAAAAGGAGGCAAGAGAAGACAGGTGCGAGCTCCAGCAAGGAGTCCAGCATACGATATCAGCCAAGATAACACTGAGACAGAAATGGCGCAGTGACGATGATTAGCGGCTTCTTGCGATAGCCCCGTGCCTTGTGATCAAAGGCCCACGTCCCTAGCGAGGCCAAGCTGGCCCTCTTGCCTTTTCAAGAATATTTCCATTTCCTGGTGGCAAACGAGCGCCACTACAATCTCGATCGCAACCCCAGGTTTGATAAGCTTGGCGCCAGCTTGGCTGATAACCCCGAAACCTCCTCGCGACTCGGCCTGATGATGCTAGCGCTGATTTGGCGTCTTGCGGGGACATCCCAGACTGATTGGCCGTGCCACATAAGACTCTCTTTATCTCGCACTCGTGCTCAAAAGGGTAATAGGCGGAAGTATCCCTCGTCGCTAGTACGTGGTTACCCTTCCATCCAAACCCTCCAAGTTCGGCAAGGATCAATTTGAGAACGCGGGGTAAGTAACAGATGCGATCGAGACACACTTGTGTGTGAATGGACTCCTTCTCGTGCCTCGTCGGCGCCGGCAGTTTCCCATCAAATTCGTGGCTGTATTAAAGGGGTCAACAAGTCGCCGCTTAACCCTCGCCCATCGACTCTCTCGGCTTCACTCGCTTCAGTCTCTTCGCTCGTCAGCATCGACGACAAAAACTTCAAAAGGGACCCCCATTCTGTCGCTGAGACATTGCCATGGACCACCAGAACCTGGAAAAGGGCGAAAAGTCCGACATGCCGGCTCGAGACGTCGTCAACAAGGCCGACTCGGTGGCCATGGGCGAGCTGGGCGACCAGAATGACATCTCGCCTGATGCTGCCAAACTCATAGGTGCGTGCCCGCTCCGAAGCAGCCGAGCGTGAGAATCTGACATCCTCTGATCTCAATCAGCCATGGGCTACAAGCCCCAGATGAAGAGACAGATGAGCACCCTCCAGCTCGTCGGCGTCGCCTTCATGGTCACCGCATCCTGGCTGGGAGTAACGGGCGGCTTCTCCATTGGTGTCGTCATCGGCGGCTCGGCCTCGCTCGTCTATGGCCTCATAATCGTCGCCGTCATTAACATCTTCATCGTCACCGCCCTCTCCGAGCTCGTCAGCGCCATGCCCAACGCTGGTGGCCAGTACTACTGGGTTACCAAGCTCGCTCCCCAAAAGCTTGCTCGGGTATCGGCCTACTTCACGGGAATCTGCAACCTATCTGGAGGTATTCTGGCCTCTGCTGGTGCCACGGTGCTGATGGGCCACATGGTCTTGGGCGTTGCAAAACTCGCCCATCCGGATTAGTGAGTTATCGCCACGGCCATATCTGGCTCCCCACCTCGACCCATTGACGACCTCCTGGACTGACGACTGATCTAACCGGATAGTGTTATCCAACAATGGCACGCCTGGATGATTGGCGTTGCCTTCAATGTTTCCACCTGCGCTGCCAACATCAACAGGGAGAACGCGGCTCGGAGCGTCTCCATCGGCATGTTTTTCAACATCCTCATCTGCGCGGCCATCGTCGTCGTCATCCCCGCCGTCAGCACATCCCACACCGACGCGTCCTTCATCTTCGCCAGCGTCGAGAACATCAGCGGCTGGAACAACGGGGTTTCCTTCCTCGTCGGCTTGATCAATGCCAACTACAGCTTTGGCTTGATTGACACTGCCGTCCACATGTGCGAGGAGATCACCGAGCCCGAGAAGAACGTCCCCAAAGCCTTGTTCCTCACGGTTGCCATTGGCTTCTTTACGGCTTGGCCTCTTGCGGTCCTCCTCATGTACTGCATGACGGACTTCGAGGCCATCGTCAACACTGAGACTGGCCTTCCCTTGCTCGAGCTGTTCTACTTAGCCCTGCGACAAAGCAAAGCAGCAGCAATTGTCATGTTCGTCATGTTGATCATTGCCTGGACATTTGCCCTCGTGGCCCTCCACAACTATCAGTCGAGAATCTGTTGGTCCTTTGCTCGGGACAATGGGCTCCCTTTCTCCAAGTTTTGGTCCAAGGTGCATCCTACCCTCAACGTTCCGCTCGAGGCCCTCGTTGGCTGCACAACCCTCAGTGCTATAGTGTCTTTGCTCTGCGTTGCCTCCTCTACAGCATTTAATAGGTAATCACTTATTCTCTATACCATTTAGTACCATTCACTGACCCATATGCTACAGCCTGGCTGCCGGCGTAATCATCTTCCCAGCCCTTACGTATACAATGCCGTCAGCATACTCGCTGCTTCCTCGAAACAAGGACGTCAAGGGCCCTTTTAACGCCGGAGTCTTTGGGACTATCTCGAAGGTTGTGACTATTCTTTTCTCCCTCTTTGCGACGATTATATACTCCTTTCCTAACTTCATGCCTGCCACTGGATCAAGTAAGTGTTCTGTACAGCTGGGCAATTGCTCCATCCATCCCTCCCCGGACACTCTGTTCTAATTAATACGTCCAGATATGAATTATGTTTCTGCCATTATTGCAACTATTCTAATTGGGGCTTCTTTTGACTGGCTCTTCCGAGCACGTAAGCAGTTTACTATTAGGGAAACCTAATAGGTGTGTCAATGCCTCTGCTAGGCGGACCGAGGCGAGCGGTATCTTGTGGGAGCTTTTACCATACTAAAAGCACCTCTTTGGGCGTTGCAAGGAAATTTTGGGAAATCATGTGTTGCCTAAGTCTGGATCCAATAGGTTGTAATTGTCAAGAGCCCGTTGCGAGGGCAGGCCTGCTCATCGAACTGTCCATTTCGCGGGCCAGGCTGATGAGTGGTGTGGTCCATAACTGCTTTAGCTAGGGAAATTAAGGATAGTAAAACGAAACATCTTGCTTTCCCACATACTTCTCACTGAGTGCTTTAAAATGAAATTGAAAATACTATACTGTGCCTAATGAGAGAATGCTGAGAGCGTCCCATTATAATTTTTACACATCGGATGAGGAGCATCCGCGCATAAGTTAGCGAGGTTTGAAGCGAAACCGGTGCAAGGTCCCTTATCAGTGACGTCAAGCATTTATCTACTTTGGGCGTTACCCGATGATTGAGAGCAGTCAGAGTGGATCATGAAGGCTTGGACCGCAGATGATTAAACACTTCTGCCACTGTTGTTCTTGTTGTTGGTGTCTCCGTTCGGAGACTCGACCAGAACAATGGAATAAAAACATATAGTACACGGGTTTAAAATATATCTCCTGAGCATGCAAGGGTCTCAGGTGTAAGGATGCTCGTCTATTTCTAACAGCAATCTTCTTCATCCCAGGGACTAAACGTCGAGCCTTCACAACTAAAGAAAGATTTTGACACAAATCGCACATAAATATTCCTCAACCCGTTTCCAACTGTGGCTCACCATCCTTCGATGCAGACTGGGATACCCTACAGCTTGGGCTCCAGTGAAGGATGGCTGTGTGTTTCCGGGGCCAAGTCCACGATCACCGTCTTGTAATTCGTGTAGGCCTTGATGCTAGCCTCTCCCTGCTCTTGGCCAATGCCGGACTGCTTGAATCCACCGAAAGGGACTCGAGGATCGACCGTCTGGCTGTTATTAATCCACACGGCTTGTTTCCAGAGTAAGCATCCACCACAAGTTATAGAGCAACGATGACTTACTGCCAGCCTTGATCTTCCGCGTGATGGAGTGCGCTCGGGCGATATCCCTGGTAAAGACAGCCGCGGCTAGTCCGTATTCTGTGTCATTGGCCATCTGAACCACTTCGGACTCCGTCTTGAACGGCAAGATGACAACGAACGGGCCAAAGATCTCTTCTCGGTAAATCCGCATCTCTGGCGTCACATTTGTGAAAATGGTGGGTTCAATGAAGAAGCCCTTTCCATTAAGGCTCTTATGCGGCTTACCTCCGTATATAAGCTGAGCACCCTCCTCTTTCCCAGACTCGACGTAAGAGAGAATGCGGTCAAACTGGGCCTGGGTAACTTGAGGTCCCTGGGAGGTGTCTGTAGCGAAGGGGTCTCCTATCTTGGCATCTGAGACTGCCTTTGCCTTAAAAAGCTTCAGGAAGCGTTCATAGACGTCTTCTTGGACCAGCACGCGGCTATTTGCAGTGCAATTTTGTCCGGCGTTGCCCATGACACCCGGATACGCTGCAGCGACTGCAGCATGTAAGTCAGCGTCGTTAAAGACAATGAGAGGCGATTTCCCTCCTGTCTCTAATGTGACGCTCTTCAGGTTCGACGACGCCAGTCTCATAATCTCCTTGCCCGTCTGGGTAGAGCCTGTAAAGGCGATCTTATCCACGTCGAGATGGGACGCAAGAGCGGCGCCGGCGACGGCTCCATAGCCGTTGATGATGTTGACCACACCAGCCGGGAAGCCGGCGGGTTTGATCAGACTGGCCAGGAAGAGAGCCGACAAGGGCGTTTGCTCCGATGCCTTGAGGACGACGGTGTTGCCAGCAGCGAGGGCGGGGGCCAGCTTCCAAGAGGCCATGACGATGGGGTAGTTCCACGGGATGATTTGTCCGCAGACCCCGATCGGTTCCGCTACCGTATAGTTGAGTTTTGTTCCTCGCGTCTCAATTACTGTGCGCCGTGCGCCATGGTCAGCCACTCAACACATTGAAGCGGGGAGAGAAGGTTGTTGACAGGTACCTTGGCCGTAGCTTTTATCTGCCCAACCCGCATAGTATCGAAATACGGCAACAACTTCGGGGAGATCTTCCAGAATAGCTGTCGAATATGGTTTCCCTACAAATATTGGTCATGGTCTATCCGAGGGATGAGATGGCGTATTTGTCCCTTACCGTTGTCCCAGGACTCAATGGCCGCGAGAAGCTCCCCATGCTGCTCTATGAGATCGGCCAACTTGTAGAGCAATCGGCCCCGATCTGTTCCAGGCGTCTCAACCCATCCCCCCTCGAATGCCTCGCGGGCAGCGCATACCGCGTCTTCGACATCGCTGGCGTCAGCAGCATGTACTCTAGCAATCTCTTCCTCGTTGCTACCTGCTGTCAGCAACTTCTACTATTAGAGGGCGAGGGTAATCGTACGCGGGGTCGATGGTCGATATAGTCTCTCCGGATCGTGACTCGACGAATTGGTTCTTGATGAAGAGACCCAGCGGCTGTCGATACCGGATCCCGTTGGGCGTGACGAGGTCTGCAAATACGCTGGCTGTCATTTTGGCTGGTAGTTGGCGAGGTTCGGGTGTCGGAAATCCTACAGAGCACGAACCAGGAGTTGTTACCAGATGCAAGGCGGAGGTCCCTTCATATGAGCTCTGGATAACTGTTCGCGATAGAGCAACGGGACTTGGGGGCCCGAGAACGTCGGGATGGGGACGATTTCGGAGGGGATATTACCCCAAACGACGTTTTAGCGATCGAGCAGAAGCGCTATTGGATGGGCCTAATGGTCTCGATCCGTACTTGGCAATAATCGCAGGATAACCCCACTCGCAAAGATTCCCGAAAAGGTAATTGGCCAAAGGAGGGAGAAAAGCGAGGTATTGTTCGTCACGATGGCTTACTTGGCCTGGACACTCGCTAATCCACCCGCTGGAAGACAAATAATTACTGCTCTGTACTTGGTGCGTATTTCCCTTGCCCGCTGGGTTAGACCCTACGGGCAGTGCTATGTACTCATACTCATGTTCCACTGAGTACGTGGAAGGTCGGTTACTGGGGATACTCATCTTGACATGGAAGCTAGCCACCTCGCAAGTTGTCCGCTTTAGGCAAGTGTCTCTCTCGCCTTGGCAGCATCCCACTAGGGCCAATTTCTAATTCCCATACAAAACCACTGGACGGCGCGACAGGCACTGCATCCGTTTACTGCGTCGTAGATGGCGACTCGGACCCCTTCCGCATGGGGCAGGGCAAAGGCGACGACAAGGACCGAGTTTCGGATCGCCCATCAGACAGAGCAAGGACGTGTTGCTTCGACTCTGCTCGCTCCCAACAAGATTAAAGGTTCCTAGCTCGCCCCCTGCTGTGTTCGGGCTCGGCCGACAGACACGACAAGCTTCTGCTGCTACACCTTTACTCGACACGAACATTACCCATACTTTGCACAACAGAGCCATGGCCCAACAGAGATATGGACAGGATAGACCTGTCTCAGACCCGTCGCCGCTGGGCCAGCCTCTGGAGCTGGCCTTCTCCAAGCGCACAGCCAAGAACAGGTTCATGAAGGCGGCCATGACGGAGAGGCTAAGCTCCTGGAGCCTCAAGGACCTCGGCAAACGCGGGATCCCGACCCCCGAGATCATCAACGCCTACAAGTGGTTCGGCCAAGGCGGCGCCGGCGCGATCCTGACGGGCAATCTCATGGTCGACCCTGTCAACATCGAGGGCGCCGGCAACCTCGTCATCCCGCCCGACGCGCCGTTTGAGGGGCCTCGCTTCGAGGCCTACCAGCGCCTCGCCTGGGTTGGCAATCACGACGGGAGCTTGATGCTCGGCCAGGTCTCGCACGCCGGTCGGCAGGTCCAGAGCCAGTTCCAGTCCGATCCCGTCTCCGCTTCGGCTATCCATCTCGACAAGGAAGTATGGGGGATGAAGTTCGCCAAGCCGCACGCCGCCACCCACGACGAGATCAGGGGACTCGTGGAAGCGTTTGCCCACGCGGCCGAGTATCTTTACAGGGCTGGATTCGACGGCGTCCAACTACATGGGGCTCACGGCTACCTCCTCTCCCAGTTCCTCTCCCGCAGGACGAACCGTCGCACCGACAAGTACGGCGGCTCGCTCACCAACCGCGCGCGCATCATCATCGAAGTCGTCTCTGCGATTAGGGCGCGAGTTCCCTTATCCACCAAATTCATCCTCGGTATCAAGCTCAACTCAGTCGAGTTCGACGAGAAGGGCTTCACTCCCGAGGAATGCGCCGAGCTTTGCGTACTTCTCGAGCAGCGATGCAAGTTTGACTTCATCGAGCTCTCCGGTGGCACCTACGAAGACATGGCGTTCGAGCACAAGCGGGAATCGACCAAGCACCGCGAGGCGTTTTTCCTCGAGTTTGCCGAAGCCATTATGCCAAAGCTCACAAAGACAAAGGTCTTCGTCACGGGCGGGCTCCGGACCGTCAACGCCATGGTGAAGGCGCTGGATGTGGTTGACGGCATTGGACTGGCCCGGCCGCTCTGCGCGGAGCCCAACCTTCCCAAGGATATCTTGGAGGGCAGAGTTAAGACGGGAGCCGTTATTTTGAAGATTGATAATCAAGACTACGGGCTGACCGAGACTGTAGCGGGGACGCAGATCCGGCAGCTTGGCAGGAATCAAGCCCCGATGGACCTGACGAGGGATGATGTGGTTGAGGCTTTTAACAGGAGCACCAAGAAGTGGGAGAAGGCTTTGGAGGAGGATGGAGACAAGCTGGAGGTGTATGGCTTTGTTGACTTGGAGGGCGTGGAGCTGCCTCCGATGGGCAGTGGTGACAGTCCATGTAAACTCTAGAGATGATTGAATTGATACACTACCATGGAAGTAGTCGACACTACGATGCACTAGAACTAGGCGGGCACTACTACGTAGTACTACGGCTATATGAATTTTTACTCACATGGGAAAGCCTCTTGATCCGAGTGAATGGCTCCGATTCATGATTCCATGGGGCTAGAAGCTGGCGAGTTGGCACGAGCGACGAGAGTGAACGGCAGGTTTCCAGGGTCCCTGCGCCATGACACACCATGGCACACCATGATGGCCGGGCCGGCTGAACCATCGGTCGCCGTGGGTGTGAAGGAGGAAAGGGGCACATGCAGAAGTTGGTGGAAAGTTGGAGTGGGGAGGAGAGTTTCTCCTCTTCCCCGCCTCTCCCCAGGTTTTCCAACCATTGATGACGCCAGCCCATTGCTAGCTAGGGCACCTCGTTCGAGAAGCGTCGCCATCTGACCTATCTAACCAGTCGAGGCGTGTATGTAGAGGGGGGGTTAACAGTCAATATCCCATTCGACATCTCTGCGCAGGTCATTGCCTCGGGTAAGTCATCGAATCGCACTGTTCTCCTCCCTTCATCTGGGCTACGTATCATGCTCCAATCCTGATGTCCTTATCCAAGCTAAGACACTAGCACGCCCTGTCGCTCCCCAACCCTGGTAAAGGATCCAATGATCCCACTGGCTTTTCTACGTATCTCTGGTCAACTCGTCCCCCGCCGTCACATCAGGTGATGCCCTCAACCCCTCACGCTTGGTCCCTCAAGCTTCGCCCTTGGCCCTTGGCCCTTCACCCTTCGCCCTTCACACTCACTGGCCAGGCGAGCCAGCAGATCATTCAACCATTGATGGATTAAGCTCGCTCTTCCACTAAGAAAAAAAAAAAGACAAGACAGAAAATAAAAGCAAAACCCTCACAAGTTCTCTTGTTTCTCTCAACCCTCTCCCAAAACGATATCCGCTTTCCCCCCTTCGCCGTTGCCTTGACCATGAAGTCATATCGCGTGCGATTCGCTGCCAAAAATAAGTTCCAGGTCTGGGTCCAGAACCCTCCGTCGAAAGCCCCCAGCAGCACCGGCTCCAGTCCCGACGAGTCCCAGCAGCTGAGCTTGAGCCTTCCAGGTCTGCCGAGAGCCAAGGGCAAGAGCAGATCCGGCTGCAAAGAATGCAAGCTGCGGCGGGTCAAATGCGACGAAACGTACCCAGTCTGCCTTCGCTGCCAACGGCGCGGCTCCGTGTGCCTGTCTGCGACGCCTTCGACTCAATGGCAGGTTGAGATGCCTTGGATGGTCGCCAGACCCCTCGCCCAGCCGTGGACAGGCACCGTGAACCCCGAGAAGAGGCTTCTGCAGTACTGGCTCGAGAAGACCAGCCGGATCATGACCCTCTGCCCCGACGACAACCCGCTGTCGTTCCCCTTGCTCGAGCACCTCATGTCAACCCCATCGCTGCTGCACGCCGTGCAGTCCGTGAGCGCGGGACAGGAACACTTCTTCCAGCCGTCCAGCCTGACAGTCTGCCTCCAGGAGCGTGGGCGGTCCATCCAGGCTTTGCGGCACGAAATGAAGGATCCCGCCCAGGTCAAGCCGCCCTCCCTCCTCGCCGTCTTCCTCCAAGGCGTCTCGTGGTCATGGACGGAGCATCACCCCGACAACTACGGAAAGGAGCACCTCCTTGCCGCCCGCGTCTTGCTGGACCAGATGCTCGGGGACCCAGAGAAGCGACGAGATCCGTTGGTGCGGTTCATGCTCGGGTGGTATCTATACTGGGACATGTCATGCGCCTTCATAGCAGACCCCCACGACCTCGCTCCCCTCAACACGGCCCAAGTGTTTGACGCCATCCAATCCACGCGCGGCTACTTTCACCCAATGGTCGGCTTCTCAGCAGAGCTGCTGTACTTGATTGCCTGCCTCGGTCGGCACTGTCGACAGGTCATGGAAGCAGGAGTCAAGGACCCTACCCTGGAGGCGACTTTCGAGGGGCAGCTCCTGGCCTGGGAACCTGACTACGACGACCAGAACCTCGTCGACATGACCATCGGGTATCGCAACCACGGGCTGATGATGCTATATAGCATCTGCGGGATCCCAAGCCAAAGCAACGATTCCGTCACCGCAGTGCAAGGCCCCGCGAGCAGCCCTGAGGATTCTGGGACTCGGATACGCTCGCTGGCCATGGACAGCCTGCGGCGACTGTTCAAAACTCCCGTCGATGCGCCCTGCTTCAGCTTCCACTCGACGCCCCTGCTCACCGCTGCCGCCGAGTTGCGGGCCGAGGATGCCCGGATGCGTGTGGCCGTGGTCAACCGGTTCAAAGCCATCTATTCAACCAACAGAGTTGCCGTCAACATGTGGGCCATTGAGCTGCTGGAGGAACTGTGGGATCTCCACGATTGTGGGATCCACATTACGTGGCTGGAGTTACTGATAACCAAGAAGTGGGCGTTGACCTTTGCCTAGGAGTGCCTAGGGGTGCCATTGATGGTTGGGGAGAGCCGTCGCCGAGACGCTGCATAATCGACTTGCTGGATCCCGTAGGGAAATTGTAAATAATAAATTGGAGGAGTCACTGGTGTGTGCGCATTGTTCGCAACGCTCGTTTGACGGCTTGGTGGTTCAATCTTGGCTTGTATAAGATAGGTAGGTAGGTAGCTACATGTTGTTATTACTCAACTCGGTGTGCACAATCACACAGCCCGGCAGCCCCGGGTCCCATCCGTGGTGACAGTGTCGTGGGCTCAGGGTCAAATCCTCGACCTGAGGTGAGCTGACGCATGATCCTTGATGATCATCTCGGCACCCTTCTCGGCAACGGCGTAGACGGTCAGCATCGGGTTGATGGATGGGATGAGCGGGAAGACACTGGCGTCTACGACGCGCAGCCTCTTGACTCCGCGGACGCGAAGCTGAGGATCGACGACGGCCATGCCGTCCTTGGACGTGTCGCCCATCTTTGCCGTTCCGCAGGGGTGGAAGACGGTGCCGTGGGTTTTGCGGGCGTAGTCGATGAACTGCTCCTCCGTCTGGACGTCCGGGCCCGGTGCGACTTCCCTCTCGATGAGGTCTCTGAAGGGGGCCGTCGCCGCGAGCTTGCGACCGGCTTGAAGCTCGAAGACGATGGTCTTTAAGTCGTAATCGTGATCGTCGGTGAGGTACCGAAAGTCAATGGCCGGCCGGACCTTGGGATCCGACGACTGCAGGGAAACGCGGCCCCGGGAGCGAGGTCGCGGAAGGTTCGGGATCAGACAGTAGGCATTCTCGGGAGCATGGTATCCGTGGCGGGCCGTGTTGTCATCAAACCCAACCCCAAAGACGTGGAACATGGAGTCCATGATGTCGCCGTCGTCTCCCTGCGAGTTTGGCGGCTCCCGGCGCAAGAAGAAGCACACGTCCGAGTAGAGGACCGATTCGGGCGGAATGGGCGCCTTCATCTCCCACATCATGACGGTCTCTGTGTGGTCCATCAAGTTCTCGCCCACTCCTGGGACGTCTGCGACGAGCGGGATGCCGAATCCCTCGAGCTGGCCGCGCGGCCCGACGCCAGAGAGGAGCAACAGCCGTGGGGAATCGAAGGCGCCCGCGCAGAGGATGGTTTCAATGGCCGACCTGACGGTGACTTGGCGACCCGACTTGAGCGTGAGGCTGACTCCCACGGCGACGCTGTCGACAAAGTTGATGCTATGAACCCAGGCGCTGGTGAGCATGGTTAGGTTGGGCCTCCTTTCCTCGCCGCGCAATATCGGGTGGATGTAGGCGATGCTGGCACTGCTGCGGTAGCCATTGTCCGGGTTATACGCCACGGCCAAGTGTCCGGCCGACGGCGTGATTTTCCCCTTTTGCATGACATCATTGTTAAAGGATTCTGTCCTGGGGATTCCAAAGGCCTTGTTGGTGGCCTCCACCAGCGCCAAGTCAACCGCGTTGTGGTACTTGGACAGGATGGGGTTGACTGTGACACGCAGCTTATCCACGAGCCTCACCATCTCAGCAAACGTCCACCCATGGGCGCCGGCTTCCTGCCACTTCCGGATGTCATACTCAAGAGGCCGGAATGATATGCAGCCATTGATGTTTGAGCAGCCCCCGAGGACCTTGCCGCGCGAGTGTTGTATGAAGCTGTTGCCTGCGACGGGAAGTTAGACGGGGTCTCTTCATTTCTCTTCTTTTCGACGACTTTGGAGCGGCGTGTCCTTGTCACCTTTCGGCTGGGGTACCGAGCTATATTTATAATCGTGATCGCCCCCCCAAGAGTCGACCTGGAGCTTGAGGTCGTGGAGATAGTCCTTGCCGACGTCGCTCTCGCCTCCTTCGATGAGCAGGATCCTCGCAGTCGGGAGCTCTGAAGCGAGCCGGCTCGCGACAACGCAGCCCGCCGTGCCGCCTCCGACAACGACATAGTCGTAGTCGGCCTGGTTGTGCTCGAGGCTCTCGACAGTGGCCATTGTGACTTGTCAAATTGTGATGGACAAGGCGAGAACGGGATGTCGGTGGGCTTAGGAGTTTATTGCGAGTACAGAGTACAAGTACATTGATGTCTAGATGCGAGATGTCAAGTGTCGGTTTGGTTTGTCAACGAATCAAGGGATGATCGATGCCTTTGCTTTATTTATTTTCTTCTCAAGCGCACCCGTAAGGTCCTGCTAGGTGGGTAAGCCACTTGATCGTCTCGGCCAAGTCCGCCATCATCATCTCACGACGCCGTGTGGGACCATGGCAGTCCCTGGCTCCCTCCCTGCCTCGCCTCTCGTGCACTTAGAGCTAGTCCGCTCACCCGCTCGCGATTATGACCGTTCCGGAAATTTTGCCCATCCATTGGGGGCTGCAGCTCTAGTGCCAGTTGAGCTGCCCCTCCTGCATTGCATCTCCTTGACTGTTCTAATGCTGGTGGAGCCAGTGTGATACCCAGAAATTGCTGAGTCCTGTCAACCTGGACAAGCCCCTTGGATGCTCCACCAGCATTAGAACAGTCAAGGAGGCAGAGAGTACATACGTACGTAGTACATATGTAGTCTGTCTGTAGTACATATCGGTAGATACACAGATAGGGTCCTCTCAATGAGGCTCAGGGAGACCTCCCCTTGTTCCCCGCCATCATCATCTCAGCCATCTCCACCCGTCCCCACTAAACTTGCCCTCGCGAAATGCCCTGATCGGGCAATTTGCCAATGCCGCCAGCTTCCCCCCATGGACCGATTGACAAGCCCGGATCTTGACCCCACGAGATGGCTCCAAGGATGATTGAGACATATTTCATTGATAAGTATGGTGTATGGGCACATTGACGCTGGTTCGGAGCTCCGACGCATCCAACAGCCGTCTCAAGTACCTTCAGCCACTGAGCAGGCCTTGAAAGTCCCCGAGTCGAACCAACCAAAGAGGCTTAGGGGTTTGACCATCTTTTCTTGAACCCAAGCTTTTTCTTTTTTTTTTTTGGCCTTGTTCTACTTCATATTCAACACCAAAACCTGCCGCTTCATAATGGTCAAGGTCACAATATTGGGGGCCGGGTGAGTATCTCACCTTCAACCTGCCTCTCGGCGAATCCCCTAACGAATCAACTCAGCGTAACCGGCATGATGGTAGCAGCCAGTCTGCCCAAAGACTACAATGTCACCATCGTTGCCGAGCATCTCCCAGGAGACTACGACACCAAGGAGTGGGCCAGCCCCTACGCCGGCGCCATCTGGGTCGGCGTCCATCAATCATCGCCGCGCGAGCAAAAGATGCAGCTGGAGGGTCTGATGGGGCTTTGGAGGCTGGCCGAGACGAACCCTGAATCGAGCGTCCGACAGATCGAGATGACGGAGATTATGGACCGCGGTACAAAGGCAGACGTCTAGTACGCCGGCAAAGTCCCCGAGTTTCGCTTCTTGAACCAGGAGGAGCTGCCCGAGGGTGCCATCTACGGCATGAAGTACAAGACGATTGTCTTGACGCCGCAAAAGTTCCTCACTTGGCTATATGAAAGGCTCAAGTCCAGGGGGATCGAGTTCCGACAAACTCGCGTATACTCACTCGCCGATCTCGAGGGACTTGGCCATGATGTCCTCATCAATGCCTCGGGAATTGGAGCAGAGAACCTCAAGGATGTCATGGAGAAGAACCTGACCCCCTGGAGGCTGCAATGCGTGGTTGCCAAAGCTCCGGTCTCCTATGACCGTCTCTTTATCCGTCGAGGTGATGGAGGATATTACTCTACAGCTTTTTCCCGGCTCGACGGCACCATCTACGTTAGGGGCGTCCTATCCGAGAACGATCGAGACCTATCCGTATCTGAGGAGCAACGAGCGAAGGTGATTTCCGCCGGTGTCTTCGAGGATAGACTTAAAGGTACTTACAAACGCCATAGATTTGCTAGAATGCCCACAACAACCAGCCCGACGTATTCCCATCCCCAGATCCCAAGGATTGGCACATCCTATACAACCACGTAGGTGTTTATGCCACGATGGACAGATGAGTGTGTGGCGTGAGATGCAAAAAGGAAATAGTCGATAGCCAGAGGGTGATCTATGCCTATGGGCAGAACGCAGGAGGCTACGTCTACAGCTTTAGCCTTTCTCACGAGGTGGTCAATCTCACAGAGGACTACCTCTTTGAGCTTCTAGTGGCAGGGAAGCTATAGGCAAGGTTGACAGTCTCGGCACTAATAAACACCGTGGCTAAATCAGCTGGCCAACGGGGGCTGTACTTATGTATTTATATTAGAGAAGTCATATATACCCTCACAAGCAGCTAACGCTTCCAATCCAAACTCATGCAGCGCTTCAGTTCGCTTTTAATTATAAGCAGTTATATAGTCAGATATATCTATACTGGGGCCCATGTTCGATTATTCATCTATCAGGGCCTTGCATCTTGTAGGAAGACATGCCGGTAACATTTTACAACGAACACAGTCAACTACATAGCATCAGCAGGTCAAGGATCCAATGGTCTAATGTCACAGTTAGTCTAGTCTAGAAGATGAGCGACGGTTATGGTATTCTTATTATCGTCAGGTAGTCTTCCTCCCTCCTTACATAAGCGAAACTTTCTCCTCCAGGTTAATAAAGACAGCAATATTTACAAAGTCATCGCTACATTCGAAAGTAATGGTCTGGCCCTTCTTCATAACCATAACATCACCCTTACTCAAGGTAAACGTCTCACCGCCGTAGACCTCTATCTTAATTAAGCCCTCAGTTACATATAGGAACTCGCTCACTGGCTAGACCAGCGTGTTCTTTCCCTTCTCCCTCAACATGCCCACGACGGCCTTTCCATCCTCCGAGCGATAGATGATTGACTTGGTGCCGTCATATGTTGGGAATGGCTCCTCGGGGAATGAGTCCCAGTGGCCGTGGGGGATAGCCTTGGGGTCCGAGGTGCCTGTGACGTTTCCCTGAGATGCAGGCATGGCGGATGTTTTGTCGGTTTAGATGTGGAAGAGCTGTTGATTGGTGAGGCGCTAAACTCTGCGTCGAGTGATGATGGAATGGGCATGAATTTCGAGAAGTAGATGAAATCACATTTAGGTAGTTGCAGCGGTCATGAATACGGTGTTTAAATGCGATAGCAATATGAGTACCTGAATCTCTTGAGGTGTCGATGAGAAGTCGGATACAGGGGGCCTGCCCGTTTCGGTCCCTTCCCGACAGAACGGAGGAATCAAGCCTTTTGCACTTTGTCCCGTATAGGAAATTCTGATCCTTGCGGCGGGTGATCTTGACGGTCTTGGTTGGCACTGGTGAAGTTCCGAGATTGCGGCCGCAGGGATGTAGATAAATCCGTCTGGTCTAACAGATTACGTAGCAAAGACGGATAATATCTGGGCGACTGGCCTGTTCCATTGACTCGTGTCCTGGAAACCCCGTCGCAGCTTGCATTTGCTGAAGGGTTTAGCTGAATTCTTCTTTGAGCCATTTTGCGAAGGCTGCTTTAGCGCCAGCAACCTTCTTGTCACGAGCCCTGATTCTGTGAGGCGTCTCATTGGATGTGTGTATATTCTGAGTTGCACATGATCCCCGCTCTGAGTCCCTGTACATCCATATACTGAAACCAGCTAGAAGGATATAGCTATAGCAGTCACACGCCATATACACGCCCAGCTACCCAAATACACATCGTGACACTTCTTGAGATGCTGATTATGGATATTGTTGGATTGACACCTCATATGGCGGCATAAAACCCGAATTTGCATAAACCTCTGATACACCGATATCCTAGCTTTAGTCAGATGACTCGAAAACCCCTCTCGAGAAAAGAGGAGGCCGGAGGCATCCCAGATCAATACAATCATCATCTTTGGGCTCAACATCGTATTGAATGCTATCAGCCTGATCGAATTGACCATATCGGATCCATCAGATATTATAAACTATGCCCAAGCAGCTGCGGAGTCGCAACGGGTGAATTAATTATCAGCACGTTTAACCGCGCCAATACGCCTCCAATTACGGCTTTGTAAATAAGTATGAACCTTTCGCTACTGATAGTTCCAGCTAAGCTAACTAAGCCAACCCGTCCACTAGAAAAAGCATATCGACATCGCCCCCACCTCCCCAAATTTCCTTTCTTACTCCTCAGCTTTCAGGTCTAGAATACAATGCCAGCCTCAGAGAATAAGATTATTGCCGTAGTTGGCGGAACCGGCAATATCAGCAGATCCATCGTCGCCTCTCTCCATAACTGCCAAGAGTTCCACATCCGAGTCACATCGCGCGACCCTTCTGCCAGAAAGGCCAAGGAGTTCTTTTACAGCGGCATCGAAGCGGTCAAAGCTGACTCCTGGGTGCCAGAGGAACTCGATGCTGCGTTTAAGGATTGCTGGGGCGTGTTTATAAACACCAACTCAGACGATCCCAACTTCAAGAACGAGGTCGGGCCTCCGGAGTCAGAAATGGGCCGCATCATCATCGACGCCGCCATTCGCTAAGGCGTCCAGCATTTTGTTTTCCAGAGCCTACCTCCGTCGTCTAAGATCACAAACGGCGAGGTTACGATCTTGTCCTTTGATAACGAAGAGGCCATCTCCGACTATACTAAGACGGCTGGCTTCAAAACCGTAACCAACGTAAATTTGAGCTGGGTTTTGGAAGTCTTCTGGCTCGACACCTACATCAAAGCAATCGGGGGACTGACCAAGAGCCCTAACGAGGACGGCTACCTGACGCTCAAGCTCCCCCCAATGGGCAACAATCCTGAGATTGCCCCTTGGCGTCTTCATCAACCCCGCGCCTTAGGCAGACAAGACAGTCTGGGCCGTCTCAGACCCCCGCAGCTTTCAGGACATCGTCGATGCATACAACAAGGTCAGCGACACTAAGCGAGCCCGCTACGTTGCGGCCGAGGGGCCTCTGAAAGCCGCAAATAAGGGCAAGACCAAGGAGGTGAATAGCCTCTTCAACTACTGCCGCTGGGTTAAGGGCAATTACTGCGGCAACAAACCACTTGACCTGACGGATATGAAAATCTTGAAGGCTCTCGGGGCTAAATCCCGTGGCCGCACTGGCAAAGACGCAGAGTTGCAAACAGTGGAGGACTTCTGGGCAATGACTCTACCTAGACGTATGGATCGAGCCCTTGCAGATACAAACTCTCGATTGTGGTGTAAGAGTTCGCGATGTAGGTGCAGAGAGCTCGCTGAGCCCTCAGCTCCTATAGTAAGTATGTAACGGTCATTTCTTAGTAAAACATTAAACGTCTTATCTTAGACCTACCCTAGGTCTCTAGGTTAGACCTAACTGTTACATGACAGGGAAGACTGCCCGCCGGTCTACCATGGTGACACCGCTAAAGTCCCAGATAAGGCCCTGCGGTGGCTAGGCGTCTGGTTCGATAAAAAGCTAACATTCAAAGCTCACGTCGACAAGTGGCTTCTGAAAGCTCGGCAAGTGAGCGGCCTGCTCAGAGGCCTCGCGAACACGAAACACGGCCCACCGCCAGCATCAGTACGTAAGGCAGTTAGGGCATGCGTCGAACCGACTCTCTTCTACGCCGAGGAAGCCTGGTATCTGGGAGAGAAAAGACCTAACCCCAACCCCAAACCTAACCCTGGATCCCAACGACAGAAACAAGTCAGCACTGGCATCCAATACCTCATCAACAAAATGAACAAATGTCTAAAAACCTCTATCAGAGCAATCCTCCCCGTATGGAAGACCACGCCCCTCCCCGCCCTCCACTGCGAAAGCGGCATTCCCGACGCATCTCAGCTCCTCAGAGCCCAACAACTCCGTTTCGCCGCCCGATACCGATCGCTAGACGAAGCCCATCCGACTATAGTCCCGCCAGTCAACACCATCACACTCTCTGGAAGGGGGAAGACATACCCCACGAGACTCCAAAGGACCGCCGCTCTCCTCCGCGAGTGCCCCCGCCCTACTCTTATGCCGCTACAACCAGCAGTTGAATAAAAAGCCCTGAAGACCGGGGATAAGACTAAAGCGGCCATCGCATTCCGCGCCTGGCTGGAGTCGATACCCAAGAACGCCTTAGTGGTATACTCAGATGGGTCGATGAGCAAGAAAGGAGCGTGCGGCTGGGGGTACGTCGTCTACCGCAACAACGAGTGCATCTCCAGCGGTGCCGGCCGCCTTGGGCAAGCCGAAGTCTTCGACCCTGAGGTCCGAGGCGCGCTAGAAGGGCTCAAGAGTGCCCTGCGCCTCGCGACTTCTAAGGAGATCTACGTCTGCCTTAATAATATTGCAGCAGCGGGCTGTCTGCTCGGCAAACCTCCGGGCCCCTCCCAAGCCGAATGCCTTAAGTTCCGGGCTATTGTAACTACTGGGACTTCGGTTAAGTGGTGCCCTGGACACCAGAACATCTTTATACTCTTTATAGCAGAGGGCGAACGATCTAGAAACTTGAAGTACTCACTGCTTAGTATTTATTCCATGAGTATACAGGGTTCCTCGAGATATTTTACATCAATCCATTCTATTGACAAAAAGGGCTTACCTGTAGTGTCACAGCCCAGGTTGCTATTTCTTCTATTCCTTTTCATTTAATCGGGCTGTTATAGCAGCCTCATCTCGTTGCTGGTCTTTCCTAGCTGTCCCTAGTCGGCATGACCTCTCTGTCTCTCGCAGCCCGTTGCCGCCAGCGGCAACAGACCGGATTCCTGTCTCCTGGGTGTGTGTGTTCTCTAGAGGGCCGTCACTACCGACAAATTATATAAATTCCTCACCCCAATGGCCTAATATGGTTGATCAAAAGACGCCATAGACGCTGACGCTGACCTCCTTTCCATCTAGTCTCTGAAACTGCCGGTGGAGCCTTTCTGACAGGAAGCGCGCAGGCTGCTTTCCTTCAGAGGATACTTGCGAGCGCCGCGCACGCTGTCCCACAGGTCCCCAAGTCCCAGCTCGTTCTCACGGGCGCTAAAGACATCAGGCGAGGTTTTGAGGAAGACACAATTCCATCCATTGCCAGAGCTTACATGGACGATCTCAAAGTCGCGTTTGCTCTGATTGTGGCATCAGCTGGCGTCGCCTTGGTCGCCAGCCTGAGGTCGCGGTGGGGCAAAATGAAGAAGGCAGATGCGGATCCAGGAGATAAGGCATAGCTATCAGCTTACATATGTAACTGCGATCCTAGAGTCATGGTCCGTACTAAGAGGGGGATTACAGTCGCCCATCGGTGCCATCTGCTTTGTCACGCTCAGTCTATTGGTTTAGTAATCCTTGTTCTCAGGTCGGATCCGACTGAACTCTGAAGGAGGGGCGCAGACCCGGGCAAATGGAACTCATCAGGGAAGGGCTCAAATTTAGGCTCCGGGGAGAATGCGTCAACTCCGCAGCGTGGTACCCACTGCTCCGAGTGATTTACCAGCTGGGTCACTCTCTCCCGCACGCCACCAGAGCCGGCAAGGCCGGACCCAACTTCGACCAGAACTAGCTTCAAGACCTAGTGGAGTCCCTGGCCTTCTCCTCCCTCGCGTCTAGGACCCACAACAACTCTGTCTCCAGGCTGCTTTCGGTGGCGCTCTCTACCGACGCCGGGGGTTCCCACCCCCAGCTTTACCCCAGATTCCCCATCTGGTCTTGGCCCGGGGCTTACAGGCCCTCCAGCCTTTGGATTATCTATTTAAGACGGGGTCGCTCACCTGGATTTGAGAGTAACAGACGACATAGTCGATTTTCCCAGAGTCTTCTTCGTTTAAGCACTGTCGTCTCTATTTTGATTCCACATTGAATCATGATGGCTTCTCCAAAGCGATCTTTCGACATTGAGATGGTTGAAAACCAACCCGACTATTCTCTCAGTCGCCTATCGGATGACGAACTTCTCGTCGAAAAGAGGTACGTCGAAGCAAGCTGCTTTCCTGGCTCTACATAGCCGATACTGAATATGGCCTCTTTCACAGGATTGTTCGAAAGATCGACACCAGGCTTCTACCGACCACTGCTCTGATCTATCTGCTGTGTTACCTCGATCGGTCAAACATCGGTGGGTTTTAATCTTATAATTATCGGTACAGGGCAATGAACACATTTTTTCTCACAATGATTTAGGAAACGCCCGAATTCTTAATTCCGACACTGGAGACGACATCATGCAGACTTTGAAGTTGACCTCCCACGAGTACATCATTGCTCTTATGCTGTTCCTCGTGGCCTACTCCCTGTTTGAGGCTCCTAGCAACCTGGCCCTCAAGGTTCTTTCGCCTAAAAGGTCAATACTGACGACAACCCCCTGTCGTAGCAGACCGACCAGCTAACTGTTGCACAGATGGCTCGGAATCCTCGTCTTTGCCTTTGGAGCCTTCTGTACTGCTATCGGTGGTGCCCAAAACTTAGCCACCATCAGTGCATTGCGTTTCTTCCTCGGAGCGGCCGAAGCTGGTGTTTTCCCGGGTATGATCTACTACATGAGTTTTTGGTACAAGCCGGAAGAACGGGCTTTCCGAATCGCTGCCTTCCTATGCAGTGCCACATTGGCCGGAGCCTTTGGCGGGTAAGTCTCCCTCGCCGTACGCATGTCTACTATGCAAGTCACTAATACATATGCGCAGTTGCATTGCCTATGGAGTTGGATTCATAAACCGTGCCGGTGGCTTGCAGGCATGGCGCTGGCTGTTCGTCCTCGAAGGTGTACCATCTGGTGAGAAACCATTGCATCATCTACTGAGTTGCCAAACTAACATTTACTGAGTTATACTTGGAACATGCATCTTCTTCTTCCTTCCTAACTACCCGGAGGAGTGCGGCTGGCTCTCTCAAGAAGAAAAGGCCGTTCAAAGCAAGAGACTCGGGGAGGTGGGATCAAGGTTCGTCCTCGCATTCACCGCTCACCTCTCTGTCTGATTTGCTAATCTCAGCAGTAAACAAAAGATCACATGGGTTGATGCTAAAGCCACGCTTCTCGACCTCAGGCTTTACTTCCATTATATGGCGTATGTTGGAATCGGTTGCTTAATCGGTTCCTTATCTCTTTTTGCCCCTACTATTGTCCTAGGACTGGGGTTTGAAGGACTGCGGGCGCAATTGTTTACTGTCCCTCCATATGCTGCCGCATTCCTCTTTACAATTGCCGCCTCCGTGTTCTCTGATCGCTTCAACACACGCGGTCTTCTCGTGGGATGCTCCCTGAGCATATGCTGTGTATCATTCCTCGTATTAGGTCAGTTTTCTATCCAGAGGCAACGAATTCTTGGAGTTAACAAGGGCGTTTAGCTGCTCTCCCCGGTGAACATTTTGTTGCCAGGTATATACTTTTGATCATCGGCACATGCGGAGCGTTTGCTGGCCTGCCCAGCGTCAACGCATGGATCGGCGATAACATGACGAACACCACTGCCATGTCACTCGCCACGGCCCTCAACATCGCTTTCTCGGGCCCTGGTCAAATCATCGGAGTGTGGATCTACCGCCCTGTCGACCGCCCCCTGTACACCCTTGGTCATGGTGTTAATGCAGGGTTTGCGGCTTTATCGGCATTCCTGTGCTTTGGTCTGAGCTTCTATTACCGGCGGCTGAACAATAAGGGGCAGCTGAGGCCAGATGGTCGCCCTTGGATTAGTTAAGACTCTTGATTGTTCGCCCCTGTCAGACGGAATGGCTACACTAGGAAAACCCTGTCTTTGAATAAGTCCGGATCCGGCTGTCTATCTCACCGAGACCTAGATCCGGCCTGTGGCTTCAGACCTAGGCATTTCCTTCAAACCTAGAATAGCCTCAACAACCGGGTCCGGTATCTGGATCAGGCAGATCCAACATCTGGATCAGAGGGATCCTTCAGGATAAATAGCTGGCCTTTCTCCCTACTAAATAGATAGACAAGATCTTCCATCGTCATTAATCTGTTCCATCTAATCCATCCAATCCATCCTGTCTGATAGCCCCCAGCGGACTTCTTATGTCTCGACTTATGATGAGGGGATG
This sequence comes from Dactylonectria estremocensis, assembly GCA_020744375.1. NCBI lineage: Eukaryota > Fungi > Ascomycota > Sordariomycetes > Hypocreales > Nectriaceae > Dactylonectria > Dactylonectria estremocensis. Next base: position 270,685 of record JAGMUU010000024.1, on the reverse strand, counting down.
CGTCCTAGTTCCCGGGTTTACTTCGTGTCTCGTGAGATGCTTTCCCTATCTCTGTTCGACTGGGAAAATGGAACTGTTCTGGGGGCGGGTTGGTCAAGAACTCACAAAGTTGTGGTAAAGATGTGTACATTTTGGCCAGCTTACGGAAGAACGCTCCGTATGTGATATTCCAGCGCCGGTAAGTCATGATGGAACTCTGAATAATGCTGTCAAGCTGCAGGTGGTTGCCTTTTGGCCATCACGTCCAGCTGCTCTCATAGCTATCTTACTTCTTCTATCGTTTGCTGCTATATCTGCCTAAGCTGCTCATTCATCTGCTCAGTTATCTACTTACACAGTTGTTTCAGATCTTCCGTTTCCTGTTCTCGCATCTGTCTAAGCTGTTCAGCTGTCTGTTCATGCATGCGTCTAAGCTCTTCCGTCTTCCTCCGGTCTTCGGCTGCCTCGGCCCTGATCGTACGGATTTCCTGCTGGAGTTGTCGAATCATCTCCAGCTGGGTGCTCGCCATCTTCGTCGCCGATCGCTAGTTCTCCAGCAACGCATCCCAGAGCGTCTGCAGCATCTTCTTCTATTCGCTCATTATATAGGTCGACGTTTCCTAAAGCATTGTCTAGAGCATCATCTGGATTAGTGACTCGTTGCCGCTCACCGCGCTCTCCATGACCTGCGATCCCTCGACCGCATTGCCACGATCATTGTCACCTGCTGTCATTTGCTCTGCGCCAGCATTCTTTGACGTTCCGGCCTTACTTGAGGCTGCCTGCACACATTTCTGGGCTTTCGCGGTCGGTTTCACGGTTCTCGACGAGAGACGCGTCGCGGCCACCGAATCCCCACCTTCGACAAGGATGTCCTCGACGGTCGCGTCCATCTTCGCGATGCAGCGCTCACGTCAGCGCCAGCCCCTTCTTTCGCCTGTAAAGAGTGTAAAGAGTGTAAAGAGTGTAAAGAGTGTAAAGAGTGTCCCTGCAAGAGTGTTGAACAAGGCTGTAACGAGCAGCAGGCTTTGTACTTGAACAACGATCTAGCGTAGGTACTATAGTTTATGAACGCCCCCCCCCCTCTCCCTTGCTTAATTCTATCCTTGACCTCCCTTTCTTTTGGTTTATATTTCCTTTTCATAGTCCGCGGTACCTGCTTCGCTTCGCAGCGTGGCCGTCTCACACATCGGGTGGGCTTACATAACCAGTTCAGTCCAAATCTCTCAAACTTCAGATCCAGTCCAGCCAAATCCAATCCATCCAAACCCAGTCCAATGCTAGTCCAGTCCAACAAGATCACTGGTACTGCTTGATAACTGACTGCTTGTCGAGAAGTCTGAACAGCACCAATACGTGGGCGACTTGGTCGTACTAGAACTATGCGCATGCCATGTTGGAGGCAGAACGCATCGACGCGGAGTTCTTCCAGATGGCTTCCAACGATCCTGACCTACGGGCTGCAAAAGAGGCTGGTGTCAAGATGATCACCTACCACGCCTTGGCCGACCCTGGCGTTGCCCCTCAAAACTCCATCAGCTACTATCATGAGTCTTCCGAGCTGATTGGTCGTGACAAGGTGGATGACTTCCACCGCCTCTTCCTGGTCCCCGGCCAGGACCATTGTATCAGGGCCTCGGGCGTTGCTGAGAGTGCCAAACCACCCATCCCGGCGGTGGAATAGTGGCTTGATCTCCTGGTGAACTGGGTGGAGCATGATAAGTCGCCTGATCATATCGTCGCTCACTCGGTGGATAACACGGCCAGCAGGCCAATTTGCATGTACCCCAGAATGGCCAAGTACGACGACCATGGAGATGTTAACAAGCCATCAAGCTTCAAATGCGAGGAATCCTTCTATAAAGTTGAATGAGAACGGTGGGATAGCTACTACCTTCCGATTAAGCTTCTACATAGCCTCTTATACTACGATTTCTTTGACCCTGCAGAGACTGGTCGATAGAGGGTTTTAGATGACAGCGCCAAAAGCTCAATCCACTGTATGTTTGAACCAAGCATGGTAGTGGCCACGTAAACAAGGCAGAGTGGGCCGGAAGTCGAGTAGGTTGCGTGGATAGGCTCGGTTAGCTACTAAGAACTAGGTCAACGGAGGTAATTTATATGCAACGTCCTCCCACTTTGTACCAGTCCTAACTTAAACTACTAATAACTAGCTAGTATTAAAAAGTAACCTCTTCGGTAATTAAGCTATTATTATAATTAACAATAGCTAGATCAAGCTCCTCTATCTACCCCTATTCAACCACCAAGAGCCCGGCTTATAACCCTCTGCTTTAACTACGATCGGCTTGGTCAAGTAAGCTCTCAATAGTCGTAGCACTTAAACCTTGGAGAACTCCCTCCCCCCATTTTAGTACCTTGTCCTCTGGACATTGGTTCACATTTGTAAACCCCAGGAGCCGCATCTGATGAACAGCTACGTTGGGATCATTCGCCCCCAGTCCTTTCAGAATAGCGTCCACGACTTCAGTGATAGTTACAGGCCTAGACTTCCATTCTGGATCGCGCCTTTTCATGAGTGCGAAAAGGTCTTTGTAGGCAAGAGTCTCCCCACACAGATGCGTAACCTCTGGCAATGTGGACCCAGTTTGAATGCTATGCCTAAGCACTTCCACGGTCGCGTTAGCGACATCATTCAGGGAAGTCAAAGTGACCTTCTGAGAACCATCGCCATAGACGTCAAAAACTTTGGAGTTGTGATCCATCACCCACGCCTGTCCAATTTCGCGAAGTGGGTTCTTGTTCTGAGGCAAGACATATTGCATAAACCAGCCATGGCACACCATGGTCCACTTGACATTTGTTTGAGACCTCAGTTTGGTGCGGACTACCTCATGTGTCGCAGCACTGAACATAGGCTGGTCAGGGAAATCCTCGATGTTGATATTCCATTCTGACGGAACGTAGTGTTTGCATCTAGGTGACTGTGTGCATGCCTCCAGAATGTTGGAATGAGACGAAATGTAGGAATCTTTTGGACCACTGAGGGTTGAGACAACGGCGTCGCAATCGTACAGATGTTGTTTGAGGTTTTCAACAGAGTAATCCGTCACACGAATCTCTGCCTTGAGGTCCTGGAGGTGGGCTTTTGGAGATGAGGTGAGGATAACGATCTCGTCTTCCAATTTGGCAAACTCCTTGGCGAAGACTATGCCTACATCACCACTGCCGGCAAGCGCAAATTTCATAATGTTGGTGAGGAACGTGTGGGAAGAGAATAGTGCAGTTTAGAACAGATAGTTTCGAAGGGGATTAAGTAGGAAAGCATGACGGTGAAATTAATGACAGCACAGAGACTGACGATTTATAGTTAAGCCGAGTGAAAGGACAACTCACTATGGTGCAATAAGTATGAACCCTTCCACGGTATCGAGCTAGATTTTGGCTTTGCGTAATCCTTGGCAGGGCCAAGATGACTTTCCCTTTTCAGACAATTCGCGAGCTCTGACTGGGATGCTTTATTAAAACTGGGCCAGAAACCCATGACCCCACTTGCCAAGCTCACTAACACTCGGGTTGGCTACATAACAAGTGGCAAGAGGATCCGGTGAAGAACCCCTGGGACCCAACTCATACACACTTGCGCGGAGAAGCGGAAGGGATCGCTAGCCGGCTGTCACGCGGGCCATTCCTGTCGGCCTGTGCCCATACATAGGCCCCTCCTCAATCAGGAGAGGGGCTGCTTAAGTCGCTTGGTTAAGCCCCTGGGTACACAATGCCCCTGCTTTCACGATGTAACTTGAGCAAAAAATGGCTTCTTAGAGAATCACACCACTTAATTCCCGGACCCTCATCGTGACCCCCTTGGAGGTTTTCACGCACACTTGAGATACCGGTACCTGGACAAATAAGACACACATTATGCACCGTTGCCTGTGCGTGTGAATTAGCCTACCGCCCCCTGAGCTGGGAAGCTTCCTGTTTTGGCCAAAAAGCGAGGGAGTTTCGCCACGAGTGGGGAAATAGGAGCAGCGATTGGTCGCCGAAGTCGGGCTCAAGAAGGTAGCCCCACCTCGTCATAGGCCATATCCCGACGAGACATAGAACCAATGCCTTAATTTTTCGACTTGAAATTTGGACACAGTATAGAATCATCACTTATCCCTTTGACCGTGGTAAGCCTACACTTGACCCATAGTCCCCACGAAGGCCCGGGAGATCAACGGTACTCAGTGTGACTTCAAAAGCCATATAAGAGTGGTGGAGTGTGACGTATTATCCCTTTGATTGTCGTAAGCCTACACTTGCACTAGTGACAGGGGTCTCGACCAACCAAAATGATTCAAATGAAAGGTACATCCGCCCCCGCCTATTTTCAGTGGTGATAGAAGTCCCAGCAATTTCCTGATTTACAAAGAGGTACATCACACTGCTTACATCGCCAACGTGACTGCTTTCTGCGACTGTTGCCGCTGTCTTCCTCCAACGGGTGCCGCGGCCGAGCCTTGCCGAGCCGTACACGCTTACAAGCCAAGCAAGGCGACGGATTCTTAGTTCGGACCCAATTGTGCTGTGACACGGGCGTAAATTCGTCTCCCGTTCAAAACCGCTGCCGTGACTGACTTGCTGGTGCGTACGTTGCCATGAGATCCCTCACAAGGCGTTTCCGCCAATGCTTCTGGTCCGGCTCCGGCTTCCATTGTGGCTGCCCTCGCTCCTGTGAAATGAAGCTATTCACAAGGGCTATTTCTAATAGAAAGTCCCAAGCAAGGGCCTTCCAGCCGCCCCTACGTACACGGCGGTTGGGGCCCCAATAAGACCGTAGTTGGTCACCGCGGTCTACGGCGTTCATCTCGAGGTTGTAGGCAGCAGCGATAGACGGGATAGAAAGCAGCTTCACTGACTCAGCACCAAAGAAACGCTGTATTGGCCGTGACTGCATTTGATCCCCTGTCGGTCTCTTCCTCTTGCAGTCACTCCTTTTATCGCCCGTGAACGCAGTTGTTATGAACATAACGAGGGCGTTGTCTTTCCACACGATCTGATTGACCTAGCGGAAGACAAATTAGTAAGGGAAATACAGCGTAATTATGTCTTCCTAACTGACCTTGTTATCTATCGTACGGACGGCTCTTAGCTCGTTAAAAGGAATGCTGCTTTTTGCTGTGTTATCTGCAGCTTTGAGCTCGACGAGGGATTCGTGTAAGCCGGCATTACGCCGGGCTGTGCCTGTGGCCCCGTGACCTAGCTGACGGGGCCGAAGAAAGAGGTCGTTGGAAGAGAATAGGTTATCGAGAAAGACGTGATATGTGGATTCTGGTAGGAGGTTTACTAGGGCAACAACCACAGCTTGAGTCGGGTTCAGATAGATCATCTTCCTCTCTTGTATCTGTACATGTCACATCTATCAATTGATGAGACTATGGCCCGGTGTTAACTGCTGAGACTGCGGCCCGGTCTCAAAGGCCCGGATCTCTAGCAAACCGGTCTCGAAGGCCCGGACTCCTCAGATCCGGTTTTAAGAAAACCTTGTTGCTGCTTCTATGATGATAAGGGCATCTCTGTATATATAAAGGCCGCTGCGAGCCCTCTGTTAGACGGAGGGACAGAGAAGAATACATCACAGTTCACTCTCACATCTGACAATAATAATTAGTTTTAATTAATTAAATAGTTTATAGTTTTATAGAAGAATCTATAAAATAGGTGGTAAAAATTTGGGCGCTTGCTTATTTTGGGCGCTTGCTTATCATATACGTTATACCTTTTTTCTATAATGCGTTCTTCATTTGTCAGTGCTTCCGCGACGTTACTGCTGTTATCTTCGATCATCTCAACATCGAGAGACTGTTTTGGTTGGGTCATTGTGTCCGAAGTAAATGTTTGAAAGATGTGACTGATCGGCGGCCGGTCGATATCGGCTATTTTCAGCAACAAGCCTTGATGGAGAATAACATCATGCTTCTGATAAAGCTTGTGAGAAGAAATGGTGTAGGTCGTTCGTCCTATACAATTGAATATGTAGGTACAGTTGTCGTAGTTTGCTATGATATGGAGAAATTGTTACAACTCTTAGACAAGACGCGATATTCACGACTCCGTGATCATTTCTAGGTCATAAATTTCTTTAACATCCACGCGATATCTGCAATCAACAAACTCAATAGCCTTGATGTCTTGAGATTAAAATTCGTATATATTGACGACTATCATTGTGTTTATCAGCCACAGTAAACCCGGTTCTAGCCAAGAGTTTAGCCAAGAGTTTATGTTCCAGTTGAGACTACCAGTCCTCCGTCGACCACCAAGTTTTGACCGGTAATGTACTTGGCTGCATCGCTCGCGAGAAATGCCGTAGCGTTCGCGACGTCAAAGGCGTCTCCCATGCGACCCATTGGAACATTATGGCAGGTGATCTTCCGGAACATGTCCCTCTTCTTTGGGTCATCACTCTCCCCCAACTGTTCGACCAATGGCGTGAGCATCAACCCTGGAACAACACAGTTCAACCTCACGCCCTTAGCCGCGATCATGACCGCGGTGACCCGCGTAAAGTGTATGACTGCAGCCTTGGCGCTATTGTAGGCTACTTGTGGCTTGCCCAGATAGCGCATGCCCGCGATGGATGCGTTGTTGACGACTGCCCCAGACCCTTGCTTCTCCATAATCGGTAAGACATGGTGGCAGCTTAGGTATACGCTTTTCAGATTCACTTCCATCTGCCGGTCCCAGATGTCTTCCGGTAATGATACTGCATCTCCTGAGGCTGGAACTCCCACATTATTAACCAAAATGTCAATGCGTCCATGTTTTGCCATGCAAGCCTCAACGACTTTGGCCACGTCAATGGATGAGGTGACGTCAGCCACCATGACGTCGCATGAGGCTGGAAGCCGTGATTTGGTGTATTCTGCTGCTTCGAGCGAGATGTCGCATCCAAAGATGACGGCATTGTTTTGCGCCAAAACATACGCAATGGCAGCGCCATTGCCCCATAAAGACTTGTTGGCGGTGGCGGCCTGCCCAATCCCCATGACGAGGGCGACTTTGCCAGATAGATCCGGGAAAACGGGGTGGTTCTCCATAGTGAGATACAGGCCGAGATTTGACTTGATGATTGAGTTGGAGTATGGCATAATTAGTAGCATATTGACTTCTATAAATACTACCCTCGCGAGCCCTCGCTGACATCTTGTGGATCCGAGCTTATTTGTAGACTTATCATGCAGCTCCATTTAGCTCCATATTCGGGGAGCCTAGCCAACCTCCGGAAGCCTGGGGCCCGGAGGCGCTAGCCAATTTCAACGTAGTGGAACCTACTACCTTTCGGAATGCATTTGCTAACTCCGGAGACCAAAGAAATGATGTTACACGCGATTACGTGGGGGCGGGGAATTGGTCTTGTGATGGATCTTCATAGTCCCTAGGAGGCCAAATGACGTTGAATGTCCAGATTTGGGAGAATTTCAGTGTGGCCTGCTTGGCTGTCTAGGCTGAGGCAACCGATTCAGAATGGGCGGGGATCTCAGCCTGCCGATTGCCAAGAAGACGTGACGATTCATCAATAATGTCGTCCCGGATTATTCTATCGGACAGTCTTTGAGGACCCAGTCCAATCCAGGCACAAGTTCAAAAGCTACGAAGGACGGTACAATCATTTAGCCCTTCCACTTTGCCTAGCCTGCTAGCACACGGTATAAGGCTGATAGATCGATCTATCTCCGTGATAATTGATGAAGAAACTAAATAATACATAGGAACAAACCAATATAGGAACCCAATGGTGCGTCTTTCCTTTTATTTAACGGTTGTGCTAGACCGCTATACCAGGGGGCAAAAGATTGGTCAATAATCGCTGTGGTGGCAATCATCTAGGCACATTACTGCACTATAAGGCCTCTCGCTGTTCGGTGAACCAAGCCGTAACATTTTAGACAAACACATATACCGTGCTTTCACTGGTGTCTGACAATTCATTGATTGATTGACTCTACTTCCGTCTGGAAATTCAGATCCCCTACTGAGGCAATAGGACCTTGGATATCGGTATACATGATTGGGCCTGCTTGTGGCAGTCAGATCTTGGCAATTTCAAGTTGCAGCTTGATGACTCGGCCGTATAGGGCAAGCATCAATTCTTCCGCCAACTGTTTGGCTAGTAGAATAGAGGCCTATTTAGCTACACCTGCTTCTCTTAACTTGCGCTACAGGGTAGGTGTAATCGACCCTAAGCTGTTAGCCCTGCCCACTCCCTTGGCCAATTAGACAATGAGACGGACCACGGCCGGCGAATGTTCCGCCCCATAATTTGGTGGCTGTTTTCCCATCAACGCCATCTGGTCACCTTGAGACCAACACCTGCGACGAGTCACTTCGCACTGTAAACAAATGAAAGAAATGCCCTCCAATGCTTGAGCAAGACGACGACCGCGACCCACACGACGCCCCGTCCATCGCCGATGCGTCCAGACCAGCGAAGAGACAGCGAAACTTCATCGCCCGCCAGGCCAGTGCATCCGACGCCTTGCCCGCGGGGAGACTAACTGACGCGCTCTCTAGGCCTGTGAAGCCTGTCGGATAAAGAAGACGCGCTGCGATGAAGACTTTCCATGCAGTCTGTGTAGAAGTCTCGGGATCGAATGCACCTACGCAGAACGCAAGCCAACAAAGTATGCCCGCCCACCTGTTTGTCGGCAGCTGCCAACTCATTTGAATGTGTAGGAATGAGGCGTCTATTGGTTCTCTGTTCAATATCTTAAAAAGAATTGAGTCTAAAATAGACCATTTTACGACTTCATCAGCCCAGAATATTGCTCCCGAATCGAACCGGGTCGAATCCAACTATGCTCTTGCGGAGAGCCCAAACCAAGGGGACACTTTGGTGTCCCCCCAGGCATCTTTCCACTCGCCACAGTCTGGCGGTACTGTGGTTCACACAAATCCACCAATCCCCCCCCTCTCCTCTCATTCAGTGCGCACCAGACGATACATTGGCCTGGGATGCACGACTTGATTCCAAGCAGCCCGGCCTTCACTGTGAGTGGCATGGAACGAAGCTTCCCGACTCAGCTTGAGTCAACTCGACCACCGATTGGGCACGCCATCCAAGCTCAGATCGGTGCGGCTACAGACGATTGGCTGGCGTCCCTGAGTTTGTCTTGCGTCAAGGAATTGTCCAATGCATATTTTGATACATTCAATCGCATCTATCCGTTCATAGATCGAGATTGCTACTTCCGCGAAACTCTTGCTGAGGCAGTCCATGGCGGCTTTGGCTACGATGTGGAATCCTGTCTTGTCCTGAATGTCATGGCTCTGGGCTGCATGGGACTGAAAAGTTGCGAAGAGGGAGGTTTCAACACGTCTCAACATACCCAAACGTTCCTGCCAATCCGCCAAGCGTTGGACGAGGAGATTTGCGGGCTAAGCTTTTTCAACGAAGCACGCAAACGGTGTGGATTTTCGCTCACCGAGCGAGATGCCCAGAGTTGTCAATATTACCTAACATCAGCTTTGTTTTATGCACAAACCATGCGTCCTGTCGACGAGTGGATGATGACGAACCGCGCAGCTGCTATTTGTGCAGCGTTCTGGAAATGCCCTCCAGACTCCGTGAACGACTGGGAGGCCGACATGCAATCAAGGCTGTTCTGGAGCGCCATATTACTGGAAACGGTCATCGTCCAAGAGCTCGAACTACCGTCCAGTGGACTACAAGAATGGGAAGACACCGTACCTCTTCCAAAGTTCATGGCCTCGCCATATGTCAAGAATTCTCGATCGCAAAATCCCGATGACTCGTATTACCACTACCACTTCCTGGCGCAGATTGCTCAACGCATCATACTCAGTCGAGTTCATGACGAACTGTTTAATGCCAACCCCTTACCAACGCTCGCTGGCGAATTGAGGCACCAGCTCGAACAATGGCGCGCCAACCTTCCCGAGAAGATAGCATTGGCGGACAAAATCCTGGGGCCGCGATTCGATTGTCCTGCTGATGCGGTCGCAGCCGCACTGCTTCAGACTCGGTACCGTGCCACGATCTATCACCTCGGTCGACCCTTTCTGTATAAGGCGATTCAGAGCCCTTCGTCTCTGACCATTAAGGATCTAGAAATATGTGCAGAAGCACTTCAACACGGCATGGACTGGGGGCTGACGTGGTCGGTGTGCGCTAACATGCATAATTTCATGCCGTTGAGATTTTTTACGTGTGGCCAGATGTTTGGACAGTTGTTTATCTTTCACTCTATCAGACATGCCAAAGATGACCGCGTCCGAAATCTCCTGCCTGTTGGATTTGAAGCGTGGTGCACGCGCATGTTAGAGTTCATCGCTCAGGCCTCCAGCTCCAACCCGACAATAGCGAAGGACTTTGAATTCCTATCTGCGCTATACCATGTCTCGGATTATACATGACAAACTGAACGGACCAAGGATAGCATCTTTACGGCGGCGTCGGAGACGTCTGCGGTAATGGAAAACCACCGAGATCCTTCATGACTCCGCCCATGCGGGCCATCATTTCCAACACGTCCGTGCCCAGCCATTCGGGCATGAGGGCCTTTCGGGTATGCTCCAATTCGCGCAAGAACTTTCCCGCGACCTATTACTTGCTCATCAGCCGCCAAATCACCATTATGGGTAGAAGGCATACTCACAAGACAAGCAGACCCTTGTTGGGATTCATCAAGGGCCGCGTAGGCAATTGCCGTTGCTACCATTTCCGGGGTGTTGCTTTCGACGCCTGCATTCTGGAGACTGTCTCCGAACCCGGCCGTGATGTGGGTTGGAGTGAAGCTGGGAGCAATGGAATTGACTCTGATCTGGTTGGCTTCTGCACTGGGTTGACACGCTCTGAGAAGGCCGACAGCGCCGTGTTTGGAGGCGATGTAGGCAAGATTTCCCGTCAATCCAAAGTAGCCAGATGTGGACGTGACAAGCACGACAGAACCGCGGTGGCCATGTTCGGTTATTTTATTTCGTTGCATATAGTGCATGCTCAGCCTAAGAGCTATTTGACAGAGTGAGCAAAGCTATAAATCTAGAGTGCAGTCTCTTGTGTCGCGGTGACTTACTGTTCAGAGCGCCCCTCAGATTAACATCAATGACCTTATTAGCTTCTCTCGACTCGAGGGGATCACCATTTGCATCGACATCGATGTCCATTACCGGGCGGCTCTCCATGATGGCGGCGTTCGCAACTACGATGTCTATGCTGCCGAACTTCTTTTGGCCGGCCTTGAATACTTCGACCAGCTCCGTCCACTCAGTGACGCTGGCAGGGACGAATATGGCTTTGTTGGGATGTTGGAGCGATTCAATCAGCGACGACGCCTGCTCCTGAAGAGCAGGCAGATCGGTAATGACCACATTCGCGCCATGCTTGTTGAACAGCGCCGCTGTCGCTGCACCAATGCCGCGGCCTGACCCGGTTATGATGGCTGTGGTTCCCTTGAGCCGGCGTAGGAGTTTGGGAGAGGGGTTGAGCTGATGCATGATTTGATTCCACCTTTCGCGTTTACGGACTGGATTGATGACAAGGACCGTCGTATGGCGAAGATGTAACTCGGCTGTGCGTAGGGTAGCACTGTTCAATCAGACAGTACTTGCTTCTTGCCCGCAGATCTCTTGGTTGTACGCACCCAGCTGATTCAAACTGATTGTAGCCTAGGCCAGCCTATTTGAGGTCGCGGTTGGAGAAAAACGAAACAGGTCAGCTCCACTGCTGCTGCCCTCTGCAAGTCCGGGCTGATAGATTGCTCTCCCCGCTGATACGTGGACCCAAACTCGAGTGAAGACTACGTACACAAAATACGACCTGATACCCAACTGGATTACTGCCTAGAATTCCTCCACTCTACTCTCCACCTATTGGCCTGTCGGGGAAGCGGTTTACAGTCCCCGTGGAACAGGTGGTGTCACCTAACACACCCCGGAGACTAAATGGGGTACGTTATGTCACCCGGGTGTAACTTAGCGCCAATGTAGCAGGCTTAGATGTCACATGCTGAGCATTCCGGAGTCGGTGCTGGTCTCCCCGACCCTGAGCGCCTGGAGATGGAATTGAATCTTGAGTACTCGGGCTCGGGCTGCTGCTCCCCGTCGGCTTCGGAGGGGTTTGGGGAGGATTTTGGGGTTATGGCCGCAGATCAGTCTACTGACGATGACCTCGCTGGGTGACTACGCGAGTGCGGCCATTTCATTGCGCATTTGATGAATATGAAGAAAAGCGCACCTTAACCGTCTTGGAACCCTTCATGCACAACATCTAGCGAGCTCTATCCTTTGCCCTGGAATTTGGAAGAGATGATAGAGATAGAGACATACACGCCCTACTCCCTTCTTGTTCACAACTCTCCCATTTTCTCTTACTCTTTGTGAAAAAAGATGGGATACATCCCCACGCCGGCACAACCGGCCATCAATCCCTCCCTGTACGACCTCTTCACCACGATCGAGGGCCGTTTCAAAATGACGGCTCTGGGACCTGACAGATGGTACATAGTCGTGTGCGCGGCGCTGTCTGGCAGCACCGACCCTGAGCTATGCGACCAGCTGTACCTTTATCTCATCTCGCAAACCGTCTACTCGACACCGGCGCAGCGGCAGCAACTCGTGCGTCGTCTGCGAGAGACGTTGGTAAAAGCCGTCAGCATTATTGGCGTATGCAAGCCCCTCGAAGCCATCGCGGCCATCAATGCATGCGAGCGCGAGGAAGACAAGGACCACACTTCGACGCGGGAAGGGTGGCAGTGTGACAAGGCGAACCTGGAACGCTCTACGGGCTGGATGCGTAAAGTCTACACCGGCAACACCGATGCCACAATGAGGTTCTTCGCCGACCACCCGGACTTCGTGTGGATCAGTAAGCACATCACCTACGGGCTGTACTTGAGCGATCGCCAGGTCTTGGACGATACTGACACCCAGATGGTGGTGCTGCCGGGAATTATGATCCAGAACCTACGCAGGGAGACACATTGGCATATCCGTGGCACGAGAAGGATCGGGGTCTCTAAAGGCGACGTTCAGGTCGTGTGGGATTCGGTGCAGATGATTGCGAAGTACCTAGGCATGAAGCTGCATAAAGTGCCCACTGTGGACGAGATTGAGCACGATGTATGAGCTATGTGCATCAGTGTCAAATATTATTATATAGACAATATCCATTGCCCGCTTTAAATGGAAGAGTCGCTGAAACTTGTCGTTTTACTGTTGGCTCCCCGGTTCAGTGACGCTCGTAAAAAAAAGAGGAAGGACCAGGTTGGCGATGACATCAACCACTCTTCCACCGGTCACGCCGTCCAAGTCTCACAATCGAAAGCTTGCGTCTCGCCGCCCTCGCACCGATGAGTAGACAAGGTCACGGATTACCATGCCGTCCAGTGTATCCGTAGAATCCTCCCTTGAACTGGCTGACGGCATCACCCCCGCCCCCGCGTTACACGGCCTTGGTTCGGACCACCTTTTTCACTTCTTTGCGAAGATCCCTTCCACTCGGAAGGTCCGAGAGCATGGCACGCGTTGGGGAAACGGGACGGATTACCCGCAGAAATGAGCTCATGTTGGCTCGCCAGGGCAATTCCCGGCCCGCCTCTCAAAAGCCAGTGCATGCAACAGATGGGCCACTAGGCATCCTTTGTGGGTCCCGGAGTTGTCCAAGGCTCCCCGGGACGGGAAGGAGATTGTGAGGCATCCTCACACCCGGGGGTTGTAAGTAGTCGGATTTTCTGGAGAGTCTGGAGAGTCTGGAGAGTCTGGGGAATCTGGGGAATCATACTATACTTCGCGCTTGCGGGATACCCCGCCGATGAGCTTTCGAAAGCTCGGCTCCCCCCAGGTCTTTGTAGGCGGCTGCTTCTAATACGCCGCATTCCACAAGTCGGAAGCCGAAGAGCGAAGGATATATATCAGCTAGCCTGCCACGTCTTGGAATCTTTTATTCTCTTTCAGAACACAACAATTTCCTACATCACATCTCTCAATCAGTTAACAACTAATCAACCGCCATGAGTGTCAAAGTCCAGTCTGCAACCGACCCGGGCCGGACCTTGTCAAAAGATCGTTGTGTGCCGGGCTCATTCGACATCCCAATTGCTACATGGCCTGAAACTGCCACGGCTACCTCTGATGATCCTGATACCATAGCCGCACAGGCTATCAACGCCTTCAACTCGGCACTCGACAGCGGAGACACCAGGGCAATAGCCAGCCTTTTTCTCGAAGACGGCTACTGGCGAGACCACCTCGCTAACCAATGGGACCTGCGCACCCTTCGAGGCCGAGATGAAATCGTGGCTTTTCTCGCAGGCGCCCACCTGTTGACTAAGATTGAGATTGACAGAAGTAGTGCATTCCGCTCGCCACGGTACGGAGCAATTGACGGCCAGGGGGCTGTAGAGGGTGTCCAGTTTTTCTTTACCGTCTCATCCAAGTCGGGCACCGGTCGAGGCGTTGCTCGTCTGGCTGAACAGCACGGACAATGGAAAATCTTTACATTCTTTACGGCATTGAACCAGATCTTGGGCCACGAGGAACGGGTCGGCCCTCTGCGGGCGAAAGGTGTCGAGCATGGCGGGAAGATTGACCGAACGAATTGGCTGGAAAGGCGGACTGCCGACCTGAACTTCGAGAACAGTGAGCCAACTGTTCTCATTGTAGGTGCGTTACTTTTCATATCCCTTCCTTCTCTCTCTAAGATCGATTGGTGTTCCGTTCTAACATCAAACAAGGAGCTGGCCAGGCAGGTCTGACGGTGGCCGCGCGATTGAAGACACTCGGTCTTGATACTCTCATCATCGATACGGAGAAGGTCGTTGGTGACAACTGGCGAAGACGGTACCACCAACTTGTGCTCCATGATCCCGTGTGGTATGATCACATGCCATACGTCAACTTCCCGACCACCTGGCCTATCTTCACGCCCAAAGACAAGCTCGCCGAGTTCTTTGAGATGTATGTCAAACTCCTGGAGCTCAATGTCTGGGTTGAGACTAGCTTGGAATCATCTTTCTGGGATGAGAGCAAAAAAAGATGGACTATCAACTTGCGACGAACTAAGCACGATGGAAGTGTCGAGATGCGCACATTCCATCCCAAACACGTCATTCAAGCGACTGGTCACTCCGGCAAGATGAATTTCCCCTCAGTGAAGGGGATGTCCGATTTTAAGGGCGATCTGCTTTGTCATTCTTCCCAGTTCAAGGGTGCTTCTGCTGGAAGGAAAGGAAAGAAGGCTGTCATTGTCGGGTCGTGTAATTCTGCCCATGACATTGCTCAGGACTTTTACGAGAAGGGATATGACGTGACAATGGTGCAACGGTCGACTACATGCGTTGTTTCCAGCAGCGCACTAGTGAATATCGCGCTGGGTGGACTATATCACGAGAACGGGCCGCCTGTGGAGGATGCAGACGTGTATTTCCACAGTCTGCCAAGCGATGTACTGAAGGCGACCCAGGTTAAGGTGACTGAACTTCAGGCCGAACACGATAAGGAGACAATCAAAGGGCTCGAGAAGGCCGGATTCGCACTCGATAAGGGCCCCTCCAATGCAGGTTTACTGATGAAGTACTTCCAACGTGGTGGAGGGTATTACATTGATGTTGGCGCTTCGAAGTTGATCATTGATGGCAAAGTCAAGATCAAGCAGGGACAAGAACTCGAAGAAGTCCTCGAAAACGGCTTGAAGTTTGCTGATGGATCCGTACTGGAAGCCGACGAAATCATATTCGCGACGGGGTACCAGAATATGAGGACTCAGGCCCGAGAAATATTCGGTGACAAGGTTGCGGATCGAGTCGGAGATATTTGGGGCTACGATGAAGAAGGAGAATTCCGGACAATCTGGAGAAGAACTGGCCATCCTGGATTTTGGTTCATGGGAGGAAACTTGGCCATGTGCAGGTACTATTCGAGGGTTCTTGCGCTCCAGATTAAGGCCCTGGAAGAAGGTATCTGTCAGTATTAGTTTTGCGGTTAGTACCCCATACCAAAATCAACTTTAGTACGGAGGACCATTTCAAAAGTCATATCTGAGGCTTAAGCCACATCTTTTTAAACAGCCAATCAGAGTGGGCGTGATACATGTGATACTTTATATTATCTGACTCCCCTATAAGCTCGAGATCTATAGCGCATTAAACACTGCTAGCAGATGGCAGCTGGCGTTCTTAGCTTCTGAAGACCTCTGGAGATATAGGGAGCTATAGTGGAGCTAAGGAGCAAGCGCCATAAAGGGCCTGTACTGCTAAGTAGCTAGCAGGGATATGAGGGTGTGGCGTCGCTAGCGTGAGACATGACTTTTGAAATGGTCCTCCTAGGCGTGTGCCTATGGAGCCCCACCAGGGTGCGGCAATTCTAAATCCTCATCCGGGTGCGGATAGCGGGCGCCTTACTTATTATAATAACCCTGTCACGATGTGTGTTTAGGTAGCTGGGCGTGTACACGGCGTGTGACTGCTATAGCAATATCCTTTTAGCTACTTCTGCATAAAGGATGTAGAGGGACTCAGAGCGGGGATCGGACGCAATCAAGAACATACATACATCCAATCAGACGCCTCACACAATAAGAGGTCGTGACAAACCTGCTGCTTATTAAACAATATACTTAAATAGGCGACCCATACTGCACAGCCGGCTGTGCGAATAATATCACGTGATAAATCGCACAGCCGGCTGTGCAAATAATATCCTTATGTAAGAAGGGATATGTGTGTGCATTCTAAAGGCATAGAAAAGCATCATATGTCAAAGTCCTGGTACTCAGACTTCCGTGGTCGTCATCTAGAGCTTAAGAAGTCATTCCTCAAAGCCGTGGATAAGGCACGCAAGGCGTTCGAAGTTTCTGACGTCAAAGACATCGAGAAATTCTTCTCTAATCTTCAGGAAGTCATCTCTGACCACGATATCGGCCCTTCAGAGTGCTGGAATGAAGACGAGTGCGGTATTCGCATCGGATGCCTTCGAGACCGGATCCAAGTCCTCGTGGTCCGCACCACACGATCACAACGCCCTGAAGTTATTGATCCCTCGAACCGTGAGTCCTGCACACAAATTGGGTGTGCTAATGCGGTCGGGAATAGCATCCCTCCTTGGCTGATTTTCAAGGCATATCCAACGTCGTCTTGGGCCAACATAGATGCCATCCCAGGGATGAGATTCGCACAGTCAGAAACCGGCTTCAGCAACCAACTTATCACCTTCGAATGGCTTCATTCCTTTAACGCGTTTTCCTGGCATTCTTCTACAAAAGCTAGGCACAAAGGCGTAACTCTCATAGAGTGGTTCGGCTGCGATGAATGGCTTCGAGATGCCTCATCGCCACATATCACATTGACCGGGCCTCCCGCTATTCGCAACGATGAGGATAGAATCTACCCACTTCTCGTAATCGACAGCTTCTCCGGCCACCTAGGATTCGATTCTATTCAGTATTGCATTCAATTTGATATCATCATTTGCATATTGCCATCACCCTCAACACACCTCACGCAGCCGCTTGATGTTGGTGTTTTTCAGCCGCTGAAGAATTCACATCAAAAGAACTTCGAAAATCTATTCGGGAAGGCAACATAACGTTTACCCGCGAAGACTTTGCCGGCGCATTCTCGAAGATCTATAAGGCCGGCTTCAAGAAGCATAACATCCATACCTGGGCATTTGAGTTAACTCAAATCCTAACCCATGAGTTAACTCATAACTCTAACTCATAAAACTCATATGAGTTGAGTCTGAGTTATCGCCGCTAACTCATGAGTTAACTCATACCAGCGTTCCCGGCGTCTAGTTGGCCCGTTTTATAATCTATCTACTCTAGCTTATCGCAACCCCGCTTCGTTCAGACGCAGTCTCGGGCGAATACTGGTAGAACAACATTATCATCATCATTATCATCATCATCATTAGTTCAGAAGTTTCGAAAAATCGAGTCTTCCGAGTACTGCAGTTGCTAATACGATTACTAGCAGACTTTCCATCTCCTCGGTCTATTATCTATACCATCAAACTTATCGCTATGGCGTCTGAAGCATCTTCCTTGCTGAGCACACCCTCTTCCGCCCCCGACTTCATCGATATTGAGAGATTTTTCACCAGAGAGAAGGCGAAGCCTCGCGCTTTATATGTCTGCTTATACTGTATAGCGAGGCCATGGAAGGATGGCTATAAGGGCAATGCGTGGCGTTATATAAGGAATAATCATCTATATCTTATGGGCCTCTCTAGCTGGCAGAATCAATCTTAGTAATCGCTTGATTTATATATTATATCATCCACTACGCCATCCGAGGCAGCATTGCGTAGTGCCTTCAATCGACAGGCTTATATCGACGCTATTATCGGCCTTGTCACACGTCGCAGAGTGGCCTTTTCGATAGTTGAGTGGGACGAGCTAAAGGACCGAGCTCTAGCATGCAATCCTGCTATCGAGGATAGTCTGATTACCTCCCGGCGTACACTGATGCGCTATATCTCAGCTAACTATTAGTTATACACCGCTCAGTTAGCTCAGTCCCTTTAATCTGCCGTTTCGATGATTCACATCTCATCTGACCTCTGGACATCACCACACCGACATGGTATGCTAGCAGTATGCGGACAGTGGGTCGATAAGGACTATGAGCTTCGAAAGGCGCTCCTAGGGCTGCTAGAGTGTCGAAAAGACCACTCTGGCGAGTTCCAGGCCTGCCTGATTGCTGATGTCCTCAGGCGCTTTGAAATTCGACGCGTGGGTTATTATACTGGAGATAACGCATCCTCGAACAATACCTGCCTAGAAGCTTTATCAGAGAAGCCTTATCAGAGAAGCTATTTCACGAGCGAGGAGTAAGTAAAGATGAATTTTCTATGGCTGTGCTAGCTAAGTTCGTCTAGATCATCTTCGATCCTGTCCGCTGCCGTATCCGCTGTTTCGGCCATATTATTAACCTTTCCCTTCAAGCCTTCCTTCTCGCGCGCTCGAAAGAAGCTCTACGAGCTGCCCTTAATGCCGCCGGCGACGCCGCTGGTGCGCAGTCTATCGAAACCTTCTCTACTGCCCTCAATGAGAATATGCCTTCGGGACCCGATACCACGGTGGATCACACACCAGAGGGGAACCAGGGGAGACAGCAGAGACCTCGGGCGAGAGAGAGAACTACTCAGCAGGTAGAATTTAGCGGATGGGAAGGTGTTAATGCTCTCCGGAAGCTCCACCATCTCGCAGTCTGGCTTCGAAGCTCTCCAATCCATAGCGATAACTGGCGCGAAGCTGTGGGTCGCAGCCTCAGGATCGATAATGCAACACGGTGGTCCTCATAGTATAAAGTTATCAGTGTCGCCCTCGATAAGAAGGCACAGGTCGTCCAGTTTATGGTAGACTATGATAAGGACATCGGCTGTGCTAATCTTTTAACCGGCGCCGATTGGGATATCCTGTTGAAAACGCATACTTTCCTCCAGCCCTTTACTGAGGCAACTCTGATAACAGAAGGCGACAAAGCGAGCCTCTGCAGTACGCTGCAGCTGATGGATGGTCTTCTCAGCCACTTTGAGAAAGCGAAGGTACCTAATGTCTACCTCCGTTAAAGATACAGCCTTTAGCTAAATTTATTAGATATACTACTCGACACTGGAATTCCATGATACCCGCATGCTCCATTCTATCGAGATGGGATGGTTTGTACTCGATAAATACTACACTATGTCTGATGAGGCTCCCGTTTACGTCGCCGCTCTTCTCCTCGATCCACGCTGTTGAAAAGCATACATGGATAAGAACTGGAAGATTGTATGGATTAATCTAGCGATTGCGAGTGTCCGACAAATATGGGAGGAGGAATACAATATCAATATCAATATCGATGGAGACTTTGAAACTAGTGCAGAGGATATCCCAGCCGCGCTAGGGAATCCACCTTCGCAGCTACAGCTATTGCTAAAGGAGATCGAGATCGAGACGGCTGTTTCAACCGACGACGATAACCTAGACGCATTTGTTCATGCTCCAGCTATCAAGATTGATTGCGAACCTCTAGAGTGGTGGTGTCGCATCGAACAACAACGGCAGTTTCTACGCCTTAGCCGTATGGCCATCGATATACTCTCTATAAACCCTCAGTCAGCAGAGCCAGAAAGGACCTTCTCGGGCGCGCGTAGGACCGCATCATGGGACCGACTGTTGATGACGTGCGAGCGGATACAGGATGTTGAGTGTCTCGGCAACTGGATGCAGAATGGGCATATTATAGGAACTCGGCATGGTGGACTGGGGCTAGTATGCGATCCGGACATTGCTAATGATAATGTTGATATAGAAATTAGTGATGAGGAGTAGCGCGGTGATTTTTCACACGTACATTCAATAAGTTATCATAGATTTTTATCACTAACATCCCATTTAGGAAGTCGGCGATGTCACATGACTAAACTACGTGAGTTGACTCATGAGTCTGAGTTAAACTCATGAGTGAGTTATGGTGAGACCGAAACTCATATGGGTGAGTTAAAAGGGCCGAAACTCATGAGTTAACTCAAATGCCCAGGTATGGGAGAATGGGACATACTAACAACCGGAACCAGGAAACATTGACACAATACTAACACAATACAGCCTCATTTTGACAGACCATGCTTCAGCTGCTGAGGATAGGATGCTGAACACTTGGAGAAATTGGCCTTCAAGCAGGCCTGTCAGAGAGAGTCAAGCGAGGCCAAAAGAAAGCGATTCAGGGAGAGAAAGTGGGGCTTTACTTTGTGGTCAGGATTGAAGTGGCAGAAATGCAAATAGCATAGCGTGTTCCATGGCCCTATGAGATCCGTTCTCCCGGGCGTAATAAATCTACTACTACTACTGCTGCTGGCTCGGCAGACTGTAAATTTCCGAGTCTGTCGATCCCGGACCTGGGAATGCAGGCACCGGGGAATGCCAAGACACCGAAAGGCCTGCACAGCCCTCCATAAATACTGTCTCCTGTCGCCGGGTTCCATGAAGGGCCCCACCAGGGATATAAACTTTGACTCGGTGTGTCCGAGATGCCCGCGCGCGTGAAGCATGCCGCGCGGTAAAATGAGGCTAGCCGTAAATCGATTAATACCCCAAAGCTACGGGCCCCATATGTCTGCTTTCGGAAAGCGTTCGCCGAGACGTGATGTACCTTCTATTCGACCCTGGTTTTGCAGTCCAAGCCCAATCCGACCACTACCGTAACCCCCAAGATCGCCCTGGTAGGTTGATTGCCTTATGCGCGATTTCATCAGCATTTATCAGCTTAACCTCTGAGTTCAGTTGATATCCAGAGGCGATTGTAGTCACAACGACCGGTTTGGATGTTTAGTCAAAAGTATATGAGAAGCAGGTCAACACCCTTACTACACTAACACTCAAGAAGGCCATCACCCTTACTACCTGAATCATATTTCTACGGCATTGTGTAATCATCAAGCTACTTCTGTTATTTGGAGAGCCCTCCGAGTAGAATAAACGCCTACAATCAACAACCGAACCCCTCAACCATGCCTGAATTGAGAGCAATCAGCAAGATCTTTACGGCCCTCGAACAAGCCGAGGGCGCTGGCGCTAGAGTTCGGCGCTCTATTGGCAGCACACACCAGCGCAATTTCTCGCCATTCCTCATGCTCGATCACATGAACGGAAGTAACGGCGCAGGCTTCCCGGACCATCCCCATCGAGGACAAGAGACAGTGTCATACATCCTCAAAGGATCCGTCGAGCACGAAGACTTTGCTGGTAACAAGGGCATTCTTCATGCTGGCGACTTGCAATTCATGACCGCAGGAAGAGGCATTATACATTCTGAGCAGCCGTTGCCTGATCCTGACGGAAAGCTAGGGGCTGGTTTTCAGCTGTGGGTTGACCTCCCGAAGCATCTGAAGATGTGTGAGCCCAGATATCGAGATTTGAGAGCCGAAGAGATCCCACATGCACATCTCGATAACGGCAAGGTACTTGTAAAGGTTATCTCAGGCAGATCCGGTAACATTGATGGCGTCAAAGACTTGGCATACACGCCTGTGTGGTATCTAGATGTTGAAATCCAGCCGGGCGGCGGGCTGGTTCAGCCTCTGCCCCAAGGCTGGAATGCGTTCTCTTATGTCTTTGAAGGCTCTGCCGACTTTGTGTCTCAAACCGACGTCTTGACGAAGGTTGAGCAGTACGGCACGGTTATATATAAAACCGGAGGAGATTCCATTGGTATCCGGGTCGTTGAGAATGCAGGTCGCAGCGCTCGTCTCCTCATTATCGCCGGTCAGATCTTGGACCAGCCGATTGTTCAACATGGACCTTTTGTATCGACTAGCGCTGAAGGAATCCGGCAAGCTTTTGAAGACTTCTACGGTAGTAAAAACGGTTTTGAGAGGGCGAAGGGATGGCAGAGTGAGAATATGAGGCGCAGAATGAGTATTTAGGGCGCAATACCTGCCTGGGACTTTCGGTTTGGGCATTAATACTAAAGGGTCTGTGGGAAGACCTGTAGATTCAACATATAAATAAATGCATTATCATATGTTTTCACACAATGTACGTTGTTGCCACCTGCAAGTTGTTGCCGCCTGCGGATTGACTACTCTCATAGCTCACAACGGCCAGGACGATGATGTTGCCAATGCTTCCAAGGCTGGATTTCACAAAGAACTGCAAGATCTCAAAAGGACTAATCAATTTTGCACAGGTGGAGAAGAGCAACTTTATCAAGGCTTAAGCCAAAGACGGAGAAGTGCATATGGCGGTAGTTTAGCACGTATTCGCATCGAGAGAAGAACTTTTTGGTGTCAAACTCAACCACAGAAGGAAATGAACACTTTGGTCGGTGGGTGCCCGCGAAGTAATGGAAAGATCTAACAGTAAATGATTTTGGAGGATCAGATACATGCATGGATCTCGCACTAAGTGGTGGCTTGTTTGTTGTCTCAGGGGTATTTGTCTGCGAAGCAGGTCAGCTTCGTGCCTACACTGTCTCAACATCAACCGGGCTAAGGATCGGTCTCAATCCCCTTCTGTTGCACGCTGCACATGAGCGCAATTCTCTTGCCTGTGCCCATACTCTCTTGGGTTTACCGCTCCGAAGATTACAGGATGTTCTCCAGCCGACCTTTCGCGCGCGCCGGTAATTATTAAGTTTTGCCAAAACAATCGGCAATTCAGTTAATGGAACCAAGAGCTGCGTCAAACCGGGCAGCTGTCATGGTTTGTAAGCATTACACATCACTTGACTCCGGCAGCAGCGGATGGCTCTTGGTCGTCATTACCGATATCGTTATGGCACGATGTTTGATATAAGAGCCTAGCATATACTGCGATGATAAATTACAGCATTCTTGACATTTGTCTCCATAAACTCTTGTTTGAGTTTTATGACAAAAGTCATGCATTCTCCAGCCTTCAGTGTTGTGCTCTTGGCGGGCGCCTTAGGAACATGTGGGGCATCCACTGCCGCGTCGAAGCTCTTAGCGCAAGGCATTGAGGCGCTCGGTGGTTTCTCGCAGCTTTCGCAAGTATCTGGGGTATCCTATGTTGGCGGGGAGTGAGCACAAATCCTTGATTAGTCTCTTCTGCGAAGACTAGCTAACTGAGTAATCACTAAGCATTTTTCGGACTAAAGGTGTTATGCAAACATATTCGCTAGGCGGTATGGATGTACCAGTCGCGGCAACTGGAAGTCAGAACGTCACATTCTCTTACGACGGAAACGATCTCAGGCAGCGCATCGATGTACGACACAAATTGGGCTGTGGGTGATATTTTTATCACGGGAATAATGACAATTCTGACCATCTCTAGCCTATTGGACATTTGCCAGGCCTCTCCTTGAAGATGTCGTCTACTCTATGGTAGTTCATGGCGGCAAAAAGGGATTTGCTGCTATTGTTGAGGGCAGCTACAGCATCTGGCTCCCCGATGCACCCTCCCAAGGAAATCTCGACGGTATGATAGAAAAAGCCTGGACTGAGCCATGTTTTAAGAGAGACTGATGCGAGACATTAAGGACTACTCGCAGCTTTTCTCATCAACGAGGCGCATAAGTTATCACCGCTTTTACTTTTACAGGTGCGTCAGCAAATTTTCACCTTTTCTTCATGTCCTTAATACCCATCTAATTATGAATAGATCTTGTCGAATCAAAATTTTACCTTGCGGTCGGAAGTCGTCCTTACAGGTCAAAAACTACCAGCCGGTACGAGTCTTCCTTTGACAAGAGTACTGATGTTTGTGAACGGGCTCTGACGATACTCTTCAAGTCCATGATAGAAATCTTGGTCTATCTGTGGTTTTTGACATTGAAAGTTATCTTCCATACATAGTCCGTTCAACTACCAATCATTCAATCTTCGGTTCATCTACGTACGACCTCTTACTAACGGACTACATTTCCGTTGAGGGCATACTATTTCCGACTCGGATCAAGACAATCCTGAACCGTCGACGTCTCCTTGGTGATTACCGCGTTGAACACATCGTGGTAAACCCTACCATCGACGGAACCACATTCCAAGGCCCAGGCAACGTCTCAGAGTCACACCTGCCGCGCCGAAGTCCCGAATATGGTTTTGCTGAAATTTCTGAATGGTCCACGGGCTACATGTGGTATGGAGAATGGGAAAGAGCCTTGTTGAACTTCACGATCACACAGCCTTTCGATGACCTGCCAGGGCTTTGGCATCTGGACCCTGGAGAGGTGCCATCTGCGTACAAGCAATCGATCCTGGAATTTGAGCACGGCGTGGTTGTGCTCGACGCCCCCCCTCACCAAAGCTTGCTTATAATAGAGTGGATCCGCAAGGATTTGCGCAAACCCATTACGCACGTGTGGGTGAGTATTTGTGATTGTTCAAGAAGAGAGGGAACAAGGCTAAATATCGTAAAGCCATCACACCACCATCATGACCACGCCACAGGTTTGAAAGACTATGTCAACATTGGAGCCAAGATCATTGTACTTGACGAAGCGAAGTCTTACTATCAGAACATATCTGGAGTCGAATTTGCCACCTTCACGTAAGTCAAAGTGGACGAGAATCCCATTGACCACGAAGTCTAACCAAGAAAAAATCCAAGTACCGACGTACCATTCGTCCTGAAAGATCGCAAAATGCATGCCAAGTTCATCCATATGGCCGAGTCCTTCCATGCATTTGACCAAAGCTACGTTGTCGTAACACCCGCCTGCATTACTGAAAACAGCACAATGGCTATCTTCGATGCTGATCACGTCACACCCGCGATTTTTAACCAGATCGAACAAGCTGCCCCAATGGAGCTCCTCGATAGAGTAGCACATGATAGGATATCTGACGATGCTGTGTAAGTACTGTTCAGAATGCGTTGCCTGCTTCAATTTAATAACCTGTGACGTGACAGGCTTATATCTGCCCACGAGGCTATAATGCCAATCAAAGCTCTTCACAATGTTACGGGATATCTTGCTCCCGGGTACTCGAATCTAGATTTCAGGTTTGGCTCTTCTGACTGTGAGTGAAAGCAGTCAAGTGAAGGAACAACCCCTACCCGTGCCAGTGCCTAGTCGAACCGATTTTCGCAGACTCGGTTCAAATCCTTTTTCACGTTTGCGGTAGTGCTAAGGGGGCCTTTCTTTTTTCTCTCCGGGTTTTCTCTCTCTATGTAGGCCATCATTCGTCTAGTGGATTTCATAGCTGAACGTAGTTGACTTAGCCATACCTTCCGCGTTACATGTGAACGTTTTGGAGGGATCTGAGCGAATCAAATGATCCATCTGAGCTGAAACCTGGCGTATGTACTAGTCGGTTCCTTTCCGCCGCTATTGCCAACGCTTCACATCATCGTCATGCAACCTACTGAGACCTCATCATGCAAACATGGCGGGAGGGCTATATTGTGATGTTACTCGCTCCTAAGCGCCCCTGGGGAGTGCAAGAGCTTTGACTTTGAACTCCCTTCCCGAGGGAAGGCAAACGGTCATTTAGTCGCGGTTTACCGAGCTGTTGCTGTACTACCCATTACTCGACTGCGGCCTTTGTTTTGGAGGTTCTGGGGAAGAAATGATCATGCCCTTACCCCATAGTTTTTACGTTCTACAATCAGCTGAAAAGCACTGCCTTAACAGCGGCTACCTCTGTCCACATGGTAGGCTTCTCAAGAATCTGAGGACTGTTTGTCCGAGCACTCGAGCCACCACCGTGTCGTTCAGAGTTATGGAACAGACATCCTTGTGACGAAACAGTCACGTTAAGTATGAATTGGGTAGAAAATTGTGTACGGGCAAAGAAGAGATTCCCAAGGGTGACCCCAATTTAGGCTACCTGACTAGTGCTCAGGAAGTAAGACTTCACATGTTTGAAAATGACTCATGTTTCAGTCCTCATCAATGTCCTGGCGGAGTCTCACGTTCCGGCCTTCAGTATGTATGATCCTCTGTACGACGCCTTTACTTATGATGTCTCTACCTGTCTCGAGCAGCCAAAGCTGATGAAGATATTGAAACACAACAATCTTCATACACTTGAGATACTAGATGCTTAAGACGCCTGCACAGTTTTTAATATTGGTAAACAAACAAGCTCAATTATTTCAGTGGCGTAATGTAACTAGTTATAGTCTACTTAATTGCAACCCTAGCCGCGGCAACCTCTTCGTCCAACCCAAGGATATCAGGTGATGGCCCGGCCGCCGTAATCATGGACGGGTTAAGATTCCCATGACTTCTGGTGTAGTGATTTTTAATATGAAGAAAATTGGTAGTGTCCTTGAACGCTGGAACTTCCCAGTAGAGAGTACGAAGCCATTTGTTGATATGAGGATAACCAGACCGGATATCCCTCAGGTTACACTTGAAGTGGTATGTGTAGACCGGCTGTATAATTCGTCAGTAATCTCGAGAAATTCAGAGCGTAGGAGTGAGATAAGCATCACATGATCCGCGTAGACTTTGAGTGGAGTAAAACACAGCAACATATAGGAGAGAATGGAAGAAGAATTGACTAACATCAAAACGTATAATAGTCACAAAACTAAATAGGAAATTAGTATTTCGTGCTTTCAAAAACTGTATACCCGTACCAAAGAACTTACAGCCTCATGTCAACCTCAGTAATGTTAGTACCAAACCAATAGGGTCCTAGGTTAGAAGCAAGATGAGCCTCAACTTTATCCAGCGCTCTGAACAATGCCGTTACATCTTGATCATAGGCCTTCTGTGAGCTTGCAAAACCACATATGTAAACCCCATTGTTGATATCGTTGTATTGCCATTTGTGCGCCTCATCAATCTCTTGCTGATACTCTGCGGCGTACAAAGAGACTGCTCGGTACTTTTCCTCGATTAGATCATCGACTAAGAGCTTGTCAGCCATTGGAGCGCGCTTCCCTAAGGCGAAAAGAGTAACACCACTTCCACACTACTACCAGGCAATGAAGAATGTGACCTCTTACCTCCGTTCCAAATATGCGCAGTATCTCGCTGCTTTCATTGTTCACAATGACCTTCTGGGCTTTATGTCACATCTATCAACTATTAAGACTGCGGCCCGGTCTCAAAGGCCCGGATATCTAGCAAACCGGTCTCAAAGACCCGGATCCCTTGGATCCGGTCTTAAGAAAACCTTATCGTAGCTCCTATGACGATGAGGGTAACTGTATATAAGAGCTGCCGCGAGCCCTCTGTTAGATAGAAATCAAGAGCTTCTATTTACATCACAATCCACCCTTCTTTTCAGATGCAACACTTTATCATATAGGACTGGTACAGAGAATCTTGCTGCATAGTCCGGGTCTGTCTCAAGTACACTTGGCGTAAGTGACGGAAGTTGTCGTGCAGTGGATCTGGAACGACGTTTTCGCCTTCGGCATCTGTGTCAGCTGGGGTTGCAAAGCGCATTCCTTCGCTGTCAGTTAGTCTCGATGTTCGTATTGGAGATTATGGATGATCATGTCAGCGCCTTGGGAATTTACCAGTCTGAAAGTCAAGATGCCAGTGCACAGCCGAGAAGGAAATGACATCCTCCAAGCCCTTCAATTTTCGAGTAATCAAAACTCGATGAGCCTGTTGCGGTGCCTTCTTCTTAGTGGCACTTCACGAGTTGAGGCTTCTCATTCATATCCATGGACAAGCATAGCTCACGTAAAGATGATACCTGCCCTTCTCGGCTGGAAATCTCGAGCCTGGTTGTCCGGAAATAAAATTTCGAATAACCGTAGCAGGGCGATGGAAGTGACCCTTTTCGTCGGTCAGACGCTTCCGGTCCAGGGTGGATAAAAAGGTCGTAAAAGGTAGCTGCAAAGCACCCCGGTCAAATATGATAGCCTGATAAGTGTGTATATTCTGTGTCGTCATCTAGGCTGTCCCCGCAGCAGGCAGGGGTAATATATGCGACCCTGACCGCCTTCCTATTCGGGCTGCTCTCAGCAAGCCCTTAGTGACCGATCGGGAGATCAGAGGCTAGGTCACCTGATCGTGTGCAAGGCTGTGTACATGTGTTGGATTTTGACCAATAGGCCAAAAACGCAGCGCGCTACTTATGTAGCACGTTCCTGCCCTAATTGGGTACACATGACCCAATCTAACAACATCATCCAATCTAACAGTAGTGTAACGGTTGTGCTAGACCGCTGTACCAGGGGGCAAAAGATTGGTTAATAATCGCTGTGGTGGCAATCATCTAGGCACATTACTGCACTATAAGGCTTTTTCTCGCTGTTCGGTGAACCAAGCCGTAACAAGTAGTGAAAACTGGGATTAGATGAGGATTTTAATAGGCTATTTACTGGAGCTTTAGTATTTACTTATGATGTTATAATTTGACTCTTATCGGATCCTATAGTTTAAGGGCCTAGAGGAAGATCTAAAAGAATATATTTAGCTTAAAAAGACGCAGCATCCCTAACTAGCTGCTGCTTTAAAATACAGTCTGAACTTATTTACTGTTGTCAGATATGTCAGAGGCGAAAGTGGCCACCTATTGCCACCTATTGCCACCTATTGCCACGAGGCTTAGCAATCAGCTTCTAGCTGATTCTATACAGAAGAGAAAGGGTATATAAAGCTTGCTCTGAAACCTCAAGAAAGAAGGGGGGACGAAGACACAATTTTTCACTCCAATATTTGACAAGTCCGGACCTTTGAGACCGGTTTGCTAGAGATCCGGGCTTTTGAGACCGGGCCGCAGTCTCAGCAGTTAACCCCGGGCCATAGTCTCATCAATTGATAGATGTGACATGTACCTCTGACGTATCTGACACTTATTATAACTTAAATATTGCAGTATTTTCTCTTAAAGAGATTCTCAGTATATACTAACTGCAGCAGAATATCATTTATAATATTTAACAATTTATTAAAAACGTTAGAACTGGGGCTTCCTTCAGAGTTCATATAGCTAAATGTGACGACATCTGCCTATAAGATCCCCAAGATGTAATTAATATTATCTTAAACCCCTTTATTCCACCCGGGTTTCATAACAGGGTTATGGAGCTGCATAAGCTGTAGAGAGAAAAGAGAAAGTAATTAATATAAGTTTACTATTTCCCTTCCCCCTGAACGTCTCAATTATATATATACCTTGCCTTTAACCCAGTTTAAATCTTTAATAGTAATAGTAAAGTTTATATCATTAGTTTAGCTGCCTAAGCAATCTATGAGATAGCTGAATAGGTTGCTATTATCATAGTCTAGGTTGCCAAGAATCTCCGGCCAGTTGAAGTGGTTAGCACTAATTGTTGAACGTAGCCCACAGCCACGGGTCCCGCGGTTGTGGCCTCAGGCAGCCGGGGCCCTTACGGCCCGGAATAGCCTCGCCTAGCTAGCCTAGTCAACTCAACCCAATACATATTGTCGACCTCACAACAAGGCTAAAATCGGTGACACACAATTTCCGGGCTGACACAGGTTTTCCGGACCAACCTCGGGACGGGGTTGGTAGGCGGCCTGCCCCACAATGCCAACGGGTACAGGAGTTAAAACCAAGCTCGATCAACACCTCCTGGTGGATTCAACGCGAGCACGGGGCGTTGAATATCGTATTGAGTGGTGGATATCGCAGCGTCTGGCTTTTCTGACCTTAGCTAGCTTGCTTTTGATATTGTCGCGATCCTACGAAGCCAGCGTCGATTTAAAGCCGCCGATCATGTCTGACTTGAACTCTTGCTCTGATACCATGTTTTGAAATCAGGGCTCGTTACTGAAACTCCGTGCCGGACCTCAGACGCCCCGACAATGCCACTAACTCGGATGCCCGACTCCTCATTTTCCATTGTAACCTGATCTGATAGTCCGTGGCACCTTGAAAATTTGTCTTCGAATGCACAGATTAGGGGATAAATGTCAACTAACAAGGATGAATCTGAGCTCAGAAAAGCAGAGCCGCAGCTAAAAGTTGGGGACAGAATAACCAGCGCATGCAACTTTGTGGAGGAATGCTCGCGCGCGAAGACTGACAATATTTCCAAGGCGCACGAGTATTACAGTATCATTAACCTAAAAGGAGCAAACTCTATCTCTATAATATGACACGTTTAAACGAAGTCCCGGGTAGATGCTTGGGCACAGGAAAAGAGAGCGCTGCAAAGGATTGGAATTGATCACCGATACTTATGGGCCACTTCTCTCTTCACATGCATATATTCATTCTAAAAAAAACTGCATCATTCATCGCATTTCTTACCCTCCAATTAACACTAGAATCATGTCTCCCACTATGAGCACCGACCGATGGCTCGCAGCAACCTAAGTAGCGCCGTTTTTAGCTGTGTCTCTAGACTACGAGCGTGCTGTAGCAAACACCTGCTTTTATGTGTTTCGTGAGGTTAAACGTGCGCTCCATATGAAACTGCCCTATGACGAGCCTGCTTCGATAATGTGCGTTCAGGACGTTCATTGCCGTCCGTCCACTTCGCCGTAGCCGTGTGCGCCGTCGTTTTTATCTGCCTCCACGATCCGTTTCAGAATCTCCCGAAAGGTATCTGGTGGCGGCTGACGGCTGTCGAGACCGTGGAATGTGAGGGCCGACCAGGACTGTCTCGCGTCGCGCAACTCCCCAGGGGCTCCGGATTACTACGGACTGGGGCGTAAAGACGAAGAGGGTGACGCTGTTTTAGCAAGCAGATTCCGAAAGTGGGTAGGTACAGCCCATTGTATCATCCAGCGAGCCCGACTCCGCTGAGAGTGCGACAGCTGCTTGCTTGAGCAGGACAAAAAGAGCCAGGTACGAACCCATGTACGTTCTCGGAAGTGCGGACCTCATGACAGTCGAGCTAATTGCCCCCAAGCTAAGGTATCCGTATATCGAATCAGAGGGCTCAAGCTTGACTCCCTGGGTGCCTAGTCATGTCGCTGAAGTCGACAACGGTTAGGAGATATCGCACGGCCCTCCACCACACACAAGCCACCGCGTCGCTCGACCGCTCTCCGGCTCATGTTGCCGCAACGAGACGCCACACTGCTTCGGGAGGGTGTGAATCCGTGCTGACTCCATCCTCTCTTGTCTCCTAATTATTAATGGCAGTGAAAAAGAAATTACCTAGACAGGCACAGCGACGTCGCGAGTACGTTTGCTGGTGTGGGTTTGTGACCTGTAAGTTATCACAGTCCAAAGATTGACGTTGTCGCCATGTCATATTGCAGGCAGGGGGTGGCGCTAACCTTGAACGGCATTCGTCCGTCTCCCTTCTTGCGCTTTGTGACATGGAAAAACTCACGCTGGCCAAATCACCCAGTTGCTCGCCGGAAGGGCGTCTTCCACTCTGTTATGACTACGGAGTAATACATCAATACATCGGAGAGCCCCCTCGCGCCGCCCTCCAAGCCCCCCGTAATACACGTCCAGGGATGTGATGTGTCAGAACACCAAACTAAGATCAGCCACATGGATCATTGCTGTATCCTCCGCTGTGCGCTTTGCATGACTCAGGGCTCCCAGATCGTCCGGCCACCCCTTATATTGCCAAAGGCTGGAAATAGGCAAAGCATCTTTCACTAGGTCTGACTGTGGCGCTGGTGCACCAATTAACATGCACTGCCCTTGCAACCTGTAACTTTACTTACAAAGTGCTAAATGCCCAAAGGCCCCCCTCGACGACCCACACACAACCTTGGCCCTTGGGTCTGTCCTTGCGACCTCGAGCCTCTTGCTGTATTGTCATGATGTGGATTGTGCCACTGTTAGCGGCCCTGCTGCCATGCTTCGCGAGGGCGGCAGATGTTTCGACAAAAGAGCTTCTCTCCGAATTGCCCCAGTGTGCGGTACGCCTTTCCCGAGTTCTATTCGCGCCTTCACACTCCTGCTAACCTGGCTGCGTAGAGATCGTGCTTCAACGATACTATCTCCAAGTCTGACTGCGGCTTCAACCACACCAAGTGCCTATGCACGAATGACGAGGTTTTGCCGATAGTATTAATATGCGTGTCCAAGAGTTGTTCGGTCAAAGAAGCTTTAAGTAATGTATATTCATCTGTTTGACAATACACTTGATGCTAATGAAGCAGCGGCTCACAACTCGACTGATACATATTGCGAAGTCCCCATCCGCAACCGGACGAGCTCAATGATTAGAGCCACAATCACCCTCACCGTGTTGTCGAGTATTTCGATATTTTTGCGCTTCGTATCCAAGGTCTTTCTTAAGCACTCCAACTTTGGACTTGATGATCTCTTCACCTATATTTCATTCTTTTGTTGTATAATTCCAATCACCGCGCTAACTATCCACGGTCCATTCAAGTACGGATTCGGAAAGGATATATGGACAATCGATTTTGAGGACATTACTAAGGCCGGATTTTACTTCTATATCCAGGGACTTTTTTACTTTCCCCTGGTCTCTCTGCTGAAGATGGCGCTATTGTTCTTTTACCTTCGAATCTTCTTCATTGGACTCGCGTATAAGCTTCTCTGGGGAACAATTATCTTCAATGCCATTTACGGCATTGTATTTAGCTTTATTCACGCATTTCAATGCACCCCCATGAGCCTTTTCTGGACACGATGGGATGGGGAGCATCACGGAACATGGTATATCAGGCCTCGCATCCTACTTTCGATTGCTAATGCTTTTAGCCTGAGTGCAAATGCATATACCTGGGCGAATGCATCTATCAGCATTGCCTTGGACCTATGGATGCTGGCAATTCCGTTATGGTACGTGGGAAGACTGAATCTGAATTGGAAGAAGAAGATTGGTGCTGGTGCTATGTTTGTCGTTGGAACCTTGTGAGTGACTGGTAAGGGTTTATTATCCAGCCACTAACCTTTATAGCATCACTATCGTGAGCATCCTTCGCTTACAATCTCTGGTTACCTTTGGCTTATCTCATAATCCGACCTATGATCAGTCGGATATCGCTATCTGGTCCATGGTCGAGATACACGTCGGCCTCATCTGCACATCTATGCCAGCCCTACGCATTTTTCTTATTCATGTGTTCCCCGTCCTTGCGGGTTCGTCAGATGGTTCAAGAAAGCCTCACACCTATGGAGAGCGATATCAAAACCATGTTCTCAGAGTGCTTCCTTCTCGGGGAGAGTCTATCTCGAGGCAAGCAAGCGACAGGGTCGAGTCACAGAGGACGTTCGAGGTCCAGGACCTCGAAACAGACGAAGCGAGGCTAGTAACATCTAATAAGTTTGACATGGGAGCGGCAATCACCACTAGCCGACAAGCCCATAGTATGAGTGACGTATCGGTAGAGCGGCTAGAAACAGGGTAACTAATGAAAACGTTACTACCTTTTAACTACTACTGTTCCTTGAGTGTGTAATTATCAGGTTAAAATACTTCGAACACCCATTAAGTTGCCAATGCAAGGGACTGAACGGCTGAATATCCAACCCGAAGGGTACATACCGTATACTGGCAATTCAACTTTCCTAAGGGGACCCCCTAGAACCCCCCTTTCGCCTGCGGTGGGCAACCTGCTGTTAAAACCGCTCTAAACTTGCAGTAAGGGGGTTGACTGATAGTCAGGGGTCCCTCTCTGATACTCCAACAATGGTTTTTCCAACTTCTCCGCTCATGAACTCTGATCTTTCACGGGAAGACGTAGTCACAGCGTACAGCGTATGGCAGCGGTCTCAAGTCAGCAACGAGGAACAGAAAGAGTCTTACGACAGTATCCAGGAGTTGACTTTGGCGCATGGCTTTGATCTCGACATGCTTGCCAGCAACCAGGAAAGGATGTATTGATTTTACAAAAAGCATGGCATACTGGAGGGCGTTGCGTGGCGTTATGTTTGTGATTTTAGGTCATGGGTGAAGGAGCGCGAGAGGGCAACGTGCACACAATAGATGGTTGTAGACATTCTTCTACTCTAGAGTTTCTTTAACCTGAGATCTGGGCCTTTCTAAAGTGCCCCCTTGCAATTCTCCCTTCCTGTCCGATATTTCTGATCTGCATTCGCATATATGACTTGAAGTCGCCCTGGATAAGATCTGCATCTTGCCAGGACCTCTTCCTAACGCGATTTTTAAGTGAGCCGAAAAAATACTCGATCGGGTTCAAATCTGGCGAATACGGCGGTTGATATTCAAATATCACGCCTGCATTGGCGAACATCTCTTTGATCCTAGGAGAGAAGAAGTGGAATGAGGCATTGTCCATAAATACGACAGATCTTGGCGCGGGGTATCTGCCGCAATGCGGCAATAGGCGTTCGAGAAAACCCTCGAATACGTGAACATCTGTATTTTCTTCATATACCTCGGAATAGATCACGCCGTCTACAGTGTATGCTGGTAGAAACTGAACCCTTTTGCCTCGATGGAATCGTTTGATCTGCACAGGTGTCACACCTTTAGGAGCGTACCCCCTCCCCAAGATCGCCAGGCCACGGTCGCTTCCGCTTTCATCGATGAAAACCATTTGTTCAGGCTTTTAATGGGATCGTCTCTCTATATAGTCGTCTCGTAGATCTTGATTACGCTCTTTCGCGATGTTTTGTGTGACCTTTGTCCATCTGACTCGTTTTAAGGTTCTACCAACCGTGGATCTCGAGTAGGCAATTGCGACTTAGGTTTTCAGCACCACAACATGAATTTCCAGTCTTCTGTAGATTTATTGAATATATATTTATATCATTAATATATCAACGCATTCATTTCAGCCATTACGTCCATGTTGCTATTGTAGGTCGTGGTCAAAGTAGAATCCTCGACGGCCATCATTCGCGGAGCACTGTGAGCGTTACACCTTCCGTTTCTAGACTAGTGGAGCGTTACACTTTTCTAGTCGGGTTAGCGCATTTCAAATTCCCCAATCTCAGTTCAGTTACTTTAGGGGAAGCTAATAGAAGTCACAAACGACAAAAGCAACAATAAATATCTAATTTATAGATAATCAAGAGCAGGACCCCACTATGCTACGTCAGCGTAGTTTGCAAGTGAGACGTACACAAAACTATAGGCTACGCCAACAAGCGAACCGAGATGGACGGGCCACGGATTATTAAGCTGGGTCACCATCTTCCCTAGTGGAGTCAACCACGGAGAATGGGCAGACGGGGCCTAAAAACAGTTCATTGATCGACGCCAGGGGGTTTAGACAGGCCGATATCTCTACTGATAAAGCTTTTACAATCCTTATCTAAGAGGGTGACGATCCCGGCATAGACATCAAGCCAGCCTATTTTAACGAAGAGCTAGTCCACTACACCAGAGAGCGCGAAAATCAGATGGAGCCTCAAAGCCCAGAGTTCCATATTAGGCACAAGTGGGTCTTCCTGATAAGAGCGCCTGGACGGACGTGGAGCATGCCACACAGAAGCTTATCTAGCAGGTTCTGGTCGGAATCCATAGTTACAGCACCCAGGAGTATCGAAAATCTCTAACAGCGCACATCGAAGCTAAAGGACCATATAACCATCATGGGCTTGATCAACTGTTTCCCCTCAACGTGCCTCATACACTTAATAAAGAGCATTTCTTCACCCACTAAACGTATAATGAGACACAATATCTGAACCCTACTCAGTGGCAAGAGTTGTTCTCTGGCAATAGAACCGAGCATTTTGATAGTAAGCCTAAGTAGACTTGCCTCCGCGCTGAACATACACAAGAAATTCCTCTGGTTATTTCATTCGACATTGATAGCATCTTGGGTTTCGTGACTTCTCCTGCAGTGGCGCTTCATGGAATCCGGTTTTATTCTGCTCCTCAGTATCGTCAGAATATTTATATAGATATTCACTTGACCCTGGATCGCGTGGATCCAGATCCGGAGCGACCCCAATTCCATCACGACTGAAAGACGTGCTGCATTTCATCTTCGCAAAGGTCGAAGGCGCTGAATTCATCACATTACATCTATTCTTTCTACATTTGCCATGCTACCACGACTTCAATCGGTTCACTGATAAGTAGCTCTCGCGATGGTTTGATGATATCTTCTATCCCGCTATCAGACAAGTCTATAATGTCGATCGGCTCCAGCACTTGCCAGCAAGTTATCGTCACACATTAGCTACCTGCCGTGCTCCCCAGGTGGAGGATCGTCTGCTTAAGACCCCTAGTTATCGGA
Source organism: Dactylonectria estremocensis (assembly GCA_020744375.1). Taxonomy (NCBI): domain Eukaryota; kingdom Fungi; phylum Ascomycota; class Sordariomycetes; order Hypocreales; family Nectriaceae; genus Dactylonectria; species Dactylonectria estremocensis. The sequence goes on along the minus strand of JAGMUU010000024.1, from coordinate 234,254 downwards.
CCTAACTCAGCGTGTCCTATTTCCTGCCACCGCAAGGCTTACAGCAACTGTAGGACCGTATTCTCACAGCAGTAAACCAACCGGGATTCCAAGACTTTCGCAATCCTGAGCTATTCGTAGAGGCAAAAGGCACAAAGCTTCTGTTTAAATATCCTGATGCACTATCTGATCTACTTGCAGTCATAGAAAACTTTAATTCCAAATTACACCGCGTTCTAGACTTCTCCCACATATGTAGTAATCGGTTCTACATCGACGTGGGCAAAGAGACCTGTCCACCACACAGCGGCCCAGTGGTACGAGACAGCAATGTTTCGTTACACGAAGCTCAGACTTACCTCTAGCGGCGCTATTGCATCCGCCGCCACCTTAACCAGCTCTACGATGAGAATACTCCAAAGTCCGGCCAGAACTTCTACATTATAAGTTTCTTAGCTCTTTAACTACTACTACTTAACCGACTAAGACTAGAAGCTGAATGGATAGTAAAATTACTAAGCATAAAACCAAAACATATAATAAGGTCTTCTAATTCATCCTACCTATATATTGATATTTCTTTTCTTCTTTATTGTCGTTATGTTCATCTTGTAAGTTGTTGACCTCGTCGTCGACTCCGGGATTTGCAGCCAATCAGAATTTTGCGGTCAAATTGAACCGCTTTCGTTTTTGCGGTCACCATATTTGGAATAGTGCCAATCTGGTTAACCCTATGCCTCATTCGGCATCCATATTGCTTTTTGAAGCCTTCTGGCAAGACGTGTCACGACCTCTTATTGTGTGAGGCGTCTGATTGGATGTATGTATGTTCTTGATTGCGTCAGATCCCCGCTCTGAGTCCCTGTACATCCTTTATGTAGAAACAGCTAAAAGGATATTGCTATAGCAGTCACACGCCATGTACACGCCCAGCTACCCAAATACACATCGTGACAAGACGTGTCAAGACCTCTTATTGTGTGAGGCCTCTGATTGGATGTATGTATGTTCTTGATTGCGTCAGATCCCCGCTCTGAGTCCCTGTACATCCTTTATGTAGAAACAGCTAAAAGGATATTGCTATAGCAGTCACACGCCATGTACACGCCCAGCTACTTAAATACACGTCGTGACAAGACGCCCCGAGAGTTTGTAATAAGTGTTGGATTGACCCTCGGGTGGAGGAATAAGGCCCGGATAAGAACAACCCTCTGATACATCAATATCCTGTCTTAGTCATAGGGTGTGAGATTGACCCAAAAACCCCTCACACAAGAAGAGGGGCCAGAGGCAACAAGGAACATGATCAGACATCAATATCATCATATTTTGGATCCACTGCATTGATCCCTATTTGCCTGATTGAATAGCCCGTGTTGGATCCAACAATAAGCACCAGATTAATTGCATATCTATTTAAACGCGCATTGCATAATGTGAGTTTGATTAAGGGATTGCGATGGGTTTCATATCCGAGAGGGGTTGGAAAGGGGCTGAATCCAAACTTCACATGATCTTAACACCCTGCACCTGTTCTAAGAGATATCGATTTATTTAATAATAGTTGTATGAGATTTTTTCTTTCTGATTATTCTGTTAACGTGCATGATAAGCGAGCTAGCCAGACAAGCGAGCTGTAAGGGTTGGGGCAGCATGCCCAAGCCACACAAAGACCCATTGCCGGTTGACGCAAAAGATCAAGCGATTCCGAGTAGCTAGCGTTACTCAATCGTGCTGCACATCTAATGATAAGGCTAGTCCCGGCCGAGGTCTCTCCTCGCCGCTAACTCTTACACGAGCTAGCCACCCAACCATCCTTAAACATCATTCCAGATGTAATTAACCATTTCTCTACTAACACCAATAGAAAGTCTTAGCAAAGAGAGCCAAATGGTCTTAGCAGTCGAGGCTATCTAAAAACGCCCTGAAGCAAGCATTCGACAAGTCGCTAAGATCTACTCAATCGATCGCTCTACCCTTAGCACACATCTTAAGGGCACAACTTCACGGCGTGATAGTATTCCTAACTCGCATAAACTCATAGATCTAGAAGAAAAGACAATTGTCGAGCATATTCTTGATCTGGATTCACGATCATTTCCTCCCCGGCTTTGCGATATAGAAGATATGGCCAATCGACTGCTCGCCGACTGCGACGCGACTCCTGTCGGAAAGCAAGCGTGGCACTTGGATGACCTTTTTGTGTGTATCATCTGTCTTTTTTTTCCATTGCCCCTATTGTGATCGCTTGAGTGTATATCTGTCGACTAAAAGTGGTGGCCTGAGGTATCTGCTCCGATAGGCGGTCTCAACCCTGGAGGTCACCACATAACCACCCGATCGGATGCTTGGTACATAATCCAATCTAACACGCCCCTTCAGCTTGAGGGCATCGCCGTCAAGCTGCGCTCTTCGTCCTTCCTCAGTTGTTCCAATTGATCGGAGAGATCGGCTAGCTTGAGTTGCTGGGTGAATTTGGCAAATGCCTCTTCCGGCAGGCTCTTCGTCAAGCCGTCGGCTAGCAGTTGCGTTGACGGGGTGTAGATCACTTCAATTCTTTCTTCTAATATCTCTTGCCTAAGCCAGTGGTTGTGAATATCAATATGCCTCAGCTTCGTACGTAGTTGCACCAGCTCTGCGGTGACTAGTCGGATAGTCTGCTTGTTGTCGCATTCGATCGTAACTCTCGCAGGAGAGGCAACCGCTCGGCGAGCTGTTGGCGAAGATAAGTTGACGTTCAGTGCGGAGATGAGTCTGCTAGTAAAGAGGGCTTCTTTAGCTGCTTGGGATAGCGCTAGGAGCTCCGCTTCCGTGGTTGACGTTGTGACTGTATCTTGTTTGTTCGCTCTCCAAGATGTGATTCCTCCGAATAGCTTCATAACGAAGGCTTGTGAGCTCCGACGGTCCGCCGAATTGTCCGCGAAACTCGCATCGGAAGCCACTTGTAAGCCATCTTCTTCGCATCCGGGGATCGTGCCGTATTCGAGTGAAAGGCCGCGCGTTTCGATGAGATACCATAGGGCCCGATCGGCTGCTTGATGGTGCTGTGGCCCTGGGTTCTGGTTGAACCTAGCTAACCGGCTTGCTGTAAAAGCCACATCCGGTCGGGTCATTACGGCTGCATACATGATCGTTCCGACTTTGCGTTGGTAAAGGTTGACACTTCCTGGGCTAGCGATCTCGTCGTAGGGCAACAGTTCTTCCTGTATCATTGGAGTCATCGCTCGTAGTCTCGGCGTGTGGTCGGCGAGCAGTCGGCGCATTTTGTCGATGTAAGAGGACTGTGAGAGCCACAGGCGACGGTTTCCTCGGTCTCGGATTACCTCGATCCCTAGGAACCACTGCAGGGGCTTGCCTCCTTCTAGATGATAGGTCTTCTGCAGGTCTTCTATTAGTGCCATTGCTTGGGGTTTGACCTGCCTAGGAAAGCAGAGGACGCAGTCGTCCACGTAGAAGAAAAAGATAATATCTCCATAAAGCCAGCAGCAGTCCTCGCCGGGCACTCGGCGAAAGCCCGCTAGCAGCAAGCCCTTCTCGAAGTGCTTTTGCCACAGAAGAGGCGATCGTCTGAGACCATAGAGGGCTTTCTGTAGCTTCAGGATCATCCCTAGCTTCTGATATCCTCTAGGCATTTCCATATAAATCTCTTCATCGAGCTTCACGTATACGAAGGCGTTGACTGCATCGTATTGCAACATATCGTAGTCGAATCGGTTCGCTATTGCCACAAGGGTCCTGAATGACATGCCGGCTAGAGTCGCTGCGTAGGTCTCTCGGCTGTCGATCGCTTGCTGGTCGCCACGCACCACAAGGCGTGCTTTGATCTTCAGGAATCTTCCGTGCTTATCGAGCTTGTAGACATATACCCAGTGACAGCCGAGCACTCGGCGACCCTTCGCCGCACAGTTAGCGACTTTGATCCACGATTGTGATTCTGCGTGACTCTGTAAGTGAAGTCTTTCCGCTTCGAGTAGTGCATCCCTGTATGGATGGCTGGCTATCTTCGCATGCGAGCTAGGAAGTGGCTGCAACAGGCGCCAAGGTGTACTAACCTTGGGTCGCCTTTCCCCCCTAGATGTAGAGCTCTCCCTATCCCGCGGGGCTTCTCGCTTTTCTACAGTCTTTATAGAGCTCTCCCTATCCCCTTGGGCTTCACGCTTACCTACATCTAGTGTGATCTGAGGGCAGACTTCACTTCCTCCGTCAGGTGGCCTGCTAGAGCTGGGCAGGCTTTCGCAGACTACTCGGCGGTTACTCGTGCGGTGTTTCAGTGACTGGAGTCTCCTAGCTAGAAACGCGGCCTTGAATGAGACCCGCTGCTTCGCCGGTCGGTCGGCGTGCCTTCGTTGGACCTCTTTCCGAGCCTCCTTAAGTCGGTCGGCGAGTCGGTCGGCGTGCCCTTTTGGAGCCTCTTTCCGAACCTCCTCGTGGTCGGCCGCCTCCTCACGCCCCTTCACACCGAGGCCAACAGCCAAGGCGTGGAAGAACGCGGCCGGCGGTGATGGGGGTGGTGTAAGAAGGACTTCAAACTTAGCTGTAGTGTATTCACTCGCCCCTTCAGCTTCGGGCTCTTCACTAACAGTCTCTTGATCGCTCAGCGAGTGTTCGCTGGGAAAGTCATACTCTCCTTCACCTAGAATTTCGTCTGCTTCTTCGTCTGGTGGCTGAGATAACCATTGCTCGGCTTCTTCTTGCATTGCTATCAGTTCCTGAATGCATTGCTGAATGGCTTCTAGGTTCTGTTTCCGCAGGTCGTCCCGAAGGCTCTCCGTGCGCCCGTCGAACAGTTGCCGCTCGTTGAACGTAACGTCTCGAGTTGTAAAGACTTCTTTTTGCAAAGGGTTCCAGATCCTAAACGAGTTGCTTGATGTATAGCCCACGAGGAAGCCGATCCATGCCCTTGGAGCCTGTCTTTGTAGCCGGTTTCTTCGCAACTGTGCGTCTGCGGTCAGAGCAAAAGCCTTGCATCCGTAGGCTCGAAGGTGGGAAAGGTCTGGCTTTGCTGAGTGGTCGGTACGAAATTGGCCGTGGAATAGCTCGTACGGGGTCTTCCGGTTCCTATGCATAGAGGGCGTGCGGTTATAGAGGTAGGTTGCTGCCTTAATTGACTCTGGCCATAGGTATTCAGGTAACTTAGCTCCTGCTCGCATTGCGCGGCTTTTCTGTATGATGACTGCAGCAACACGCTCTGCTCCTCCATTCTGAGCTTGGGTATTTGGGGCCGAGGGCTCGGCGCGTATTCCGCGCTCGCTCAGCAACTCGGCCACTTGTGGGTGTGTGTCGGTTATCTCGTTGTCGCACTCGATTACCTTGATCTTGATAGAGTATTGCACCTCTAGCATCTTGAGGAAGCGAGTGATTTCTGTATAGATAGTGGGCGTTGAGCGACTGTCTGCGTAATAATCCCACGAGTACCCTGTTGCTCTATCTGTAACGATCCAGACCGATGTATAGCCTGCGTAGCCTTAGGCCATCGGGTGGAAGTCGAGTGCAATTCGGTCTCCCGGCTTGGCTCTTGCTGTTGCCTCTCGTGGAGCCCTGTGGATCACTCGGCGAGCCTTCGCCACACCGCAGGCATCACAGTCTACTGTTGTAATCCTTTGGAGTCCCTCGGGCTCTTCCATCTTCAGTCTAACGCCCCTTGAGGCTGTTATAAGACACCGAAGGGAGTCAGGACCTGGATGGCCAAGCCGTCGGTGCCACGTTAGGGTGTCTCCTAGTAGAGGTTTCCTATGAGTCCACGATGTGTAGCGGGGTTTCTTCTGTGGCCGATTAGCGATAAGTGCTGCCGAGCGGTCCGCATGCTCTCGTCGAGCGGTTGGCGAGGCCGGTGACTTCTCTCTCCATTCAAGGACCTGTTGCCCAAGCCGTTCGTCAATAGCCCCGAGGAAGGACCCATCTGATCTCCTCAGACAGTTATTGCCTGGTCTAGTATCCCACCACAGGCCTCGCTGTCTTATCTTCGAGAAAGAGACAAGGTTGGTAGTAAGGGATGTACATAAGGCAACGTCATAGAGTGTAAGCCTCTTCGGCGAGCCATCGGCGGCCGTTAGGGTAACAGTCGCTTCTCCATATCCGTCAATTGACACTTGCTCCGTGCCTGACCAGAAGAAGTTCCCTAGCTGGGCAGCTCGAAGGTTCTTCTGTTGAATTGGAGGCATGTTGGAACACCAGGGCTCCAAGAAGTCACGTGTGAAACAGGGGGTTGTCGGGAATGACTCGGAAAGGGCTCGCCGAGCCCCCGGCCGGCTAGCTCGTATTAGGAAGCAAGGGAAAGCTATACCTCCCTGACCTAAAGGGGCGGGAGCTACAGTGAACAGATACACAATACACACACATGTTCAAGGTCATCAAATGGTCATACAAGCTATCTGACAGCTACTACCTTGCTAATAGATCTAATGTAACGGCAGTAGGTCGGACGTAGTGCGCCGCTAGGTAGATGCGAAAGGTGCTCTAGGCTCTGTATTGAGACTGAAGCGTGTAGGTTCCGGTCAATCTAGCAGTTATAAGTCCAGTTTCGCTCTAATCGAGCTACGACTCCTATTGTTAGTTATCCCAAAGAAGCCCTAGTATGTGTGAGGGGCTGGGCTGGAGTTTGTTTAACAAGCAGTGGCCGTCGTGTTGTCTATCTAAAGCTAAGGAAGAAAGGAAGGAAAATGAAGAATAGAGACTTGAGATGCCGGGAGTTGGGATGTAGGCGTGGGTCATCGGGTCGTTGCTAGGCAACACATTGGCAGGGGTCCGGTAGGCTCGGAGGGCCCCGGATCTGGAAGTCCGGACCTGGCTTTGCTAGGTCCATAGTGCCAGGCCTCAGCCCGTGACATTAGGGAGGTACTATTCTGCATGAAGAAGAAAACTGGAAGAAGTTATATCTCGAAGAATAGAGGGAAAGCAACATATATATAAACATTTTTCCGGGCTTCGGTCCGAGGCCAGCAAATCGAGAAAGGCTCATGTGAGCTCTAGCTCGGGCGAGCCCCCTCAAAAAGTGGGGCAGGTGCGGGGGAGCAGCTTGTCAAGGGCCCGATCATCCCGACAACCAGCCGTAAATGCGGGGTTTTCAGGCCAACTGAAGTATATATTTTACCGCTTCCCAACAAGCTGCCTAAGGTAAGAATCTTTTTGAACCCTGCGTCCTACAGGTCATCCGTCAGACCTGTTTCCTTTTTCCACTTTTGCAGTTTTCCCCTTGGCTACTATATGGATCCAACTTTGCTCAAGTACTGATTATTTAGCAAACATGGAATCCACCGACTTTAATTGCGATTCGCCACAGACTTCTTTTTCTCTCCCTCGCGAAATAACTTTCTCGAATTTAACTGCTGGCGCCGAAGAATTTGCAAACGCTAACTCCTTTATATCTGCATTAACTTCATTGGATCAGCAATCGGGTGTAAACAACACTCATGTCCCAATGATGGAGCTACTTTATCCATATTCCGAAATCCAGGCGCCAGATGGAGGTGTGCAGTGCAGAAATTTGGAGACGTCAATGAGTTTCCCCACCGAGAAACCCAATGGGGAAGCTAAAAGGAAGAGGTCGTCAATTGCTTGCAGAGCTTGTCACGACAGACGAGTTCGATGCGACGCTGCGAGGTGCGGTCTGCCTTGTTCTAATTGCCAGCTTCGTGCCTCAGAATGTGTCTTGCTCGACTCAAAGAGACGCCGGTTTGTCTCCGTTCCTGCACCTAGCTCTAGCTATTTATCTGATAATTGCTCATTTCTTATCCAACAGGGGGAGACGTGGCCGTTTCACAGGGCGAAATGAGGGTGGGACTAGCAGGCCACCGACGTCAGACCAGCCCATCGCAACGTGTTTCGAACAACTTACTCGTGGAGACGAAATTTATTTCGAAGAGCCACGGGCAGATTACCAGCTTGGCCCTCCAATGAATGAGAGGAACGGCTTAAAATCGATCCAGAATGGAAACGACTACTTAAGCAGCATGACCACCCGTGGCCAGACAGTACACATCGGGGAGTCATCAATCATTTTCTGGCTGCTGAGCGACCAGCCAGACTCCGAGAAGGTGCATCGTATAATTCAGCCCAAACCACACGTCACTAGCGGCGTTCGCCCAGACTCGGACCCTAACAACAGACATCTACTTATATCAAACGAGGTGGAGAAATACCTGCTAGACTCCTTCACTCAGAACTTCCTGCCTATCTATCCCATTGTGAATAAGGGCCAGTTAATTGACAAATGGCGCTCAAATTCACTCTCACTGCTGCTCAAGCAAAGCGTTCTTTTTATTGGAGCGATTCACGTCCAAGAGTCAGTGCTCACGAAGGCGGGATTCTCTTGCCGACAAGATGCCACAGAGTTCTTGTACCACAACGCCCGATCCCTTTACGACAATGACATAGAAATGGATCAAATTGCCATTATTCAATCTATGTTCATGCTGCAATTTCGCCTTGGCTCTGACCGAAGCCATAAAGACTTCTTTTGGTGGGCGAGCGTCGCAGTCAGTCTAGCACACACAGTTGGCATGCACCGACGCACAAATGCAACAATGATCTCACCAGAGGATCAACGGCTGTGGAAGAAAATTTGGTGGCTTCTTTTTGTATAGCATAAACGTCCCAGACTTTTCTTTTTGTCGAGTGTGCAGGCTAACCTCGAATAGATCCGTGATCGTCAACTCGCTTTCGGGATAGGAAAACCATTTCTGATCGACGAGCGCAATTGTGACGTAGAAGAGCTGACCATGGATGAATTTGTCGACGGCGAGTCGCTCGAAACAGCCGAATTTACCGTCTCTATGATGAAACTGGCCAAAATTGGTATGATCGCATATTTCATCAGCTTTTCTTCAGTATAATTGGATTTGCTCTTCTGACGAAGCACATTAGCCACCGATGTGGTCCGCTGCAAATTTTCACCAGCACTATCTCCTAACTATTCAGGAGAAGACGAAAAGGTTCGACTGCACTTGGCATTGCAGAATTGGCATGCTGAGCTTGCACCTGGTATGCAATACAAAAAAGATTCGAACAGCAGTCGATTCAGCCTCCTATTGTCTCTAGTGCATCATCATATGGTGCTTCTCCTTCATCGACCAAGTCTGCATGACGCCAAACATTCACCCGACAAACGCGACTTTGCTACCCATTTCGCATTTCACGCAGCTGAAAAGATCCGTGAGCTTGCCAATGACCTTTTCAGACGTTTTAAAGTCAATCAGTTTCCCATCTACGCGTGAGTTAGCCCTTCACATAAACATCATACGCTGACCCGATTGTGCAAAGGGAGATGATAATCTTATCTGCGATGGCTTTTCATTCTGTTGAAGAAGCCCCGTCGCACAGAAATGAGGCTTATATCTCATGTCTCATCGAGTTTGACCGAATGTTTTGTGCTATTCCCCAGTATAAACTATTCTTTGGCGAGCAAATTGGTATCTTCCGGGAATTAAATCTCAACAATAACGAACCTTACGCGATACCTGGAACGCCAAAACATTGCGAAGCTTTCGAACGAAGAACTGATGCCTCAACCCCAAATAATTAAGCTTTACAAAATGCAGAAAAGTCCCAAGTTACATATATCAAGAGATATGGGGCACTTTGGCCTCAATTCGGGAGAAAGCGAGTCATAAATAGGAATGAGAGCCTATCATTGAAACGCATCCATTCCTCTGTGGGTCACGTACGTCTAGCTGATATAGCTTCATTCTGCCCTGCCAGCAGATCCACGCCAATTCTTCGTGCGAACAAGTTCGCAAATTCCACAGTGATCATCATGATACGTCTTGCACACAAGGTCTGCTTCATAACTGGAATAGGAAGACGGATGGGCAACGTAGCGGCCTTGAAAATTTCAAAAAGCGACGCCAAGATTGTTGAACGTGGCATCAATCCAATCTCTGACGCGGAGATTTTACACGCAGTGCGACAATAAGGTGTCTCCTCTGCCCTTGCGATATCTCGAAGGGCGAAAACTGTGAGAATCCAGCGAAATTTGTATCCGATACATGTGGGCGCATTGATGTGCTATAGCCTATATCAACCTATACAACGTTGCTGGCAAACCTCAGTTGGTGGGGTTTGAGGGCCCAAGAATAATACGGATAAGGATCCGCAAATTAGGCAATTGCCTTCACTAACACTATAGTCTCATAATCCACGCCTTCGACGATTCCACCTCACAGTGACCGTTCCACTGTTGCGGCGGTGTCACGGCGACGTCACAGCGAGGCTGGCTTGTTCAGGTTGGATGTGACGGCCTGAACGGCCGAGGCCAAAGAGGCGCATGTAGGAAGGACGAAAGGCACCAAAAAGCGGGGATCCGTGGCAGGAAACGCACATGACATCGCGGGGGAACGGCGTCGCGGACAAAGGGAGCGACCGCCCCAAGGAGCGGCCCCGACTGGAATGAGAAGGGAGGGAATGTCTATATAAACCACTGTCTCTACCGAGTAGCTAAAACTTTCCTTCAGACTCTCCAGTAGTCAATCCAAGTCTTTATCTAAGGGATACTTCGACCGATACGACTATCAACAGTGTTACTGTGACGACGCTCGACGCTTACTACCAACAGGCCACCCCAGCTTCTTACCCGATAGGTAAACGCAAGCACCTACGGGACCAGCTCGTAACATTCTTCTTCTTCTCTCTTTAAGTATAGTATACTTATAGAGTAGCCTAGCTAGTTATAATACTACTATCTTGAGACTATTATATTAAGAGCTAGCAATAAGTTAATTAAAATTTGTTCAAACTAGACATTATTATTTGTCACATATCGGGATATCGGATTTCTGCGGTTAAGACAGCAGTCAAGCTTTCTGTCTTTCATCATAGGCGTCCATCGCCACCTGCCTCGTCGGCGGCCTCGTCAGCCGTCTAGCTTTTCCTTCAATCAGGTCAATAGCTAGATAAAGCCAAAGACCCCGGGGCATCCGGAGCCTCTCGGCTGTCCGAGGTCATCCGAGGTCATCGTCAGTTTCTTCGTCTATAAGACTGACCCAAAGACCCTCATTAGATAGGAAGAATAGCAAGAGCTTCTCACACACATGGTCACTTCCATCTGCTTGATGCAACATTATTTATTGTAAAGAAATGTAATATTAAAGTTAGGAGGTTGCATTATAGTAGAAAGTAGATTACTTGCTTGTCTACATTACTTATCAACTACATTACTTATAACATCAGTAGAACTCAAAAAAGTGTTTTTCTTGAGTGCGGGAACTTATTATAGAGAATCACAATTCGCTTTCATGTTGTGGGGTAGGGTATCCGTGATACCTTCGTAAGGCTTGAACGAGTAAGAGACACACCTATGTCCAATTCCAAGAATGAGATTGACAGAGAGACTTCAACTTGCCCCGTTCACCTATCGCGGGTTCAGGGGCAGGCCCTTTATTCAGATACCTTGTCTCCGATCTGACTCCGACCTCTGTGCCCCCAGGGTAGGATCGTTGGCGTGCTGTAACAATCCCAATGCGCATCACCAGCTGCCCGTGGACTTTCACGGACCGATCGCGTCCGCCCCTCACATTTTAACGAAGATTTTAGAAATCTTGCTTTACTTTAGGCGTTTAATGAACTAGTAACTTCTCGTTAAGATGCTTAGTGCTGCCATGAATGAAGGGACAACTGCATAGAATAATAGGTATATACATGCCCGGATTGAGTCAAGAGTGGAGTTAAATTCGAATCCTAGCCTGCGGCAGGAATGGCTTGGAGACGGGTTTGAGGAGTCGTCTCCTGCAAGCGCTAGGCTTACCCGCAAAATGGCCAATATATACGCGTACTTTGTATCAATGCGACACCAGAAATTTCCATTGACCTTCTGTCTTGCATTTAGAGATTTGAACTACCTTAATGGCACGTTTTGTCCAAGCCAATAATGACCATCGAGATAGGGGACCACTTATTTGTGCATTTTAGTCACCATATTCTCTTCCCATTGCGCTTTGATCTTCTTCACAGCTGGCCTGGCAAGCATCCTCTCTGACCAACCCTTGAAGTTAGGATACTTCTCGTCGACAATTTTGGAAAGTTCGGGGTCTAGTCGAGGTGTGAGAAAGTACCATGGGACAAATGCGATATCCACATGGGTCATCTTGTCACCCATGAAGTATTGCTTGCCCTTCAGGATATTGTCCAAAACACCGGTCACACGTCTGATCTCTTTGATATAACGCTCCACGGCACTAGAGATGTGCTCTGTATGGAACCACAAAAACCAGGAAGCTTGACCAAAATATGGACCCTGCCCAGACATCTGAAATTGCATGTACTGACGTTCAGTCCAATTATCATTGGTGCCTTTACTGTGGAGCTTGAAGTCGGGATCATATCTATCGACCAGGTACTCCAGGATAGTACCGGACTCCCAGAGGATGAAGTCGTTATTGTTAGGATCAATGATTGCAGGAACTCTAAATAGTCGGGGTCAGTGCTGAAACGTTGGTCACTGCAAAAGCTCGAAACATACCGTCCGTTTGGATTAAACTTCTCAAACGAGGGAGTGTGAAGTGTTGAGAAGTCAGGAAATTCCATCACCTCATACGGAAGGTCAAGTTCTTCCAAAAGAATCAAGACCTTTCTTGGGTTGAGACCAGCAATATGACTGAAAATACGAATCGGCTTCAACGCCATGACTGGGGAAGTAGAAATTGAGAGTATTCCACAGAGAAAAATATGCCCGAAAGTATATGTAAACGGATCTGTCAGGGTAGGTCGAGTGTGGAATTCAACAGGTCAAGACTATACGCTGACCGGGGAGCAATGTCTTTTAGGCGGAAGAGGATCTCGAAAATATCTTTTCAAGCGGTTAGAAAACCCGGAGTCTTACGTTAACCCCGATGGTGGAGTCATAATGAATAGTCCATAGCCTATAGTCCATAGCCGACAGTCCATAGCCGACAGTCCATAGCCGATAGTCCATAGCCGACAGTTCATAGCCTACAATCCATAGCCTACAGTCCATAGCCTACGGTCCTGCCTGACTGTCGGAAATGCTCAAACCCTCCATCCGGATGGCAATCGAGGCGCTTCGGGGTGCTGCGGGCGAGCTGGGTACTGCTGGTGCACTTCCCGTCCATACTCGATCGGTCGGCAATATGTAGTAATTGGGCGATGCAATCTCACGAATTTGCCGACGTACTATGCGTATAACTTCGACCAACCCCTACATACCCGTTGATCATATGCCTCCTGGCCGCTTTTCCATTCCCTCAGGATATTGTAAACTCAGACAAAAAGCAACAATGTCAGACACGCAGACCGTGTAAGTTCTTGTACCAGGAGCTATATTTATGAACCAGCGAAGTGTCACCGGGCAAACATGCTAACCAGGGGAGGGGATGCAGTACATCGACTCTTGCGTCCGCAGGTACCGGCCTGAGGCTTACTGCTGAAAGGGGATCCAAGCTTCCCCAGAAGATAGACCGAAGTTTCTCTCGTTCGCTGCCTAAGCTGAACCGTGAACAAGCCGGCCACTTGCGACATTTCTACAACCTAGTCGCGACGCCAGATGGCGAGTGGACCCACATGGGAAGCGCGGAGCCTGGACAGGAATGGCTGAGCTCGTATCGCTACCAGCTTGCCACCATGACCTATGCCGCAGGACTTGCTCACTACCATCGCCTTCCAGCTTTGCGCTCGGTTTTCAAGCAACTCATTGAGAAGCTAATCTACAAGATGCTGCTTCGGGAAGTCTGGGATTACTGGTATCTCACTAGCCAGAGCGGATCTTTCCTGGACCCAGACCTCAAGGAGTTGAGGAAGCCGTGGGCGGACCCGGTTGTCAAAGAAAACATCATGGTGAGCAAGAACAGTAAAAGCACCCATCACTAGACTCTTTAAGAGGTTAACTCTACCAGTATTCCGGGCACCTCCTGCTCATGGTGTCTCTACACGCCATGCTATTCAACGATGACAAGTACGATCAAGAAGCTGCTCTTACTTTTACCTTTGACCCAATTGCTTGGGGTTTTGGTCCTGAGAAATTTGTTTACAATAGATCGTCTCTGCAGGAAGTGATCATTAAGCAAATGGAAGAGTCTAATTGGCTTGGGGTCTGCTGCGAGCCCAACTGCGTGTTTGTGGTTTGCAATCAATTCCCAGTAAGTTGTGTTATATTCCTAATTGGTGATTGTGATTCCCTTGGCGCACTGTTGACCCCCCTCAGCTTATGGCGATCCGACTCAACGATGTTCGCAATGGCACAAACATCGTCGAGGACGTCTGTACCAAGTACATGGAAGCTTGGGACAGAAAAGGTATGCTGCAAGAAGATGGCCTCATGGTCAACTGGTATGCCGTGAAACAAGACAAGACTGTACCAGCCGATGGTATTGGCTTGACTGCATGGTAAGTCTGTCCGTGTCGCCCTTTGAAAGCAGCTTTGTTGAAATCCCCCGGAAGGGCTTCTGCGTACATGAACGCCTGGAACCCGAAAATATCTGGCATCGAGTCATTACGGGCTCGCTCAGTCGGGTATTTGAGCCGCAGAGAAGATGGTCGCATCAATCTGAATAGGACTGCCGTCGCCACTGCAATTCTGGAGTTGGTCAAGGAAGGTGCAGACCCGGACGATCCAGAGACCGTCCAGAAGGCTCGGGAAATCGCATCATCCGTACCCCCTCCTCCCTTCGAGCCGAGCTTCTTTATGGGTGACGGGACTTACGGCCACATGGTGAAATGGGCAGCTGAAGTTGGTGCTCAGGATATCCTCGACGGGCTCCTGAAGCACTCAGATGAGCTGATGAACCCATCATGGGAAAATGGTGGCTTCTTCTATCCTCGCTCGGATAAGAGATCCGACGAAGATGGGAACTGGACCGAAGTCGACCCTATCACCGGCAACGCATCTATTGGCCATGGGCGCCTGAATGTTCCAAATGGCTTGCAGAAAATGTGGCGAGAACCATGGACGCAGGAGCGCGTCGCGAACTATCCGTGCCTCGACAATGTTGACCTTGGAAGTAACATTGACTTTCTCCAAGGTGCGTGGAATGAGGAGCTAGGCGCTCTCATTGTAACCATGCGGGCATGGAATGGGCACGTGAGCAGGTAAGTCGTCCTTTTTCCTCTCTCCCCAATCCGGTGTGCTGATCAGTGTTTTCGGCAGTATCACCACTCGCTGCCATAACCTCGTGCCTGGGGAATATGGCATCTACATTAACGGAACACTCTCACACACGCAGACCGTTGCTGAGAAAGGTGGCTCTATTATACTGGACATCTCTGTTGGTGCAGAGGAACAAGAATTGGTAATCTTGGCAGCGAGGTAAAAGTTCTGACTTACCTGCCACCGTACTCTCATAGAGAGGGCCGAATTGCGAAATCACCAACGTGAGAAAGGCAGTTCTTTGCTTTAGGTAGTCGAGAAAATCAACCACGGTTATTTGACCATTTGAAACCAGAACTGGCCGTGAGAATGTAAGGTCTGGATACCATCGCATATTGGCTTAGGGGCAAGCCAGGAAGCAAAATAAATAGCATGAAAAGTCTCTGATTCATTAATGTAGGTTTTTCGAGCGTCTATATAATCTCGCTAGTCATTCTCTAACTAGCAAGCCTGTTTGAGTGAGTCACTACTACTACTACCTGGCGCGTAGGAGAACCGGGAGCAGATGTATGTGGGTACAAGGTGGAACTCCGAAAATATGCTATTATTCAAGAAACCTTTCCGAGGGTTCTATCGGCGTCGGGCAGAGTTCAGGAGGCGTACGGAGTACTTAGCTGGCAGATTACCAATCAATGCCTTATACGTACGCCCCTCTTAAGAATTCAGGGGTCAGTAGAGCGTGGACGACAAGTGAACCCATCAGGTACTCGCGCTAACCTTTGAAATACCGAAATGGTGTGTACGCACGGGTCTTAAGCCGCTCGGAAGACCGACCCTCCGAAATACAACTGCCGACTGCCTGTTAGCTATAGGGGAGTTATTTGAGATCCAGGACGGTTCGCGGCTATCCGCAGAACTGCTCTTTCAAATCGAAACTTTTGTAAGATATCAGCGGTCATGATGCGTTCCTCCAAGCTTCTAAGAGTGGCGTCGCCCTCATTATCGACGAGTACGATCACGTCAAGCCCACTAATGCAGACATTATCATTGAGGGCAACAAGATAGTCAGAATCGATGCTTTCATATCTGTTGCGGACGATATCGAAGTCATCGATTGTACCAATAAAATTGTCACCCCCGGATTCATCGATACGCATCATCACCTCTAGCAGACGCAGTTTAGGGGTCGGCATGCAAATGATACACTAATAGATTATCTTCCAAAAGGTAGAGTCAATGTCCTGTGACTACTGGTCATGCAACTTCAGCACTGAACCCGGACCTAGGCAAACTGTAAGGTCGTCATCAGCGGCTACGGAATGTACATTACTAAGTCTGGACCTAGGCAGTTTGGGAACTACACACCCATGGATACCTTTTGGGGTCAGCTAGGCTGATGCGTCGAAGCACTGGAAGCTGGCACAACCACTGTGATGGACCATGCGCACATGAACTTTACTGTTGACCACTCTACGTCTGTCTCCAAAAAGCATCCCGCTAACGCCTTGTCTTGCTTGTGTGTAGCCAGGCTAGCCCTAGCCCCAACCGTCTCCTCCGGTATCCGATCCATCTTCGGCTATTGTCCGTCACCCACCGTTGAATCATGGAAACCTTTTCAGATGACTTCGAACATGCTTGGCGGCCACGTCATGGCAACTTTCGACGAACGCCCAGCAAGCACCGTTCGGCGACGGTCGGGTGCGCCTGGGCCTTGCCTTTGATGGCTGGTTCCTTCCCAAGGAAATCGTCGTGCCGCTATTCGAGAAGGTCAAGGCTACCGGCGTCAAACTGATCACCAGCCATTATGTCCGCTGTGCGCAGATGGGGCTCCAGTCTGCCAGAAATAGCGCATTCGTGCAGCCTCTTGGATAGCTCCATACTGTGGAGCCATGCGACAGGCTGCACAGACAGCGACATCGAGTTATTCAAGAAGACCGGCTCGACGGTATCATCTACGGCAAGCTCGGAATTGCAAATGGCTCATGGACGGCCGATAGCATACCAAGACCGCGCTGCAGTGATCCGGACGCAGATCGGGCTGGGCATAGACTGCCATTCCAGCGCTCAGGGCAGCATTCCGGCAGAAATGCGCCTAGGCCTGCAGGATGCGCGTCCTTTCCGTAACGAAAGGTTCCTCGGGAAGGGCCTGGCCCGTTAAGATCAAGCCAACTGCGGAGGACGCATTCAATTTTGGTACAATCAACGGTGCGCGAGCTCTTGGAATGGGTGATCAGATTGGAAGTATTCAGGTTGGGAAGCTGGCCGATTTAGTCATCTTAGATGCAATGAGCCCGGCAATGGTGTGCAGTGCGCAACATGACCCTGTTGCGGCTGTGGTGCTACATTCGGGTCCAGCAGATGTAGAGTGCGACATCATCGATGGAAAGGTCGGAAAGAAGGGCGGCAAGCTGTTGCCTGTGAAGGTGGAGGAGCCGGCAAAGAGTGAGGTCGGAAAGGAGACGTGGGAGTAGAAGGAGATTGCAAAAGAGCTAGTAAGCAGCCGACAAGAGATCCAGAAGGAAGCTGAGGCTATCGGCTACAAGGAGGCTAGAGAAGGGGTTTTGAGGGCATACCATGTCGATACGAGTAAGATTGTGGATGAAATACCAGAGAGTCTGGCCTGAGTCGCAGCTTCTAGAAAGGATCATCGTGGAATGATGCTGATGATCATGTCTGAAACGCTGATCAACAATTGGTCCACAAAAGATTGTGTTCATGTGGGCGCCATCGTGGACCCTCCTGAATAAAGCCTACGTGCAGCAAGTACACGTGATTATATCTAACAAGTCCGGTGCGGTTGTTACTGATGGATCATAGACCATCCTGGGGCAGAGGATCTCCAAAGCACTGATATGGTACTTGATGGCAACCGTCCTTTACAGCATGTGACTATGCCTTCGCAGGGTAGTTGTGCCGGAATTCGGACTTCGGTGTGGTATAGCAAACACCGACAACTCCGAGCTCCTTGACTACGCTGGAACCGAAATGTTTGTAGCTAGTGGCCCTGGAAGTCTCCACAAGAGACCGATAGCTGTGGTGCGTCGAGGTCGGCGAGAGCCCTTGTCAATGTGAGTAGCTTAAGATCGTTTGCCCTACTCTGAGCCGCCTAGTCTAATCAACATCTCCGGATATATCGCCATGGATAATCAAAGATAGACTTGTACACAGTGCAGAGTGCAGTAGGACGGAGTGCAGACGCTTGGACCACCAGACGTCGATTGTCCAAGGTCCTGTATTTCGTTAGAGCGACAATTTATATGAACTACCCGTTGGCATTGTGGGGCAAGCCGCCTACCAACCTCGTCCCGAGGTTGGGGCCAAAAACCCTTGTCGGGGACTTTAATCGTTTGTCACCCACTTTTTGCCTCACCGTTACTAAAACACGCCCAAAAACACACCCAAATTGACGAATTTCAAGTATTCATCGCGCAGCATCAAAATGCCCCCTCGACACCCTGATTCTAGGCATAAACAGCCTTTGAAGAACACACCGGATCAATTTCGGGCCGAGCTAAGAAGGAACGTACTCGCAGCAGTTGATGTAAATGTGCCCTACAACACACGAAGAGCTGCAAAAGCTCCTATATCAACACCCTCAACGCGTGCCCTTGCGACTCAATTGCCTGCTTCAAGAGAGACCATTCGAAAGATCATCAACTCAGCTTCAACATCTTACAGTTCCCCCCTCCGCCGCGGCCGGTCCGCTCTTCTAACAGCCGCTGAAGATGCGGCTCTGGCTGCCTTCATCTTATGGCTAGAAAAGTCTGGCTTTCCAGCCGAAAAGTCACAAGTTGAAGACGCGGCTCTAGGTTTCCTGCATGCTAGGGGTATTGAGAAGACTGAATTATCGAAGCATTGGTATCCTAGGTTCCGTAACCGTCATCCAGAGCTTCGAAAGACGTTCCTTAAGGCTGTGGATAAGGCACGTAAAGCATTCGAAGCTTCTGATGTTCAAGACATCGAGAACTTCTTCTCTGACCTTAAGGAAGTGATCTACGACCGCAATATCGGCCCTTCAGAGATCTGGAATGAAGACGAGTGCGGTATTCGAATTGGATGCCTTCAAGACCGGATTCAAGTCCTCGTATGCCGCACAACCCGCTCTCGACGCCCTGAAGTTGTCGATTCATCGAACCGCGAGTCCTGTACGCAAATTGGGGCCGCGAATGCCCTCGAAACTAGCATTCTTCTTTGGCTTATCTTCAAGGCGTTGCCAACGGAGTCCTGGGCCTCCATTGACACTATTCCAGGCATGCAGTTTTCACAGTCAGACACCGGCTTCAGCAACCAACAGATCACATTAGAATGGCTTCATTCTTTTAATGCGTTTTCCTGGCTTTCTTCTTCAAAGGTTAAAGCAAAAGGGATCTCTCTTACTGACTGGTTTGGCTGTGACGAGTGGCTTCGTGATGCTATTTACCCACATCCTCAGTTGACCGCGTCTCCAGCAATTCACGAGGAAAACGAGAAGATTTACCGCCTGTTCGTTATCGACGGCTTCTCCGGCCACCTAGGGTTCGAGTAAATTGAATACTGTATTCAATTTGACATTGTGATATGCATCCTGCCATCACATTCAACACATCTAACGCAGCCTCTTGATGTTGGTGTTTTTCAGCCCCTTAAGAACGCACATCAAAAGGAACTTCGAGCATCTATTCGGAAAGGAAACTTAGGAGTCAATCGCTTGCAATTTGCAGCCGCCTTCAAGCCAGTCTACACAGCCGGCTTCACAAAGCATAATGTCATATCAGGATTCGAAAAATACGGTATTTGGCCAACCTCATCGGCGCCTGTAATCAGCCGCATCCTCAATAAGCAGCGGCAACAGCGGAAAGCGATACATCCCTCTATTCTAAAGCTTCTACCTAGGGAGACTCGCTTCCAAGACGCACAGGATCAGATGGAACGCATCTATCAGCGTTACCAGCAGATTATGAGCTCTCCGACTCTTGAAGCTATCACCAACGTCCGTAACGTCATCGCCGAGGCAGCTCTCATGGACCAAGAACGTGAGATCTTTAAGACAGACCGGATTAGCCGCCTTGAGAAATACGGCCAGAGGAAGAAGCCCGGCGCCCGGGTCAGGCCACGCGGTGATTTCGTCACAAGCGTTGGATTTCCTGATATTCAGGCTCAATACGAGGCATCTAAAGCAGCCGAAGAGGCCAAGGAACAGCGTTCTCAGCTGTGATCAACCCGTACGATAATTCTTCAAGAGATGAAGTCGCTGAAGGCTCGTTGGAGAGAAGAAAATGAGTCTCACATAGCTGAAGGGCGGCCAAGACGAACCTGGAATCAGTGGCTCGATGTGACCGAAAACGGACCCCGATTTCTGACCCTCGAGACTCAAAGAAAGGAACATAACGATATTTTTAGTCAACGGCCAAAGAGGGCATTTTCCGAAGCCCAGGAACAGGCCCGACGGGCCCCAAGACCGATTATCGCGATGGACCAAGCCGCCTGGCCTGACAGCGACGATGGAGTCGAATTTCGAGGCCTCGGGCCGTTCCAAGATGATGACGATGATATTGACCTCATCGGCCTCCATGACCTAGGCGGCGAGGAGGTTGTGGGTTTAGGAACGCCGTTGGGGATAACTTCCTCGCCGCCGCTGGATCCTTTGGAACCAGCTGCTGACTTAAGTGACGATAACCTCACATTACCACAACTGCCGGTCACAACACCAAGGATATTGGGTTATCAGCGTGTCAAGAACGTCCTAAAAGAATTGCGTGAGCAACAGGCCCTTGAGGCTGCGAGGGCAACATCGTCATAATAGGGTCATTACGGGCAGCTCGAACAGGCCCCTAGGAACGGGCGGCTCAATTGAGGCCAAAAGTGCGATTTCTGCTGTTTTCTATTAATATTATCACTTTCTGCTATTTCGGAGCTTTCTAACGAGCTATGTTACAGTCATATTCCTTTAGTAATGACCGTGTCGCAATGTCTGAAAGACCATGATCCTGAAATGATCCATTTTACCGCATTAAGGGACGAAAAGTGGGTGACAACGATTAAAGTCCCCGACAAGGGTTTTTGGCCCCAACCTCGAGACGAGGTTGGTAGGCGGCTTGCCCCACAATGCCAACGGGTAGGCATTTTTGAAGAGGAAATAACGAACTCTTACTAATATGAGCGTAGATAATACCGTATTTGATGGAGCAGCACGCCAAGGGAAATTATCCCATCAAGAACATCATCAGCTTTTACAAAATCAAGGACTTTGAGCAAGCGATATAGGATACTAAGAATGGAAAGACGTTGAAGGCTGTGCTGAAGTGGAACTAGTGTTGGGTATCGAGATTGAATGGAAGAAACAGACTACCCTAAACGTAATGAATCAATGCCTATGTCATCCGTGAGCTAGAATGAACAAGCGTGGGTTATAACCAAGCCGATGCTCTGCCCAAGAATGTGTCATGATCAAATAATGTCCCTCATCCGACGCTTTATTACGTATTGCGACCCAGGCGACGTAAAATCTACAAGCTATTCTCCTCCTGTCGCCCTTGTAGACATGTCAGCGTTTTGCTCGCCGTCGGATCAAGGCGACGAGATGAGCTAGTGAAAGCCATCTGGGCGGCATAGAGAGGTGGAACTCACGGGTGCTCATCGATAAAGGATGAACAGTTGTAGACCTTGTCGTGGATGACAATGTAGAGGTCGGTCTTGGTGGAGTGCTCGGCCACATCCTGGTAGGTCAACTCGGTCGCGGAAGCTATGTCGTCGTTAGTGTATGTAGGTCAATCTCGTGGATATTGATACAGAGGTCCAATAATTGCTGGTGGATTTATTCCAATGGATAGCTGGCCGCAAATGGGGGGATATGGGCAAATAATAGCAGAGCATACGCCCAGACAGCCCCGTTTGTTCGCAGCAAGATGCCCAAGACGGTGGCTTGCCCACTCTGCGCTCTAATGTTTCGCACCGAGGGCGATCGAAAAGGGCATGTTACTGTCTTGCACCGGAAGAAAGGGTATTTCAATCGTGTCTTCCCATGCCCAGAATGCCAGCGCGTCAAGATCGAACCTGCCGAAATCGACAGTTATAAGACGTTTACGAATCACTGCGCCGAGACCCATGGCATACGAATCGGGGCTATTAATAGAGGGTGGGAAAAGACGACAGCACAGTCCCTCAAGGGGGTAAGCACCGTGCGGTCCCCGTCTCCTCCGCTGCCACAGGTGGATACTGCCGCGAGCGAACATTCTCCCCCCCCCCCGGCCGTGTACCCCAAAGCTCGCCGCCGTTACCGCCACAACGCCCGAACACGGGCGTTGTCCCGTCTGAGATGACCTCGGACATGGGTTCTCCGGATGCTTCTGACTTTTGGTCCCATCTCGCTCTTGATCCCACGAATCCGTGGTCAACATGAACATGGATGGAACCGAGATATCCAAGTGTAGAATAGATAACGTCTCTGTTGGTGGGGATCAGACTGTACGATTCTGGTTTACCCGACGTCCCGATTTGCACCTAATTTGTAAGGCAACAGTCGACACCACTGACCGCGTGGTCGACACCGGCTTCTTCCCCTTTCTAGTTCGTTAGTTCAATCATACCACAATATTCCTATGCTTCCTGCCTGGGCCCAGCTTTCAATAGTCTCTCACCCCCAAATGGGGCACCTCCCAAATGGGACACCCTAAAATCCGACCACCAAAAAACAGACCGTCTGTAAAGCGTTCTAATAGTGTAAATTACAGCTATATAGTCCTCATACGTTTTACATTCGAACTGAGGAAAGAAGAAGGAAAGAAAGAGAAAAGGACAGAAATCCTTCACCAAAATAGACTAAGTCGTTACCAGAGCAACAGTGCTCAGATCGACAAGGCACTGCCTTGTCCAGCAGGGCCTAGCCCGTTACACCCACCCTTCAATCCGATTTTTTAACCACCCTCGAAGCCACGATAATACAGTCTTCTGCTTCACAAGATAAATCAGACTCGTTAGATTTATCTATAGTATCCGTTTTATCGCCTGCCTCGATTTGGGCCCTGTGGATAGCTTCGATGTCGGCAAACTTCGAATTAGGGCTGATCTGGACCCTCTTCCTTTTCCTAGGCCTTACAGTTTCAGCCTACTATTTAAGGGCTTACACCCTATGTTATAGGGTAGCTAGTTGGTTATCCTTTTCCTTAAATCTCTTTTATACCTTCCGGAATAGTAGCCGTTGCGTACTACTAGGTTGATCTAGTTGGCTATACTGGGCCAGCTGGTTGTGTAGATCAATAACCTTCCTTGGGGTCGACCATGTGACTGCAGATGTAGTAACATCCCACTGCTAGATAGGTCTAGACCTAAGGGCCCTATCTAGGATAGGGTTGACCTTGCTGCTGGCCTTAGTGGAATTCTCGAGTAGTAGTGAGTGAGCACAGGGTGGCCGGCGTGTGCGATATAGCGTTCGCTCGTCACCGTTCACACGCGGGGCCCCTGCACCCCACGAGCCTTCCGTCCCGTGACGAGGATACGCGTAGAGCCTCTAGTAACCTCGTCCTTCGTTGATAAAGGCAATTGACACTTGACCGCAGAAGAAAGCTTGATGCAGCGGCCGTTCGATCGATTGGTCTAATGTCTAGTGGTCGGACGTCTCTCGCGGTGGGGGGCGCCCTTGTGGGCTTTGGGTCTTCAGTCAAAACATCATACACACAAGTCACACTCAGGCCTCACACGCAGGTGGCTCCTTGACCGCTCAAAAATCCGTTCTTGAATCAGACTACCTATGCGAGGGGACTCGCGCCGCCCTCTTATGTATGTGACAAGAAATGAATGTGGAGCTCGAAGTCAGGGGGGTCCCCCCTGGTCTGGGGCCTTGCAGCACAACAAAGGAAACGAACGAAACGAAAGAACCGGGCCGTGCCGCCCTGCCCAAACTCAGTAGAAGGCTTAGTAGCGGCCGGGCTAAGGATACTGGCTATAGACCTGTTGATTTTTAACTAGACCGTATGTTCTAGGCTATAAGAGCTAACTAGTGTGCCTTACGGTAGTAGTTAAGGAAATTCCTTTTACCTACTACTATAGAATCATTCCACTATTCTAGGTAGCCTAGCTTTTTCCTATAAGCAGTCTTTAAAGGTCTAAAGACTTCTTTAAGCTAGTAGACAGCTGTCTTATTATCTGTCTAACTATTTTCTATTAAATAGAACTTCTAGTTAATATAGGGTTAAAGATCTAGAGGAAACTACTGCTATTAAATAGACTTGCCCTTATAGATAACTAAGAGCGTGATAGTAAAGCTAGTAGCACTAACACACTCGATTAAAGTAGTCTAGGCCCTAGATCTAGGCTGTTTTTCTATAGATTCCGAGCCTCTGTAGATCCTAGGACTAGGCCGTTAGACCCTTGGCCTTCCAGGATACTAGTCTCGTCTATATTATACCGGTTAGCTAGTTAGATAGCCTTGATCTCTAGGATAGATAGATATTAAAACTAATTCCTAATTATATTAGTTGACTCTCTGTTGATACGCTAGGAATCGATACCTCTGGCTCTTTGGACCTTAATAGAAGGATTCTGACGTAGAAAGGCTTAGAACTAGTTCTTTCTAAGGGTTTAGGGCCCTCCTCGTAGGCGTAGGATTCGCTCAGCAAATTCCCTGATCTGTTAATGGGTTGGTGGGGCCCTAGAGCAGCCTAGACTTGTATCCATTGTACTAGGTGGTTTTCCTAGGTCGGAGATAGCTTCTGCTGGCTGGACGAGACTGTAGACCTTAACTGGGTGCCTTGTATACAGTTGTAAAGGGTAGAATCTATTACAATCAGTTTCACATGAAAGAGAGTTCATTTCCGTTTCCTAGCCTGATACGGTATCTTAAGACACGCATTCGCGAACAAGCTCTTTTAATTGAGCCATCTCCAGACCCTTAATCCCTAAGAGATCATCGTCACAATGGAAAAAGTGGCCTCCATAACCGTCGCCGAACGTCGCCCTAACTGCGAAGGCGTAAAACACTTCCAAGGTGATTTCGCTCCCACGGTCCAGGCTGGACCGTGCTGTCTGCTCCAGCTTAGCCGTGTCGACGTCCTCAACCACCCATGCAGGCCCGTTATCCCCGGATGTGACCTCTCTTGCCATTTGAAGCAGCTCATTTTCCGTCATCGCAACATTCTGGACGTATAACGCCCGGTTTTCGGTCCGGTCATAGTGATCCAACACCGCGACTACCGCTTTTTCTACCGTGGCCGTACTGGTAGTGGAGAACTTAACGTTTCCGCCATCATAAAGCCGGACCCGTCGCGAGGCTGGGTCGAGTAACAATGCCCCTCGACTCGACATGGCCCAATCTAACAGCACATTTGTGAAAATTAGAGTGTATGAGATTCCTGCTTCTCGTCGGAGCTCTTCGAGCTGTTCCTCGACGGCGACTTTCTGGTAGTATGTGGGAAATGTTTTGGTTCTTGGGTGCCTCAGATCACCGCCAAATTCTGAAGGGATAATACGTTTGACGTTGGCGGCCGCTGCGGCCCGAAAGAGCCTGGGTTGGAGCGTCAGAGCCGCCTTGCCTAGGACGGAGACGAGCACATCTTGACCCGTAAGTGCCGCGACAAGACTGTCATCGGACTCGTAATCAACCGCGACGAACTTTCCTGAAAAATTGTGGTTTGGATGTTCAACTAAGGAGTCGTTTCGAACCAGCATTGTCAGGCCGTAACGATTGCTGTGGGTTAAAGCCTTCCAGACGTGCTTTCCAAGCATCCCAGTCGCCTATAACTACCTGGTCAGTACAAGAAAGAACCTTCGGGGGTGAAAAACAGAAACATTAGCTCTCACCCCTGCCACCGTGACCTTCACATGATCAGTTCTGCCATCCATTTCGGTCGTGCGCTAACTACAGTATTCTAACAGCCTCAACAAATGGGCCTAAGTACCAAAGCAACTACCAGAGCTGCAGAAATCAAAGTCAATAAAGGTCAAATTGGGGTATGAGATCGACTCGAAACACTCGAGATCTCTGATCTATTCAGTGTCCTCTATGTTTTATTCGGGCAGGCTGACCATGCCGAAGGCCGAATCCCGAATTGACAATCCCCGTCTGGTGTGCAGGTGGACGCCGGGATCGTGATGATTCCTGGATTTCCTTGGCAAAAGATGATGACAATGACGGCTACATAAGTTATGCATGAGCTTCATGCTACGTTCAAAATTCTCTTCACGAGGCTGTCCTGCCAGAGCAACTATGTAACTTAATGTTGGTTTGGACCTCAGTAAAATTGACATGGAATTCCGAATGGCAACGGAGGAAACAGTACGTCTCTCTATGGCGCCACTGCACTATGTTCCATGTCAGGCACTGCAGCCCCTTTCAAAATATCTTCCATCCGGGTAGTCAGAAAGGCAAGCGGAACATTCGGACCCCATACGGCCATGGTATCTGGGGCAGCAGCCTCTCTTGTCACCTCGTTCTCACTGTTGACTAGATCGCCGTCCGCATAATGCTCGAGGATATTGCCCGAAGGATCGAACCTGGACGTGTCAAAATGTCAGGTGGATGGATCTTGAGGGATTGGGCTTGTCAATGCGTGTTCCTACCAATAATCGAAAATCTGGCTGCCTAGCAGATGTCTCCCAACTCCCCAACAGTTGGTCCAGTGTTTGTCCTCAAGATGATAGTGTCCCGTCAATTGTGAGTCCACATTGTCGACCTCGAAGCTCGAATGATGTGGATAGCTCTTCGACACTGGTGGTGGAGGTGACTGAATGAAAAAGCTCTAGTGGCTGTCAATCTCCTGCGCTTGGTCCAGCTCGCATCGGGGTAGTTGTACACCACTTACATGGTGATCCGTGAATTCCTTCCCCTTGTCAATATGCATGAAGGTCATTACGTCTTCTCCCGAGTCCTTATCGAACAGCGAGTCCGTTTTGGCGAGACTAAATGTGCCAAGGTACCAGGCAACAGTGTCTGTGAATTTTGACTTATCCACGACTAGACCATAGTGTCCGAGTTTATGGATTTTGCTGGGCCCGATATCGAACCGCTGAAATTCGCCTTTTCGGGGCTTGTCGCTCCAAGAGTTGAACGTCACTGGTTTGGGGATCTCCTTCTTTACTTCTTCCGCCGACCGAAGCTTGATCCCATGGTGTATTCTGAGACTTACACCGTTCGGGTCCCGGATGTCGACGAACCAACCCTCGCCAGGGGCGTCCGACCACTGAATCGAGGAAGCACCAGGGATCTGCGCAGCCACTTCCAAGTCTTCTCGCGTTCGCGCGAGCCAACCGCTTCTCACGAAGTGGTTGACATTGTCTGGCGATTGCTCAGCAACGAAAATGAAGGGGTTGGCCCCAAAGCCTCTATAATAGATAATGGTATCTCTTTTCTCTGCGACGTGCAAGCCAAAATCTGTCAGGAAGGCGTGGGCAGACGTAAGGTTCGCGTGCCGATAGTGAGTGTACAGAAGTCGGTCGAGCCTGACCTTCGAGGCATGATGGTTGATATTGCTCATATTTCGTGATATTGGGGGCTTGCTGTACTTGTCCTTCACATAGAAATTTGTCGGCACTAGTTATCAGCCCGGACTATCAGAGATATTCGTCGTCGCTACGAAGTTATTTAATAGGCGCCCTTGAAACCTAGAGATCACCACTCTTGAGACTCGGGTTCGTCCAAGTCACAAGACGGCTCGGGAGCGAAGGTGGGCTCGGGCGGGGAAGGAATATCGGAGAAAGAAGGCAGCTCGGAGTCATCGGAGCCAGCGGGAGCTGACGGCTCTGGGAAGGAAGGGGTATCGGAGAAAGAAGGCAGCTCGGGGTTATCGGAACCAGCGGGAGCCGACGGCTCCGGGGAGGCACTTACCACATTCTCCGAGCACATCATCACGCACGGAAATGCGGCATCCGATCCCAGGCAGGTATACTTAGTACGCAAGGTTCTAAACTCCGAATCCTCTCCCCGACTCAGCTAGCACCCAACAGTGCCATGACTTCATGACTTCACAGAACCGTCTGCAGCTGGGAAGTTATCTATCACAACCGAAGGTCTTGTGTGCCACTGGCCATGGCTTCTCCCTTCAGATACCTCGTCCGCTTCCAGGACCAAGCTGGAAACATCTATTATGTCGACCTTGACGATCAGATTCCAGCATCTGATCTCATAGGTCGTACTGTATTGGCACTGTCCGGCGACCCTCTGCGAGGGCTGGTAGCTACTGGCAGGGAGCGGACAATAGCCAAGGTCGGTCTCCATTTCGGTAACAGATTTTATCGTAGTACTTGCTGATCAACGTATGACATTCAAGGTTCTTTCCCCTCTAGCATCGACACCGATCTTCCAATGCGTTGGTGTCAACTATGCTCGACACGCTCGAGAGGCAAATGTGCATCTTCGAACCTCCTCTGTGTCATGTTACATGCTGATGACCCTGTGATAGTTTAAAGTCCCCAGTCAACCAGTCGTATTCACAAAACCGGCGGACGCGCTAGCAGGACCTTTTCAGGATATATACTGCCATCCCGATGCGCAATCGCAGCTGGACTACGAGGGCGAGCTGTGCTTTGTTTTCGCTAAAGACTGCAAAGACGTCACCGAGCAGCACGCACTCGAATACGTCCTTGGCTACACTATCGGAAACGATTTTTCGGCACGGAACTACATACCACAGGAGATCTCAGGTTTTCAGATGAGCTATGGAAAGTCCTTTGATGCATGGGCCCCAATTGGTCCGTACCTGGTTTCACCAGAGGTTGTCGGCGACGCCCACAGTTTACGGCTTATCACAAAGGTCAACGGTGATGTCCGGCAGAATGAGACTACCGCGGATATGATTTGGAACGTTCAACAAATTATCGTGCATCTCACTCGCGGGAGAACTGTGCGCGCAGGAACCGTTTGCATGACTGGGACGCCGTCAGGAGTTGGATGGTTTATGACACCTCCCGGTTACCTCCACGACGGGGACATTGTGGAAGTCCAAATCGAGAAGCTTGGATCTCTTGTGAATAAAGTAGTCTTTTGATAACCTGGATTCTACGGAATAGGCCAGTTCCTGACTGGGCAAGAGCTTTCGCTGTTGGTGATAAGCGTTCTAGGAATGAGACACGGTATCAGCTTGATTCTAAATCCAGATCAAGCTCAACAAGGGCTACAGCCCCTGGCTCGGCCGCAACTTAATTAACTGGGCCTATACGAACGCCATAGATGGATTTGCTGTGATAGTATCGAGATGGGATACCAAAATAAGATCAGAGATATGCTATAGTCTTTAGCTAAGTATATAACTAAGATGAGTTCAAATTTGGCCTATTTAGTGTAGAGATTTACTATTTCAAGAAGACATCATTTATTGTGCAATTATTATTGGAATCTTAGAACTTAGACACTTGAATTCATATGTTAAGATAACGTCATGTGAAATGGTTTGCAGTGTTGCTTTTAGGGTGTGCTAGTAGACATGTCTCTTAGTAATCGGATGGTGTAAGACAGTAAATGAACGAGGCTGTATTGAAGAATGTTCCGGGAGACCAGGGGCTTGCTTCTCCTCGGGGAAGCGGAGTGGTGTGCTTTTACGGCTTAAATCGGAGGCGGAGTTCCGTCGTGAGTAGGGCATAATTTATCTGACAAGCCAAAACCAAGGAGAAAGTACCAAATATACCTTTTCAAGTCCACCATGAGTACTTCATCAGGCTATCCTGGGCAGAGGATCTCCAAAGTACTGATACAGTATTTGATGGCAACCCAGTCCCTTATAGCATGGGAATGGAGAATTATGCCTTTGCGGAGTAGTTGTGCCGGAATTCGGACTTCGGTGTGGTATAGCTAACACCGACAACTCCGAGCCCCTTAACTACTACCATATCTTAACTGACTCAAACTAGAAGCTGAATGTTTAGTAAAACTACTCAACATAGACTTTCAGTATATAATAGAGTCTTTTAATATATCCTACTGATAGATTGATAGATTTTCATTCGTTGTAGCCTCGATATTCATCCTGCAAGTTGTTAACCTCGTCGTCAACTTCGGGTTTTGCAGCCAATCAGAATGTAGCAGTCAAACTGAACCGCTTTCAGTTTTACAGCAGCCCTATTTGGAATAGTGCAAATGTAGTAGGCCCTATGCCTCATTCGGCATCCATATTGCTTTTGACGCCCTCTGGCAGAACACCCCGAGATTTTGCAATAAGTGTTGGATTGACCCTCGGGTGGAGGAATAAGGCCCGGATAAGAACAACCCTCTCATACATCAATATCCTGTCTTAGTCATAGGGTGTGAGATTGACCCAAAAACCCCTCACACAAGAAGAGGGGCCAGAGGCAACAAGGAACATCATCAGACATCAATATCATCACCTTTTTGGCTCCACTGTATTAATCCCTATCTGCCTGATTGAATAGCCCGTATCGGATCCAACAGATACCAAATTCGTCGCATGAATTCCTTGTAAGATTAAACTTTTCGTACCCCTCTTGTACTCCCGGGATGACCGGGATCATGTGGGGCGAGGTACGGCTTGGAGGGCTCGGACAGCTCAGGAGATAGGGACGACTAATATCTAAGGTTAAAGCATGCGAAATTTTGAATGCTCGTTCTCAATGATTCAGTTCCTAGAAGGAGAGGCCACTGCTGGAAAGCTGTCTATACTAGGCGGCCAAGCACATCGGATACCCAGTTTGCGCTTACACGTCTCAAATCGGCAGCAAGACACAAGGCCTTCCCGCATTAGCTCCCTCGTGGATACGTGGAAGGAGAGAGCGTCGAGACCAAGACCTGGAAAGAGCAGGCTAGATTTGCCGAATCATATCTGCCTAGACCCTCATCACGTAGTGACAATACGACTCTGGCGAAATTCTGTGCAATACCCCAGAGGCGTTCATGCCTTA
Source organism: Dactylonectria estremocensis (assembly GCA_020744375.1). Taxonomy (NCBI): domain Eukaryota; kingdom Fungi; phylum Ascomycota; class Sordariomycetes; order Hypocreales; family Nectriaceae; genus Dactylonectria; species Dactylonectria estremocensis. The sequence continues at coordinate 203,425 of JAGMUU010000024.1, read as the reverse complement.
GCATCTCCGCAACCTGCTCAAGTATTTGCTGCCGCCCATTATAACAGCACAAGGATGGCACGCCGTGTACACCAACTAAATTAGGGCCACCCTCCCGGAGCCAAGACCGGACTTCTAGGGAGGAACTGTCATCTGGAGAACTAAGATGGTCGAGTCTGATATAGGGCAATTCCGAACGAGAATTGATATTGCTGTCGCTGGTAACGGCGTTACTAGTTGGAAGTAGACGTGCCATATACCAGAGCGTCACGCCAGAGTGGAAGATGATGGATGGCTCTGGTGGCATATTGCTGGGATACTGCCGAACCAGGGCGAGGATTTGGGCGCAACGATAGGCAACTTCGCGCACCCTCCTCGGCTCCTCGCTCGCCCACTGTGACATGCGCAGACGCGCATTCTCCGCTTCGATACCATTCTGTAGAGATGGGTAGAGCCAGTTCATGAGATCTCCTGCACCATGGAGATGCGCTATATGAACGAGCTGCGTGCAGTGGATGACGCGAACCATCTCCTGCCGTGTATGTGTCTTTGCCAAAGTCAGGAGTCGTCGCGACTGGTCAAAGCAATCGATGGCGCGCAGTAACTGTAGTCTTCCCGCATCCAGGCCATCTGGAACAATGTCGCTGATTGGTGAGGACCTGATCTCTTTGAAGCTCCACAGCATCCTAACCAAAGTCAACAGGATATAATAACGATGCTTGCCTTCCGTGATCTTCTCAAGAGGTTTGTCGGTGCCGTTAAAGAATGATCGGATCAAAGGTCTCAGTAGCGGAGTTCCTGGATATGAAACGGTCCAAGGATGTAATCTTGCCCAAGCTTGTGCTGATGCGGCTTCCCAGTGCCGAGGAGAGCTAGGCAGAGAAAGGTTAATGTCTCCTGTGCTGAGGAATGGTCGATTGTTATGTATATACGCCGTTGATGCATCGAATTCCTGGCATCAGCTTTATTTAGAAGTGGTTAGACTGGGCATAGATAGGTTGAAACATACATAGATTGCCCAGCCCAGGCGGCGTGAACGTTCTTTCCAAACCCATTGGAGCCAAGTGTCCTCAATGGGAGCCTCCGTGTGGTTAGACCCTGGTGCTTCGAATCGCAAGAGCCCAGTACATTTGGCCTGATAAACTAGTGTATATCGACATGATTCGCTCAGCTCAAAGAGCCTCTCACTACCGCTAGAATAACCGTGGATCCCTTGCAGGAGTTTAGCCGTCATGTACGCCTCTGTTCGGACACGTCGAGGGTCATGTTTTGTCTATCATGTAATTTGTCAGAGAACGAGGATATGCAGTGTCTCGTTGGGTAGCTTACCATGAAACTTAGAAGCCGATGGATGAGCTCAGACATGGTATTCGAAAAAGGCCGCGATTCAGGAAACCCTGTGTAACAAGCTCCAATACACACCATGGCTAAGGTGACAACAGGGTCTTGGCCGGGCTCGAAGGTTGGTTGGTGAATCACCGGTAACAACTTAAATGGCGTCAGTCTTGTCCTGCGCCAGGCGAAATACCTGTCTCTCCATTGCGTACTTGATTGAAATTTGCGAAATAGAGGTCAATACAGTGGTCCAGTACGTTGTTGCTGGGAAACTCGTCCAGCTTTATAGATTGCCATGGACTCCTTTCAAAGGGCAGCTTTATCAACTCTTGTAAAGCGACACAAGTGGAGGTGCTAATCGGAGTTGTAACATAGTACCTTGGCTGCGATGCTGTTTTCGGAAGGTTTTTTTCAAGAGCCGGTAACACTATTTGACACTTCCCTAGCTCACCATGCCACCCAGTAAGCCATGGATCCCCCAAGCTGGACTCCTCGGGAGGAACGCGCGTAAGGGAACTTGAAATGCGCTCCATTTGGCGAGCAGAACTGTCTCCGCTATCATGTTGCCGGTGGGGTGTCACAGCAGTCGGATCTGCTGGATTTGAGGATAATTGTCCAGCAGAAGTGCTGTCGTTATTGACCTGAGAGGGAAACTCATAGGCCTCGGGCGCGAAATCTTGAAAAGTTTCATCGAACAAACTCAAGTTCGAATTGAAATCTGTACTATCGAAGTTGATCGACTGATCAGTTGCGAATAAGTCAAGGGCACTCGGGTCGACCCTCTCAACAGCACTACCCGGTGAAGCTTGAGATGGGTCGATGAGCCAATCAGTAAACGAGGCTTGTACCGGATCTGCGGCATTGGTCGGCGACAGGAGGCCATGATCGATGACATTGCCAGAAATGCTTTCTTCGCGATTTCCATGGTCGCGTGGAGCATTTCTGCTCGGGGTGTCTTTGGCATTGCGATAGTGGCTAGAAGGTTCCTGGCGAGTTCTGCTAGCTTTATCGTAGACGCAACTGATGCCGCGTTTCTGGCAAGCACGACAGGAAGGATGCTCTGTGGAGCATCGGATCTTGGACCTATGGCAATTGGTCAGGCTGTTGAAGAACGGCAACACTGTGTTGTTGGATGCTGGACATACTTGGAACAAGGTATACAGGCCTTCCTTCTAGAATGTGGTTGAGGACGATCTTTGCTATGGACCTGCATATGTCGGGACAGCGTGTCTCTGGAATGGATAAGGTCAGAAAACCTCAGTCTCAAGTGACAAGCTTTTGCTTACCTTCTATCAAAAGAACGCGAGCAGTCGGGACAGGGATATCTGCCGGGTCAGATTAGTGCTCGTTGTAGCGCAGCCTCGTGGCATATATGCGTGCGTGTTTTTTTTTGTTTTTTTTTGGGGGGGGGGGGGTTGGTGCCTGTTCTTTTTTGGGGGACGGAGGAGGTTTCCCTCTTTTTTGTGCAACAAGGATGCAAGAAAACTCATGGAACTGCCACTCACCTTGCATACCCATTAGGCGAAGGGCGATGTTGCATCTGTGGTCTGGTTTCGTGCGTTCGGTAGTCCATCGTAGTCACGGGGAAGCAACGAATAAGCTCCAAAATAGAAATTCTGGTCTTTAATCAAGTTCCAAATTAGGAACCTTGCCGTATAAAATGTTCCCTGATATGCCCTGGCATGCCCTTGTCCTTGGACATCCTGACAGCCTACATACTCGTCGAGATGGTAATGATGGGATTTATAGCTAGACAGGCTTAGAAGCCACGCGTACTGGGGCCACGGAAGAGAGTACAGGCACTTAGGCTGCCAGAGACTTTGATGATGCTCTAAATTCGCGGGAAAGTAATGGTTTAGCGTACTTAGGCATACGTAATAATTGAGATAGTGGCCAAATGCGAGTGGGGTCTGTTCGACTAGAGTTAGGCTGTGGACTGAGAGCCGAATCGCTAGTTAGCCTACGGTGCGGTAAATCTCTTCCGAGGAAATCGGCTCTTAGTCCAACAATCGGAAATTCGCGGGTTGCAGTTTTCCAAGACGTGATTCGTTGCTTTTTTTTTTTTTTTTTTTGAGATGGCTGATGAATCTCATCAGCCACGGCGGACAATTCCCGAGACTACTTGAGACCACTACGTAGGAATGAGCATCCTACTAGGGCCATTTTGACAGGATTAGTCAGAGTTCTGGATTTCGTTGCATCTTGCAGCCAGGTCAGAGGTTACTTAATCAATCCACTATGACAGGGCCGAATTTATTACCTACTCGAAAAGTATGGTTGTGCCGCCGTCTAGGCGCACAGGCCCTGTGCGCTAGAGGCACAGGCCCCTGACCAAGCATTCCTCCTTCAAAGGCGCAGGCTAGTTAAAGCTGTTAGCTTGGGCTCCGGCGTTAAATTAAATTATTAACACGGTCCATTTGCTTACAAATGTCTACATAGCGGTCTACAACTAAGTATCCGTACGTAACTAGTAAAAGTCTAAAATTGTCGGAAAGCTAGCGTGGCACTTGGATGACTTGATTGTGTGTGTATTGTCTGTATGTCCCTTTTTCTAAGCTGTCGCGGCGGTGATCCGGGGTTATAGGCTTCCCTGACCGCCTTCCTATTCGGGCTGTACCCAGCAGAGACTGGCTATCACCACGTGACCACCCGATCTGATCCTCTGTACATGATCCAATCTAACAAAAATAGAAACTCAGTGCTAGCAGATTTCTTAAGACCCACCCCAGATGATATACCAATTAATACTTGTCAGATAGCTTGTATGTGTTAGATTGGATCATGTATAAAGCACCTGATCGGGCGGTCACGTGGTGACCTCCAGGGTTGAGACTGCCTATTGGTGCAGATACCTCAGGCCCCCACTTTTAGTGGTGATTGCAACACGTACGCAGTCACGGCCGGGAGACCTCCCAGATACACACAGACAATACACACACAATCAAGTCATCTAAGTGCCACGCGAGCTTTCCGACAGTATTCTCCGCCCTCTTTTCTAACAAAGGGCTTACAACGGCCTTTATATATACAGAGATGCCCTTATCATCATAGAAGCAGCAATAAGGTTTTCTTAAAACCGGATCTGAGGAGTCCGGGCCTTTGAGACCTGTTTGCTAGAGATCCGGGCCTTTGAGACCGGGCCGCAGTCTCAGCAGTTAACACTGGGCCATAGTCTCATCAATTGATAGATGTGACATGTACCTCTGACGTATCTGACAAGAATGAATTGAATAATGATCTATTCCTCTAGATCAGATAGCCTGCGTGATTTGGGGATAGTATCGTATTGAGATGGTATGCCTTTCTGCCGGCGACGCAAGGTATTACGATATATATCATAGATCTCTGCGGCGCTCCAGATACTTAATTTTGGGTCATTTCTGTGACGGTCGGGTCTAACCTAGGGGTGTAGGGTAGGTTCGAGGCGTAAGGTATATGATCTAGTAGATTAGGATGTCGTAGTAAGCAATGTAGGTCACGGTCTAGTAATATGCAAAAGTGAGTCTTTATATAACTAAGTGTATTAATAGCTGGTGAGGCTATCTCTATGAAAGTGCTAAATGACTGTGCTTATATACTAAGGGTGTTCCGATGGATCACGGTTGAGAATCGTGATCCATCCTTCTGGATCACGGTTGGGAATCGTGATCCTATTGTTGGATCATGGTTGAAGATCGTGATCGGGCATGATTGGTTAGAAATCGGCGGGGGCGGACATGGTTAGTCAGGGTCACGTGGTCTATGCAGACCAGGCCGTGACAATTTCGAAGGGCTTGAAGAGCAAGAAGGATATTTACCTCTTTATTTAATTAAGACATCTTTAGTAGTTGAGAATCAATTGATTAATTAAAAAGATGAGAGATTGAGGGATTTTTGGCTCACTCACTTGTTTAGCCCACTCACTTATCAAGTACGTTAGTATATAACAATATTAACACCTAATACTATGAAATACTGTAACTTAAATATTTTTGTAATAATAGCTAATTATAAAAAGTTAATAATAGAAAGGAAAGTTTTATATGTAAGATATTACCCTTCTTATGCTTAAGAGGGGATAAACGCCCTACCTTCCTCCTCCGGTTCCTACTATCGACACCTTTATATTCATCCTCCTCTCATCAGTCACAATGGCCTCCGCGGTAATAGGCCTGCCGTTCAACCCGGGACAATCTACGGCAAGTAGCTTCCTCTAGTGCGAGGGGAAATAATCCTTTGGCGAACAGAAGCAGAGGCATGAAAGACATAGTATGGAGCAAGAATTCTTGCACTCACCAGAGGCGAGGCAGAACAGCGTGGACAGTGTATTGCAGTCCAATTGTCGAGCATTATCGAAGCCTCGCCATGTGACGTTATGCTAAACAAAGGAAAATCATCTGCGGGTTCAACCGTGCTGACATGCCGTAGTCTAAAAAAAGCCCACTATGCTAATGGCAAAAACATGAAGCACCTTACAGCAGCTACCAAGGCAAATTAGGTCATTTTACACTGTCCAACCTGGCATGATTTCTTACCCAGGTGCCTGGAGATTGAAGTTAATTACAATATTACATAAGGCAGAATATCCTAATAAACGCAATAGCTTTTTAAGGCGGGTATTATAAAACACGCAACATTACCTGGGCAACAGAGTCACATTCTCCTTTTCCCTTCCAACACACACACTGCACCACTGAAACAACCTTGCTGCTAGAAAACACTAAGGATATCAAGATGGCAACAGTTTCCGAAATGATTGAGCTTGTGTGGTGGCCTCCTCGTGAGGAGCCTGGGGTCAGGAGGCCAGAGATTGATAGAAAGCTCCCAGAGAACTTCAAACACTACGGCAACTGGGGCTTTACCATCTACCGCACATACTACAGCCCTGAATCTGATGAACACTGGCACATGCTACTGGACGCTTTGAAGCGACAAACCTACCTCGCGCTCGAATTCCTCGACAACGAAGATGAGTATAGGCATGACGTGGAGCGACGAAAGTGGGGAACCAACCTTTACGAAAATAAAGACGAATATGTGGATGACTTAAAGCGACTTAAGAAGCTGTTCCACCTTGATCCTCGCGAGGATCTGCCGCTACTTAATGGCCTCGATGTTCACCAGCTTCGAGAGGTGTGCCTCTCTGAGCACCCCGAAGCGGAAAAGACCATGGCGGGGGGCCGTTTTAGGTTCGTTCTTGTCGCCGATAAGTCGGTGCTCGAAGACATTGCTAAGGGCGAATTTATTGTCAAGATGGTTGCCTACGGCTGGAGAGAGGGTGGCGAAAACTGGGATTGGATGAGGATTCCAACGGGCTATTTGCTGGAGCTTTGGCATTCGCTCATGATGTCGCGATTCGACCCTCATCGGATCCTGTGGTTTGAGGGCCCAGAGGAAGATCTTGAAGAATATATTTGGCCTGGAGAAGACGCAGCGTCCCCAACTAGCTGCTGCTCTGAAATACGGCCTGGACTCATTCACTATAGTGCCCAGAGGCGTATGTTTAAGATTGAAAGAAATGAGGAGTAATTATTAGTGCAAGGATGCAATCAGCCTGCAAATGCTAGACTATAAAATCCCCAACCTCATTCTGACAAATCCGTATCTTCATCCATAGGATCATCTTCGTCAAAAATGGAGATATCCCAGTCAGTCCTGATGTAGAGGTTGGCAATCTGGGGTTCTAACGAACTAATAATTTCCATTACCTATTTCGCCTTCTCACCCGTTCGTGGTCCCCAGTATGCCTTCATTGTATTTATTACCTCTTGAAGAAATGCTTAAGCCTTGGTCGTCACTGCGCCGTAAACTAGTCTCGTAGTCACTCCAAAAAGAACTGGCCTATTATAACCCAGATATCGCGGTGTTTTCTCTTAAAGAGATTCTCGGCATGTACTAACTGCAGCAGAATATCGTTTATGATATTTAATAATTTATTAAAAACGTTGGGATTGGGGCTACCTTCAGAGTTCATATAGCTGAATGTGGCGACACCTGCCTGCAAGATCCCCAAGACGTAATTAATATTATCTTGAACCTCTTTGTCCCACCTGGGTTTCATAATAGGGTCATGGAGCTGTATAAGCTGTGGAGAGAAAAGAGAAAGTAATTAGCGTGAGTTTACTATTTCCCTTCCCCCTGAACGTCTCGATAATATACATACCTTGCCTTTAACCCAGTTTAAATCTTTAATGGTGACAGCAAAGTTTATATCATTAGTCTGGCTGCCCAAGCAATCCATGAGACAGCTGAATAGGTTGCCATCATCGTAGTCTGGGTTGCCAAGGATCTCCGGCCAGTCGAAGTGGTTAGCACTAATTATTAGAATTCCTTCGAAGAATTCTACAGGCACTGGGCCAAATTGAGACCGAGCGCCACTCTGCAGACTATCGAATCTGAGTTAGCGAGATATCACATAAGCACAAGGCTATCATCATAGCATCCCATGCCTACATCTTAAAAAATCAGCTTCATCATACTCTTATCGATGGGATGCTCAGCTGACCCAAGTTATTAGTGATAGGGCATCGACAGCATGGGGGTGGCGTACTCTAGAAGCCTTTCCTGCCAGCATTCCATACTCCCCCGCCACGTTTCAGCCTCCAGTCGGAGCAATCGTCGGGGGTCTCAAATTCGGTCGCATTATAGAGGCTCGAAAGGCTTTTATCCAACCCCGCAGGGGGGTTGCGCTAAGTCAAGAACGTCAGTCGTTAGTCCGACCAAAATGCGTGGGCTATACTCACCGCAGGGACTTTATACTTGATCGTTGCTATATAGCCGTCGGGGCTTTCCACCACCGTCGTCCACTCTTCCGGACTCGACAACTGGCGGATATGCAGCCAATAGTGACGGTATGCAGACAGGTGCGCAGACCGACTGAGTAGCAGGGCACGGCGCCTTCTAATCACCTCATCCTACTCGTCTTCACAGACGCCGTTCTGATTATATATAGAGTATGTGCACTTAATCTACCTAGCCCTACTTCCGCTGTTTATGCCTTGCGCTCCTTAATTAGAGCGTTAATTTCTAAGTTTAATAAGATGCCCTTTTCTTAGCTATACTTGCCTGCGACCCCCGAGTCTTTGAATAGGCATCCGGGCTTCATGCATGACGTTGATGCAGCTATGAATGCACGTCCGTAGAAGCCTAGGTCTAAGACAACCTTGTTGTACTTGATGTCATTGCGCTATAGCAGATCGAGGGCGAGGTCAATCTCGGTGAGGTTGGCGTGGGCGTTGAGGCAGGGGGATGTCCACTTTACGTTTTGATCCTAGTGGATGTCTCCAGTGGCCTTTCTTGTATCCGGACCAGTCCAAAAGGTTCCGACGGCATCCCGTGGAGAAACAAAGTCTCGATGCAGCGAGGCTGGTGTGGCTTCACGCGGTTAGCCTAATAAAGATAGGTCTGTGCGGCGATTGAAGAACAAGACTAGGGAGCTGGACTGTCAGAGTCGATGGCAATAGCCCAGCCATGAAGGAGAGGGTGTCTATAAAGACATGTCTTTTCCCTTGTGGTAGTTTGGCGTAAACTTTAGACCCGTGCATAGCGGAGTATCCCGTCTACGTGATCAAGCTTAATCCATTTCGCGCGGATAGTGGACGGTACTGGCCTAGCCTTATAAACGTTCCCATTTTAGGCCCTGTTGACTAAAGGTCCTCCTGCAGCTACCGCTTAAGCACGTCTAAAAAAGCAACTCAATGTCACATTCATTTTAGACCACCGTTCAAAGTGTCCACGAAACCGCCCGTGCTTGAGCCACGAACACACTATTCTTTTTACTAAAAACACCGCACCCATAATCAGTAGCACGAGGAGGAAGACTGTTCTGGATCCGTCAGAATAGGAGCTATGTCGAGCGTGTAATAGCCAATGTGGACTCGACGTCTCAGCAAAGCTGTCATGCCTGAACCATGATTCGAGAGAATCTCGCCATGTCCACCTCTTCTTATCAAGCTCCCAGCTTAGAGCGGTCAGCATTTGACGCCGGGGCGGTTGACCACGAGCTGGACAGAGTCTCCCACTAATCATGCGTCGAAAGCTTGTCACTGGTCGAGAAACTAGTCCCTGTTGGCGCGGGCGTCGACTCCTCAGCCGCACGGACAAGACAGCGCCGATTTGGGAGAAACTTGCACCCATATTTCCACACAATCGGCGACTGTCTTAGAGTTTCACTGTCCCATTCGCCCGGCAAATCCCACTTCGCTGAATTGATGCGCCTTGGCTGCATTTTGCAAGGCACCAGGACATCCCAGCAATGTGGCATTATCATCCTTGGTGGCTTTGCGGCCACGGGCGGCGCCACAGGCGTCCAATATACACTCCAAACTATCACAAGGGGAAAGTCATATCTTTATAGACACCCTCTTCTTCATGGCTGGGCTAGTGCGATCGACTCTGACAGTCCAGCTCCACAGGCTTGTTCTTCAGCCGCCGCACTTACTCGTCTTCTTGGGCTAACCACGTGGAGCTACACCAGCCTCGCTGCATCGAGACTTTGTTTCTCCACGGCTGGAATGGCGACCAGGCAGAGGGCCTAGAGCTAGTTGGTCTCCACACTACGAGTCTATGATATGGATTGTCAGACTAAGCTTGATCAGTGTTTAAGATTCCAAAGTCACCACGAGGAGTGTGGGAGAAGTCGCTTTTTGGATGAGAATTCGGAGGTTGAAAATTGTTTGGTTATGAATGCCAGGTGTTTCTACGACCAATGTTTATCGAGGGGGCAGGATTTGGATCCTGGATCTGATGGTTTTTCCGATCAGGTGCTGCCTTGCACTGCTACCTTACAGTTGTGACCGAAGGCTGCCACCGAAAGTTTCCTCCAGCTGTTCTAATATAGACTGGCGGTTGAAGGAAGCCTGAGCTTTTTGCTGGATTGCTCGCATTCACCTAACATTATCGTTGTCATTTATCTTCAATATACAGCTTCACAAGTGTCGCCGCGGGAAGCGGCTTTGCCCACCGATGGCCAATGCCAATTCCTGGAAAACATCAATAGGCGGCATACTATCTCAGGTACCAGCTTCACGTTACTGGGGCTAACTAGAAATTCAATACATTCAAGGTAGCTGTTCTCGGAATCCTCGTGGATGCTTCTGGCTCCACCGTTTTGCTGCCTTTGGTGTAGTATTAGCTGGCTGCTAGTTTCCTGCGCAGTGCCCACACTTACTATCAGGTGCAAAGTCCTTCTTGTGTCAAGCTTTTGCTGTACGCGATCTTGTTTTTGGTGTCGGTAGTGTTGACGAACAGATCGGGGTCGTTGTGGCGTAGGATATCCTGGATGATTATTTTGACCGAGGCTATAGCTTCGGTGTGAAGAAAAATGCATAAGATGGAAAACTCAGGCTCAGGACATGAACCACGGACGACAGCCAGGGCTACAGCGAGGCACCACTAGTCTGTCCCTTGATGAAGCTGCCCGGGACGTTGAGCTTTATGATGCCCAAGCTATGAGAAGAGACATAAAAGTGGGATTGGCCAAGTGTGGTAAGCCTTGAGGAAGAGAAGATAGGTAATGGTCGTGCCGAATGACCGGGCTTGAGAAGGTGGTTATATATGACTATGAAATATAACACCACTTCTGTTGTTGGGAATGACGGACCGTCTTGCCTGCAGGAGACGACAGTCAATAGTAAATATTTGCGTTCGTTACTGAATTCTTTAACCGGAAACGAGGAATTGAGATTTGATAGCTGGACGACTGCTGTGATACCTGGTATTAAATAGTATTTGCACCCCCCCCCCCCCAAATGGTATGCAGGAATAGATGTCATTGGGTGCTAACACACTCCTAGCAAGAAGATTTTAATGACGATGAAAGACCTTTGTTAAGAATTCTTATTCAAAAACTGAACAGCATAAAATTATCGCATTCAGAATCGTCGTGCTTTTTGAGGCTACGGAGACAAAGCGAAACCTAGCAGCGGTGAGCTCAAGGGGAACGTTATTAGTATCCACAGCAATTCAGGTACATGCAGCTACGGATGGTCGTGGTGATGACCTCTCACCCATTGGATGCTTTGTCTCTAGATACCAACATCCGGCGCCCATGTCCCTGCAATCCGAGGCTGTCTTCCTTATCGGATAGCGAAGTATCAAAGTTGAGTACGAAATCAAGGGCTTTGCGGCCACACTGAAGGTCCAATCAAACGAAAAGAAAAAAACATTGATATATTATGTACTCTTATCATACTATCATTAGCGACAAACTTATCCATCAACTCAAGCTTTCTAAGGCTAAGAGTAGATCCTCAGTGGCTATGAGCCTCTCCGAGCTTCACGCTGCTCGACCTCGCTTCAAGCTGTTGCACCTTCTTTAATTTGGCATAACGTAGGCCGCACGCATTGCACAACGTCCTCGCTCCATCAGGACCGCGTCGCCATTCGGGTGTGTCAGTTCGGTTGCAGCGATGGCATTTGTCAAGGGAAACCGTACGCTATCCAAGTGTGAGGTTTTTTTTTTCGATCTCTGATAATTGAACTTACACTGCATCGCGTCTTGACCTCTATCATACCATATTGGGGTTTCATCGCATCTCCGTACACGGGCACATCGTGCGCCTCGTTCAGGTCCTTTATCTTGGCTGCTTCACGAGCCCGCTCGTTCTGGCTCGATGTTTGCACCAGGCCCCTTACCTGCTCCAAATAAAGCTTTATGAACTCGATGTTGGCGAGCATATCGCTGATATCCCGTTCTGTCGGCAGTATATCTGGGATGGGATGAGCTCCGTGCTGCTCTTGAGCGATTCGACTGTATGCTTCGGAGAAGTTAAGAACCGTGTGGGAGCAGGAGCCGATCTAAAGTTGGTTAATTTGCCGCCCTTTCATACGAGCTTATTCTAACGTACTTGACTTAAATATTCTTGGTAACTCCAGATTTTAAAGTGCCTATTTACCGTAGTATCATATCTAGCTCGACGAGCATATACTCCTTTTCCCTTGTGGGGGCGCGCCCAGGGATGATAGGGTTTTGAGGCATGGGGAAGAACCACATGCTTGGGAGAGATTGGTGAAGCGGGCAGACGCATTTGACCAGGAGGTTGTTGGCCTAGTTTATAAGCAACCCGAGCAGGAGGTGGCGGGGGAGGATGACGATGCGCATGTACCCCACTGAGGGGATGGTGAGGCCGCGGGGAACTCTGCTGTTTCGGATGATGTTGCTGAGGAGAAATGTTGGGTTTGGCCGAGAGGCCCGCCTGCCGGTCAGAGATAGGAGGCAGTAGCGGTCGGCTAGTGAGTGGTGGCGGACGGGAACCTGTGAAGAAGGTGAGAGCATCTTGTTGAGGGGAAAACGACGACGCCGAGCGTAGCGGCTGTGGTGAGGAATGCTTCTCTGCCTTCGAAAACGATCGAGAAACGGCCGCGAAAGATGACGAAAGGTTGGAGCCGGGCTGGGTGTTAGAAGGAGATCTAGGAGAAGGACTCGGCTTGGTGTCTTGAATAAGTTCCGAGATCGAGGGCAATGGCTGACGATTCGAATAATTAAGACCATTACCTGGCTTGTGGGGATCAACAGAAGAGATCATGTTGGAGGCGCCGGCACCGGATGAAGAATGATAGTCCGAGCAGAATGACGGTTGAAGCGGATGGTGAGAGGACGGCGTAATGAGCATTGCCATGGCCATGTCAGGGGGTTCCCTATGCGAAGTTTCGATAGGATCTCTTGAGATGGCTAAGTGCTGCCGTTGATGGCGATAAAAATGGTATCGTTGAAGTAGGTGTTGTGGTTGTGGGGGTTGGAGGTAGAGTGAAAGCGGTAAGAGGGACGGAGTGGTTTATGTGGGAGGAGCAGCTGGAAATAAGAGAGGATGCTGTGGCAGCTCTCGTATCGGAAGTCAAACGGACCTCTTCCAGGTAGTGTCAGGGGTGTGGCAAATACTGAAGATACAATTTGAGGCGTAGATGCATCTGATCTGGCTAGATTCGGCAGGGGAGTGTTTGATGAATGATGAATGAAGAATGAAAGAGACAGGCAGAGGTATGATGAATAAAGAGGTTCCGTCGTGGAGGACTTGAAGACCCAAGAATGGGATCGAGATATGGAACCAGGACTAGATGTGTCGACCTACTCAGGTGAGGGAAGGGGTATAGACACAGGAGGACCAACGAGCCGAAGAAAAGGAAGATGATGAATCAAAAGGCAAAGCAATAGAGTGTTCCAAAAGAGCCACGGGTATAGATAGATCTGAAGTGCGATAGGAAAGATGATTTATGACGGCACTGGGGCGGCAGACTGATAGGGAGGCGGCCTGAGACTTGGACCTTGGGTCGACAGACGTATACCAAAGACCAAATGAGCGCGGCCTAATTGCTGGCTTCCAGGGCTGGTTAGGGCAGTGCCAAATTCGGCGTAACAACGCAGAGTGAGAGGGAACTGGGGGATCGATATTGGCCCGCTGGCTCATAGACAAGAAAACATATAGCATAAACTCCTTGAGGCAGCTGCAATCGTGAAGTTGGCCCAATGTCTGAGTCTAGGGGACGTGGCGCTCAGGTCTGTTCAAGACAGAGAGATGGGCGAGTGAAGCAAAACCCACGGCACTAGGTAATTCTCCTCTCGCGCGTTGGGGACTGGCAAGAAGGTTGATGCTCGCCGACGTTTGGCGTTGCCAGCTCTTAGAGTGAGGGAAAAGATCGCTAGCTACAGCGCGGGCAACGCTGTAGAGTGAGCGTAGGCTGGGAGGGAGAAACTTGTGTTGCAATGACCAGTTGGTTAACTCAACCTTGCCTTTACAACGGTCTCTTGTGCTGATGTCATCGACTCGATCTGAGCTGATTGGGGCATGCGGTCTTTAGTCTGGAGATGGTTGGATCCCGCGTTGGCTGGGTACTGGCGGTTTGGCGACTAGCAACGGAGCAGCAGTGGACGACACCAGACACCAAGCCGGGCAGCGCAAGGCCACTAATATGGCGGGCAAGGACAAAGCCTGCTGCTGCTGCGAACGGCGGTGTCTGTGTCAAGTGGTGTGGAAGGCACCAGAGCGGGTGAACAGACTGCGTTGAAAGGAAGAAGAAGATGAAAGAGGAAAGTAAAAGAGGAGAAGGGGCGAGGAGGGGGAGCAGAGGTGATAACTCGGAAGTTTTGAGTTTTTCGTGTTGTGAGACATGTGGAGGTGGTGGGAAGCAAGGGAGAGAAATAATGGATCTTCAAGAGCAGGTGAGCATGTGCTCCCTACAATCCTGAATCTCAATCAAGGTGGCGTTGACTGAGCTGCCGCCGCCCGTACTATCGCCTCGGGGATTTGATGGGATCTGAGTCCTCAGGTCACCTTGCTTTTTCGCTGAAGCGGGTCAGCACTACGAAGGCAATACGGAGTAGGAATGGTCAGAAGCCTGTGGATGCCTGGTGCTCGAAAATGTGGACCGTTGTATCTTGATGTCTCTGCTTGCTGGAGGTTCTATTGGTCGGTCTCTGTCTAGCTGGGCATGACCCCCAGAGAGTACGGCCTAAATCGGTAACTTGATCAATAGTGTTGCGCCACTGGAGCGATAAGGCTTAGTGCAGACCATAGCCGGCACTCAAATAGTATCGACCCCGCTTTCAGACCCCATTTTCCAGCGACTCCGGTTACCATGGAAAAAGATGTGTCATTGGGGACCACTTACTCCGGAACTTCTGTTTACCTCCACGGGCTGGTGGTTTGTTTGGCAAGATTGGTAGGCAACCATGTTATCGGTGGTTTCGTCGGGCGTGTTTCCGGTTCCCTGGTCAAGCCCAGTGAAGGCGGCGCCATCCTACAAGGTCAGGGAAGGGGGTATACGTGTCCGATGTTACACAAACAGGCAAAAGGAAGGGGGTGTGGGTGGAAGTTGCAGCTAGTTACCCGGTACTCCGCATTCGACAAGATTCGGGACACGGACCATACTTTGTAAAGGGGAGACTCGCCTGGGGGCAAGGTATGTACCTATTCCACTGAGTAGGCTCCGTCAAGGATCATTACTGACCATCCAAGACTTGTCTCAGATGGCGTATGATGCACGCCGGGCCGCATGAACATCCAGAGCGGTGAAATGATTTACCCGAGCGACCAATATATCAACAATAACGCGTGGGCAAGACTGAATTGTGACTGGTCATAGTACATTGCGATGGCTTCGGGGAATCCTCGGTAGCCTTCTACATTTCGCTGCCGCTTCTCGCCTGCTGAACGCCCCTGGTAAACCGGCCGGGGCCTGAGCGGAGACAAGAGAAGATCAGCGGTAGCAAAAGCCCAGACAGCCGGGGCGAGTGTAAATAGAGGCAATGACCCCTGCAAGTTCAGAATCTCGATGTCATGCTCATGGTAGGTGACGGTGACGGCGGCAGGGGCCAGACCGCTGTGCGACATGACCAACCACTTGGGTGTCATCCCGCCTCTGTATCACACTGGCTGGGTTGCCTGTCCGCCTTTCCAAGCTACCGGGTCTGCGAGGTTTGTGTGACCTCAGTCCTGGCAAGGCTAGCATTGATGGGGGACCGGGCAGCGCACCAAATCGGCCCCAGGGAGGCACACCCTCCAATTGTAGGCCATATTTTTGGGATTCCAACTTCCCCGATTCCCCTTGCAGCCCTCTAACC
Organism: Dactylonectria estremocensis; assembly: GCA_020744375.1. NCBI lineage: Eukaryota > Fungi > Ascomycota > Sordariomycetes > Hypocreales > Nectriaceae > Dactylonectria > Dactylonectria estremocensis. The sequence continues at coordinate 187,575 of JAGMUU010000024.1, read as the reverse complement.
CTTGGCCAAACTGTTGGGTTAAACCCCTATGGCTACCGATAGCTCAAGCCTAGGGTATAACATGTTATCTTTAGGTTGGCACAGTCTCCGGCGCAACCCGACCTTCAGAGCTTCCTACACCTTATGTAAATATTTTTTTCTTTGTTTTTTGTCTTTGTTTTTCTTTTTTTGTCGAATGAGACTTTTATTTGTTTTTGGTCCTCCGTCGAGGAACCCTATCAGGTGGCGGGTAGGTTTTCGGCCACTTTTTGGGTGAGGTTAAGAGTGCACAGGTTTAACTGGTCAGGGTCAAGGGGTCACTAAGCTTCTGAGACAGAAGAGAGGCTGAAGCAGCATGTAGCCATTGGATAGTCCATGTCCAATTACGGTAGAGAGGACCGAAATATAACGCAAAGAGGACAAGGGAAAAGGAACGACAAGGGGGACCGGATCTCCGCTGCCATGCTGTATCAAGACGTGTCGTGTCCGCGGCATGTTCACGCACAGGGCGACACTCCGCAGTCCTTAAAAAGAGTAAAACAAGGAAGTAGGGCACCAGTCCGAACTGGTTCACCATATGCCGTATGCTTAACCGCGAGGCCGGCGGTATCATGGCCATAATACCGTTGGCGCCAGCCAACCATCGCGCAGAAGCGGCAAGTAGGGTCCCAACAAGGATCCCAAAACAAGTCAACCAACCCATTCACCGATCACCCTCTCAGCCGACCAGTATTCCCCATCAAAATCGAGCAAAATGCTGTTATTTTAAAATTACTGTTAGATTGAGACCTCGTGCGGCGGCATATGAACCGGGACCTGCATAATCTTCTGATATATCAATATCTGGATGCATACAAACCCATCACAAGAAAGAGGGGGCCGGAGGCATCCTGGATCAACACAATCATTGACACGACCACAGCGGACGAGGAAGAACCCACACCCAAATGGATAGCTATCCTCTACGGAAAATCGGGGCAGGTCACAAAGGCAAGGGTCTGACCTACTCCAGCAGAGTAGGCAGCGGCTGCCAATAGCACGACCGCGATTGAGGTAGACAGTCCAATGATTTCCAGACAGCTAGAGAAGCATCTACTGAAATTCTTTATCCAATTCGTGCTTGGCTGCTGAAGATGGCAAGGCTTCAAAGTTAAGGTGCAGCCTTAGACCGAGGTGATAGCTCGAGAGAGACGGACTCCAGACACAAGGTCCAAAGGGAAAGAGGCTTTTGCAGCCAAAGGTCGAGGTAACGGTCCATTTGAAAAGGGCGGTTACTAAAAGAGTGATAATACAATCAAGAAAGTGAAGGCTCGTCGTCACCAGCTCACAGGGAGGTCTCATTCCATCCTACTGTTATAGCTGATGATGTCTCCTGTCTGTCCACGCCAGAAAAGTCCCCGAAAAATCCTCCCTACAGCCAGTCCCCCAAGGATGTTCTGATTCTAGTCTCCATCTCTCCTAACCACAGTCCATACCGATTCGCATCATTATCATCTTCCCTCTCCATACGCGATTGAACACTTATCCCTTGGTCGAATGTGCCGTACGCTACACATTAGGTCCTATGCCTCCATACGAGGGGTCTACTCGTTAAACAAATTAATTCCACCAGTGATTAGCTTGCTTCTATAACTCTATTCCGACCTTCTCCTCATCAAAACCCCTTTCCTTAAGCACTGGTACTAGTTGACCCAAGCTGACTGGCCGTGTCAGGAAGATGTCAAGGCCGCTGGCAAACGCCTCATCTCTAGCGCTGTCTGTCGCGAGACCAGTAATGGCGATGATTGTGACAGGCTTGAGGTGATTTTCCTTCTCAAATTTGCGGATGAGTCGCGTTGATTCAAGACCATCCATTATTGGCATATTGATATCTGTCATGCTCATCAGCCTCGGTTTCTCAGTAGCATCTCGGGGCTGGAGGTACCCATTAGGACACAGCAAAATCTCTTCGGGTTCAGCTGGAAAGTCTTCAGAGCCTCGAAGCCATTCACAGCCGTGCAGTAATTTCTGTGCAATCTCTTCATATAAGCGGAGAGAAGCTGGAGATGGGTAAGTATTTGGAGCTTGCCATACATGAAAAGTGTGAACTCACCTTCAGATTAATCGAGTTGTCATCGACAAGAAGAAACTGAGAATGCGGCTGGACAGACTCTTCTTCGATTGCCGAGTTGTCTGAGCTGCTTCCGCATGTCTGTTTGGATGGAGGCCCTTGATCCTTAGATTCGATCGGCTCATTGGCGTTCGAATTCGATTTAGTCTCCTGACCGAGCTGGCTATCTGCGGATGACGCACTCTCCCTGGACTGTTCTCGATTCGTCCAATTCCATGACCGAGTACTGTCTGGGTTCGATACGGTAAGAGGAGACTCGTCAATATTGTTGCTAGAACCCTCTGTGTTACTCAGGGGATGTGTCGCTTGGAGCTGCTTCCAGCGATTGAGAGCATACCCCAATGTCCTGCCGAACTTTTTGGGTGTATTCCTATCCGTCGGTGAGTAGATGGTTAGATGATGGTTGCGGCTCGACTCACGGCTGGTGAATGAACTCGAATATAGATCTTGTGCTAGAGTCTCTGAACAGTGCGTCCAGCCTTACAGCAGTTCCGGCGTTGTGGCATATCACGACCACAGGCACGGAGTGGCCGTTGATCGCATTCTCATCAAGTTTGCTAAAGGCAGCCTCACTGTAAATGATGATATCGGGGCTCGGGGCGGCTGGATCTCCGTCATCAGCTTCGCAGAGGTTGATATTAAACCACTTCAGAGGCAGACTTTCCAGTGGGAGTTGTGCCAAGCTGTTGACCTCGTCAGCAGCACACGGGATACGGGTGAATCCCACAGCTGCCACCCGAATAGAGTCAAGAATGCTGCCATCAAAATTGAATGGCTCTTCTGCCGGCTGCATCTTACCCGCGTTGCCAGCTCCAGGGTGGGCGTAAGCCAGCGGCAGGGAGACCGACACGGTCGTGCCCTTGCCGACATGGCTTCGAACGCCAATAGAGCCGCCGAGTGATGTGACAATCTGCTTCACAATGCTGAGACCTAATCCTGTACCCACAGCAAGCGAGTCTTCCTGGGAGAATGGAACGAAGAGCTTGTTGTGCAGAAACTCGTCCCCAATGCCCTTGCCCGTGTCCGAGACGGTGAGGATTACGGTGGTCGACTTTCGCGGCCCTTTGTGCGGGGTGCCCTTTTCCTGCTTGAGGCTGATTTTCACGTGGCCTTGGGGCGTGTACTTCAGGGCGTTGCCCAGGATGTTCATGATAATGCGTCGGATAGCACCTGGTGCCGTGCGAAACACCCATGGCTTGCGATGGTCTATATCAACTGTGATCTGTACCTTGCCGACATGATCCGTCTGTGAACTCGACATCATTGTAAGAGACTCGATCATTGATTGCGGATTCCTTGTCAAGACTTACATCTGGCGGAAGCCATCTTGGCCCCTGTGGCATGGCTGTGTAGTGGAAACTGTGGCCGATGGTAACGGTTTCGATGACTTCTTCGGCGAGTCTGTCCAATGCAACATCCGAGAGCAGAGATTGCATCTCGGGCCCAGTGTTTGCTCTGCTTTCTTCATCGTCTTTATCAGCTCTGAAAGGGCTACGGTGCCTTCTGTGCTCCTTTTGCGCCTTGAACGCTCGCGAGAGAGTGTTCACTTTACTGAACACCAACAGCTACACAGGGATTAGCAACTTGACTATTTAGACTTGGCTAAACACATCATACGTGATCGATGGTGTCAAGCAATGTCTTGCCGGATATTTCCAACACGTGTACAACTTCTTGCTGGAACGGGTCGAGTGAAGTGCCGGCCAACAGCTCGGCACCGGCTAGGATTCCATGGAGTGGCGAACGAAGCTCGTGACTCAACGTGCCTAGCAGATCCGCCTTGGCCTTGTTGGCGAGTGTGATGTCGATCCGGTTGATTTCAGCCATGGTGACAATCCCAAGGGCCTTCAGGTACGGGAGGTCTGCTTCCGGTGTGAGAATGCGAGCGGCTGTCTTGCTCCAGACAAGGCCGCATGCGTAGAATCGGTCTCGGGAGGGATCCCATAGGGGGACTAATGCAACACTCCTCGCCCCGGCAAATAGCTCCGCAATGGACCTGGCTTCATCCTTGCGCGAGGGAATAGGCTTGTTATCTGGGGTTGCCTTTGCACTTCGGGTATCGGGAAGTCGAGGGTCTGTCTCCTCGCCGGATGATGATTCCCCCGAGTACAACGAGCCCGACTCCTCGAAGCTGAAAATCCTGCCATTTGGATAGCGAGAAATCAGTCTTTTAAGGGTCCTCTGATTGAGCGATATTTGCAAGCCTGGTTGGGCTAGGTCGAGTACAGCCTGATCAGTGGTGGAGAGGGCGAGTATGGTGCAAGGCCTCTTGTTCTGGGAATCGCTGACGTGGTCCGCTGAGCTGTCCTCGCTACTCGATGCGGAATCGTTCACCGATTGTAATGGCTTATGCTCAGGGTCGATGGGAACCCCAATGGAGCTGACACCTGCATCGAGAAAGAGTGCGCCGTCAACCTTAAGTGAATCACAGACGATATCCGCGGCCTTGCTGAGCATGCTTGCAAACTCGTCTTTTTGGGGATCAACAAAATGTGAGGTCTCGGTCTGAAGATTGGTGGCTGTACTTTGTGAAGCCAGAGCCGCTGGCTTGCTGAAAGGTGCGGACAGTTTATTTGTCGCTACATTGGAGCACTCAGGGCTAGCCTGCAGGCTTGCGCTGGTCTTCATTATGTGACTGTTGGAGACAAGATTGCTAGGTGAGTCGTTTTGCTGAAACTTCCGAATCCGGCTGTCGCGCTGTCTAGAGCTTGAAGCATCGTCGGTAGGATTGTCATTGCCGCGGATCAGGTGACTGAGGCCATTCACCATGCGCTCACTGCGAATGAAGTTTTCTGTGGCGCGACGAGTCTCCAGATAGGACATGATGGTCCTAGAGAGATCCCTCAGTAGCTGGATGGAAGCCTGATCCAGGCCCCCAGGCCTGGGATTGTCATCGAACACACTCAAAACACCGATGTTGAATCCTCTGGGGGTTTGGATAGGTGTGCCGCAATAGAATCGATGATGAGGGAGTCCTTGGACGCATGAGCCGCTGCGCGAGTGGGCATCCTCAGCAAGGTCAGGAATGACAGAGACCTCCAGTCCGGCATCGTGATCCAAACCGGCTTGTCTCGTGTTCCGAAACTGAAGGACGTGCTCGCAGATGCTGTCGGCGCGAGAGATAATCCCAGAGGGCCAAAGCCGGTCCTTGATGTGGTCTGGGCAGGGGCCAATGGCAGAGGACTGCGTGGCCTCAGCAACAATGTGCTGGTACTTGCGGTCAAAGAATGAGATGACGGCTCGGCGAGCCTGAAGGCGGAATGCGGCCAGCTGTGAGAGAGCAGTCAAGATGGCGTCGGAACAAGGAGCATCGCCTGCAATCGTGCTCGTGGTGAAGGAAGAGGCATATCTGTGTTGGAACGTCAGCGCTCATCCACAAGAGCCAGTCTACCCATCACGTCTGGGAATGAAGGTGAACTCAAGCAGACAGCGGGCAGAAGCAACGGTTTGGTATGTACTTGAGCATCTCCCACTCACGCGGGCCTTCAGAGGCGATTGGTTCTGCCTTGACCATGATTCATCAACCGGAATGGAGACAACCCAAGCGGTTTCGATTGGAAATGGACCACAATAGGGATGGGGAGATGAATTGAATGATTGTTAGAGCTAAGAGGAACAGTGATAGGGTAATTAAAGTCCGTCCCAGGATGTCAGAAACTCTATCGCGGGTTTCATTGCAAGCAATCAGCAAGGATTTGCCTGTTCAGCAGGCTTAGCAGGATAATTGCGTGTGCTGCCTAAGCCTTTCCGAGTGGACGGCCGAGACCCTTGTCAGCACCAAGGTTCGCCACTACGGCTTTGTTTAGTAAAGCCCCAAGAAAGAAGTTCCTCCAGGCGACTAGTAAAGTTTGTCTAGCCTCTCGTCTGATGCATTTGCCACACCTTCCGGAAAACCAGGGGAAGCTGGTGCGCAACTACCGCCCGCGGGTTCCGAGACATTACTTCAAGTGTTCCACGAATCCCGGCAGCCGGAGCAGGCAGGGATGTCAAAGCGTGGAGCATCAGACGTCCCCATCCGAAGCAGCCGAAAGAGAGATGAAGGGTCCTACGTACATATGGGCTAACGCCCGCCAAGTATGTCCGGCCCCAAATCGGCTCACGCCAATTGCCAACCAATCTCGAACGCGAGGACGCCTGTGGGGAAAAGAGCCAGCCCTGATCTGCCTCCAAGCATAAAGAGCGGCCGTTAGTCTTCTCGTTCTTCCCAATCGTCCGACTAGCGCTCCATGCTGCTAAGACGATGCGCGACAGAGGCAGCATGTATTAATCTGTAGTGATACCAGGCTTCTCAAGCAAACTTGAGCATCGATTCCGAGGCTCAACACAAGACCAGTGCTTCTAGGGACCACTCACTAGTGGATAATAGGAAACAGTGGCAGTGAAATCAAACATTTGACCGTCCATTACTCACATACTGCAAGATTTGGTAGCATACATGTTGCGGGCTATGAGAACAACAGATATATTCCGACGCATTACGCTTGTTCTATACCTCGAGAATCTCCGTTCCATTAGCCTTGTGCATACCCATAACTCCTCATCCTTGTCCAAGCCACTGCAACCAACCTGCTCAGCAACATACGCAAGGTTTCCTGTTCGATTCATCGCAACCTGGTGATTTCCGACGGCGCCATGCATAACAATGAACCCTCGCACCAGAGGATCACCCGGCCAAGCGTACGTCCAGAAGTTGGGGCTGCTCCCTCCCCGCGCTATGGACGAAGAGTGTCATCCTTGTCGGATCGCCCCCGAAACAAGTGATATTGTCGTAAATACATTCAACCGCCTTTCTTTGGTCGAGCAGGCTGGGATTGAGACTGCGGCCATCTAGACCTCCAGCACCGGGGAAACCGAAGATGTTGACGCGATAGTCAAGACTGACAATGACCATCTTTTGCGCTTCAGCGAAGCGTGCGCCGTTGGTGTAGGGAACAGCACTCCCACCCGAGACCAATGCGCCACCGGGGATCCATATCGTCACGGGAGGAAGCTCGTCGCCAATGTCGCATTGTTGGGTTGCCCACATGCTAAGAGTGAGGCAGTCTTCCGACATGCCTACCGAGACGCATCGCCCAGGAGATATTCCGAGAAGACGGATGGGGTGCCAGTGCCGTACTGCATGCATGCTGGGCTGAATGGCGTTGCGTTGAGAGTTCCTTGGTTTGGAATCTTGGTCATTGGAGGCTTGAAGCGATGCTCGCCCAATGGTGGTTCTGCGTAGGGAATGCCCAGGAACTGTCGGACCGGGGTCAAACCGTTTGAGGCCTAAGACCCTTGAACAGCGAAGCTTGGTGAGTGTATGAGCAGCCCATCGTTGCGATTTGAGCCATTTCCATTCACCAGTCATGCCAAAACGGGCAAGATAATGGATTTATGAGGAAATATCATTATTTTCGAGTCGCGACCCGCTGAATTGCTGTTCAGATCACACACTTTCCCTAAGCCCTCTGTTTGGACCTGAGCTTTAGAGTCTCCTGCCGGAAAATGGTTTTCCAATTTGTTAGATGGTTCGCTTTGACAGTCAGGAACTGTGCTCCTCCAAAGGGTAACGGCCAGGTTTCCCACAAAACCAGCCAAGGTACATTGCCTCATTACCTTCACCTGAGAACTGAATGAACTAGCGCTTGATACCTCCTAAGAGGTCGAACAGTACGACAAACAGCATGATTCCCCGAGCTTGGCTGATGTAATGCTCATGCCACTCTTTACTCTCTCTCTCTCGGCGAAGGAGTTTGGGGCTGCGCCTGTAGATTCGTGGCTCGAATTAGCTCGAATCTACTAGGCAGAAAGTCGCCGTACAGGCATCTGACGTGTTATGACCACGCTGGCTGAGGTCACCTCTTTTTCTTGCCATTTTTCTTCTCCCTGACATCGGTAGCACGCGTGATGCTGTAGCACGTACCTTACAATCGAGCATGGACCTCTACCCATCACCTGGTGTGAGAGTTTCTGAAGGAGTTGAAGGACCAAAATCAACTGAAAGCGTTGTTAGGCGTTCCCTACCCTGTCTATTTACTTGGTGTACGTCTGGCTGGTTCTACTAATCTCACCTGCGACATTGAGACCGGCCTAGGGGTTATTTTGCGCTCATGAGGCCTCCACCTGAGTGACATGCGTACCCGTACAGTAGGTAGGTGAGACTACGCGCTACTCCCTGGATATATCGAACGTGCCAAATGCCGGGGCAGCAACCATGCAGCGGATATTACACATTGTGGGCTAATATAAATTGCCCTTCCTAGTGCGACAGGCACGGCTCGCTTTGTCTGCGGCATGAGTTTCACTTTCTGTGAAGTGACGTTGTCCTCTTTGTACTGCCATTGCGGCCAACAACACCGTGGTGCACTGTTGCATCTGAAAGGAAGGGTGCATTGTGATGTGAATAGAAGCTCTTGATTTCTATCTAACTGAGGGCTCGCAGCAGCTCTATTTGTAGGCTGCTCTCATATCTATGATAAGGTTCTCCTAAGATCGGATCTCAAGGGATCCGGGTCTTCGAGACCGGCTTGCTAGAAAGCCGAGTCTTCGAGACCGGTTTACTAGAGAGCCGAGTCTTTGAGACCGGGCCGTAGTCTCATCAGTTGATAGATGTGACATGCACTCTAGCCTGGCGTAGCATTGTGGAGTATGGAGATCCTTTCTGCGATAGGCAGATGATGTAGCGCTAAAGTCATCTTAGCCAACTTCAATGGTCACTGAACCCCTCAACTATTGGTCATCGTTGCTTTGTCACGTTATATCGAAGCTGCCAATGTAACGTGCAAGAAGGATTCTCTCAGGCTAAAACAAATTTAAGGATGTAGCAGCCAGTCTGATTGATAAGATGGAAACATCTCCACAGGTGGACATGCAAACTACCCAACCAGACTCTGATACATGAATGCTCAGATCATGATCTATAGAGAAAAGAGTATGTAAATGATACAGGGTGCCAAGCTGTCGGCCCGTCGGCAAGGCTTGGTCCTTCACGGCCTAAAACACTCGAAAATGGCTGGGCTGCTTAAGGAATCCTCGACTTTGAATTCAGCAAGCTTCATTCAAAACGAACATGGCGATCAATCTGTATTCATCAGGACGGATGCAAGGTCCGTGCGCTGCATCCCAAACACCCAAGTGAATCCTCCAAACGCTCAGGCAACTCGACGATCTGTGCTGTTCCTACCCTAGACACAATGCCCGTTTTTTGTCTCTGTTGAAACCCAAAAGCCACCATAGAATTCATTCATCTCGCGATCTGAAAGACTCATTCCAAAAATCTGAACAGTGAGGTTGATAGCTGTTGTTGCTGTTAGCAAGTCACCACGGAATGTGACGCATGTCGCGATACAAGACATCGCGTTCCTAACAAGCCGGCCCTAGCAACCGATTGACTGAAGGAATGAGGTTACCAAGGGGACTGTTGGGAATGCACACACTGTATTTAAGGGCAGGAACCCTCCTACATCCTCTAGCTATTCTGTACGCTTTCCAACACTATTATATCCTATACCCGATGTGTCCTATCGAGTGACATGACGAGTGTGTGATACTTGCAACAGCTGTAGAGATATTCAGTTAATTATAACTGTGCAGTTAATGTTTAATCTGGAGGCTTATTGAGATAAGGCTATTTGATATAACATCCAACGCTTCAACAGAAATGGCTTCAAATGTAATGCCTACTTTTTTTTACAAGCATTTAAAATATACTTGTAGAATTTTCGCTTAGATTTCTCTGAAGTATCTCAGAGAGTTCATGTTACCAGCCGGGTAAAATTTTCCACGAGTATAAACCATTAAGTTGCGGATATAGCCGAACGCTTAATAGCTTTACTAACATACCCAGCCTGTCATCTTAGCGAAGTTAGCAGGGCTTGAATCCCATTATGCCCTTCATACTTACTAACATGTTATAATAATTTCGTGCGGCACTCATCTCTTTCCTTCCTATGCTCTGCGTTGCTATATTGAGTAGAAGCTGATATAGTACTTAGGTAACTAAAATACCAAAGTGCATATTATAGTCTAGCTTATGTTCCTCGGTTGTGTTTTAATGTCTGCAGGTTCGTAAATATGGGACTATATGTAGCTAAATTAGGGTGTAGTTAAAGCTGTATTTTTCTGAGCTGCAGTTATAACAGGCTTAACCTTGCCTCAAGCATCAAGCGTCTAGCGACATGTCAGCAACCCCGAGTTATCGCAGACAATTCTTGACCACCCACCCCACCGCAAGCTGGCTACTCCATGAGCCAGAAGAGGCTCATCAACACAGCACCTAATGGCCCCCCAACTGTCTCCCGGAAAGCTTGACCAGATCCGTGTCGTGCTATGTACTCAGTGTTTGGTGTCATGAATGAAGTGGATGATTGCTGACGCCGGAAGAGGACAGTAGCCACCGACCACTGTAGCCATCTCGGCGGATAGCCAGCGGCTCGCCTCGGACTCGGATGATAAGACGGTTAACGTCTGGGATTGCGGCGACGGGCGCGTGCGTGCAGACGCTCGAGACTGACTGGGTGATTACCCACGTTTCATTCGATCCGATGAAAAACTCTCTCCTCTCTACCGACATTGGACCTCTGAACTTGGATCTACCGGGTCTACCGCCTGCCATCGATAGTCAGTCAACCGGGGCTGCTTCGCGAGGTACTAGCCGCTCTGGTTACGGTATAAGCTCCGACGGCATCTGGTTTGTAAAAGATGAAAAGGGGATACTTTGGCTACCTGCAGAGTATCGCGCATCTGCACCGGCTGTGGTGGGGTCAACGTTCGCTCTCGGCTGCCGCCCAGGTCGTGTACTGGTGATGAAGTTCTCTTGCAGCGGAGACAGGTATATATTACCTCTTTGATTACAAGCAGCCCTTGATCCTGTCCTCAGTCGCGATCTACATAATTGGTTGTGTTTCATCCTACTTGTGAAGACATGGCTTCAGAAGCAGGAAGCTAAGCTAGCAACTACTTCCTACCCTAGCCAACCAGCCTTTCATTCACTGAGGTTCAGGTGTGCAATAGGAAAACATCATCATTATTCCTTCCTCTTTAAACCTTTTCCTCTCTTTAATCTCGGCTGATCAGAGGGTGGAGGGTCGTAGAAGCCGAGCAAAATTTATGTAAGAAGCGACCGAGGCGTTCTTGTCTTCTAGGCCAAACGAGAACTGTCTAGTGTCGGGAATTATGTGATCTGTGGTTTCTTTTACATTAAAAAGCATCGGCTATTCAGTTGATGGTTTGTTTTACGTCGAGACAGAGGCTGACAGCTGAGGATAAATTCATCTTGTTTGTCGGACAGCTTCTGTTTCCTGGCTGTCCGGGCGCTCCTTCCATGCTTGGTTGCTTACCTGGGGTCACGTGCAGTGGCGAGTTCTCTTGTAGTAATGTGGTAGTGTTTATATTTCGTCTGGGGGGCACACCCCATAGGGCCTTTCCGCTAAGTTGTTCACGTTTCGTCCAGTTCTCCCGTAATCATCTGAGTTCTCTTGTGGTGGTAGTTGCAACAGGTCGCCTTCAAATGACATTATGTCTGCTTGGCTAGACTTTTCCTTTCCCTAACTTCTGAGGCCAGTCTAATTACGAGGAAGAATTGTTAGGTATCTCTGTGTTTAATGGCCTCACTAAGTTACTTATCTTTGCCTTACTAGTATGGCTTTTAACTCCTACTAAAATTAAATATTAATTGTAAGACTAGTTGCTACTTATAATAGACAATAGTTTAATGTCTCCTTCTATTCATAAAGTAGTAAAAGATAAGTAAAGAAGAACTTTTATTTGATAGAATCACTAGGCACCCCTGGCCAGATTTAGTATGATGACGCATCCCTCTTATAGAGAACAGAAATCCATTCTAGCCCTCTTCCATGCTTCAATTGTGTGAGGGGTTGGCCCAAGGAGGGCTTAAGCGGCAACTGGCGCCTCGACCTCGCTCTAATCTAGCAGATTCCCAGTTGAGGTGAAAGGAAAGTAATGACGTAACTTCTAGTTAAGTCATCTTGCTGCACCTACAGCTAGGACCGGGCACTGCCCGGGCTCGGCCCAGGCCCAGCCTGTAACAAATTGACTTCTTTGTTGCTATTAAGACCCAGCACCTTCTCAACCGCAATCATATCGTGTTCGCCGAGCCCTTGGTCAATAGCTTGTTTGTATAGCAACCCAGTCAGATGAATCAAGGGTGACTGGGCGCCTAGGGCGTTGGAAGCCGAGTCGATAAGTTGGGTAATATTATAGCAGTCCTTGATGGCTGCCTGCGCAGACCAATCTTGGCTGATCATCTTTGCAATCTTGATCTTGGAGTAAGCTGACGCCATAGGGCCGGCGTCGAGCACCCGACCAAATGCCTCAATATCGAGGCCTTGGGCTCTGGCAAGGGCCATTGATTCGGCCAGCCCGGCTGTCATAGTGATAAGGTAGAGATTTACGGCATACTTGGTCTTAAGGCCCATGCCAATCTCTCCGCAATAGACTGCGTCCTTCGTGATTGGCTCGACTAAATGTGTGATCCTCTCAGCCACACTAGGGTCGCCGGCAATCATTCCAATAAGCTGACCCTGCTCCGCTGGTACCTTGCTACCGCTGACCGGCATCTCGATAAAATGTCCACCGGCCTGGTGAACCTGGTCGGCTAGGTACTTACTAAAGTCAACCGACACCGAGCTGGTATTGATGAGGGTCTTGCCACGGAGCGCCTGCTTGAACTCGGAGTCCAATACCGACTTGAAGGCAGTCTCGTTAAAAAGCATTGTGAAGATGACGTCCGTGTGTTGCACAAGCTGCTGCGGTGTGTCGGCTACATTTGCCCCAGCTTGACGAAGAAGCGGATATTTCGACGGGGTCCGATTCCATACTGTGAGGGAATACTTCCGAGCCAGGTTCAGCGCCATGGGCATACCCATGACGCCGAGACCCATGAATCCTATCTTCATCGCGACGCTCGATCCGTGTCCGTATGAAAGGTTGGTTGGACGTTTCAGGGGTGCTGGTGTGGGCTGTTGTTGGATGTGAAGCCTTTTCGGAGCCTCGACTTGAGAAGTAACGAGAATGAATGGTACAGAGTGACAGAGTGGCCCAGTTAGGCTCATATACATAAGACACAAGACGAAAATTTTCGAATATTGATTACGAGGAGCAATTTCGGAGTACGGAGTGCCGTGCTTGGTAAATCTGGAATATTTCGGCCGCAAGCCCCACATTGCTCCGGCCGGCTACGCCGAGCCGTGCGTAGCCGGCGCTTGACCGAAGGCTTTATCAGGAGCCGAACAACGCTTCTCCGATGTCGGAGATTGGACGGTTGGCTAGATATACTACGTGAAGCTCACCTTGCGCTCCTTGATGATTATTCTTGGCACATCAACGCCACACTCAAGCGCCACAATCAACCAGGTAAGCGAAGGCGTCAGTCATCAGGGCTTGAAATCCGCACCTCGACGTGCTACAGAATGATCACCATCAGCCCACAAGGATAGACAGGCCAGAATTTGAGATCGATGGCAGGAATAGTGAGGTTGTGTATTCGATGACGCCAACCCGAGGCAGTGTCATATAGCAAGTTTAACCTGATGTCAGGATGCATAGAGGTTGAGACGGACAGACCGACAAAGCTGCCAGTCTGGCCTGACTTTAATTACCAAACACCGCGATTAGCTTCGCTTTATAGTTATTTCTAGGTCCACATTCACCAGGGACTGGGCTGAAAGAATTACGTAGCTCGAGCTGGCAATGCTGAGGGTGTTGGCTCCATCATGCATGTACCAATAAAATGTTCAATTTGGGTCAAAGTGAGTTCGTTCCGGTTTGGAACCAACCATTTCCAATCCCGCGAGCCTTATTATTTACTGGTGGGCGCCTCAAGTCCGGCCCCCCCGCGGTCGGTCCCCTCCCTAGGGGGGGTCAGTGACTAGCAAAAAGTCCCCTTGATTCGCAAAATTTGATACTTAACCCTAACCTTATTTTACTAAGAAGGGAGGTATCTTAACCCTAACCCTAACCCAGATTAATAACCCTAAGAATGCAAAAGCTAATATTAATATTATAATAAATAGTTTTTTATAATTAAATTAATTTATTATATAATAAAAGCTATTTATTGAATTCCAACCGGAATGAATTTCTTTTTAACTAGCTCTTTATATGTAAATCTTAGAATTTTGCGAATCAAGGGGACTTTTTGCTAGTCACTGACCCCCCCTAGGGAGGGGACCGACCGCGGGGTTGGGCCGGACTTGAGGCGCCCACCAGTAGTGTAAATGCAGGAAAGTGCGCAATATGGGCACACTTTGTGACCTTTCAGCGTGGTTTTTGAGAGACGAGCCCGAACACACCATCACCTTTTGTGCTGTCAGACCGCTGACCAACGTCGCTTTTGCTGCTGCCGAGGATGCCGAAACTTTTCTCCGTGTCAACGAGTTGGTTGTCATGGGAGACGCGGTTGACTATCCGGGAAATGTCACTTCTGTTACCCAGTTCAACACTTATGCCGACACTGTCGCTGCAGCTCCTGTATTTGCGTTGACATCAGCTGCCCCATCGTCTACCATGCCAATCATCCCGACAAGTATGTCCAGCCTCCTAGCTTGCCGAGAGAACCTTTCAAAGCTTCTGAAGTTACGTCTCTTTCCGTTGGACATTACCACTTGCCATTTCCTTCCCCGGAGCATCTTCTTGGAGAATATTACACCTCTAGTGCAACAATAGAGCTATCTGGCTATGTGGGTCAACACGATGATGAGCAGCGTGTTCAACAAGGTGGCCAATCGAAAGATTGACGATCCAGATCCAGTTCTATGACTTCACGACTCCTTGGCGATCTGGTACATAATCACTCTGGAGATCCAGCTTGGAAGTTAGCTCAAGGTGCTCCTGGAGATATTCGAGTTGAAAGACCAGGCTAGTGGGCTTATTGTATGTACATAGTTGATAAGCGCGTCTACAAATGGGCCCATACTCCCGAGCTTTTGCTTTCTGCGAGCGCCGAGACTGCACCCGTCCGTGACGTCAATGGAGACGACATCAGTTGGCGTAGTGCGAAGCGAGGAAACAAAATCGATCGGTTGATAGAGAGCCCAGAACTCAGTCACCTAGGACGAGAGATGATGGGGCGTCTGTCTAGATGATATAATGTAAACTATTCAGGTTACGATTTCTCTCCTGTAGGGGCGAGAAGCTTCTACAATGATACAAACCTATTCTCAGATACTATTGGCGGCTTCAAGACCCAACTCTGACAGAGCTGCCTGACCAATCAAGAATACGCATTCATATCGAGTGTCTCGATGAATGATCGCAGGCGCCAGTAGCTCAGTATATATCATCGCCTGATAGGTCACTCTTGATTGTCTAGATATGCCTAAGTTTACTACTGTGTTCGGGACCGGAATTGACGCTTTTATCGTTCCATTTTGAGCCGGCCTTCTCCCTTGCCATGACGCCAATCCCTTGGCGCTTTTTCTTGTTTTTCGGTGTGGTACGACACTTGAAGTGGGGAGTAGCTTAATAGATGGCACATAGTGACAATTACTACAAAGGCGAGAGAACCAAGTTTTACTAGGTTCAGCAAGGCGGAGGAAGTACGGGCCGTAGGAGGCAGAAGACCATACATGTGAGCTAGATGGAGCGCAGGTGCCTGCCGAAAAGAATTGTCTCAAGAGCAGTTCTATCAAGAGAAACACTGATTGTTAGTTGAAGCGTTCTCAAGAACCAGAACGTTGCGGACTATCGACAGGAAATGACACGGACGGAAGAGAGAGAGGCAAAAAGCACAACAAAGCCAACTTTGGCATTCCACCAAGCGAGTTTGAACGGTGGCCGATGCACCTCGGTGAATGGGAGGGAAAGATCTTACGGTGTCTGGACAATCTAATGACACTGGGATATAGTGAAAATGATGTTCTTCAGCGCTATATAGGTTGCAGAGAGGACACATGCTACAGGAAGTCGGCTCTCTGTCATACCAAACAACGATACCACGGTAGCTAGTATCTAAGAGAATCTGGTGCTCCTGTTGAATTTCTGCCTCCAGTCGGCCCCGAAAGAAACGGGCCAAACCCGCTTTGGGGAAGCATATCAACATCAAATGTGTTAACAAGGTAGCCCGCCCAAAACGAGTCATAGACGAGCTGATCGGCTGGATGTGGAACAAGGTCAGGCAGTTGCTGACTTCGGTGTTGAACGTCGTCAAGTCTGACTGACTGCGACGTTGGCTCCCACCCGCCTTGGGTATTCGACGCCGCTTGGCCGCCATCAAGACCAACAGAACACTGACTCGGAGCATCTGAATGCCAATTTACTCCTCTACCACGATGATTGCTCGCGATATGAGACGTCACGTCAACAATTGACCCCCCAGATGCAGCAGAGCCTTGTCCCGTCAATCTTCTCATGAGATTAACAAACAACTTGATAATCCACAGTCCTACCGGCCAAGTTTTGCTCTTTCATTCGAAGCCAGCATGCATATTCGTGACTTGTTCTCGGCCAGCTGTAGGCGAATGGCATCTTTTCTGCAAATCAGCGCTCCTAATAGTGCTATCAGTCCGTCTTGAGGCCTCAGACTGGCCATTTAGTCCATTTAACCTGGCTAGAATAAACTAGCCGTCCGTCACTGGACTGGCAGTCTGACCAAGATGTGCAGACTGAACTATCGGTCCGTCCGTCACCGTCAGACTAGACTGCAGTTATTAAGGCGGCGGGGCCTCGGTCGGTCGCGCTGCGAGAAGACAACAGGTCTGTCAACTCGGACGTGTTCTGTAGGTGGTCCGAGGCGAGGGGAAACTTTATTCCGCTCGATCTAAATAAGTCCAGCGTAGAATTTTGACGAGGGAGTTTCTCATCGGCTATAGTGTCATTCAAACTAGCCGAAGTGTGCTTTGCCGCTGCTCGCTCATTACTGCCACCATGCCCGGCTATCAAGGGCGACAGAACCCGTTGACCACTTATACAGCTCGGGTCAAGACATAAGCTTCAGCCAGCTTTGAATCCCGTTTGTATACAAAGCGCGAGTCACACACCCTCGACGAATTTCTGCCCAACATTTGCGGTGTCAGCAGTCTCTACAGCAATCATGGCACACTTGGACGATCAGACACATACTGACACTCCCAGAGAGGCCTACGCTTCGCACGTGTTGAAGCTTTACGAAGATGGAATCTTCTCAAAGGTCCTCCCAATTGTCACTACCAGCCCAAATGCCCTCGAGGAACACGCAAGAAACGCAATGGGGGCGAAGGCTTTCAGCTACATCTACGGGGGTGCCGGCGAAATGTCTACCATGGATGCTAATAGGCTCGCGTTTCGGCAGTGGAAGATCATCCCTCGCGTTCTAAGGCCGACAGGGCAGCGGAGCATGGAAGCCAAGTTGTTTGGTGTTTCATATAGTAAGCCACCTTGAGAATATGGTGATCATTCGCACACCAAGATGTTGGACGATATACTGAACAGGTCTCAGGGTGCCCGGTTCTCATGGCACCAGTCGGGGTTCAAGGCTTGTACCATCCATCCGGCGAGCAGGGTCTCATCGACGCCTGCGCGGAACTAGGCATCCCGTACACGCTGAGCACGGCGGCCACGGCATCTATTGAGCAAGTGGCCGAGATGTGCGGCTCTCACTCGCATTGGTACCAGCTGTACTGGCCCAAAGACAACGAAATTACTCAGTCGCTTCTCCTCCGTGCGAAATCGTCCGGCTTCAGCACGCTGGTAGTCACTCTCGATACGGTTACTGTAGGATGGCGGCCTCATGATCTCGATATTGCAAACATGCCCTTTCTGGGAGGGACTGGCAACGCTGTCGGCTTCAGCGACCCGGTGTTCCGTCGCAAGTTTGCCGAGAGGTCCGGTAACAAGACACCAGAGCAGGACCCATTGGCTGCGTCTCGATATTGGATCAGCGAGATCTTTTCGGCTGAGCATCATTCTTGGGAAGCTCTCAAGTTGCTACGAGAGACGTGGGATGGTCCAATTGTCCTCAAAGGTATCCTTAGCGTCGAGGATGCAAGGCTTGCACTGGAACACGGCGTTGATGGTATCATTGTCAGCAACCATGGGGGCCGGCAAGTTGACGGCGCAGTCGCTTCACTTGAGATGCTGCCTGACATTGTCGACGCGGTCGGCGACCGCATGACTGTTATGCTGGACTCTGGAATCCGCACTGGTGCTGACATTATCAAAGCTTTGTCACTCGGGGCACAAGCTATCTTCGTTGGCCGCCCTGCACTTTACGGGTTGGGAATAGCCGGTAAGGATGGTGCGAAGGCAGTTCTAGCCGGAATACTCGCAGACATGGATCAATCAATGGCTATAGCTGGATTCCGGAACATCCGTGACCTGAATAAGTCTATTCTTAGGCGAGTCGGTTATGGGGGGGACGTGAAAGCATGCCGGTAATTCTAGGTGTATCGAACTAGAAAATGAACAGTATTTGTTTACACATTACAATGAGTTGGACGTATCATTTCTTAGCTAAAATGTCAAGGGATAAGGTACGCAATTACACAAAAGTACACCCCGATCATCGGTGTCTAGTGGGTCAGTCGGAGAATCAGAAGTCTTTCTCGGCTTTGCCTGGGTTCAACTATGACTCGGATTTCAGCCAGCTAGGCCTCATTGAGTAACAGACACTTATGATTAGGTATTCAGTGTTCGCCATGGTCTAAGCATGACCAAAGCATGTCGTGTCTGCATCAAGGCTAATCATCAGTAGCCGTAATCAGTAGCCGTACAGGGAAGACGCAGAGAAGGCCGATAGGCGGCGAGAGCCGCCACTTAACTATGTAGCACCGACGGGCTCCGGTAATCACCCCCCGTGAACGGCCAAGCAAAAGAGGGGTCGCCACTTGCACAATCAGACATGGTGCTGTGATAGCCGCGATCCGAACCCCAGATTGGGACCAACCATCCCCGCTCCCTTCCACCTTGTACTTCAGCAACGGGGTATGGGGTAAGATGGAGCTTGGATTCATTCCTTGTCTGGTAACGAATCCCCGGAAACGTCACTGGATTGCAGGGGATACTTCTGTGCCGTATAAGACGCTTCCAATTTGTTCGCGCCTGAACTGAAAGATCTTTTGGGACTATCAGCTCGGCCAGGTAACCTCGTCGCTGTATCTGTCCACCTCGCAAAGATGAGCACAAAACAAGCCCTTATCTACGGCTCCCAAGCACCGGAGCTTTGGATCAAAACGCTCGGCACGTTTCTCGATGAGCAAGCAGATCGCCTTGGGGGCCGCCACGCCCTTGTCGTGCCGTGGCAGAACGTCCGCTTTTCCTACCGCCAGCTGGCAGACCAAAGCAAGATCGTAGCTGGAGCTCTGCTGGGAGCGGGCTTGGGTCACGGCGACGTCGTGGGAATCATGGCAGGGAACCGTCATGAGTACATCAGTGTGTTTCTCGGTGCAGCGCGTGTTGGATGTCCGGTCGTGGTGCTGAACATGACCTATACACCCGAGGAACTAAAGAATGCCGTTCGTCTAAGCTGTAAGTGAATTGTCACACTCATGCACCTGGTACATCTCAGTATGCTTATTTCTCATCTATTGAAAGCATGCAAGGCTGTATTCATTGCCTCGAAGATCAGCGCTCGAAACCTCCAAAGCCACGTCCGAATCCTCCGTGGCATCGAACTCCCGGAGCTGCAGCACATCGTTTGCTTTGATCGAGAACAGTTTGATCCAGACGGGATCAAGGTTCAGCTGTACGAGAGTTTTGTGTCCAATTTCGACGAAGCCGCGACCATGCGAGTTCAACTACAGTGTGCCGAATCCAAAGTGTCGCCCCATGATGTGCTCAATCTTCAATTTACTTCTGGTGAGCCCCCACTGGTGAGCAAACCCCAGATCTTGGAGCGAGACGCTAACCGATGTATGAGGCACTACTGGTGCTCCGAAGGCCGCAATGTTGACGCACATGTATGTCACCAACCCCCTGTTTCTGTCCAAACTCATCGTTTTCTGACTTGGGATAGAAATTTGATGAACAACGGCCGATTTGTAGGGAATGGACTGCGCTTAACGCCGAAGGATGTCGTGTGTTGCCCGCCTCCTCTGTTCCACTGTTTCGGGCTTGTGCTAGGCTTCCTCGCATGCCTCAGCCACGGCAGCACGATCGTATTCCCAGCCGACCATTTCGACGCAAGAAAGGTTGTTGACTCCATCATCAGAGAGAAGGCCACGGTGCTCCTGGGCGTTCCTACCATGTTTGTGGCTGAACTGGAGATCCTCGCCAAGTCACGACAGAAGCCTCGTCATTTGAGGGTAGGGTTAGCGTCGGGCGCGGCCGTATCAACTACCTTGATGGCGAAAGTTCGGGAGCAGATGGGGATTAGCAAGATCCTCATCGCATACGGCATGACGGAAACGAGCCCAATCACGTTCATGACTGGGCTGGACGATACCGACGACAAGGGGAGAACTATCGGCAGGCCCACGCCTCACATCGCCGCCAAAGTGATTGACAAGAAAGGCAAGATTGTCTTAAGAGGGCAGCGAGGCGAGCTCTGCACAAGTGGGTACGCGTTACAGAAAGGGTACTTGAGGAACGAGGAGAAGACACGCGAAGTTATGAAGACGGACGAGGACGGTGTGCGGTGGATGCACACGGGAGACGAAGTCATGATTGACGACCAAGGTTTTGCCCATATCACGGGCCGAATCAAGGATATCATCATCAGGGGTAAGCGAGGAATGTTCAACCGAAGGAGGCAGCCTGAACTAACCGATCATCATTATCTAGGTGGGGAGAACATCTTTCCTCGAGAAATCGAAGACCGACTTATTTCTCATCCAGCCGTTAGTGATGCTAGTGTGGTGGGACTCAAGGATGATAAGTATGGAGAAGTTGTGGCTTCGGTTCTAAAACTAGCCGAGGGGTCTTCAAAGCCTTCCGACCAAGTCCTGAGGCAGTTTGTGAGTGAGAAGCTGGGCAGACACAAGGCGCCACAGCACATCTTTTGGACAGGAGATCCAGGCGTCGGTGATGACTTTCCCAAGACAGGAAGCGGCAAGATTCAGAAGCATGTCCTGCAGAAGATCGGAAATGATCTTGTTCGTGGAGGGGGAACAAAGGCGAAACTTTGAGATGGGGAGGGACTAGATTCCAAAGTTATCAGGGGTGGTGGTTTGAAAGTGTAGTGCGTCAAGCAGAGCCTTTATCTAGGAGGAACACTCCATAGAACCGTCAGGTCGAGGGGACTTTGCCTGCCAGAGCCCTGAATTCTGTCTCCCAACCGATTTTCAAGCATACAAGTTTCCCAAACGATTGTGTCTCAGGGAGAAGCGGCATCTTTCCTTGATGAATTTACAACACCACGAATAGCTACAGCGAACACACGAGGCATTGTCTGACTACCAAGTCCAGCTACAAAGTAAGATGAGAGGGATACGTGATGACTGAAAGTGAAGACATGGCTGGGGGAACGGAAAAAGACACAGACAAGGTACTAGGGAATGTTTCCAGACTTGATCGTCTAATCTACTCCAAGGCTCTTATGATGGTGTTTAGTCAATGCCCTTCAGGAAACTCGTCCCCCCCGCCTGCTTATCGATCTCCATGCTGGCATCGACACCACAGATCCTAAACAAGTCCTGCGGAGTCATCTTCTTGCCTTGATCGGTCATGGTGCCCTTCTGCTTCAGATGCTGTAGCTCTGCCTTCATCGCCGAGTAGGCGGGGACGATGGTCGCGAACGGAACAATCATGATCTTGAAGCCGATCTGGCGTGCTTCCTCAGCCGTGAAGGACGGGGTAGCCCCAGCCTCTACCATGTTGAGCAGGACCGGCATCGGTGCGAGATCCTTGATAATCTGAGAAGCCTGATCCTTGGACGTGAGCCCCTCGAAGAAGGCGACATCGGCGCCGGCTTCCCGTGCGCCCTTCAACCGGGCAATGGCCTCGTCATAGCCGTGGGTCTGCAAGGCGTCGGTGCGTGCGATGAGGACGATATCGCTCTTGATCTGGTTCCGCGCGAGCACGCCGGCTCTAATGCGCGCGAAAAACACCTCTCGTTCCACGACCTCCTTGCCTGCGAGGTGTCCGCAACGCTTGGTCTGAACCTGGTCCTCGATGTGCAGCCCCGCCACGCCGGACCGGGCATACTGCTGCACGGTGCGGGCGACCATGATGGGCCCGCCGTAGCCAGTGTCGGCATCGGCGATGAGAGGAACCGGCGAAGGGCCGTATTCAGGGAGTGCTCCCAGATCAGCGATCATCTCTGCATTGTTCCGCATGTGGGTTTGCGTCAGCAGGCCGAGATCGGCATGGCCCACGACCGAAGCACTGCTTCCAGCTCCCGTCTGTATCGCATCCCGCAAGCTTAGTCTCGTATCAAGGCCACTACCCCTATGACTGGAACACATACCATGTAGATGCCATCGAAGCCAACTTCGAGCGCGACACGAGCAGAGAACCCGTCGTAGACTCCGGGGCAGAGGACGAACGCGTCTGGATCCTGGATAAGCTGTCTGAGCTTCGTTGCGGCCGCCATGGTGCAGGCTTTTCCGTTGTCTGTTTTTTGTGTTTGCGGCGAGCAAGTCGTGGATAGAAGTCAGCCGTCGTGTTGGCCAAGTCAAGCCTGAGTGTACAGTTGATGGTAAACCTCCATATCAGCACCTTGACGCCACGCGTTTAATAGTAAAAAGAGGTTTCTCATGGTTCCATCTGTCTCCGTTCACCGGAAGAGCGCTCGTACGAGGGCGCATTGTTCTGCCTACAATGGGTATGGCCAGCGACATGAACGGCGATGGCGAGGTTGGTGGTGATTGCCGTAGCCGAGCTTGATCGGCTATCTTGAATAGCCGATCGGGAGAGATCTTATCTATTTGCGGCTAGTATAGTGGCAGGATACTATAGCTACTTGAACAACTTAGCTACCTGTCTGCGCCTCTGTTTACGGCCACCTAAGCTGCTGGCGACTTTAATCAAGTCAAGAACACGGCTGGGAGGGATGCTATCTGGGCCCTACTACACAGGAAACTGTTGGGCGAGGTGGATGGCCCGATGGAAAGAAACTGGAAATTGGAACAGGCAATGGGCAGCATCCGTCAGGTTCTAGTCTCCAGACTCGCTGTGTTAATTAGTCGGTCGGTACCTTGGAGCAGTATCACTAGATCCACCAACCCTGACCTGGAGGAGGACCCTGAGTTCGCGTCATTCCGGTTTGCGGGGTGATCTAATTCGGCTAAGATTGTACCGTGGCAAACCGCGTGATTAAAGCGGTCATGGCGCTTTGAGAGCCACCAGCAAGCCCCCTGGCTTCGCAAGCAAAGGCAAGGCACTTAACTTATTGTATTGTATTATGAACGGCCCTCAAGCGACTTCACGATGCCGGGCCAAACGAGCGTGTCGACGGTGTAATGGCCGTCGCGTCAAGTGCAATGTCATGGAGACGCTCCCGTGTGACAATTGCATTCAGGCCAACGCATTGTGTGAAGTACCCGAGTCGCGTCGTGGGAAGCGTGCTCGGCCTCCCGCTTCAGCGTCTGATCCGGCATCAGCCCGCCTGAGGCGAACGAGCTTTGTCGCGCGAGCAGACGTGAGCTGCCGAGCTCTAGGCCTTGATGGCGAAAATCCGACAAGACCAGAAAGACCGGACAGACCAGACAGACCGGACAGCATCAGCTCCAGCTCCGAGGAACAACGCTTGCCCTCGCTGACCGCACTGAGACGCCATACCTGCGAGTCCAGCATCAGCATCGAAGCAGAGACCAGCACGCCCAGGCCCTGCTCGTCTGCTGATACCGAGATCAACGTGGCCGCACCTCCGCCTCCGTCTCCGCCTCGACCAGATGTGCCAGATGAGGACGGAGAGTTGTTCCTGGGCGAGTCGGCGACTTTGCGCTGCGTATACGACGATCGAACCGAGTTGCCAAAACATCCATCACCTGAAGACAATGCTCGGTTAAAATTCTCCCTTCCTCAACCACTCGTCTCAGAGGCTGCGTTGCCGGAATGGGAGGCCCAGCGCAAAGAGAGACGCATCAAGTACCTTCGCGATGAGGGCGTCTTCGACATGCCCCCGGACGCGGTCAGCTCGATACTTTTAAAAGAATACTTCCGATGGTTCCACCCCTGTTTCCCCATCGTCGACCGAGAGGATGTGGTCAAGAAGTGGGCAGCCAAGACTCTGTCGCCGTTGCTGACCATGGCCATCCTTTCAGTCGCCGCAGCCCACAGCGACGACAAGGTCTTGGCCGACGCCGGCTTCGTGGACCGACAGAGGGCTCGCTACATATTCTACAGCAGGGCAAAAGACTTGTACGAGGTGGATTACGAGACCAACAAAACGACCGTCATCCAGGCTGTCTTCCTCGTGAGCTTCTGGAGAAGCGGGCGACTCCTCGACAAACATACGCGCCACTGGCTGGGAATCGCTATTACGTTAGCCCAATCAAAAGCTATGCACAGGTGCTTCCCCATCAGCGGCTCTCTCCAGGCAAGGCTGCGTCGGCGCATCTGGTGGTCGATTTATATCCGAGAGTGCCAATGCTCGGCCTCCCTGGGCCTTCCTGTGCGCGTTCGCGACAGCGACTGCGATGTAGAGCCCTTGAAGCCAACCGACATGGACGACGCAGCGAGCCCAGGGCAGCAACTCGTCCTTGAAGCCCCTCCACAGCAGCTTCCAGCTGAGATATCTTACGTAGTCGAAATGGCGAAACTCGCCCCGCTGTTGAGTCGTATCATCGACCTTGAGTACAGCCCACGTCGCACCATGGACACCAGCAGCAGGCAACAGCTGAAGGAGAGACTTCTTGAATGGGAGGATCAACTTCCAAAGCACCTAAGCCCACATGTACGGCTAGGCGAAAGCTTGAACCTCCACGCGGCCATGCTACACCTTGCGTACAACAATCTTCTCATCCTTCTCTTCCGGAACACCTACATTCACAACGGGACCAAGCAAGATAGTGGTCAGGGCAACATAGCTCTTCAAGCTGCAGCTAGAAATAGTTCCGTGATCGAAGATATCCTGGCGCGCGGTCTCATGCGACACGCAGACATCCATCTCATCAATAGCCTCTTCAATACACTTTGCATCCATGTCGTCCACCTCCGCCGCTCCGCGGGAACCGTCCGCAGCGTCACTGAACACAGGGCACGGCTCTGTCTCTTGGGGCTGCAGGAACTGCAGAAGACTTGGCAAGTCACCATCTGGGCGCTGCAACTCCGTCTGTTTTTCCAGGCTCTGGACAAGGCGACCACTGATCGTCTCAGGGTGGACGATGACGAGGCTTGCTCTCCAGGTGATGCCGTCAACAGGTCCACTGATATCCTACCGCCAGCAACCTCGATCCTACCGGAGCTATGGAGGTTGGGTCATCCCAACAGTGCATCTGACGACCAACTTCCCTCGCCGGATTTTGATCAATTACTAGCGGACGGTAATTTTTCTGAAGTATTTGGGTGGACAACGGAAGCGGAGGGATTGGGGGGGCTTGTACGACAGCTGGTACCGATGCAGATGGAACAAGATTTCTCTTTCCAGGACTTGATAGGCTAGAGGGCAAAGATCCCCTATACTGAGTTTGGGATGTTGATACAACCAAGAGCAGGAGGGGAAGATGAATTTATGTTACGGATTGTCCGAGTAAAATTGCAGTGCGTAGCGCGATAAAACTGGGTACCGAGAGTTGCAGGCGTGGAAAACGGCTCTGCTGCCCATAGCCGTGGCCGAATGACGGCTTAGAAAAGCCGAGTTCTCGATTATGTGCGCCTGGCCTGTCGGCGAGAAAGTAAACGACGGGAAAGGTCGAAAATGCAGAAAGTAAGTTGAGTGGGTTTGAACAAGCACAGTAGGCGTCAAACCTGACAAATAGCCGAAGGGTTCGGTTCCTCAATTCACGGTTCCCGTCATTCCACAGGCAAGGATTGGCCGTCCAATGCCGGCAGACCATTCGGTATATAGTTTAGCCAAGTCATTCCATTGTTGAACCAAGTGGCTTTCGAGCATTCAAGGCTAACACAGCTTGAACCCCAAACCAACAACATCTCACACAACATCATGAGCAGCAACGGAACTTCAGGCCAGTTAGCCGGGAAGGTGGCCGTTGTTACAGGTAAGCGATATAGGTATCCATTCCCCCTGGCATCTGATAGATAGCTCACCAAAAACCCCATCAGGCGCTGCATCCGGGTTTGGCCTCGCCACAACCAAGATCTTCCTCACTCAGGGCGCTAAAGTTGTGGCTGTGGACTTGAACAAAGACAACCTGGCCAAGGCGCTGGGCGAAGCGTCCGACACCCTCGCCACGGTTGTCGCGGATGTTACGTCTCTGCGGGACTGGGAGCAGGTGCTCAGTACTGCCGAGTCCAGGTTCGGTGGCGCAGACATCCTCATTAACAATGCCGGAACGAGCTACCCCAACAAACCGACGTTGCAGGTCACGGAGGCCGAGTTTGACCGGGTGATGAGCGTCAACCTGAAGAGCATCTATCTGAGCGTGCAGACGTTTGTGCCGCATCTTCAGAAACGAGGCGGAGGGAGCATCGTCAACATTGCGAGCATTGGAGCTACGAGGCCGAGGCCAGGCCTTGTCTGGTATAACGCGAGCAAAGCTGCAGTTGTGAATGTAAGTCTGCACTGGCCTTGGCCACCGGGTGCGGTTGGGATATCTCGAAGCTCCAACATGCTGACCGGAGTAATCTGCCCAGGCGACAAAGGGACTCGCCGCTGAGTACGGCAAGGACAATATTCGAGTCAACTCCATCTGCCCGCTTCTATCGGCAACCGGGCTCTTTGAGACGTTCTCTGGCGTACCATACTCTGACGAAAACATGAAAAAGTTCCTAGGAAACGTGCCTCTGGGTCGGCTGTGCGACGCCAGTGATGTAGGCAACGCGTGTCTTTACCTGAGCAGCCCTTTGGGGTCCTTCATTACTGGGGTCAGTCTGGAGGTGGATGGAGGACGCGCTGTTGGCTAAGCGCATGTACGTTTGTAGCAGATCCTGCAAAATCCTTGCTTGACAAGGTTGCAAGTAAGTAATTAGCACCAAAAGAGTGAACATTACATGAGACATTGGGTCAAGACGCTCTAGACATTCGGCTGTCGCACAACAGCCGTGCAGATGCTTCCAGTGCATTTGGTAGAAATAAGTTGGCTCAGAGAAGCCTCCTTGGGCTGCTCCGTTAGTTCCAGCAATGGATTCCTCTGGCTATTATCCGCGGACAAGAAAAATGTTGATACTCTGGGTGTCCGTGTCCATAACCGTGTTACAGCGGGGATATGCGCCGAGAAGCAAAAGCCTAGCATCACATAGGAAAATAGCCGCGTGGGTCACATTCCCGACCGCTGTATTCATCACCGACCCGTGGTAAGACTCAGGACGCGGCCATGTCAGAATTACTCACTTATACCGCTCCATTATATTGATGCCAGATATCTAAGCCAGACACTCACACTTCCAAGTGGCCTCCCTACATTCAGCTTACTACCTGAGCTCCTAATTCCACACAATGACTGGTCTCGAGTCATCCAAGCCAAGCAGCACGCCCACTGCAGGCATTCCTTTGTCAGGGAATACGTGCGACGTTTCTCTCATCGACACCACCACCGATCTTCTCGTGAAAACCTCGGCACTGCTGGAACCAGAGATTCAAGGCCACGAGTTTCTCAACCTTCCCACGTTTGCCTTCTACATCTACAACCCGCGTTCTGATAAGCGGCTGCTGTTTGACATGGGATCGCGCAAGGACTGGTGGAACTTGCCTCCGGAAGTTGTCGGTGCGATCGAAGCCAAGGGCGTGCCTGGCATCCGGATCACCAAGGACATACGCGAAATCTTGGTAGATGGGGGCATTGACCCTGCAACTATTGATGCCGTCGTCTGGAGTCATTACCATTGGGATCACGTCGGCAACATTCAAGGCTTCCCGTCGGCAACCAAGGTGGTTGTAGGGAGTGGCTTTAGACGCTCGTTTCTGCCCGGCTATCCAATCAACGCGGCTTCGCCATTTTATGACGATGACTTCCGACACCGTGAGGTTGAAGAGATTTCATTCCATGGCCCGCAATGCCTTGAGATCGGAAAGCTTCGAGCTTTTGACTACTTCAACGATCAGAGTTTCTACCTTCTGAGCACTCCAGGTCACACCGATGGCCACATCTCGGCCCTCGTGCGAACTTCAGCGGACACGTTCATCTTCTTGGGCGGAGACATCTGCCACTTCCCAGGCGCCTTCCGCCCTACTCGCCTTTCCCCAATGCCCGACGTGATCTCATCCAGCACCGTTCTGGATCGGAGAATCCCTCGGCCATGCCCGTGCTCCCTCTTCACGGCCTGCCACCCTGGCGGGAAGCACGATCCACAAACAACGCCCTTCTACCACCCATCGGCTAGCCCGGAGTCCTGGTACGACGAGGCAAAGGAGGCAAAAAAATCACTGACTGCGCTGGAGGAGTTTGACGCCGATGAAAACGTGTTTGTAGCCATTTCGCATGATCCGGCCTTGCGCGAAGTGGCTGCTCGGTTTCCCCAGGCGACATTAAATGATTGGAAGAAACGACAGCTCAAGGAGTCTCTGCACTGGAATTTCTTGAATGAACTGCCCTTGCATGGAGAGCCAGGCCGGCCCAAGCTGGTCGAGAGTCGCATCAGGCCGGCCCAGGCATAAACTATGAAGCCGCGAGCTTTGAGTCTCTCGCATGTAGCTATCTACGTAGCCTTACTCCGTACAAGAGATGTCGTCCATTTCCGTGTATCGTTCGACGTCACATCACCAATCCGAGACCATCCATGCCGACTTCCGCCGCAATGGAGCATCCAGTCGAGCGTCGGCTTGTCCCCACTTCGGGTTAGGCTATAGAAAAGCCTATGTGACCTGGGGTGTACTCGGGTAAGGATCACTCCACCTGACTGTGAGCCAACCTAGACGCTTGGCCGAGGCATGATCAGGCTGTTGGAGGGGAAAGTCTATCAGCCGGTGACGGAGCCCGTCATGTACTAAAGTTGATAAAATAGCCAAGCCACACTCGAACAAACCCATCATTCATACTCTCCACTCAAATTCCGCCCCTTCCAACGGACCAGCCGCTGACAGCAACCATGACGCCGCCCTCCAAGGAGACGGAACAAGTCCTCGTCCAGACGACGCCCGAGGGCATCACGACCATCGCCCTGAACCGGCCCCACAGACGCAATGCCGTCGATGGGCCTACCGCACGGAAGCTCTGGCTGGCGTTTCTGAGCTTCGAGAACGACTCGACCCAGAAAGTCTGTGTCTTCCACGGCAACGGCGGAACTTTCTGCGCCGGCTTCGACCTTCAGGAGTTTGCAAAGCTCGCCGACCGCGGCGCGCAGTACAGCGGGCCCAACATCGCCGACCGGGTGGCGGGACGCAACCTTGGCCCATGCGGCCCGACGCGGCTGATGATCCAGAAACCCGTCATCTGTGCTGTCTCGGGCTACGCCGTGGCTGGCGGTCTTGAGCTGAGTCTGCTCGGCGACATCAGAGTCGCCGAAGAGGATTCCGTGTTTGGCCTTTTTTCAAGACGCTTTGGCGTTCCTATGATCGATGCCGGGTCGATCCGCCTCCCCTCTATCGTTGGCCTGGGACGAGCGCTCGATATCGTACTAACTGGCCGCCCGGTCCCCGCCCAAGAGGCCCTGTCCATGGGCCTTGCCAACCGTATTGTCCCTAAGGGCAAGGCGTTCGAGGAGGCGATGAGCATTGCCAGGGACCTTGTAAAGTATCCTCAAGGCTGTCTGAATGCAGACCGGTATAGCTGTTACTATGCGGCATGGGAATCCAAGTCCTTCGGAGATGCGCTTAGCCAGGAGTTTAACCGTGGTGTGAAGGTCATTGAATCTGAGAGTATCGAAGGAGCGTCGAGGTTTAGTGCCGGTGAAGGAAGGCATGGTGCCTTTAACAGGTCCAAACTGTAGATTTAACCACATAGCTCTACGTGTTGATTTTGCTAAGGCCCTGAGACGGAAGGTCCTTTCCCACGAGCACAAAGATCCCCCTTTCAATTGAGTATTCGTTTCATGCTTGCCTCCTACGAAATCTCTGTTTATTAGGGAGCTTGTCGCTTCAGGGTAGTGCTGGACTAACGCGATGCTTGAAAGAACAGAAAAGACGATGAATATCTCATTGACGGATATGTTGTTGGTCAGGTGGTCCCTCGCATCGAACCGGCCGTAGGATCACTTATTGGGCTTCATTTGCGCCATGAAGCGTTCAAGGTCATCCGCATGCTCTGTTTGAATTACCAGCTACCTATTTTCTAATTCTCTTACTCGGAGAGTGTCAAGGTTCCGGTTTTCTCAACAAGGTATTCCCTGACAGCTACATCTTTGCCGCTCTCCTTGCCATATCCCGACTCTTTGATGCCCCCGAAAGGACTTTCGGCCGCGGATGCGTTGCCTGTATTGAGGCCAATCATACCAGCTTCGAGATTCTCAAACATCCGCCAGAGCCGATCTACATTCTTGGTGAATGCATACGATGCTAGAACTGTCAGCACGGTAACTGAAATGTTGGGTTCTATCCGAACTTACCTAGCCCCATACTTGTCTCGTTGGCCCATTGGGTTGCCTCCTCCTCGGTCTCGAACTTGAAGATGCCACAGACCGGAGCAAATGTCTCCTCTTGACTGAGGACCATATCCTGGTTCATGTTGGTGAGGATGGTCGGCGCCATAAAGTAACCGCCCACGCCCTTACCAGAGCCACTGCCCTCGGCGCACGTCGCGTTCGGAAAGGCTTTGCCCTCGCCCAGGACAATCTTGGCCCCCTTTGCCACTGCGTCCTCCACCTGGGCCACGGCCTTCTCCAGCGCACGGGGCGTAGTGACAGGTCCCATGGATGTATCGGCATCGGCTCCATGCCCAACCACCAGCTGCTTGGTCTCATCCACAACCGCGCGGACAAAATCGTCATATATGCCCTTCTGGACGTAGACTCTGTTCGCCGTAATACAAGCCTGACCAGCGTGTCTCCATTTCAACGCCATAAACTGAGTCACGGCGTGGTCAAGGTCAGCGTCATCGAAAACAATAAAAGGGCAGTTCCCTCCGAGCTCGAGAGTGCATTTTTTGAGGTTGCGCGAACATAGACCCGCAACGATCTTACCGACACGAGTCGACCCCGTGAAGGTGACTTTCTTGGTGAGATTATGGGTAATCAACGCCTCGGATAAAGAAGGGGTGTTCTCGAGAGACGTCGTGAGCACGTTGAGTACTCCTGGAGGAAAGCCTGCTCGGGTAGCCAGGTGGGCCAACGCAAGACAGGTCAACGGCGTCTCGGGAGAAGGCTTAACGAGCATAGTACACCCGGCCGCAAAAGCTGCGCCAGCCTTTCGCAGGACCATTGCAACGGGGAAGTTCCAGGGGACCAGAGCTACTGCAACGCCGATGGGCTGCTTAATCACAAAGACCCTCCTCCGCGGCGCGGCGGGGACGCTAATGGATCCCTGAATCCGCTCAGCTTCGCCAGCGAACCACCAGGTAAAGCCCAGGGAGTAATCGAGCTCCCCATAGGACTCAGCCAGTGGCTTGCCGGCTTCATAGGTCAGAATCTGGGCCAGGTCATCTTTGGCCTGCTCAATCTGGCGGTGCCAATCTAGCAGCAGCTGGGCGCGTTTGCGCGGATTGACGAGGCGGAATTGCTGGAAGGCGTTGTGTGACGACGTAATGGCGGCTTCGACGTCTTCGGGACCATTGTCGGGACACGAAGTAAAGACGCGGTCGCTGCCCGGATCGACAATGTCGAAGCGTTTGGCTGATTTTGCTCCGACCCAAGCGCCGTCCACGTATGAGTTATTGTGGAACAGGTCCTGGTCTTTCAGCTCAAAGGGGAGTCTGCTTGCCATGGCGAGGGCCAAGAGATGGAGATAAACAGCGACGCGTAGAAACTGAGTACTGGCTATGTTGATGCATCAGGGATGCTTCTGATCTGAAATATGTCTTCGTGGAAACTGTCGCCTTAGACCCTTTGCACTACCGCCCCCTAAAAAGAGGTACGGCGTGAATCGAACGCCGCCCTGTGACACGGCCAGCGGCTTTCAGGCCAGCGGCTTTCAGGCCAGCGTCAGTGGCTGCCGGTGGCCACTAAGCCGATAGCCTATAGCTTATTGCGAGGGCTGAAAGACTCATTAGCCGTTCTGGCGCCTAGAGATGTAGTAGCCGATGGCCCGTCCTTTGAAGGATCCGCACAGTTTTATTATACCTTGACCCTTTCTAGATTCGATTTTGAGGCTTGATACATCAAGATTATCGCTCCTGTCTCTGTAGCCGACGCACCTCTGCCATGTCATTTTCTCGCCCACCACCAACCGCGGATCATGTGCTTCTCACCTTCCCCACAGCACACATACTTTTAGTCACTTTCAATCGCCCCAATCAACTTAACTCTTTGCCACGCCGAACCCATATCGAGCTGTCCAAGGTCTGGACGTGGTATGACTCGGAGCCTTTGCTACGCTGCGCCGTCATCACAGGTAGCGGCCGGACTTTCTGCGCCGGCGCCAACCTCAAGGAATGGCACGAAAAGAACCAATCTGGCATCCCCAGTCACGACGCAGACGGGGACAGCTGGCTGGTGGATGGCTTTGGTGGCATGAGCAACCGCAGGGGCAAGAAACCAATCATCGCTGCTGTGAATGGGCACTGTTTTGGCGGCGGATTGGAGATGATGCTGAACTCGGATTGCGTTATCGCTGGTGAGGATGCCCTGTTCGGGCTCCCCGAAGTCTCGCGGGGTATCGGTGCCATTGCCGGCGCCCTTCCGCGGCTTACACGCATTGTCGGACGCCAGCGCGCCTCTGAAATGGCTCTACTTGGCGATACGTATTCGGCCAAGCAGCTTGCGCATTGGGGTGTCATTAACAAGATCCTTCCAAACGAGCATGTCCTCGGCGAGGCTCTTCTATGGGCTGCCAAAGTGGTAGAGCAATCTCCAGATGCCATCATTCTGACTCGCCAAGCATTGCTCGGTGGCTGGGATGGAGAGGACCCGACCGTCAGCACCCACAGGATCAACCTCGGCATTTTCAAGGCCGTGGACGGGGGTTCTAATATGAAAGAAGGCGTGCTCAGTTTTGTAGAGAAAAGGAAGGGCAGGTGGGTAGATAGTAAGCTTTGACAGATGAGATGCACTCTAGAACCTTCGAGACGTTCGAATAAAGGCTTTGATAGGTTTAAACAATTCAACGCGTCCATCTTCTATATCTTAGTACACGATGCAGTTGTCGTAAGTATTAAAACTTAAATTCAATACCAGGCTTTATCATCCTCGAAGAGGGAATTAAAGCGGCCTAATTGAATTATTAATAAAAAACAGTAGAGGCCTAATACTCGAGCCCTTTGGTTTCCGATCAACGCGTTGCTCACACCCCCGCAGTTTCAGAGCAGTCCGCCAATGGAAGACTCCAGTACGGCAAAGACACTGCGGAAGTCCGGCGCAATGCTACATGTCAAAACGAACGTACCGCGATCACGGATGGTAAAGTCTCGGTCACTGCTCGTTCACCCCAATACGAGGCGTGGTTCTCCGCGGTTCACACACGCATTCCAACGTTAGATATACTCCACGAAAACGTGATGGCTCAGTGCTCTCCGGGGCTAGAGCTCTTGAAAGTCTAGTCCTGTTCTATGTTGATTGCGAGAGCCATTCCCTGCCTAACCAGAATACCAACAACAACCCTGACAGAAAGACTTTGGTTCAGACACTCTCCATTTCATATCCAAACGAATCTGCATCACTGGCGGCTCTCCGATATTCGACTTCTATCTCACTTGTCGCAACGATCCCCTGCCCAGTCGCAGCGACAATACTTCTCTCACTTGCGTCATCCGGTCGCTCAGAGCGGATGATGGTTCTTGTCTGTGTTCGGTTCGTTGTTGTTTTAGACTTCCTCGTAGTTGTTGGTTCCGAGTTTTGGTTGTAGTACTTCCTCGCGCTTGAGTGGAAGTCGCTGACTAGAACGCGTAATATGGGAATGGATGCTGCTATGATAGTAACCGCGCTTTCAGCCGTTCCCCAGATCAACAAGCTAGCTCCGTCGTCTGCCCAGAGAGTGTCAGTTCAGGGAGCCTGGACCCCATATTGCTCCTGGGCTTGCTAGCTTACGCGTGAAATCCGGGCTGGCCATGGCCATAAGCATCACAGTTTTGACAATCGCAGTTGCACCGGCGCTTTGAGACACGTTAGCACTAGGGTGATGATGGTAGGGAGACCAGGATCGACTTAGACATACAAAACGCCCATGCTCATTGCCAGTGAAACTCCGATCTTTTCCTTGACTTTCATTTGAAGCTTCCAAACGAGCTTCCACGGCAGTAAAGCAAGAACGCAGTCCATTATACCGGAGAATGCTATAAGTAGTTAGAATCGATTATTTACACTCAGAAGAAATGAAGGGTAGGAGGTGCCCTCACCAGCAACCGTCATAGAGTAAATGAGCCATGTGCGAAGGGACAAGCAGGTTCCATGTATTTCTGGATGCCACAATTTCTCCGGGGGAGTGCATTGTAGCCACATAAGCAGAATATTGGTTACAAATAGGACATTCATCAGAATAATAGTGGCCCAAATGAAGAGCTTCATCCACCGCCCTACAATCCTCAGCAGAGTGATCGCGAAGGAAGTCTTGCTCAAGGTCACGGCAAGAATACTGAAAGTACCCTCAATCGCCCCGGTCAGGGAATGTTGCGATAGGTCGTCTGGTGGAATGTCCTGCACATGTTTGCCAAAACCTAACCGGACAAGACATGTGATGCCAGCGACGCTGAGGAGAAGACACACCTATAGACCATCATCAGTGAAGGGTCCGGGGAGGGCGCACAGTTGCACTCACCCAGGACGCAAGGAGGAAATAGTCATCCCACCATAGCGATCGATGTTTCGCGAGTTTACAGTAGAAACGAAGCGCTAGGAACGTAGCGGAAACGACAACGAGAGTCCACACAGCTGCGACGATCCTGGGACCCGCATCATCAGAAGCCATTTTGATCGCATTCGCATTTGAACAGACCTCAAAGTGATGGATGCTTTACAAGCCGCTATGTCTGGTCATTGAAAAGAAAAGAAGTAGATAACAGCGCAAAGACTGCTGCTAGACATGCGGATCTGCGCCAATCTTTATGAGTTATGTGGTTTGCGAAGCAAGGGACCATGTAGCCGGGTAAAAACTCTGGACGAACTATCCCTAGTTTTGTGGCGCCGTTGCCTACCCCTTAGGCTAGCCTGGTAGTGGAGGAATGGTTCAGAACCTCAATGATATGACATGAAGAAAAGGTAGTCTAATCTTACGCGCCAGTGATGTCTTCGAAACAGCTGTCCTAAGTGCGACCATATATTCTTCGTTCAGCCACTCTCCCACCTTTTCCCTGATGCACACTGGATAACGGACGCCACTTCAGCCTCCGCTCTGCAGTGACACTTTTCAATGATACGGTTCCACTTGGCGTCCACGGAGCCCTCGCCGTGACTGTTCACTGGCTCCAGTCAGTGTATGGCGTTGTCAAGCTGCAAGAGCTTGATCGGGAACGAGTTAGAGTAGAAATCCGCACCAATCGGCACATGTCTGGATATTTCCGAAGCAGCCATCAAATATTAAGTTTAAGACTAGCTGCTCTCCGGCATTCACGTGTCAGTGTGTAGTTGAACTGAATGGAGGCAGTGCTCGGAACTAGCCGGAGAAGTGTCATGATCCATGCCATGACCCAGCCCGAGACTGGGCGGTCAGGAATGGCAGAACCAGAGTTACAGGTGATGCTCGGCGGGATCACTTGGATCATGACACTTTAAATGTAGAAAGGTCTTGCTACTAGAGTGGCTGTTATAAAATCCTTGAAACAGTTGTTGTGGACCTGACAGTCCTGAGACCGGATTCCGGTCTCTGAGGCCGGATCTAGAGGCTACGTGTGTTATAAGATATATCTTTTCTCTAGATTATCTAGCACTAACGCTTCCTCTATTAGCAAACCGTATCAGCTAAAGCGCTAAAGCCCCCAAGCTCAGCCATCTCACCACCGAGCTCCCGTTTCCTCCCGTCCCCCTCACACTCGGCTGACTCGACCGTTGGGCACAGGAATTGTGCACTCAACAGGTTGTCGGCAGCTGAGCGACTAACAGACGCCACCCTCAGCGCCTCTCTGTGGGAGAGCCCGCCAGCACTGGAGCTAATTCGAACTTTAGCGATTGCACACTCACAACATGGCCCCCTACTTAATCGCTGGCCCTTCTGCTCTCTGGGAATCTACCATTTCGTTGTTGAGACCTCCGCAGAGCCAGACTATCAATGTGTCTGTGATGTAATCTGCTCTTTTGCGTAAATTTCAGAGCCATCGACGTGAGTGGCGTTGACAGGGCCCCCCTTTCACAAAGCCTCGTTCGGCTTCCTCCGTCTTCGAACCGAACTTCCACGTTCCCACTGATTCTCTCTCCCACACTTAGCTGACCCAGTGTGACAAGCCAGCTCTACCCCGTGTTACTAGGCACCACATACCCAGTTCTCGACCGTGACTGACACCAATCCAGCACACCTTTGCGCCTCCACCAATATCAATGGCATTCAACTCGCCGAATTCCAAATGGGAACCGCTTGATGGTTTTGAGTTGACCTTCAAGTCTATAATACACGACAGAGGGTCGCTCAATGAGCATTTGGTCACTGCTGTATGCGCGCTCTCTTCCGTCTCCGACGTGGCGCCTTTGTCGACCAATCGGGCGATAGGTTTGGTTGGCCCCGAATGACAAGCTCGGAGGGAACTAAAACCCCGACGGCAAACTCCGAGAAATGGCTGATTACGAGATCATCAGGGACATGACTCGCCTCCCTGCAGTCAGACGGCCTGGACCGTGACCACTGCTTGGTTTCAGGTTGCCTGCGAGGGGCTCATCTTGGTAATCAGAAAGCCACCGCGTCTGAATTCTCGTTCCTGACATCTCATGCGTCTTTATCAAGACCCATCAGGAAATGTTGTCCATCCGGCCAGAGCATTGGTACTAAGCATTTTCCTCAAAACGGGATGTTGTCATTGTCCAACTGTTGGAGTATTATCTGCTGTCAAACCACGACGCCATATGGCTGATACAACAGCTCTGTGATGGATTTATATATACATGTATGTATGTATATTTTTCGTCCGGGGGCCGGTAGGCCCCTAGAGTCCCTTACTGGGACACAGGACGTGCTGAGCTAGGATCTCTACCCGTTGGCACGGAGCCACAGAGCCTGGCTTGGCGTGCTTTGGTTCCCGATTACGCACAAGGGGGGTTTGAATGCTACCCTAACCACTCCGGTAGTCTTGTCTGCTGCCGTCTCTCAGACTCCATTATGCAATACCCCTTACGATTTGGGATGAGAGCAATATCCACCCTCCCAATAGCCACAGCATCCCCGGTCCACCTGGCCTCCGGGAACACAAAGTCTCATCAACCATCTCTAGCGCTATTTTAAATTCATTATCATGCTTGCCGTGATCGTCTCACGGTCATCATTATTGCTCTCATCATATAGAGTAGGGTTTCCCCATGACGCCTCATGCTACGGCTATCCCTCTAACGCTCGTATGTATCGCTGGGCTTCATCAACGATGTAAATCTGGATAAGGGAGCAGTTGCAGCCCGTATGTTATAAAATTTTCATGTTAAGTTCATAGACCTCGAGTATCGCAGCTACGGTGGGATCCAGATACTTAGAGACTCTTGATTCCTATCTAATGACGGTCCAAAGCTCGGTCTTTTGTAGGCCGTCTTCTGCGTTCGCTTCCTCGGGCTGGAACGACGCACACAGTATCAACCAGTCCTGAGGCGGGGATAGTTTAGGTTGGGTTGGGGATCATGGCATTGATGTGCTACGAGATGGAGGGGTGGTTCTCAATGACCGGGATGATTGCGGGGAGATGGCGTACGAACACGTCACAGAGACAAGGCGGCGACATGGAACAAGACGGAACATGTCGGTTAGGTAGATTGTGCCTTGTCGCCTTGTCTATAAGAGTCGCGAGTTGCCACAGCCAATTCTATCTACTCTCCCAGGGACAGTTGGGTGTCACTAGCACGCGCCCTGTGAAACATTTCGTGCACAAAACCACAAGAGCGACGCAAGGGGCGGTCGAGAATATCAGAGAACGAGAACAGCAGCGTTCAAACGCCATGACCTAGGTGGCCGGGGATGAGGATGGCTAGCCAACAAGAAGGATGGAGCAGTAGGGCAAACTCAGCAACTCCTCATAAGACGCAATTCTGGCTTAAGAATTCTATCACTGGCGTTACTGACTTGCTTAAAGGAGGGAGGGTGTTGTTACAAGGGGCCCTGATAGACTCCAAGATGCATAATTTATGTCTGAGCAACATCCATGAGAGCCTTCTGATCGCAAAGAGGCATATGGCTTGACGCACCACTACTAGTACCGGGATTCGAACGTGCTGCGTTTGCACTTCAACCGTACCTCGCCCCGATAGCTTGCTCATCCCCACTTCCATATTCCACGCAAATTCCATTTCATCTATCCATTCACAGCAGCAAGGACCTTGCCCTCGCGGAGTCAACTTGCAACCCATAACCCACCACAATCCGAATTTGGGAGCCCTGGATCAGCACCTAAGTTGATCACGAATTGGAAGGGCTTTGACGACAAGCATAACACATTGGAGAAGCGGAAAGACATAGGAGCCGAGCTGGTCGACGAGTTCGAGCGAGTTATAAAGGGAACCATTTTGCGATTGAGAGATTACTAAGGAATCGAGCCCGACGCGGGAGGATTACATACCTTGTGAAATGGAAAGGGCTGGACAGTGACAATTCCTGGGAGAAGGAGGCCGACATAAGCCGTGCACGAATTATGGAGTTTTGAATGAAGTAGTTCAAATTTCGAAGCTTCTGTCATATTATTTTAAGGATAGGCTTACATTTAGCTAGCCCAACGATCCTGAATGCACTTTGTCAAGATTTCGGGTTTGTAAGTACAACATATCTAACTACCCTAAACCGGCTACTCTTCGATTTACCCACCAGGCAGAGGGTCAAGTTGCTTTCTCGGACGCAAGATCAGTAGAGCCGGGTTGTACTCCGTTCGTCTTCGAGTGGACGAGTTAGTCATCATCGGAGTGGTCGATGGGATGATCCGGTGTTCCTACGACTATGATATATTTCCGCTCATTTGTGTGGGCTTTCTGAAGCTGAAAGGGTATACAGGTCTTAGTACTGTATTCGATCAACAGATAACCATCCCTTTTAGGAAATTTCTGTAACAGAACACTCGCACCAGATAATATTGATAAGTCAGCGGTGGATAAAGCCCCAAAGATTACCGATTTTCGGATAGGGTCGAAATTCAGTCGAGAGCTTACAAAGACCTCCACGACCGCTCAGAGCAGCCACTGAAACCACCAGTCTCACCACCCACTCCAAAAACATAGAGGTGCTTATGGTAACTCCTCAGGGTATCCGAATATCACGGAAAGTTTCTTTGAAGGGGGCTCATTATATCATTATATACAAAGGGCTTTCTGCTATCTGAGTAGCAACACCATCAAAGACAACAGAGAAGAGGGGACTTCAAAAAGTCCCCGGCATCACCCTGATGTTGTCATTACTGATGCTCCCTGGCGCCGTCAGTTCCAGCTCGCTCGTTCGGTCGCTGCTCGGACGCTTATGGCGTTCGAATCGCGTCATATTGGAACCGTCTCGTTGACCACCCCAAGGAACTTCAATCCTCGCTCCGCCAAGCCCGCTCACTCCGCGATTATCGCGGCGGCGTGCTGACTGGTTAGACATCCAGGCACGGTACCCCTCCTTGAACTTACTCCAACTAGTCGTGAAGTATATGGCGGCATTCCAGACACCCTGCAGGGGCAGTACGACGGCGGTGGCGATATTCAATCCGTAACTACCGTTATTGGGGTTGATGAGGCTGTTGACACGGTTGATGGAGCTTGGGGTCCAGGTGACAAGAATGGAAATAGCAAAGATGAAACTGGTGCGAAGGTAGGCGAGCTTGATCGGGTCGAGGCCCTTGAGCCAAGAAGAATTGAAATGCGTTGTTTGGGATCGTATCCGCGTCATGATGGGAGGCTTGGGCTTGGATTGAGGCGGTAGTGAGTTGGATGAGATGGTGGTCTCGAAACAGGGGGGCTTGGCAGGCGTAGAGCTTCGTCGAACTTCTGTGTCATCTTCGCTCCCACACCTAGACTGCTGATGCTGCAAATTTCCGTGTTGGGACGGACTCACTACGGTCGTTGAAAGCGCAATCGAGGGTCGCGGTACTGTACACTTGGCCGGGGTGACAGTTGTTATCTGCACTTCGGTCACAGCAGTGACTTGCCAATCTGTTACCCGAGTTGTCAAGCCCTAAAAGAATACGTTAGCTTGACAGTCCTGTCTCAAGGTAGTACCAGTCAGGATCGGGATACCATCTCAGCCGAGTCTCTAGCATATTCCAAGTGCGAAGCATAATTCTCCTCCTTGCTCGGATAGTGGAAAGTCAAGTTCCGAAGCTGATTGCGTTGATGGAAGATGTGGTAACCGATAGCGAAGTAAATGACGGCAGAGAAGAATATGCAAATCCAGATGGGTACGTAGTAGGTGTATATGCGAAGTGCGCTCCAGTCGTTGCTAATCCAGCACCAGAGCTACCGTTTCGTCAGTTGGGTGCGCTTCAGGGCTCGAGGTGATGTCAAATCCCAACATACCGTGGCATTTCCATACATCATCTGGTTGTTTGGTCGAGCTACAAGTAAGACAATGGCTGGAATGAAGGGTCCGCCAAAACAGATGATGCAATACAACCACAGATAACGTCTCAAAGAGGCGGGACTGGAGCCGTGGAAGATGACAAGGAAGACATTAATGGCCATGGCTAGCGACCACCAAGGGTCAGATTGCATGAATCTGCGGTGGGCGGCTGATCAATATAAGAAACAGCGAACGGGGCAAGGCAGCTTACATTTCCAACAGGAAGGCCTGAGCCTGGCACAGGGCAGAATCCTCGCCTATGAGAATTCCATCTTGCCCGATGAGGCAGGCAATACTAGCGCCGACGTTGGAGATGGAGGCGAAGATGATGAAGAGGTTGGGCATGGTCCTCAGTTCTTTGAAGAGCCAGTAAGTTATGAAGATGAGTGTGACGCCGACCAAAGAGAGCGAAGCGCCAGTTCTCTCGAGGGTGATGAGAATGCGCATCTGGTGCTCGGTCAGGGACATGGCTGCTGCTGTCACCCTTCAACTAGCAATTATCTATGCCACTGAAGCTAGGAAGGATAGGTTCTGAGCAAAGGGAACAAGAGGAAAATCTCTGGACCGATCGGCAAACAGTGTAAGTGATGTATTATAGACAGGGTGGGGGCAGATATCTAGAGAGGATGAAGTCGGAGGATGGTAAGAAGAGAGCGTGAAACATACTTGCGTAGGGAGATGTCCCCGCTGAGATACAGCTCCGGCAGCGGGACGATTCGATAGATGGGGCTATGTATTTTGGCCCGAAATAACGAGCGCATATGCTGAGGACAATGGTAGTAGAGGTCCTCGTAGTTGGATAGACGATGTGAGAGGAGTGCTGAGTCGAGTTGGGACGGGACGAGTCACGCAGATACTGTAGATAACGACGCTGATCAAGACAGAAGGAGAAGAAAGAGAAAACAGGAACGTAAATGTCAAGGTAAGATTGGCTCGAGCTAGATTTGTGTGTGCGATCAAGTTGTTCTTGACTTGAGGAGGTTGGTGGCTAAAGACGGCCTCGGGAAGAAATGTTGGATAGACCAGAGGGTCAGCACGACCTGGAAAGTCTGACTTTCGACTTGGTAGTCGGGAGGGGAACTAGAGGGGACGGTGGTAACCGGGGTGATATATCTATCTCGGGCAGCCCAGGCTGGCGGCCACAGGAGGGTCAGAGAGTTCATGACCAGGCGTCCATCGGTCGAGGGATAGTGTGGGCGTTACGCACACCAAGGAGGTTATTCAAGGAGATTATGGGGTAGGGTAGAGAAGACATGCGAACCAGAGGAGGAAGAAGCCATAGGAAGGCAGACCTGAGGTCTTGATAATGAGAACAAAGAAGTCGAGGCGAGGCCAGCTCTGAGAAACGGCTCAGAGGATCAGTGCTTCCCCTGGAGGTGAGCTAGCTATAGGTAGGCAATGGCACGCACGGCACATGGGAGCAAAAGGCGCATGGGGGAGGCTTAGTAAGGTTGGAGTCAGCTTTGGGTTAGGCTGCTATGCTGTGTTCTGGGGGCACAGGCGTACCATACCAGAGGTAGTAAGTATAGAAACATTTAGTGCTAACGCGAGGGCTGATGACATGGGGTCTGGGGTATCAGGTCTGGGGGAAGCAGTTGTGGCTTAGATGGGATGGGATGACTTGATAGGACTACAGATTACGTGGAAGTCACATATCCACCATCCTACACCTGTACAGTGTTCCGCGATGACGGGAGTGGCAAACAGAACAGGCCTGGTGGAAGGTAACGAGGATGGGGCAGGTTGCTTCCACGCTAGGGAGGCCCAGCGCAACAAGGTTGGAATCGATCGAGCTATCGATTTGACTGCCGACGGCGACGAATATCGAACTTGTCCCCAATACGTTGCGAATAGAGAACCAGAATCGTAGGCAGAGTCCAGTTCCCTACCGTCTGTATGCTATCATTGCATGCGTCCACAGCCTCGCCAAAAATCAGCTACTTGACACCGAGGTTACTAACGTGGGAGGCATTGAAGTGTGTGTTGTCTTATCGTGGAAACCCATACCTCGTCCAGTTTAGAGATCCCTCCCAGCCCTGTCAGTACAGACAGATACGGGGGCGCGCCTTTGTGGGTTGCTTGTTTTGATTCCCGCCATGATCATCACGCGGGAAATCTGGACAGTGGGGCATCACTCCCCTGTACGGATACCTCGGGTATCCTGGGGATGGGCTTCTGGAAGATCCGACGAGGGGACCATTCTGAGGACAAGGAATTAAGAACAATTCCACCGACTTCTCTATTTTACCTCGTGCCTAAGCGAGGTAGTACTGTGTGTGTGAGGGCTGAGGCGCCAGCAGCGAGACGCCCGCTGATGATTTTACTAGTTCTAACTGAGTAAAGCCTTGTTGGGGGAAGATGAACCTAAAGTTTGACCACTGTAGCTAGCTTCTCCTTTCATGCACGCCCTACAGATGTACTCATCACCCAATGTTGAGATTTTTCACGCCTTCTATTTGACTATTCGGTATTTTTCCTAGAGTCCCATTGCCGGGCGTGAAGCTACCC
The DNA here is from genome assembly GCA_020744375.1 of Dactylonectria estremocensis. NCBI lineage: Eukaryota > Fungi > Ascomycota > Sordariomycetes > Hypocreales > Nectriaceae > Dactylonectria > Dactylonectria estremocensis. The sequence goes on along the minus strand of JAGMUU010000024.1, from coordinate 144,343 downwards.
TACGCTGACTTTGGTTCTCAGTGAGTTTTGACTGTGACTGAATCTCATTTTGTCCCTGCCTATTTATTCATGTAGTACTTCTTCATATGTATCTCTCGGAATGAACCTTCCACTTCCCTACACCACTTCGGATTCCCCATGGCAAACTTGCGCTACCAATTTAGTACTACGTACTGCCACGTGCTGGTGGATGATCAATGGCTTCTCCACCTCTACATCAAGCATGAGCTTGACGTCGCCGTTGAGTTGTCTTCACCTCTCGAACCTCAAACCGTCCCTAGTAGCTACTGTAGCGGCCATCTTGGCTACGCCATCCCACTGTCCAACGGCTTTTCCCCAAAGCCTCCCGCCAGTGGGGACGTCAGCCTAGCCATAGTACGTCGCCCAGACGTAGTAGAGACGACCGGCCCGGTAGTAGTGTGACTAGCGTCCACTGTCCACATGGTCGTCCTGAGCGGCGACTGACACGCAATCACATCTGCAACACCAGTACTCCGTACGAAGCATGTCAGCCTGTTATGAGTAACCCCTAGAAGATTGTCATTCGACTACTACCTCAGCTCTAAACATCTGTCCTGCTTTAAAATTGTACGAGGGGAACAGATTAAACTAAGATTCAGCTGCAGGGCTAGCCTCCATCCCCTTCAGCGCCCAAGTTGCAGAGCATAGGAGACTGGAAGAGCTAGAAAGCTTAACCGCCCTTCCCTCGCCCCGTTTCCACCACCCTCGTGGTTTCCGTCGATCAAGCCAGTTTCTACAAACTACATAATACAACAAATATACCTATGCTTGGTCTCACTAGGTGGGGACCGAGTCGAGAAGCGTCTAGTTCGGGCGCTAGTTGGCCTAGGCCTGAGCTACAGGTTAGGACGCATGAGTGCCATACTACGTAGGACGTAGGATCCAAAATTCCCTCATCTGTTATTGGAGATCCTTCTAATAAGATGGTGTTAAGCAGCGGCTTGTTTGGCCCTGGTTAGTCACTTCCTGGACAGACGATGTGCCTTCCAATGCCTCCCCTTTTCTCCCATGACATGAGTGGCCTATCAAACAGGTCCCGGTTTATCCTGTCACGATGGTCGCCCCATTCACCGAAATCGTTCACATAGTGCGGGGAACCCTGTGAGATAGGGGCTGAATGTGATTTGCCAGAGACCTGGTCTGGCACACTCCAGTAATCAGGGTTCCCCTCTTCTCAACGCTTCTGGAATATTGCCTTTCGCTCTTGGCCACATCAGGCCTGGGTCGATTCCGCTGCGTCATCCACGACTGGTTAGCCCACTGCGTCCAAACCACAACGCCCGCGAACCATGACTCCAGAGCCTCTTCTCTGCATGCATCCTTAGAGACCAAGCTCGTGCGGCAGAGGGGGCTTTCCCACAGACTCCCTCGCAGACTGAGACCGGGCGTCCGCTTGGAGCCCCATACCTCGTCAACTCGACCTTCCATTTCTAGCTAGAACATCCAAACGAACCGGTCCACGGAGATAGACTCCGACTCACACAGACCTCGTAACTCCGACATTCCGGACAACTCCAGTATCTGACAGTCTTGGACGATCTTCTTTGTAGTATCGAGTATAAAAGACCAGAGTCTCTTGTGCTTGGTGTTGAAATTTCAGTAGTCATCACGCTCACATCTTGCTCATAACCTCATAGTCCATCACATTCATCAGCTCCCTTTCCAAGCCGGTTTGTGGTAGAATCGTTAATTATGGCCGACGCCAAAGAACCGCAGCATGTCGAACAGGGCGAACTTCCAGCAACTGAGAAGCCCACTGACGTGCACCATGAACGCATCCAATTACTCGCTGACTTACCCGATCCGGACGCTGGAAAAAGCGACGAAGAACGAGCTAAAATTGTACAACTCATCTCGTGTGCTCAGTTCCGCCCTTGTGTATTTGCTAATAGTGACCTCTAGGACCGCAAACTCATGTGGAAGGTCGATCTTTGGCTCATCCCCTGGCTCGCCCTTCTATACCTCCTCTCGTTCCTCGATCGAACCAACATTGGCAATGCTCGCCTTGCCGGCATGGAGCCTGACCTTGGCATGTCTGGAACTGACTACAATCTTTCCTTGACCATCTTCTTCATCAGTTATGCCGTCTTCGAGCCCCTTACGAATGCCCTCTTAAAACGGCTTACGCCCCGGATATTCTTTACTAGCATCATTGTCGGCTGGGGTTTGATCATGACGCTCATGGGTCTTGTGACGAACTTTCGTGGCCTCCTCGCTGCACGCTGGTTTCTTGGCATTGCAGAAGCCGGTCTATTCCCCGGTAAAGAGTCCTGAATCCCTTGCCATCAAGCAACAACTAACCAGTCATTGTGCACCAGGTGTAAACTACTACCTCTCTTGCTGGTACAAGGGGTCGGAGATCGGCGTGAGACTTGCCTTATTCTTCTCCGCAGCCGCTCTCGCTGGTTCTTTCGGCGGTCTGCTCGCTGCTGCTATCGCCCAGATGGACGGCATCGGCGGGAAGCCAGGCTGGGCATGGATCTTCATTATTGAAGGTCTCGCTACTGCCTTTGTGGGCATCTTCTGCTGGTGGATGGTGTTCGATTGGCCTGAAAACGCTCGCTTTCTATCCCCGGATGATCGAATCCGAGTCCAGCGTCGTATCATCTCCGATAGGCAGGGTCGGACTGCCGAAGACTTTGATAAGCGACACATCTATGAGGCTCTAAAGGACTGGAAGACGTACGGCTATATGGTTATCTATATGGGCTGCCTCGTCCCTCTCTATGCCTTCTCGCTCTTCCTCCCCACCATCCTCCGAGGCATGGGGTACCAGGGGACCCACGCACAACTTATGAGCGTTGCTCCATATGCAGCTGCTGCAACGGTCACTGTCGCTGTCGGCTTTCTTGCGGATAGAACCCGCTGGCGTGGATACCTCAATATGGTTACCGTCACTGTGGGCATTGTCGGTTTCCTTATGCTATTATCCACGTCGAATCCCAAAGTGCAGTATGCTGGAACTTTCTTCGGAGCGATTGGCATCTATCCCACGATCCCCAATACCTTATCCTGGATCGTGAATAACACCGAGGGTTCGCTGAAGCGTGCTGTCGTCCTTGGTCTGGTTGTTGGATGGGGAAACCTAAACGGCGTCGTGTCGTCTAACATTTTCTTAGTCAAGCAGGCTCCTCGGTTTTGGACAGGTCACAGTGTGGTGCTTGGATATCAGGTTGTATTCCTCCTTGGCGGCTCTATTTTTATGCATTTCGCTCTGGCGAGACAGAACAAACTCCGAAGAGAGGGCAAGATGGACGAGAAGTGGGATGCCATGACACAAGATCAGAGATGGATTGCTGGCGACAAGCGACCCGACTTTGTCTATACGATTTAGTTGGGCGGAAAGGGGCGATTGAGTCAGTGGAGCCCGATTCTTTGAACTCAACGCAGCTACCCCGGTTAGGACCCCCAATACTTTGGGATCAATTGAGACTCTGCACCCACGTTGCTACGCTTGAGACGTAGTGCAGCTTTAACTGTAAACACAAACCGTAGCCTATCTTTGTTGATGTCCAATTGTTCGGATGCAATCCCTCCTATTCAGTCAAATTCCCATATTCTCATGAGATAAGACAAAGGACGGGTGTCCTTAGCGGCGAGAACTTCTCTTATACACCTCCTAAGATCAAGGATACAAATGTAAAAAGTCATCATCACCAAATACAACATCTTGCACAGTGCTCCAATGTCTTGTGTGTGGCTTAAGCCAGAGAACAACAGCGGAGACCATAATGAGATCTATCTTGCATATACATGGAGGTTTGGGAAACCTCAAAGCATCTGTCATCATCGACCCAGAATTCCATCCGATATCACATTGATTCTTCACGCAATTACAAGTGCAAGTATCCAACGAGTGTAGTCCTCCATCTAGTCACGTCGACAGCGCTTTGCGTTCTTTGCGCCCTATGTACACTCTGTTGCCGTCGTAAACTGTGACAGCTCCTGTCGCCGGGTAAGAAATATCCAAAAGACAAAGACCATGATGATGAAGGGTATTTCAAAGGCCCAGTATATCCAGGTCATATGTTAGATGATGGCAACTATTCCCCTATACTAGTCACACTTAGACTTGTTTCTGCAATTAAAAGCTACCCATCTCTATCGTCAGTTATCCAATCCTTATTAGAGGCTTGCCTTAAATGCTAATCTAATAATTGTTTTAACTCCTGCTGGTGTAAGTTTCAGTTAAAAGTATAAGTATGTTCTATTTGCTCTCCGCTAGCCCCTGCCTGTAGTGCTTCTATACCATTCGCAAGATCCAAGTTAATAGTAAATAGCCAGACTCAGGACACTTCATAAGAGCTCCACTAGAATGGCGGAAATGAACTATATATATTTTGACCACATTTTTGATATCTGTATTTGCAAGCTTCATAAATCTACTCTCTAGACCTCGGTCTTCCAATATATATAGAATATAGAAAGAAGTTGCACATTAGGAAGATTTCGGCACTCTAAAGCGAGCTTTAGAGCGTAATCACCAATAAATACAAAGGTGAATCTTAACATAAGCGCTTAGATGATTTTGATAACTAATCTAACTACTTTAGCTTATCAATATGTTCAGGAATAACTATTGGCAGCTAGGTGCCTTTCTACTATTGCTTCAAGCCCTTCCCTAAGATTGTCATAGTCGGCCTGAAAACCTTGATGTAGATCGAATGAATGGGAATCTTGATGAAGAGACGGGAGGGCTCAGTCTACTGGCTATAAAGGGTCTTTTAACTTTAACAGCTCGAAATTAATAGTGAACCTGATTATTCGGGTCGCTGTAAAATCACTATGCATTATCAAAGCAGCCCTCCTCTAGCGAAATAACGCCGTGGTGTACCGGACGGCCAGGGATCTTCGTCAGGATATCAAGGGGAGAATAGAGACGCAGAAGCTTTAGGGAAAACGACGAAAGCCTTGGCTAACGGCATGGGACTGACCTTTTTTCATTTGCAGGTGTTGGTGACTAAACGACAACGAATATGGTGTCACTAGTGGCGGCCTGATGGTTGGGACACGTACCGCTCCGACTCAGTGGTTATCCAAAACTCTGTCATTAACAACGACGACGACTGTCTGTCTTTCAAACCTAACAACACCAGCACTGTCGTCCAGGGCTTTCAATACAACGGCTCCCATGGAATTTCAGTTGGCTCGCTGGATCAATACATCGATGAAGATGCCATTGTCGAAAACGTTTACATCTACAACATCACCATGTCTAATGCCTCCGATGGCGCCCGTACCAAAGTCTGGCCGGGCATGTACACTCCGTTCCAACCCACTTAATCTGGCGGGGGAGGCGCTGGCTATGTCAAGAACGTGACCTACGACGGACTCTTCAACACGAACAACGACTGGGCTATCGAGCTTACTCAGTGCTGTGGCCAAATGAACCTGACCCTCTGCAACGAGTATCCTGTAAGTGCACCCCAGTTCTAAAACACCAGCTCCAAAGGCTGATCTTCTACCACAGTCCAACATGGCCATCTCGAACGTTGTCTTCAAGAACATGTGGGGAACATCGTCCAAAGCGCATGACCTCAGTGTCGGTGCTTTGGTCTGCAGTGCTCCTTCTGTAAGAATGCCCCTCTGAGTACATTGTACTGGCAGGGAGACTAACTTCATGGTGTCCAGCTGTGCAGAAATATTCAGGCTCACGACATCAGCATCACTCCTCCAAGCTGCAAAACCGCCAAGTTTATCTGCATAAACATGGACAACTCACTACTGGACATAAATTGCAGCTAATGAAAGGAGTGTACTTAAGAGAGCTCAAATAGCCGATAGAGGTCCTGCCAGGTTGTAGATGTTGAGGCTGACCAGTGCGGGATGTATTCCCTCGGGTTCTGCTGAGGGCTCACCATGCGCTGTCGGCGGCATCGAGGCTGGCAAGATAGCTTTCTAAGATAACAGGCAGCTACTTGCCAAACTGTAGAGCCGGCAGTGACTTTATGTAGCGTTTCTTCTCCTGCTTGAATCCGGATAGTTTCCCGATGATTAGGATAATGTATATGTTATATTGCAGTTCTAAAGAGGGCCAGGGCCTTGGGAGGTTACGGAAGAAGGAAATGGTAATGCATAGTTAGTTAGACAGTAAATAATTAAGGAAATGATAAATGTGATGATAAATTACTATGACAAGTCCGAGATAAAAGTGGTTTCGATAGTCAAGCCAATGATACATATGTCGATTAGTTGTAGTAAACTGATGTATTCTACCCTTGCATCGCCATCACCTCGCCTGCAACGGAGTTGTGTCAGCGCCGTGATAGCAGGAGGCCAGAAAGACCAGGTTAACTCGTCGTTCCATTTCGATTGGCTAATTCCATCGTGATTGCACCATGATCTGAAAAAGCGCCACGTTGGCTTGAGACATTTTCAGCTCAGGCTCAGCTGATGATCTATTCAGCCCAGGCCAACCCACTGTACTCAGCCTCCGGTCGCCTTGATTCGCCTTGGATGACTGAAATACGCCACAAACCGCCTTGCCAGACTTTCGAGGCCCAGATGAGGACATTAGCAGGCACAGAATTGGACACGTTGGTCACTAGCCGTACCCAGACCATGACAATTAGATTCTATTTGGTAAAAAAGCTCTTCCACAGGCCTCGATGGCGTTCAGCTGCAGTCTTTGATATGCAGCCACTCGGACGCTCCATTAACAGCGCCCGAAGTGTTATGGGTCGATCATTCATCCCCAGAAGGGCTAGTGATTTAGGACAGGCTTGCGCCGGGTTATTTCGGCTCGGGTTGAGATTTGGCGCACGCGGTACTTATGTTCGCTTTCTTATACCCGCATGCGAGGAAACTGTTGACTCTAAATGCATAATCAATTAATCTGGGTGTGGCGGCTTACGACAATCATAGGGATATACAGTATACCTCCGGAGTCCTAAACTAATGCCACCATTCCATCCATCCCCGCGCTAAACCCAACCGTCGTCTACACCTTACCGGACACTAGTACCTAGCCATCTTTAGCTCACCGCTTGTTTCTATGTGTTTCGCATTATTGAACATGGCGCAACGCCCATCCAGCCTCCCCTCCACGGCAAATTCCGAGCCCGTACAAACAGTGAAGAGGCATCGCAGTGATGGTTACACCTTCTCTTGGGAGGCCATGTTGATCCTGTCCATCAGGAAGCTGCTTCTTCCCTCGTGCCGTGTCGATGGTGTACGTTGGCATGTGATTTGAGCAGATTGGAACTTGAAACCATCTAGGTGGTCATCACTGTGTAAGTGGTCACTCTTAGATAACAGCCAGCCCCACCGTCATAGAGCAGGTAGCTGGGGCTGTCAAGGTCACTGACTGATGACCTTTCCCCTCCAAACCGTCGCTAGAACCTATAGAAGCCGGATCAAATACTACAAGGTAGTAAAGTACTTGTGCTGTATGTTAGGTAAGGAGGAAAGTTCCGTCACGCATGGCCTTGAATTTCAGCTCGGCACATTGACGCGACACTGCCACCACGGAGTTCGGCGGTGGGGGAATCATCACTGAAAAAAGAAAAAGCGAACTAAAACTGCAACTCTAGCTTTGAGGCTCAATATCGGGCGTTCACTCGCATTCCGGTAAAACAATTCTAACCGTAGATAGCATCAACTAGCACACATGCATTCCTTTTGTCTCAGACTCAAGATGAGAAGGGCAAGGACCCGTGCTCTTGGCGTCAGGGCCCTTTCTACTGTTCCGCCTAGCACCTTCAACACGTGTCTGTGTGGCGTCAATATTTTGAATGTGGTGGTGGATGTGAGAGGTTCACATTGGTGTCTCACTAAGTAGGCAGCCTCCTATCACTGTCCCTCTTAGTAGCTCGTCCTCGCCTCCATCCTGTTCCAAACAATCCCCTCTTTTTCTCCAACGACGGCACTCGTCCACTTCATATCTTGCCCAAAAGGAGCGATATTACAAGCGAAGATCGCTCACGATTTCCCGTCACGGTACTATGGATCCCTCATCGTGGCCAACATGGACACGTCAAACCTTTCTGCTCCTCGCATGGTACCTCGTAGGGACATCTGTTGCGCAACATGACCCCATCAAGGACTTTTGCCGGAGATGGGGGCACCAGTCGGCCGTGGTTGATCGGAGGCTGTACATCGATGGGGGCCTGGTCAACTACAAGCCCTTTACGTCCTCGTCTCAAAATTTGACCAGTATATTTCTGTCCCCTGCTATAGATTGAGAACCTACCAACAAGATTACAGACACCTTTCTCGCATACAACGACCTCGATTCCGTAACCGACGGAATGCCCCCACTGTACGCCAACATCTCCAAGAACGACACGATTCCGAGCGTCAATGGCGGCATCCTGTGGGAAGATTCGGTCAACAAGCGGCTATACCTCTACGGCGGCGAATACTACGATACTTCCCCGGCCGCCTTCAATCTGTACAGCTACGATATTCTCTACGATGAATGGGTGTCGTTTGGCCCTCCTACGGGGGCGGGCACAATCAATGCCGTTAGCTACGGAGCCGGGGTTTCGATCCCGTCGAGGGGAGAGGCATATTACTACGGCGGATGGCTAAGCAACGCGTCTGTTCCAGACTGGACAGGTCCACCGAGGGCCACGAACAGGCTGATAAAGTACACCATGGACTCGAACTCGTGGAGCAACCTCACAGGGCCAGACGACGTCCGCAGGGCAGAAGGCTCAATGGTCTTCATCCCCATCGGAGATGCTGGCATGCTGGTGTACTTTGGCGGCAGCAAAGACTTGTACGGGAATGGGACCCTGACACCACAGCCCTTGGACGAGATCTTCCTGTTTGACGTGGCCAACGGGAAATGGTACACGCAACAGACGTCGGGCCGCACTCCCGAGATCCGACGGCGATTCTGCGGTGGCGCGACGTGGGCACAAGACCAGTCGAGCTACAACATGTGAGAGAGAATACTGTTGGATATCAGATGTTCAAGTCTCAAAAGCTAACTCCATCCCAGCTACATCTACGGCGGCGCAGGCTTCCCCCCAGAGACAACAGGCTACGACGACATCTACATCCTGACCATCCCGAGCTTCCAATGGATCCGGGGCCCATACCCGCCGGGCAGCAACGTCACGGGGGCTTTCCCCAAGAGCATGATGAGCTGCAACGTCATCGACAACGCGCAGATGCTCGTCATTGGCGGCACCTACTCCAACGACACGACGTACATGTGCGACGCCGACAGCGTCTGGGGCACGCACAACATGGACCTGGGCGAGGAGAATCCCGACAATGCCATCTGGGCGCTGTACAAGCCCAACCTGACGACGTACGCCGTGCCCACGGATATCCTCACGGCTGTGGGAGGCCGCAATAGCGGTGGTGCCGTCAAGACGAAGCCGATCAGCGGGTTTGATGCCCCAGACTTGTCAGTTCTCATGACACGCACGGCGTTGCCAGCAACGAGGAAGCCAACACGCCAGGTCAGCTTCACTACCACAACGAAGTCGACGTCAACGCCAACGTCAAAGCCGGACGACGATTCCCCGTCTCTGAGCACAGGAGCTATAGCTGGCATCGCCGTCGGAGGTAGCATCGCCCTCATCCTCGCGCTGCTAGGATGCTGCTTCTTCATCCGCCGCCGCCGCAAGTACTACAGCTCCCAACACACCGCCGCCACTCCTGTGTCCTTTAATGGTCCAGCCATGTCGACGACACCAAATCATCATCATCAGCATCAGCATCATGGTTCAATGAGTCAGGGGCCGGTGCACAGCGGCTTGAACAGTACACAGGCCGTGTCGCCGATGACGGCAGCTCCCTCGTATAATGCGCACCAGTGGGTACAGCCGGTAGGGCCTCCGGCTGAGCTTGCGAGTGAGGGTGAGCTGCACTCCGGGCAACGGAGCATGAGTCCCATGAGCGGTAAGTTTGAGATTGGCCCCGGGGGACCGCAACTGTCGGGGTGACGGAAATGGACATCTCGCCGAGGCAGAGTCCTAATGGGGTGTATCCGCTACACAGCCCTTCGATGTAGGATATCCCGGCAGTTATTTCTAGAACCCGAGTTGCAGAGTGGGATTTAATATTTCCTTGGACCAAGTAAGAATACATAATTAGGCTTTACGTGATCAAGAACCTGGCGTTTCCTTAGGGGTGATGTGCAAGACGTTATTCTTGATAAACTTGACGTTCTTTTGATTTGCTCTAACGTCGATATTACTGGCATCCAGGTCTTCTAATGCAATGAAGTTAGATAGAATCCCATCGTCATCTCTTTTTAAAACACTGAGAGTCTCACAGATTGGAGCATCTGCTAGGATTAAGGCGATTGGTATAGTCGGTTTGGACTACGGGTCGATTGACAAACGATGGTTACGCATCTTGTTGGATTGACCCCTCGTTTTGCATAAACCTCTGATACACCGATATCCTAGCCTTAGTCAAATGATGATAAAACCCTCTCGAGAAAAGGGGGGGCCGCAGGCATCCTTGATCAACACAATCATCATCTTTGGGCTCCACATCGTATTGATCCCTATCAGCTTGATCGAATGTGCCGTACGCGATCCATCACATCTAACCCCGTACTAACACAAGATTGCGGGGTTGCGAGCGTCGTATTTAATAGAGCAGAGGAAAAGCTAACCTCTTTCAGTGGTCAGGGACAACATTGAGTGGGGAAAGCCTCGGCACGGATGCATGTGCTTACTGTAACAGAAAAGCCATGAGATGACTAATTCGCTGCTGATCTGGGAGAAGACAAGAGAGACCATCCATTCTCTCGCATCAGCTGCGGGGGTGTTCAACCTCGTTCCTTTCGTACCCAGCATATCAACGTCTGATCCGCGCTTCAAACACGATTCTTTCGCACATTCTTTAAGAAGCCTCAATATGGCCAACGAGGTCGATGCGAAACGGTTGAACCAACCATACACCGAGCCAAGTCCAGCCAGTTACTCTTCCTTCCAGCGCGACATCTATCAGTCTTTCCGACCACCCATCTTCTCAACAAAGCCCTCCGAATGGGAAGCATTGGCACGGTCCAAAGTGGCTGCTTCCAACTTTGGCTATGTCTATGGCTCCGCAAGCAGTGCAGCCACAGCCAGGGCCAACGTTGAAGCCTTCAATCGGTACCGGCTCCGACCACGCTTCCTGGTCAATGCTACTAGACGAGATGTTAGCATAGAGCTGTTTGGCACCAAGCACGAAAGCCCGCTGTTAGTTGCTCCTATCGGCGTCCAGAACATCATGCACTCAGACGCCGAGGAGGCCACGGCTAGGGCTTGCCGCAACGTGGGAGTGCCGATGATCCTGTCAACGGCTGCGACCCGAACGATAGAGCAAGTTGCGGAGGCCAATGCAGACAGCAACCGCTGGTATCAACTGTATTGGCCCAAGCCACAATGCGAAGAGGTCACTGTTAGTCTCCTGAATCGGGCAAAGGCTTCCGGGTACAAAGTCCTGGTCGTCACTTTAGACACATTCAACCTTGCCTGGAGACCTACCGATCTTGATACCGCGTACCTCCCTTTTATCTGGGGCCAGGGCTGCCAGATTGGCCTCTCGGATCCTGTCTTCAGTAGACTCTTCGAAGAGATGCAAAAGAATGATACGCGGGGTTACGGCGAGAAGGTGGCTGAATTGTGGTCAATCATGAGACGACCTGGCACCGTTTACGGCGCCGCTCGGATACTTGCCAATGCAAAACTCCTGCAGAAGTCGAAAGCATGGATTGATGTAATGAATTCGGGCACATACCGCGAATGGGAGCACCTTAAGGTATTGAAACAATTGTGGGATGGCCCAATTGTTCTCAAGGGAATCCAGACTGTGGGTGACGCCCATCTGGCCATTGACTACGGCATTGATGGTATCATCGTGTCAAACCACGGTGGCCGACAGCTCGATGGAGCGATAGCGTCTTTGGATGCCCTCGCGGAGATTGCGGCGGATGAAAGGGTCAAAACTTCCAACTTGACCCTCATCTTTGACAGTGGCGTTCGGACTGGTTCAGATGTGTTGAAAGCTTTGGCGCTGGGTGCAAAGGCTGTGTGCATCGGACGGCCGTACGCGTATGGACTCGCTGTTGGCGGACAAAAGGGCGTAGAGCATGTTCTCAAGTGCTTGCTAGCAGACATGGACAACATGCTAGGAAATTGTGGCAAAAAGAACATCCGGGACCTAAGTAGGAATGACCTCCAGATTTTGCCGCAGTGCAAGCTATAGGGTTGGTGAATGGCTACATGTCTTAATTATATGCTTAAATATAGAAAGCTCCTGTACTTCTATTTTCTCCTGAATATTGTTAGCGGCTTAGATCTAGAAGCTCGTCTTGGTTATCTTGCCTTTTCCTTACACAGAGGTACGGGCAGGACACACACATTGAGGAACATCCGGGGGAGGCGGGATGTTGTTTTGGCAGCCGCAAAAAAAATGCGACGAGATATTGTCACATTCCTGGTGATAGCCGCCAGTGAGATGAGGATAGATGTCACTTCCTCCCCTAATCCCCTTCCCTTCCCCTTTCTTATCCCACTTCCGATTTCCCACGACACCAAGCATGCATATTGCATGCACGCGATTCCCCAACTCTTAGACCCTAGGTCCTAGGTTCTTGGATGCCCGGATTTCCAGCCTGACGGGATTCTCGAGGCGTCACACCAGCGGAGGACGTCGGCCTGGCCATGCTGCGTCGCCCATAGAAGCGACTAGCCTGGTTGCAGTACCACCTAGTCGTCCTGAGCCGCAACGTTGCGCCATCACTTAGACACCAGGGCGTTCGGAAACCAGCACCGTGCCGCTCAGCTTGATGTCAACTTGGCGCGAGTCAAACCCTGGAAGATTGTCATTTCACTACTTGGCCCCCTGCTAATGCATGATCTAGAACCTCTAGATACTCCTATATCGCGGTGAGTCCCTGTCCATCTCGCAGCGTGTAAATCGAATGCGTTCTCCTTGTCTTCAGGTACTCTTGTTTCTGTACATCAACTACCTAGCAGCAATAGTGGGATTGCTATGGGAAGCTTAAGACTATGACGGACTTGCCTACTATTTTCAAGGAAATCATAAGCGTCAAGTATCAGAACAAGGTTACTGCTATCGTTCTTTCCAACCACAGCGGCAGACAACTGAACGGTGCCCCATCGGCTCTCAAGGCTGCTCTCGAGATCGACAAGAAGGTACCCAGGGCCTTCGAGAAAGTGGAAATCTCCACTGACGGTGGCATGTGCTACGAAGTTAGTGTCCTTGCGCTGCTGTCGCAGCAGCGCCACATCGTTCAAATGCCGCTTACGAGGCACTAATTGACAGCAGCCCTCCAATTACGTTTGAGACGCCAAACCCATCAAAGCCAGCAAAGAGAAAGCGCCACATGCAGACTGAGCCGATTGCAAGGCCAGCACTGCAGGAGGTGGGAAGGTCGCAGCAGGCATCACAAGTGATTAGCCCCACCTGCTGGATCTTCGAACCAAGCCCAATATGCATTCACGGCCTGGCACCGTGGCAACTAGAGAGCGAGTGAACTAGAGAGCGAGTGAACTAGAGAGCGAGTGATGGAGTTGGCGAAGAGGGCGGAACTGACCTAGTTAGCCAGGCAGCAGCGGGGTTGGTGGCACCAAGTGGGCTGTGATCAGGGGCTTTTGTGTGCTGTCAACCCTGTATTCTAGGCAGCCCAACCCCTGTAAGCACGCTATCTGCCCCTTCGTCGCGTCTAGCAGGCGGGCTAGCTGAAAGCTTGATGCAGCGGCGTGCCACTGCATAGCATGGAGGAGGGGAGAGATAGCTTCAGTGAGGTCATGTCATGTAAGCGTTGGCTATAAAGCCAATTTAATTCCCGTCAGTTGGGGTCACTGCGAAGGGACCTTGGACGCTGCGAGTACCGGCTGGGATTTACCAATCTCCAGCAAACGGCGCTTTTTATTATTAGCTGTCTGCCTATTTTTGGCGGCTCTCGCGATCTATGAACGAAAACTAAAGCATTTCCGATTTAATTGTGAACGTGCGGCGGATTTGAATCCTGAACCGTTTCCATTAACAGAGAGCATTTTTATCTTGAAAGTTGGAAGAAATCGCAAAATGACTGCAAGAAGACTCTCTGACTTTGCGGAAGGAACTTCAACAAGTACGCTGATCCCTGCTCCATTCCTTATGTGCTCCCACTCATACATCACACAGAGAAGGTCAAGATCAGCGAGGACGCAACAGACGTCACACATGATCAATGGAGTGCGGTTGAGACTACCTGTGCCGAATGGTGCAGCATACAGCAGGATGGGAAAGTCCTGTTGGATGACACGAGAATCAAGTGTTTCTTGCCTCAGAGCCAACGCGAAGATTCTGCTTTGATGCGTGAGGTGGTTCAAGGGAGAATTCTAAGTGCGAAGGTGTATCCTTTGATCTTCCAAAACGCTCAGCGTGACGCTCTGGATACCGTTAAATTACGCACTCTGCCCTATTTCATGGCACTCGCCGCAGGCGATGCAGACGGGGGCTCACAGTATCAGTCTCTAACGCCCGAGCAAAGAAAGATTGTTGCCGTTGGTGTCCGTGATCTTTACATTGCAGGATCGACCGATCTATTGAGCGAACAGCAAATGAGCACCCTAGAGAAAATGCTCCAGACGCTAGACGACGGCCTGGAGACGCAGCAAATTGGTGGAATGACTGTTTCGTTCTACCCATCAAGAACCTTCAGCATCATGAAATTCATCGAAGACTTGGACGAAAAAGTGGGCAATGACGAGTCGACGGTGTACGCTCAATTGATGGACACACCCAAGCTGTTCGCTGTCTTCGTCAATCCAGCAGACCTGTCCTACCACAACTTCGAGAACATTGTTCCCTTGGACACTTGGCTCGAGTCAACCTTGCTCAAACAACACGCCCCGGAGCTGGAAGTATCCATAACCGAATCAATGCAGGTACAAAGGGATCGGGAGGTCTTTACCTGTAAGCTGCAAGGGGCTGCGGGCGCTATGTTGAAAGATTTGTCGTCACTGGACTTGTATGTGCCTCCCCTGAACAATGGCACCCGAGGCGGAGAGAGATTTATTTTCCACTCTGCCCTACTTAGCAAGGCCTTGACCGGAGCTCTGAAGTCGAGCGACGTCCTCGAAAAGCTTGCAGGAGGCCGACTGAGTTCATCGTTCGTGTTTGTCAACTATGTGTTTAGGAGCAACCGATTCGACCCAAAGGATTCCAATTTCGACAGCCATTTGGACACTCCATACTATGACAGTGCCTGGTCTCACGTATCCAAGTATACGCTGCTCATCTATTTGACCGAGGGGCGGAGTGATCCAGTTCTGCGCGTCAAGGATGTATCTCTCGATGAAGTTGGTGAAATGACTTGTGTCATTTTTGACCAGAGATACGAGCATGAAGGACGACCATTCTTGGACGGAAGAAAAACTTTCATTCGCACGGAATTGGTCTTCAAGGACTACGAACTAGGCCACAACGACAAGGTTGCCGCACTCTTTTCCGAAGCGTGTTACATGACTGGCCAGAGTGTGCTTGACAAGGGCCTGGTTTCTTATGCCCACGAGTGCTTCGAGCGCGCAAACTCGCTGCACTGGGCAGTAGAACAAGCCGCAACTCAGAAGCCGGTTTACCTTTCCAAGCAGTTTCAGGGAATACGTTTCCTCACGAATGGATACAACTACTGGTTCCCAAGAGGTAGGGGAATCGACGCAAAGGACTGTGCCTTGGTGGCAGTGCTAGACTACTTCAACTGCAAAGTCAGTACACAACCCTTTCGATCACTCGTCAGTTCGACGAAAATCCAAGAAAGATTGACCAGTGAGGATGACATTTGGTCATTTCTGTCCTCTCACACGGCACAAACATCCCGGGGCTTCAGGAGATTGAAGAAGAGCGACTTGGAATCGCTGATCAAGAAGAGTTCTGATAAACCGTTTGTCGGGCAGTTTGACGACTGGGATGGCGAACCTGAGGAACTCGAGGATTTCGATGAGGATGGAGATGGTTGCTGCCCAATGCATTCTTTCCCCATTTTCAACCCCTGGAAAAGCAAAGAAGTTATGGAAGCCTATGAATTGTGTTGCAGCTACACACGCAAAAAGCTGTTTGGGGCTCCGTTGCTCTTATTCAATCAGGAGATTGTCATCAATGAGGCCAGCATTGAGATAGTCGGCGACAAGATCTTCATCCTCCGAGAACAAGATGGCAAGCTCTTGCCCCCGGTCAACTTTGCCGCATGCTGGGGTGACGGACCAACACCTCCAGAATTTGTCGTAGTCGGAGATGAGATACCAGCACCGGACCTTGTGGTCCCGCCAATCACCATCCATGAGTATCCTCAAAGCTATAAACTGGGGCTAGACTTTTTCCGCAACGATTGGATACTGAAAGTGGACGATGATTACTCCATCCCTGTGCCGGATCTCTCTGAGAGGCCTGAGGAAGAGACTTCATTTGCAAGCAGAATACCTGAATTGGCAGAGGCCATGGGATACTCTAGTCCTGATTAGTTCAAAGACTTCTTCATCAATGATTGTTTTAATGTCGATGAGCTCTTCTGTGATACCTTGTAATTGGGATAGGCAGTGCGGCACTATATAGTTAAGCACCGTTCCCGATATTATTAGTTTCTTAGCATGCAATTACTAAGAAAGTAGCCCAGTTTATACCTCTTCCCTTAACAAGTGCACCATAAACGTAAAGGAGTATAACGCCAAGCTGAAAGTGTTTGAAGCCTTTTGCGCGTTATTCAAAGACCGCCAAACAATTTACCTTCTGATCCAAGAACAACTTTATACAGCAGTTTGCCAACAGCTTCTTGGGCTTCTAGAATCAGATGCTTATCGACGCCAAATCTGCTCCTATGCCCACCTACAGCAGCATCGCCGCCAACCTCACAATAAACGACCGCTCCCCTACTGGACCCGCCCCCTGCCACGAATAGCACTCTCACATGCCAACATCAATAACAATAGACCCCAGGGCCTCCAGGGACAACGAACCCCTATTACCCCACGCCGAAAGCACCTCCGTGTCTCGTCCGATTAGATGCCGGAGCTCCGGCTAGAAACAAGATGAGAGAGCTTCGCAATCCGGACCCACATCTCTGGGAAACTCGGAGTTGACTTACGCTCGATCCCGCAGGCAGTCCAAGTCAAATCCGGATGAGCCATCTGAACCACTGACTTAACCACCCGCAACCTCCTTCTACAGAGACAGTCTGAATGGGAAAATGACCTAGAGGCTACTGCTGTAGAGATTAATGTGAAATGGTTCACTCATGTAATTCCGAACTACCCCCGTAGACTGACAGACCTTTGTAGCAACGAGGCGGGCAGCGTCACTGCCATCTACGACGAAATTGAGACCCAGACAGAGCTGAAACCGGTCGACGTATGCCCCTCACGATATAACTTGGATGACTTGCCGACCAAGACTCCGCTTATATCCAGCTATGGTTCCCTAATGCCCATACAGAATTATTCAGCCAGGTGACACTCTACATCTTTGGAAAGGGGTACTTGCCGAAGAGTCGGAGGCCCGTCAGGGAATCACCCAAGTGTTCCTGGAGCGGCTCGTTGGTTTCTGGACTCAGCCATGGAGCCTCATGCAATACACAATTCCCGAATTAGTCAACACATTCGTTGATCTCCCGTTCGTCTAGTCGACACCAGAGGTAAGCCATATCTGCAACCATGCCCTTGCCATTATGTCTGGTCCCCGAGATGCTAACATGTTCACTTCAAGAAGCCGAGAGGCTCGCCGCAATTGTTCAGCGGGCTTAAGCTTTGACATGGGCAAATCAATTTGCCAGTGCCGCCAAGTGGACATGGAGCGGCTTCCTACAATTAAGGTGACGATTACAGACAGCTCACGGCGTCCTTCGTTTTGGGGGAAACAAGGACGCTCAAGTGCCAATGAAGTAGTGTAATACCCGTATTAAATATACGAATAGCTGTTATTATGATGACGTAAAACACAACCACCATCCAGGTACTGCTCGTAACAGCTCGTTGACTCGTCGAGTGTGAGAGGCTGTGCAGATTTGACTACACCGAAATAGTCCCTTTCGTAACTTGGACAGCCGTGCCCGCCAGCTTGACCTTATCAATTTTGGAGTCTTTCACAACTACCTCGACGACAATGTTGCTCTCCTTGCCCATCTCCACGCCTTGCGTGATGTCATACCTGCGGCTCGGAGTCTCCTGCTTGTCTCCTACAGCGCTGAGGAACGAGCTCAGGCAGCACGCGGCAGAACCCGTGGCCGGGTCCTCGAACTGGTGCGTGATCATGCGCGTGCGCAGAGAGACGACGGGCTTGCCGTTTTCATCCTGGCTGGATCCGGTGTGGACGTAGTAGTACCTCCCCATGAAGCCGCTCTGCCACCCATCGTCCAGGAGCTTGTCGACGGGGAACTGCGTGCTGCTCTGCTGCACCTCGGCGAGGAGTTCCAGAGAAGGCAGCTCTATGAGGATGAAGCTCACACCATTGACGATGCTGAAGATGGGCGCGTTGAGCTCGATGTCCCGAATCTGCGCGTTGGACGAGAGCTCACTCGCCGACAGGGACAGGTCCCGGACGCGCTTGGCGTGCAAGTGTACGTTGTAGGGGATACTCGCACTGGCAAACCTCGGGTGGCCCTCGCTCTGTGTGATGGGGATCGGTCCCGCCTTGGTTACCAGCGTCTCAACGCCTTGATCCAGCAGCGAGACAGCCGTGCCCACGGTGGGATGTCCCGCAAAGGGGATCTCGGCGAATGGCAGGAAGATGTCGATGCTGCGCTGCTTATTGGTCGCCGGGTCGGGCACGTCGTGCACGAAGACGGTCTCCGAGAGGTTGAATTCACGCGCGATGGCCTGCTTCTGCTCCTGCGTCGGCTTGGGCCCTTGGGCGGGGATGGTGACGATGGCGAGGGGATTGCCGCGGAAGCGGGTCTCTGTGAAGACGTCGACGGTTGTGAAGGGGAATTCCATGGTAATTGTCGTTAACTCTGTGTGGGATTCTATGTCCGTAATTGCAGGTGACTCAAACTCAAAACACTGCTGGCAATTGCAAGTAGGAACTACCACCTATACAAAGGAGACAAAGGAGCCCATGAAGGAGAATGTTGATATTTATATTTGAGCAGCCGGCGTATCATTTGTCATCTCGACGGCGCTACTGCAACTCTGGTACTGGTGGGCGCCTCTAATCCGGCCCCCCGCGGTCGCTCCGCTCCCTAGGCCAAGGGCTCGTCCCAGATCACCTTCCGGCGACAGAACTGCACCCTGACCCCGTTCCCCGGGCGCCAGCGGCTTCCCCACGTCTCTCCTAGCACCCGTACGGCCGGCTGGCCTGCAATCCCTTCCTCCCACTCCTTCCAGACGTCCCGCACCGTAAAGACCCTAGCCAGAGCTGTAGCTGTTGAGATCCGTTGTTTGACGGATCAATGGCTATTCCGATCCATTGGTGGCTGGAATGTGGATGTCTTCTTGTCAATAGCTTTCGCTGGTTAGCGCTAGTTTTCTTCCCTTTCAATCAATACAATATGCTCGTTGTCGGACAATTGGCTCCACAGGGATCATTGATGGCACCAGTCAATTGATGAGAATTATCTGAGGAGCAAGAACGGAGGTGCTACTTACTCCATTTCGAGGACTTAGTTGAGCTGAACTGCCCTGACCCCAGTGACCTGTACAGGCCCCACTTTTAACTCACGTGTAATCTAGGCCCACTTATCAGATGACCTAACCGAGATATTAGGTATTAAGATATCACTTCTTTCATAGGTATGATATCTCCAACTTACTTCTTTATTATGCCGATATATTCAACGAGATGAACCTGTTCTGAAGAATTTAAGCGGTGTTGCTGATGGGTCACCTGATAAGTGGGTCTTAGTATGTAAATGCACCACTTTACAGGTCACCGGGGTCAGGGCAGTTCAGGTCAGCCTAGTACTCGGTGCATTTCAAAAGTTTTGACCCGCCAAGCCACTGACTGACGCCACCTAACGCCACCAAACTGGTTGGGAACCCCCGCACCAAAAATACCGTGTGCGGCCCTTTTCCTCCTTCTCCTCAATTCCTCTGACCGATCAATCTAAGGATGTCACATCCAAATACCAATATTGCAACCCGGGCCCTAGTCGTTGCGTGGAAATGCCCTTCCGGCGGCAAGACCACTGCAGAAGTAGCAGGGATAACGGGCCTTTTACCCCGTCAAGTCAACCGCATTTATGCCCGAGCTTGTGAGAGGGGCTTTGATCCAAATATACGGCCAGTGACGATTAAAGACGAATTCCTTCAAGATGCCAAGCGCTCAGGGCGCCCAAAGAAGCAGACTGAAGAGACTATATAGCATATCGTCGCTAATGTACGCCGGGATCGATATGGAGGGGAAAAAGCATGTGCTGATATTGCTGGGGAGCTAAGCCTCGAGGGGTTCAATATCTCCAGTGTTACGGTATGGCGAATCCTACGGAAAGCTGGGTTCAAGAAGACCAAGCTAACGAAGAAGCCTGGATTGACGAAGAAGATGAGAAAGGAACGGCTTGACTGGTGCCTCCAGCATCAGGATTGGACCTTAGAAGATTGGAAGAATGTCATATGGTCTGATGAGACTTCTGTTATCTTACTCCATCGCCGCGGCAGCTATCGTATGTGGAGGAAGTCTGATGAGGCGTTCGTACGGAGCTGTATTCAAGAGAGATGGAAAGGGGCTTCTGAGTTCATGTTCTGGGACTGTTTTTCTTATGATAAGAAAGGCCCTTGTTACTGCTGGGGTCCAGAATCAGCTGCTGAGAAACGGGCTGCTGATGAGGCTGTGAAGCAGATGAATGAGGAACTTGAGCCTCTTATGAAAACCCAGTGGGAGCTTCTAATGGAATGGGCAGGTTAAATCTACGGTCATTACCTGGCCCTAAGCTGCAATGGCGATGGAACCAGAAGAATGGCAAGCTTGGGCGAGGTATGAAAGGAGGGATTGATTGGTATCGCTATCAGACGAAGATCCTGACCCCTTTGATGTTTCCTTTTGCTAAGGAATGCACCAAGGAGAGACCAGGCACAGTTGTTTAAGAAGATAAGGCCCCAGCTCACAGCCACTATATCCAACAACGGGCTTACGACCTCTATCAAGTCAGACGCCTCTTATGGTGTGGGAATTCGCTGGACCTCAATCCAATTGAGCCAACTTGGCCCTGGATGAAGAGAAGGACTACTAGAAAGGGGGCTCCAAAGACCAGGCAGGAAGCTATTCAAGCCTGGAAGCTAGCTTGGAAGGAGCTAGACCAAGAGAATATCCAGAAATGGATCGAACGCATCCCTCATCATGTAAAGAAAATTATAGAGCTAGAAGGAGGGAATGAGTATAAGGAAGGTCGGGGAGATAATAAGGATAGCCAGAGCCAGAGCCAGGAACGTCGGAATGAGGAAGAGGATGCTTGGGAATAGGTCCATAGTAAATCAGGTGGTACTTGCTTTTTCCTACTTGTGGCGTTTTTAGCGCGGGTCAAAACTTTTGAAATGCACCTCCGAACTCAGTGACAAGATGCACTGAGTTGTGTAGCTCTTTATTCACAAACGAAAGTGTTGCCTGTTTAGGCGGCTGCTGCTCCAGTGGGGCCAGGGCTTGATATGCAACACTCATTTTAACAAGCTCCGCCATCTGTGGATCCGGCCTTCACTTGGACGATTTACGCCCGGGAGCCACCAACCTCTGTGCATAGCCACCTAGCTCAAGTCCCCTCGCCGACCCTTGTGCATTTACGAGAGGGAGGAATGCCGGAATGGTGACCTAGGCAACTATCGTAGCGTTGAAGGTATGCGTGCCGGAGGGGACAGTGTAGATTGCGTAGCCATTATCGGTGCCGACAAGCTTGGCACGGCGGGAGGCTTGCACAGCACCTGTGGCTGGCACACGCACCTCCGCCTTGGTGTTGGCCGGGACCGTCACGGCCAGGGTGAAGGCGCCCCTGGCTGTCCTTTTCCACTCGCTGCGGGCCTCGCCCCTCGGGGTCTGGTAGGTCCCCGCGGCGCTCTCGAGGTCACCGACCGGCTTGGGCTGGAAGACGAGCCGGTCCTCCCACGCGGAGCTGAGGCTGCTCAGGGCGGTTGGGCGGATGCCCGCGACGCCGGCGTGGAACCACTCGTCGATCTGGGCAAGGATCATGTGGTTCTTGGACGCGCTGCGGCTCCATTCCTCGCCGATGGTGGTAAAACCGCCCGGGTTGGCCTCGGTCGGGGCCATGAAGTAGCCGTAGCTGGGCCTATCGTTCTGCTGCAGTGCTGCCCAGAGCACGTCGTCGCGGTCGCCGGCTGACAGCGCTCGCACGATCGGGCCCATGCCGATAGTGCCACCACTGAGATGCGGCCCCCGCCCGTCGCTCGAAGGGTAGTCGTACGCGAGCTCGACCAGGCCATCGAGGACTTGCTTGCGGCGCAGGTCAGGCACCAGCCCGGCGTCCAGAGCCAAAGCTTGCGCGGCCTGGGTAGCGTTGCTGGTGCCGTTGTTGCCGTTGTTGGTGTAGAGGCCGCTGGCGTCGCTGTAGAAGGCGTCGTTGAAGGCGTCGCGGATCTCGCCGGCCAGGCTCGTGTAGCGGTCGGCGTCGGCTGCGTGGCCGGTGATGTTAGCCATGCGGGCCATGGCTCTGATGGTGAGATAGTAGCCCCAGGTGCCGGTGATGCGGCCCGAGGTCTGACTGTCGTCCTCGACCCAGTCGGCGAGGGCCGCGTTGACGATGTGCCCTTGGACCTTCTGGCGCTGGATGTAGTCGACGAAAGCGGTCATCCGGTCGTAGTAGGCCGCCATGACCGTCGTATCGCCGTACAAGTCGTGCAGCAGGGAGGGGACGAGCACAATGGCGTCGCCCCAGTTGATCTCGTCGCCGAACCGGCCGCTGTATCCCCAATCGTAGACAGGCGTCTTGAGGGCGACGTTGCCGGCCATCGACGTGTCCGCGACGGACTGGCCCTCCGCCAAGTGCCGGATTGTGGTGCGCAGGAAGGCGGAGAGGTAGAAGTTGCGGAAGATGGCGCCCATGGGCATGGTGTAGTCGGCCGGATACGAGAGCTTCTCGCGGCCGGGGCAGTCGGTGAAGACCGACATGATGTTGGCCGCGAATGAGTACCGCACCATCTTATGGATGCGGTTGAGGCGAGCGTCCGACGAGGTAAAGGTGCCGGCAACCGGGACGTCTGCTTGTAGGCGTAGCCCGGTGACCAGGTCCCGGCTGGGCCGGAAGCCGTCGGGCAGGCCGGTGACCTGGACCCACTGCATGCCGAAGTAGTTGAACTCGGGGCGCCAGGTTTCACCTCCGGCACGGCCCGCAGTGGTGTAGGTGTTGAATATGTCGCTGCCGCGAGATCCAGCACCCAGCGATGCTTGGTCAACGGTGCCGTTGGCTACGAGGGACTCGGCGGGTGCCACCTTGACGGTGATGCCGGCAGGCAGCTCGGGGAGTTTGAGGAGGGGCCAGCCGGCAATGTTCTGGCCGAAGTCAAACACCCACGTGCCGGGGGCCGGGTTGGTGACCGACACTGGGGTGAAGCGCTCCTGAACCTTGACGGGCTCGGCGGCGCGGGCGACCAGCTTCGTGGCGAGGTTGGGCGGAGGCGCACGGCCGGCTGCGACCCAGCCGCCGGCCGAGCTAAGATTGGCGTCAGGGCCGTCCCAGCCGGCTTGTTCACGGCGGGCGTCGTAGTCGGAACCGGAGTACCACCCGTTGGTGACCAGCGGGCCGAGCATGGTGCGCCAGGAGCGGTCGGTGACGATGGCCGTTGCGCTGCCGTCGATGTAGATGATCTCGAGACGGCCGATCAGGCGGGGGGTGACGGCGGCGCCGGCCGACGCGTCGCTTGCGGCCATGTTGTTGCCCGAGCCGGTGACCTGGGCGCCGGCCGCGTGTGCCAGTCCGAGTCCAGGTGTGAAGGTGATGGTGGTGTTGGTGTTGCCGATGGCGGTGATTTTGCGCGATTCGAGCTTGTCGCCGCCTCCACCCGTGTCGATGTTGACGGTGCCGCCCACGTGGTACCCGGTGACAGCACTGAGCCGTACCGTCGTGCTGCCGGCCGGCGTGTCCGTGGCGAGGGTACCGTTGCCCTTGAGCTGACTCTCCCACCACGAGTAGGGCGAGTTGCGGCCGACGGCGGGGTTCTTGACGCTCCGGCGGACGTAGGCCGGGCCGTTGCCGAGGCTGACCCCGATGGTGTTGGCGCCGGAGCGAAGCGCCTTCTTGACGTCGTACGTGCGGTATTCGCTGGAGAGCTGGTAGTTCGAGTAGCCCGGAGCAAGGACCTCGTCGGTGATCTCCTCTCCGTTGACAGTGGCGTGGTGCATCCCGACTCCAGACAGGTAGAGGCGAGCATCAACGACCTCCTTGCCGCTGGGGATGTCGAACTGGCAGGCGAAGAGCGGCAATGGCTGGTTCTCCGTGCGGTCGGGATAGTCGATCCAGCGCGCCTCGCCCCAGTCGGCCTGGTCAAGCAGGCCCATGGTCCATGTCGAAGACCTCGACCAGCCCGAGGGTTCGCTGTGAGCATCCCAGACTCGCACTCGCCAGGCGATAGTGTCGCGCGAGCCGAGCTCTAGCCCGAAGCGCATCTGCTGCAAGTCGCTGTCCACCTTTCCGCTGTCCCAAACCAGCCTGCCCGCCCGCAGGTCGGCGACGGTGGCAGCGGCCTGGATTCTGTAGGCCGTCTGCCGATCGACCGGGCACACGGGCTCGGCGCAGTCGTGGGTCTGGATCATCTGCCAGGCAAGGACAGGACGGGTGTTTCCGAGGCCCAGGGGGTTGTCGGTGCGCCCATCGACGCTGAGCTGGACGGCCTTGACTGCGCCATACGACGACGACGACGCGGCAGAGACGGGCGCCAGCAGGACCGCGGCGAAGACGAGGATCGACGAATACCGCATCTTGGGGAGTTTCTTCTATAGCTTTAGCCAGAACGCGGCAAGGGCACGATTCCTGTGGGGTGGTGATTCGGATCGACTTTGGAGCGGGCTTGAAGGCTCCCTTTTAATCAAGGGCCAGCAAGCAGCAGTGGGCATGGTGGCGACGTGCGCATGGCCGATCTTGGCCCTAACGTGCCAAAGCAGCTCACGGAGCAATGGTGCCGAGCGTAGGGAACCTCGACCCTTGTTACTCAGTCCGCGGTGTACGTAGTATACGTAGTATACTGTCGTACTTGTAAAGGCGCGGGATAGCTAGCCTATTACTCTTGAGATGGGCATAGTTCAGCAGCTATCCAACCCCAAGCCTATCCGCGGCCCAGCTACGACAGGCTTCTTTCTTAACTCCGTTTGAGACCGAGACTTGACACCTAGTCACAAACAAGTTGCCCACGTCGTGAAAGTCATGGAATAAAAGGGTCTCTAGTTTCAAGACAGGCATGTAAGTATGGTCTATATGTCAACACCCCTGGCAAGTGGCCGTGGACATAAGAGCATTAATGCAACCTGCTTACCCGCTAGCATCGGGATGCAATTGCTTTTCGCTTGGCTCCCACCCGATTCGCCGAAAGCACGACAAAATGCGCCGAGATCAAGCCACCTCAGATTGGATCCGCGGATGAGTGTGGGGAAAATGCGGACAGTCTGGACACACCTAAACACCCATCCTTGTACAATATGCAGTAACATGTATATATCTCGGGGCTGTTCCCCGACGTCTTGACTGACCTTGTGCCGCTTGCTACTATCAACTACATATCCACAACAATCACACGTATGATTACTGTATTGAGTATTCAAACTTGACCGGTTCGCTCGTTCTTGCAACGAACCCCGGCCGTTTCTCACCCCGAGCCGCACTCGAACGCTATCTATACTTGGAAGGCTTGGATGCCCTGAGCATATGGCGGCTAGCAACGCGTCTCAGGTGGCCTAATCTATTGAGATCTAGTGATCGCCATTTAGAATAAGCTCTAAAAATGCAAAAGGGGACTCGCGGGCTAATTCTTGACCAACCCCGAACACGTCTAGGCCCGAATCGCGAGTCCAAGCCAAATTGATCCTTGCCAAAAGTCATATACTTCGATCAGCAGGGCCTCCCGTTGATCTGCGGAACCTGGCCGCCCGTGTGGTAACCCTTTTAACCTTTTTAACCCCCCCCCCGTAGTAGATGTCCTCGAACGGCGTGGGCGATATGGAGATGGAGGTCTGCGTAGTATGGTCTGCCCTGGGGATGTGCGGTACTTTTGGGCAAGCCCAGGTTCGGGTGAGGATTGGGTCGTGTCCACATCCGCGGAGACATCGAACCGAACACGGAGATGCTGAAGAGGGTAAAGGGGGCTGGCTGGTGGGTCTTTATGCGGGATACTCAAAACTTCGGCCCGTAACCAAGTACGATGTCTTTGTAGCAACGCAACGCACCTGCCGGATCTAGGCATAATGCCAGGACCACTTGACACAGGAAAGCAAACTGCTCGGGGCTGTCATCTCTTGCCTCAGAACTCTCATTTGATGCCCATTTTCTCTCGTCCCTGAGGTTTCAGTAAGGTAACAGGGCTGTAATGACTCACGACGTCAAATGCAGATGTATGGTTCATGTTTTATATGTAATTACGTTGTCCCTAATAAAGCTGGAAATCTCCCACAATCCAAGTCTTTTGCTGTTCACCTATGTCATCCAATTAAAAACTTTCGACACTGTCGCCTTGACGTATTCCTTTCTTACAGACACTTTCTAGGCCTGATTGCTTACAGGTAACATGGTTCGGCTTCATAACCTCCTCCTCGCTGGGCTGGCCACTATCGCATTTGCCACTGCTGACAACACCACCGCTTTCTTTGAGGAACGTTGCCGCAGTCTGCCCGCCTCTCTGAATATTCCTAATGCGAACTTGACTACAGCCCAGTTCATCGCGGCCGGCACGACGTTGAACTTCCCCAACGCCGACCCAAGCTGCGGTCGCGCCTCGCAGAGCGTCACCGTCGACCTCTGTCGTGTTATCACGCAAGTTGCCACTTCAGCCAGATCTGGCATCAAGATGGAGGCTTGGCTCCCAGTTGATTGGTCCGGCAGGTTTCTGAGCACTGGCAATGGCGGTCTCGGCGGCTGTATCCAGTTTGAAGACATTCAGTACGCAGCTTCACTGGGCTTTGCGGCTGTGGGCACCAACAACGGCCACGATGGTGCGACCGGACAGTCCTTTCTCGACAACCCCGACGTCATCGAGGACTATGCCTATCGTGCTTTGCATACGGGCGTAGTTATCGGCAAAGAGATTTCCGCGACTTTCTACGGCACCCGTCACAGCAAGAGCTACTACATGGGTTGCTCGACTGGCGGACGCCAGGGCTTTAAAGAGGCTCAGAGTTTCGCCGAAGACTTCGATGGGATTGTCGCAGGAGCTCCAGCTTTCTCTTTCAACAACCTCACATCTTGGAGCTCCTACTTCTACCCCCTGACCGGCCCGCCGACCGCCGACACCTTCGTTCCCTTTGATGTATGGCCTGCGATCGCACAGGACATCCTCCGTCAGTGTGACCACCTGGACGGCGCCATCGACGGCCTCTTGGAGTCGCCTGACCTGTGCGACTACGACCCTTCGGGTCTCATCTGCGTAAAAGGCCAAAACAGTTCGACGTGTCTGACAGCGACGCAGGCCAACACGGTCCGCAGCATATACTCACCCCTCCTGGACGCAGAAGGCAGTTTTGTATACCCCCGAATGCAGCCCGGTGGCGAGTCCACTGAAGCCGTCTTCTCCATGTTCAACGGGCAGGTCTTTGGTTCATCTGACTGGTGGCGCTATGCCATCTTCAACGACTCCAACTGGGATCCCCTGACCCTCAGACGGGAGGATTTTGCCTTGTCTTCCACTCTCAACCTTTTCAACATTGATACGTGGGGAGGTGATCTATCTGCGTTCCGAGACAGGGGCGGCAAGCTACTCCACTACCACGGCCAGGTGGACGGCATCATCACCAGCGAAAACTCGCCCAGGTACTACGAGCACGTGTCCCAGACCATGGGGTTGGCGCCGAAAGAGCTTGACGAGTTCTACCGCTTCTTCCGTATTTCAGGAATGAGGCACTGCCATGGTGGACCCGGTGCCAACGTCATTGGTAACGGGGGCTTCTCCCCGGCGGCCAGTCTAAAACCGGAGGAGAACGTACTGATGGCCATCGTGCGCTGGGTCGAAGAGGGAATTGCTCCAGACGTGGTGGTCGGCACGGCTTGGGTGAACGGAACGCCGAGCGACGGGGTAGATTACAAGCGTCGACACTGCCGTTGGCCTTCTCGTAATGTGTACCATGGCCCTGGCAACGTGAAGGATGTTGACAGCTGGGCATGCGTCCAGTGATAGGAAGTCAGGGCGGCCTTTTCCTCTCATCAACAAGCAGCGTTCTTCCTCATACCCTTTCAGATAGAGTTGCTTCACCGCAGTCTTGACAACCCGTGAACTGCCCCTGCGATGAGACGCTACAAAACCTGTTGACTAGTCCATTTCCTCGGTAGTCATAGAGATGCTTCCTCGTCCATCTTGGGTAGTTCTGAGCATAGTAGGCATATGAAGAGGCTAGATTAACAAGCTATCAGGGGAGCACGTAGGAATGAGAAATAGGGGAAAGAAATCTATTGATTCTTCTGAGCTATCCAGTGGGGTATGAGGTGAAGCAGACTAACTAGGCTGGAAGATAAGGAACGATCCAGTGGCTAGGTATGTGTAGTCTGCCCTAAGAAAGAAGATTAAGAGTTGACGAATCTCCTAAACTGTGGCCAAATGCCTTTTACAGATCATCGATCAAAGGGCTCCAACCCTGTAGCGTTCCAATCTTGTTCTCAAAGAACAGCTTGAGTCTCTCAATCCGTACTCTGCCAGCCAGAAACCAATCAATGTCAACTGGGTTGGTGGAGGAGATGTCCATGATCTCAGGGTGACACACAGGTGCTGGTACATCTTTTCGGACACTCCAAGATCCCGTAGAATTCTGATACCCGTCGCTCGACATGAAGTTGTGCAGCAACTTGGCGCCTTCCGGATGGGGCGCATCCTTAAGCATGACACCCCGCTGCGCCCAGCTTACAAAGTTTCCTTGGGTGGGAATGGTGATATTCAGGGGTGGAAAGGGAACCAAGCCGACGCCGGAGGTGAATGTAGCAGTCCCAATGCTCTTTGGGCTAGCAAGAATTGCTAGCGGAGTGGCGGTTCCGCGCATACAGCGGGGGCTTTGGGCCAGGAGGCTCTCAAACCAGCCAAGACCATACTTCTGCATGCTATCCGAGGCACTAGTATGCATTTGTACATAGTTAGCAAAGCGTGGGGTTCTTAACATAAGTCAAACGCGTATGGAACGGCATCATTGTCGTTAAGATACGTCAGGGCCAGTTTGTCCTTGAACTCAGGCTTCAGGAAATCGGTAAACTCCTTCGGTCCCTCCGCGAGCTTATTAGGGTTCCAAACAAAACTCCAAGAGAAGACCATCATGCCGTACCAAGCAGCCCGAATATCACGAAAAGCTGGGTGGATCTTATCGATGTCAAATGGTTGATAGTGCAACAGAGCTCCCTCAAGGTCTCTTCGGGGAAAGTCGTGAAGAGTTTGCACGATGACGCTATCGACGTAGACGCGTACTGTGGCCAGCTAACGGTCGATGTGTCCGTCGTGACACTTAGAGAGGTCGACGGTGATATTGAGAGTCATACCAGGAAATCAAGTTTCGAACGCTGCCTTCAAGCCGTCCTGCTGGTTTTCTTCGTCGCCACCATGTTAGCTTAATGAATACGGCAGTTGGGCTGGGAAGGAAAAGGAGACGGATTTGGCGTGATGTACCGGACCAGCCGGATCACATCTAGTACCGTCGTAGCGGTATTCGTAATCGATTTGGGTTGGGTGCTCATTTCAACGTTCGTGTGTGTACCGCGAACTGCATGACAGAGAACCGGCCATCCCCCGTTTTCGGAGCCAACATCCGCTCAAAGTAAACCCATGCCCGACGGCGCTGGCATTATGAAGACACCGAACAATGCCTGTGTCAATGCCTTGGCGAGGAAGCATGATTTGAAACAGATTCACCTCGGGAAATGGCGGCGCACGGGTGTCTAGGAGTAGTCGCTTAAAGTAGACCAAGTGCTCCACATTGAGCCAGGAAGACGGAGAGAATCGTTCTCAGGAAGCCCACTCGACGATACGTGGCAGTGAGCCACGGAAGCCCGGAGCTCACGATGGAAATACGAAGTACATTGCGAATCACAGCAGCCTCTGCGTGATTCTTTCTTTTGACAGTAGGCTACATTTATGGCAGGCTGTGATGAGCCATTTACGCTCTGTTTCATCGTGTTGGCCCCTGGAACACGACATAATCTGATCAGCCCTGCCCTTCCCCAAATTAGGGCCGTTCTTGGCCGTGAAATGTATGCTTACCTTAGAAAAGGGCAAGTGCTGGGATCAAATCGAACAGACTGCCCTATCCGCCTACAGTGCCTCACACTAGAGCTTAGCTTAATACACGGTTAGCTTGGGCCATATTGCACCATGTATGATATTGCCCTGTCATAAATGGGAGTTACCAATCTATCTGTCCAATCCTTTCGGCGAGGTACAAAAACGTAGCAAGGCGGAGATCATAAATCGAGATAGCACTTGTCCTGGTCTCGGAAACCCTGACAATGTCGGCCATGGAATGAATACACCGGCCAGAGTATGGACCAGACGATCGCGCTATCGCGACTCTCCTTCATCTCTAAGTTCTAGCCCCAACGTACCAACGGCTGCATTTAAGAACGCTCTATGGAAAGAAATCAACACTAGAATCTGCAACGGTACTGGAGGCTATGCCATCCAAGGGCACGGTACAGCAGAAGACAGACAGGCTTATGTCGGTGGTGCTGGATGCAGTTCAGTTCTGACGACCAACCCAACCCATCACTATATGCAAAGTGATGATAGAACCTTGGATCTCACGCACTTAGTCGTATATATACGTGCTATCGCAGCCGAAGAACAACGACAACAAGAGGTTAATTCGAGTGGTATACGGAAGCGCGCCTATTCGGAATCTCACGTATCGGTATGGATATCCGCTTCCGTATCACGATGGTAGTGGACTGGTCTTATCTTATACCTAGAACACAACACAAGCCAATTCACCCACCACTTGCCTCGGTGACAGAATTCACAAATGGTGTTAGATACACGGTGCGGTACGTACACTTTGCCACTTCTGGCTGGGTCTCCTAGATAAGACAGGGGCTCTAGGACGCTTAGGTCAATTCCGCCAATGGGGACGCAGAGCTAAACCTATTACCTAAGAAGACAGGGATGCCTACTTGAGTTCTTAATCCAGTCTCGGGGAGTTTCCCCGACGGCATCAACCATGAGCAGGGTCTCTTATAATTAAGTTAGTCTATAAAATCACAGCCACAGAGACCGGCACTTCGGAAAGAACGCTAATTCGGCAGGGACGGCAATAAGGACGGCACTTAGGACTCAACGGCACTTCGACCAAGATTACAATTCAATACCCCTCGTGCACATTCTCCACCAAGTGCGGTATGAATCATCCCCCTGTTACTAAGCATCCCACCGGTAGACACCCGGGATAGAGATCTATTTATCAGCAGTCGTCTAACTTCCAATTGAGTGGAGTGTCTGTCTACCTGATTTGGATTTTGTGATCTCGTTGCTTCGCTATGGCAGATAGTCCGGCTAGCGTTCACCTCGGTATCTACCTGACACTCGCTCTTGAAACTTAATTCTCTATAAGCTATAAAGAGCCATCGTCCTCGTGCTTTCGGCGGAGGCTCCGAAGTGGATAGATCCCACCTATCTCGTTCGCCGCGACCATCTCCTTTACACTGTTCGATTACAACTGTAGCTACATTCTGCCCATCATGATCCGATCACCGTTTTGGACGCTCGCTCTAGCCTCTTTTCCTGCACTGTCATCTTGTGTCCCTCATCGATGTCCCTCTCCGGCCGGGAATCTCAGCGTCTCCGCGTTCCAGCTGTATCCAGAGAACGCCGACTTTGACCCTAAGCGCTGCGTGGCCTATTTCAGGTGAGCAACGTTCAATATGGATTGCAGGGACGATGTCGCTAATTTCATCTGGCCAGCGTGTTGTATAACTCCAGCGTCGCTGTCTACGACCCATACCAGAACACCGTCGTTGATGTTATCGAATTCCCCGGCTTGAGTGGCGACCCCCTCCTTCATGCCAGTGGTGTTCAGCTTGACCCCTTCGATCGCCTATCTATTGTCGTCAATGCTGGATCTTCTTTCAATACTGGAGGTCGGGATATTTCTGGAAACAATTGGCTCGTTAAGTACAGTTTACAGGAGGATCGGGTCCTTTGGCAGTACAACCTCACATCCGTTACGGCTGGGGCCTACAGTGGCTTCCAGGACATTGAGCACGACCGACATGGCAACACATTTGTCCTGGGAACCTTCCCAACCAGCCTCATTCGAGTGACGGCCGACGGCAAGAAAGCTACGCCTTGGTACTTGGGGCCAAGGTCCGACCCTATCGCCGCTGGCTTCACTGGGCTGGTGAACATTGGCGATGCCCTGGTCGTGTCAAACGTCACCGACGGTCAGCTGTACCGCTTTGATATTACCTCTGCCCAGGGAACTCCTGTACGAATTCCACTCACGACCGCTCAGGATCGTATCGGCGGCCCAATTGATGGAGTTTACCTCCCGCCCCGCTATGCTGGCAAGGTGATCCTGGTATCCGACAACGTTAATGGAACTATAGTCCTTCGATCTTCCGATGCGAAATGGAAGACTGCGGAGCGGCTCGGAGTAATTCCAAACGACCTTCTTGCCCAGGGTGGTTCCACTGTTGCAAGCATTCAGATTGGCGATAAAATCTATGCCGTAACCGAGTTTTTCGGAGACAGCCAACAAATCGTACCTGGAACCCTGGCGGGAAACAGGTCTGCCTTCCCATTAATCGACATCTCGACGCAGGTTGAGCAGCTTCTTTGTTAGATTTTGACAATTCAAGTAGTACTTACGTTTTTATCACTGTCTCTGCTATATATTAAATAAGGAAATATAAGGAAGTCAGCCTCTAAGCCTAACAGGCCATACTAGGAGCAATTATCTAACAATAGCAGTAAGATCCTTTTCAGCCCTAATAGATTTATTCCTAGCACTGTCATTACTGGCTTCTTCTTAGAAAAGGTAAGTATTTAGTACCGTAAGTTACATGATAAGCGAGCCCCCAAAACAAGCGAGCGCCCAATTTTTCTCCCAACCACCATTTCCCATCTCTCAACTAAATTTCCTCCACCATAGATCATGTCATTATCAATTAATGAGGCAAATATCAATCTTGCCCTTCAAGCCCTTGAGAAAGACCCTCAATTATGTCAGATAGCTTGTATGACTATTTGATGACCTTGAACATGTGTGTGTATTGTGTATCTGTTGACTGTAGCTCCTGCCCCTTGAGGTCAGGGAGGTATAGCTTTCCCTTGCTTCCTAATACGAGCTAGCCGGCCGGGGGCTCGGCGAGCCCTTTCCGAGTCGTTCCCGACAACCCCCTGTTTCACACGTGACTTCTTGGAGCCCTGGTGTTCCAACATGCCTCCAATTCAACAGATCTACACCCCATCAACGCGACTGCCCGCCGACGGCTTGACGAAGAGCCTGCCTGGAGAGGGATTTGCCAAGTTCGTTCAACAGCTTAAGCCCACAGACCTCTCAAAGCAATTAGAATAACGAAGGAAGGACGAAGAGCTCAGCATAACGGCGATGCCCTCAAGCTGAAGGGGCGTGTTAGATTGGATCATGTATAGAGCATCGGATCGGGTGCTCACGTGGTGACAGCCGGGGGTCGTCGACCCTTTATCGGGCACAGCCCGAATAGGAAGGCGGTCGGGGAAGCCTATAACCCCTGACCGACGCCGAGATAGCCCAGGAAGGGAGACGGACAATACAATATACACTGTGATCAACGGCCAAGTCATTTGAGTGCCACGCTAGCTTTCTGACAACATGCACCTAGCGGATCATCGCGACCGATCTAATACCGCTATTGCTAGTAGCTCTAGCAGCCGTTTTCTTAGTATTAATAGGCTAGCTAGATGATGAGGAAGATACAGGGATTTAGTGAGTTATCTATGTAGGGGGCTAGTTGCTATTTATCAGTATGCCCAAAACTTGCTAAAGGGATTAAACTGCAAATGCTATAACTATCCCTAAGGTACTAATTAACAGAAGAATAATAATATGCTCTTGCGAGGTTATATGCTACTAAAACAAGCGCCCCCAGAAGCCACAAGGCCTATCCATGATCAGATAAGCCTCTATAGCCAAGCGCACCTCACATGGCTATTTACAGGTTTCGCTTAAAGAAGCGGGTAAGTCTGTCAAAAGGAATGAGCTCCACACGGTCATAAAGATCGACGTGGCCAGCACCAGGGACCCAGATCAGCTCCTTGGGCTCGGCAGCACGCCTGTAGGCATCCTGGCTGAACTCGCGCGAGTGAGCCTGATCACCAGAGATGAAGAGCAGGGGACGGGGCGAGATGGTGTTGATATCGTTGAAGGGGTAGAAGTTAAGGAACTTGACTTGGCTCGAGCGCGTTGGATGAGTTGTGGTGTTAGGCAAAGCACCGGGAGGTGTAACCTCACCACGGGTGGTGCGGTAGAAGTCATAGAACTCTTGCTGAATCGCATCCGTAGCTTCCTCGCGCCTGTCCACAGTGCCGCCGATCAACTCGGGCTCTGCGCCCTCAGACTCGTTCCAGCGCTGGGCGACGGCGGCGTCGATAAGCTCCTTGCGCTGGGCTAGGGTCTGCGACCTTCGGAGGCCGTTGCGGGTGACGGCACCCATATCGTACATGCTAGTAGTGGCAATAGCCTTGAGACGGGTGTCGATCTTTGCAGCGCTAATAATGAAAGAGCCGCTGCCACAGATACCAACACCACCGATGCGCTCACGGTCGACAAAGTTCTGGAGGCCGAGGTAGTCGACGGCGGCGCTGAAGGCCTCTGCATAATATTCGGCTGAGACAGCGTTGCGAGGCTCGCCGTCGCTGCCGCCCCAGTGGGGGAGGTCGATGGAGACGGTGATGAATCCCTGTTCGGCGAGCTTGGTGGCGTAAAGGTTGGCGCTCTGCTCCTTGACGGCGCCCATAGGGTGGCCGACGATAATGGCGGGGGTCTCGACGCTGCGGCTTAGGTTGCGTAGGTAGAAGAGGTTGCCCGTAACCTTGGTGCGGTACTGGGTCGGGAACGTGATGGGCTGGATCTGGACGCTCTCGCTACGGTAGAAGTTATCGGCTCCAAACGACAGATTCTGGGCCGTGGCGACCATGGCGTTCACGAGCGTCATGACGCCGAGGGTGACAGTGCGGCCTCTAACCATCTTGATGGTGCTGTGCTGTCGGTGTTGGTATTGGCTGAATACACAGAGGTGATTGACTTGTAACTTTGTAAGAGCTGATGCTGTGAACCTGGTGAAATGTCGCTGTACCGGCGGCAGGGCGGCAATCTTATAGCTACTGCGATTCTAGTTGTCTGCGTCATGGTTACCATGCAAAATGGAGGACATTCTCTGTAGGACCTAGGCTGCGCGTCGATCAATACCCTCAGGCGTGAAGTCGTCGTCATGCCAAGATGTGTGATTATTGACGGTTGAATCGAGGATGGGTCGTTCCCTTGCCAAGGTCAAGGGATGAAGGGCAAAATACGGCAAGGGCTCCCAGTCCGGACATGTCGGCGTTAGACTAAGGTTAATTGTACCTGACCGATCGAATCATGAATCCCTAGCGATTGGCTCAAATAGAGCCGAAATAACCCCTCCACGCGTGGCAGTGTCATGCAAGCTGCTGACAGCTAATCATTTTAACTCACGACTAGCTGGCCTTGGCAGAGTGGATGAGACCGGCGTATGCTGTTAGTTTATGCGCATTTGAAGCTGCACACAAACTTATAGAGTCAAAGTACAAGTGCTTTAAGTCCCTTCCAGCTCAGTTGCCCGACGATTGAGAGGGGATATCGGATCTCGTTGTTAGCATAGAAGTGCTTAAGACTCTTCAACGCTCAATCTGAAACAAGGTGGTGGCGCCTCCATCAATGGTAATCTCGACTTGAACTAGTAATGGCGCAAGCAACGGGTACCGACTGGCCGCCGCTTCTTGCTCAGACAGTTCAACGTGGGCGTTGTAGAATTGTTCGAGAAGTCGTGTCTCGGGAGCTGGAGCACCAATGCTGGATCAGGGTTGTCGGATGACATTCACCGGCTCGCAGCAACACAACCCCTCCGCTTCTCAGACAAGGCCGAGAGCTGGGGCGGGAGATTGAACCCTCAATACTCAGATGCTTAGCTATGAGGTGGCAACCGCCCAATATTGCACTCGTGCAGCTACATCATACCGGGAGCCATCCGGCTAAGAAACGTTGGCTAGCGTAATTTAACTAGAAACTTCTGAACGTGCAGTCACCAAGCAACTGGATGGGTATCCCAGCTAATCAGTGGCCGTTTCTGCTAAGACAGGCCTAAGCAAGCCACCTACTAACTGCGGATCTAGCGGGTGGCGCAATATTGCTTCGCAAGCCTATTTGTAAGCTCTTGGGCAGGGGAGAGGATGTTCCTGGCTATAGCCATTTGAATTCTCCTCTCCTGAAGAATTATCCCGTTACTCTACTTTCAATATTGCCAGACCAGAACCCTTATGCTCCAAGCGCAGCATCTTACCCCAGCTCAAAAGTCATATTTTCCTCAATCAAGAGCAGGAACAAATCAAGATGTCCGCGAACAACACCTCCACCGGACTCCTTCAGCTAACCATCGGGTCATCTGTGTTCACCGCTTCGATCCTCGACAATCCCACCGTCTCCGCCTTTCGCTCTCTCCTCCCCCTGAATCTGCGAATGTCCGACCTCAACGGCAATGAAAAACATGCCGACTTATCTACGGCGCTTCCAACCGCAGCCACCGACCCCGGCTCTATCAGGGCTGGCGATCTGATGCTTTACGGATCCCGCACGCTCGTGTTGTGGTATGAGGACTACTCGACCACTTATAAGTACACAAGAATAGGGGCTATTGAAGATTTTGGAGGCTTGGCTGCAATTGTTGGAGAAGGCCAGATTGATGTTGGGTTTGCGACAGAAGGCAGCAGTGCGAGTAGCCCAGAGCCTTCAAACAACCGAGCCAGCAGCGTCGATGTGAGCACCTATGGCTGGCCGCTTATGGTCTTTCTATGCATAGTGTACGTGCTAATATACTAAGGCGGCAAATTTGTAAGCGTGGGGTTCAGTACATGAGTTACTGACAATGGGCTGGCCGGGAAGGGGCTGCGACTTTATGAGGATGCAGTCCGGCGATGAATATGTCGGCTACGGTGGGCCATACGTTAGCTTACAACGTACAGCTAGAATCTCCAGATCGGTAGCTGTCACCAATTTGAATCCGATAGAGAGCCTCTCGCTGACCTAGCGCACTGATTCACCAAGGAGCTAGAGGGTAGCTTACCACAACCACCCGTGGCTGGTATCGAACTTCTCTGGTTTTCTTAACTGACTCCTTTGTATTCAGAATTGAATGTAATTCCTGCTGATGTACCTAGACATCTAGTCTCAATACGATACAGTGGATGGTAGCGTGGCTGGGTTGTTCATATTTGGAATGTCACTGCTACTAGCGATCTTCATTAGAGTCTTGTCTGACGTTCACTTGCAACGACCAACATGAATATAACATAAAATACAACGACCCACCGGGCCAACTAACGGAGAAATGTAAAGTCTTACTGGAGGCTATCGACGATGCCGGCCTGACGCGGTCTTGATGGCCTGAGCGAAAGCTCAGACGACAAAAGGGGTACTTCCGGACATCGCCACGATGCCCTGCCATAAAGACAGCGGTGCATCAGCGGACAACATCCTTCAGTGGTCCAATGATTCAACCAGCGCTGCAGGTTGGAGATGAAGCGGGTAAACATAGAGGCGGAAGTCCCGCCACCGACGATGTGCCCCTGATGCCACAGCACACCGCGACCGAATATTATATGGTGGAACCTCGTTCGGTTAGTGGACGGAGTGCTGGCGATCGCGGAGGCGCGGTCTCGCGGCATCTCCGATCTACAGGCCATCGGCCGGGAAGCCGGACCTGGGGAGAATATTGTTAAGGTCTGTACAATACTTTCCGATGTTTGGACATGGGAGGCCCCGATCTTGCACTGCCTCGTCGTGCTGCCTTACCTTATTTGACTCGGCTCCTCCGCGAGAGTAAGTTGCTCCCATGCGATTCATCTCTA
The DNA here is from genome assembly GCA_020744375.1 of Dactylonectria estremocensis. NCBI lineage: Eukaryota > Fungi > Ascomycota > Sordariomycetes > Hypocreales > Nectriaceae > Dactylonectria > Dactylonectria estremocensis. The sequence continues at coordinate 106,202 of JAGMUU010000024.1, read as the reverse complement.
CACCACAGACAGCAGTTATTAAAACAATACCTACCGGAGTCAGCCGGAGAGAGGGAGGCCTGCAAGGAAATTCCAGGTCGTACCATATCGTAATATCGTAGTCAGACGCCGCTGCGCATGGCAGCCGCGAGGGGGCATAAGGATATCGGGAGACTGCTCGGAGAGCATATAAACCGCCTCCCCACCCACCAACTTTGGTATAGAACATCCGGACACAGCATCCTCGGCAGTAACTCTGGCTAATTAGGAGGAAGGGAGTGATTTCCTGTAGAATATGCAACAGACATGAGGGGACGTCTGGTAGATAAGCCTCGTGTGCTAGCTCGAGATAGCAAATGCTTTTCCATGACTGCAGACACCAAACTTTCGTTCCTCTAGGTTCTATGCGCGAGCCGCGACCGGCGTGCCTCACCTGTCACAACTGTGGGTATGACAGGGGTTCGGTTCAACATTAACGGATTTTGATTGGCTTGCGGAGGCTTGACAGGGGGACACCGTCCGTCCCACGGCTCGACCGGGGCAGACTTGGACTTACCCTATACATTCAAATACTTGACTTAAATGAAGAATAAAAGGCTTACAAAGACATGCAAACATTGTATTTAAAGAACCACCTGAAACTAAGATGAAAATACTATCTATGTACAATAGTTGAGAATAATGATCAGATAACATTAAGTGAATATCGACACCCCGACAAAACACCTTTTTCCATTGGACCGGATTATTATCAATTTGTCACCTTGATAGTGGTGGCAACACTCGGTACCCCCGCCGAGTTCAGCACAAAAAGCATCCAGTATCCAGGCAGAGCAATTCCCGGGTCAGTCGGAATTTTGAATGAATACCTGTTTGTCCCAGCGTTCGCCAATGTCAGAGCAATACGTCGCTGGTCGGTGTTGACCGTGTGTGTAGCAGTCCCATATCGAATCAATGAAGCCTGCTTAACCGGACCGCTCGTGGTAAAAGTAATAGTGCTGCCCACTTTCGCGGTATTAGTCGAAGTGCTCGTGATTCTTGGTCGAGTTGCAAGGTCGCCGTTGTTATCGTAGAGATAATTCGGTGTGAAAATTTGAGCATCAAAGTGGTTTGTCGTGCAAGCGCCACAAAGTCCCCCGCCGCCATTGAACACTCTTCCATCCGGCAGCAGCAACGAGATACTATGGTATACTCGGGCGATTGAATTACTTTGCTGCTTGATAAAGGTATTAGAGGCGGGGAGGTATAGCTCGGGCTCAAGTTGGGGGGTCGAATCTACAAAAGGCTCGGAATGTCGCTGGCCTCCGGTAATAAAGACGGTTCCGTCAGGGAGCACAACTGAGGTGTGAAAGATGCGAGCATGTAATCCTTGGCCATTACCGGCCAAAGCTGTTTGAGCGGTACTTCCAGGCTCGCCGATTGTGATGATATGCGCATTAGCTGTGGAATCAGAATACCGGTAATCGGGGGAGCCGCCAAAGGTCAGGATCTTGCCCTTAACCGCATCATACATGACCGAATTTCCACACATGGAATCTGGGTCAACATTACCACCTGCTTCTCGTTTACCAGCGGGCTTCACATCGCCATTGATTCCGCTGGTGTAATACCAGTTCATCGCAGTACTTGGGCCGGCTTGGAAGACGGTTCCTTCCTTCCAGCCAAACAACCATCCGTGGTTATCAGCGCGGTAGATGCCTTCTTTATCAGCCGTGAGCATTGGCTTAACAAGGGCCCCCGGGAGCAAAGTCCATTTTTTCAACTTTGGGTCGTAGATTTCACCGTTCTTCCCTCCTCTGGGACCACTCCAAGAACCGCCAACTGTAAAAACACGGCCGTCGGATGTTGTAGCAGACGATTGATACCCGCGTGCAATGTTCATCTCTGGGCCTGTGATCCAAGTGTCGCTGGGAGAATCATAGAGGCTTGTTTTTTTGGCGTCATTTCCGCCGGTCACCACAATCTGCCCATCTCCGTCCATTGAAATGCCCGGGCAGAACATGTCGTGGTGAGTGAGGGTAATATTGCGTTGAGTAACGATGCCAGTAGCCGGGTCCCAGACGGAGCTCAGCGTCAAGCCACCACCGGGTGTAGGATTGTGGAAATCATCATAGCGGTAGGCAGACCAAACAACCACCCTGCCACTTGTTGGCTCAACTGCACCGGCCACAGGGACGACGGGGAAGTCAAGAGTAGGGCCCCAGCGTCCTAGTCCGGGCTCTGGGGCGCTGAAAGAGGAGGCTGCGTAGACGTTAAGTTCCGCGATGCTGATCCAAGGGTTGTCGTGCGCTTCGGAGATGGCAACCAGGCGCACATAGCGGGCAGGCTGTGGTTCGAAATTGGCGAATTTCTCGGTTTTATCGGCCCACCATGTTCCTGTCGCAACAGGGGAACCCCAGTTCTTCCCGTCCGTGCTGAGGAACACGTCATGGCGCCCTATCCAGTTGCGAATGTTGCTATCCTGGCGGGGAAGCTGAGAGACTCCATTGATATTCTGGACGACTTTCATGTCGACCGTGATGGCGTGCGGAGGCCTCGGATTGGCATTGCCCCAAGGGGTATGCCAGAAAGATTTTGAGTTGCCATCAACAGCTTTGGAACATTCGTTGCCTGGATGCTGGCTGGAGCAGGTCACCGCCCAGTTTTTGCGGTCAATGGGAATACCCTGGGGGGGAGCTGCTTTGAACTTCCCAGGTTGTGGCCCGGGCCTTTCGGGAATGACAACTGCTCTGGTGGCGTCGAGAAGGCTGCCGAGGCACAGAGCCAAGGTCCAGAGGTTCTTCATCTTTGGCTGAGAGAGTCACAAAAACGGGAAGAAGAAGAAGGGAAAAATAAATAAAAATAACGAATGTTGAGATCCTTCTTCTGTAAAGGATCGAAGGATTCAATAGCATATTTATTCGTTTCTATAAAACAGTGTACGGCTGAATGCAGCTCGCCCTGTTTCCCCAACATGTAGCCATCCATGATAAAGTGTTTAACGGTTGATAAACGCACAGACATGGACCGGAGCTTTGGGTCTGCAGCACGGACGCAGGTATCGTTGAGCCGTCAGTTGCGGCGTTTGCATTTTGGGAATAGAATCCAACCATTCGTCAGTTCCGTGCAGAGAGGTTCCGTACACACGTTTCGGGTTTCCGCTTTGGCTGGGCTATTCTAGGAATTTTTGTTCAGTCAATCACAATCATTTTTACGATGCAGCCATGTACAGGTTGGGCAGGTTCCATCATTTGCCAAGCTTTCGTCATCGGGCAGATCATGTGGCTAGCTGTGTCTGCCCTTCAATCTGGTGCTGAGATTCCGTGTTCGGATGCACGTGTCGAGCTGACATGGGTTGAGGATGGCATGTGCTGGGAGGAGAAGAGATGGGAACCACCCTGGCTGTATGGATGCATGTGAAATTGTGCCGGCTGGGACAAGGAGTCCACATATGCACTACGATAATTTGAAATGAAAGGTGAGGGCTCGTTTACGAGTCCAGTACAGGTGGCACGACATGATGTGACCTGCTTCCAGGACGACATCCAATGGTAGCGGGCTGTATCCTGAGGCTTACACCCTCCTATGCTCGATATCTGCTACTCTCCATTCTTTCACAGCCCAACGTAATTTAATTCGATCAGGTGCGACGGAGGCAGGGCCCAAAGGTCTCTGCCTATGTTATCAACGCCACAGCCCTCCATCCTTGCTCTCCAGAAGAACGTTCACCTGATACCTCTATACGAATAACTTCAGGAGTGCAGGGGAAGCTTTCGACCTACTGACTGGAGCCTGCAATAAGCTACTGGCGTGTAACAGTATCGTATCGAATTGGGTTGAAGTATTCCTCGTATATACTTTTAGGCCTCCATACAGATACCCGTAAATACTCCACAAACCCGGTCACCCCAGCGCACCCACTCTACCCCTGTAAAAGCTTGATTACTTCAATTACCGCCCCTCATTTGTCAAGTTCAACGGAAAGGTGGTGAAGTGGGTACGCTAAGGTGATCGAGACCTGCTGGTCAGTGCGGGGAAGATGAATGGTAAGGATCTTGGTGATGTTGTAGGTTAGATAACGTCATAAACGGTCATTTCGTCGGGTCTGTGTGCACGTGTCGTCGTCTGCTTTTAAAATTGTTCCCAAAATACTTGCCTCTGACGATACATCTTGATGATTTGGGAGCAGACTTTCCATGACCGTCTTCTATTTGCCAGCTTTGGTCGTCCATGTATGCCATTGGAAATCGCGGCCCTCTAAAGCGCCGTCTATATGGTCTTCCAATCAATCTGTCGTGCAGAAGGCTCTTCGTCTCGGGAAAGTCGTAAAGCCAAGGCATCTCCTGAAGCACCTTTAATTTCTAGAAGGTGATTGCTATTGGAACATACGCAACAGCCCTTGAGGCTTTTCTCCAGAGGTAGGCTTCGGCTGCACTCATGTAGCTCATGATATGTACCAGGAGCTCGGCGGGCAGCTTGGAGAAGGAATCATTACTCGAATCAACGCCGCTGCCAAGAACTGGGACTTTATCTACGCTCTCTGATAGAGCTTTGACCAAGGACCGATACCAGTCAGTGAGCTCGGGGCCGGAGGCTGGGAGGGTGACATCGCTGTTATTTACGATTCAAGAGCACAGGAAACCTTGAACCTGGTGGATGCGTATGCCTGTTGCCCCACACGATCTTCCAAAGCCACACACATGCTCCCTCTCTCAGCGCGATACAACACTCCAGCCTCTTCCTCCCCGGAAAATACCGCTGGCGTGCCACACCATACAATATGTTGAGGGCTACGTTAGAACTCACCGAGGAAGAAGCTAATTCTGAGTTACATCACAAGTCATTGCAAGTGTATAATTTCATATTTACTCTAGATTCATTTTCATGTGAAAGCTCTAATATCATCGCGTGGCTTTCACATGTGAGACTCGACGCAGCTGAGCCATACACGCAAGGCCAAACATTGTTGTAGCATGAGAAGGATTATCGGCTGGGAAAAAATACCTCCATTCCTCAATAAAGCCAGCTAGATCTTATTCAGATGCCATTGACTGGAAGCCCATAGCTAGCGCCAAGTGACATGAGAGAACGCGTCCATTAGGCCGCAATCAATAGGATAGAAAAGCTATTAGTCTATTAGAGAATAGAACGAATGACACAAGTCCAAGTTGAGAGGGTGGAACTCCAAGAATGTCCGTTCCGCCAACCCCTTGATAGGATTGCAGTGATGTCCACTCCCATCCTGGAAATTTTGCTTCCTAGTTCCAAGATCATAAGTCCTTAGCAAGCATTGAGAACGTGGAGTAGCGCCGTGCAACTGGAATTTCTCAAGCATCTCCCTCCCTGAAGAGCGGCAACTTCCATACGCCGCATTACTTGAGGATTATCCACTTAACAACTTTCCCGCCGCGCGGATGCCTACTTGCCACGTAACGGATGCTATTTCTTACGGTGGTATTGCGAGTATCACACTCTGGGATGAATTGAGGTGCATTAAAGCTCTCGATTCCTATCTAAAAGAGGGTTCTAAGTAGGTCTTTTATATTGACTATCATGACTATCAAGATGGTTCATCAAGGTGGCTCATTAAGGTGATCTTATAGCGGGGCTCTCCTGACGATTCAAATGACCTAGCCATGTGACAGCGAGAGTCGGTCAAGGGATGCCTTAATTGATGAAAGAAGATTTTGGTAAAGCTACACCGAATAACTTACCCAATCAGAGAGCTGCTCCAGCTGGCACAACACGCAGAGCGAAGTAGCGGCGACCACTCCTTCCAGATCCCCGACTGTGGACGAATTGTGTCGCTCCATTCGGCTTCTTCTGTGCAAAGTGGGCGGAATTGGCGCCCAACACAGAGCTGCATATGTAGTGTGATGATTGGCATATCACATCTGCATGGCTCATCATTTGTCAAGGCTGGCTTCGGTCCCTACCCACGGTCCTCTCGTAGAGCTTGCTCTCGACTTCCGCAGCCAGCAGCGGCCAATCATCAGTTCTGCAAACACATGCATCATGCAATAATGTGGACGCCTTCTAGACTGTAATCCTAAAGAAGGCGAACAAATATTGGAGGGGCCAGAGGTCTCGACGCAAGTTGGGGAGCCACCAAAATGTACGTCGCCGCAAAGGAATCTCGAAGCTCCAATGGCGAGCCGTGCCGCGATGCGCAGTAACGTACCTAGTTCCACCGCATTGAAGTGCGCCAGGATTGGGCTGAAAAAGGCAGCTTATACCCCCTGACTAGGTGTGTTCTCTACGATCCATAAACGTGCTCATCTTCAAAGACATCAAAAGCTACAGGAGCTTGGGGATCCCGAGGCTTATTTTGACAGGTCATGGCTATCATCTTCTTCTAGTATAAGTTCCTCTCCTGTCTGCATTAGGCAAAATGACGATTTGACCAACCGGCTATCCCTCAAGCTCCATGGGACACCAACCGCAACCGCCACCGCTGGGAGTTCCATGCGGTCTCACCTCTTCTCTAGGCGGTACCAAGACTTCAATCTCCCCACACGTTGTCATCACTGTAGAGAATTCGGTGCTCAACGCGGGAACGGTTTAGTACGTCTTATCTCACATGTTTCAGTTTGCCTTCTATGAATGGTTTTACTCCCCTGACCAATGGATGCATTGCAATACCGTATAAGCTTAATCCTTCTTCCGCCTTGGCCCCTCCACGCGCAAGAGGAATGAAGAGCATGGTCAGCCAGGGCTGAGACTTTGCCAGCCTTCATATCAGACCGACATGGTGGCATGCCCGATGCTAGGCAAACAACCTGTGCAGGCAGCCTGAAAAAAAGTGTTGTCATTGGACGGGCGAAGCGTGGCTGGTGGGCATTGCATCTAATATCCTGCCGTTTACTTCCTTATCTTTAATATAATGGTAAGGTCTCGAAATCGGCAGATTTCCTGGGCCGCCTGAAGCGGTTGGCTTTTCGGCGAGTAGAGGGAATACACCAGAGGCTCATGTTCGAGCGCTTGCGCGAAGCGTAAAAGGAGATGTTCGAGACGGGAAAGACCACAGACGATGACGTCATTGCACTCATGAAGTAGCTCTGCTCTAGCGAAACAGCTCCGAGCTTACAATTCGACAAGCGCTAGAGATGCTTCAAGCGACGTGCTAGGAATGGGACAAGTGTACTATCCTGGAGGCAGTCGGTTGAAGGAGGCAGCCGTTATAATACCTGTTCCCGGTATCGAAATTTGAGGCACGGATTTACAGTGAAAAGTCGAACTGGATACGGCTCCACAACAAGGCAACGCACAACGGGCATGTTGAACTGACTGACAAGAAGAGAGAGCCGAATGATAGCAGTGCAAGCGTAAGGCACTTGACCCGTTCAACAATGGTTTGTCTCCTCAATAGCGGAGAGAAACACGCCTAGCGAATAGGGTCAGTAGCTGACCTTTAACTTCGATGCTCCTGGGGATCAACACCACGACGGCTCTACAGGAACAAGAGAACAAGAGCTGTATCATCAAGACGGAACCATACCTCGACGTCAGCTGGGGATGAGTGAATCTACAAAAGCCGATTGCACATCTTCTAGGAGGGAACAAGCAGGACGAAATAGAGAAGCGCTTCGAGCGACTTTCGATCAGAAGCGTGGTGAATGCTAGCATCTGCCCTAATTTTGGTCATCTGCGGCGTGACACAGCATTTCAAACCGTTCCACGTCAACCTCAAAATCCCAATCACCAAGGACCTCTTCAGCACTCATGTACTTCTTGGTCCAACATCCCATCATGACTCGTCCGGCAAAAAGGTGATCCACGTTGGGGAATTTGCCCCGTCTGTAAAGACGCTCGACCCTCTGCTGGTACTCGTCTGCCTCTTCACGAGTGTCCCATGTAAACCCAGCTCCTCTGAAGGGCCAGTGCCCCGTTTGGATGAAATAGAGAATGAATCCGAGGCTGAAGATGTCTGTTGCTACTGATGCCTCGCTTTCGTCCAAGGCGGCGGGATCGAGGAAGGCGGGAGTCGGAAGTGCTAGGCCATCTAACCCAAGTTCCTCACATGACGATCCACCAAAGTCACAAAGGCATATATCTAGTGACGTCTCGGAGGTGGCATGGACAAGGAAATTCTCAGGACGGATATCGCAGTGGATGACGCCCCGACGATGGATGTATTCGAGGCAGTTGATGACCTGACGGGACCATTTCCGCTGTTTATCCAGCGATGGGACGCCGTGATGATCGAGATATAGCTGGAGACTGCTATGGCTCGCTTCGACAAAGAGCAAGGCTTTCTTGTCTTCCTGCCATCCACGATACCTAAAAGAGTGTTGGCACGGGATGGTATATCGATTATCGAGGCTGGGGCACACTGACTTGACAGTTCGGGGATGATCTCCTAGGAACTCCAGAATCTTCCGCTCGACTTCGAAGTTGCGAACAATATCCTTTACCTGCTCTTCATAGGCAGTGCACATCTCCTTGCTGAGATTGGCAGGACACTTCATGATCATGCCATCCCCGACTCGGTGCAGGATCGAGGTGGAGCTCACGAAAGCTACATTAGTTGCCTCCATCGCTCTAGGGTCATGTGTTTTGGCTATTGATGGAAGGAAGAAAGAGGAGTGTTGCTTATTTTATGACTAGTGGGTCAAATGCTGGGTTATTGATCTTATGTAGATATTAATGGAGGGATGACGAGCTGCAACATGCAGCAGCGCTGAGACAGCTATTTAAGACAGCGCAGCCCGTATTTGCCGGGCAGATGAGGGGTAACGTAACAAAGAATTCCCTTTTTACGGGATGCAGGATGCGTGTATTAGGGTTGAAGAGCGAATTGCTAGTAGAAGGGCAAGCCAAACTGGGGATAGACTCGCAGTAATTCACGAGATTCACAAGACATCTCAACCGGCAGGTGAGTGGCACAGCTGCTTTTACCCCCACTCGCTCACCTTACATGCTTTGCCACCATCCATAATTGCATGCTGGCATCTTGATGGTGGACATTACGTTCGGGTGCATGCACTATCGCAAGCCCCTTTCGACATGTAAATATTTCAAGGTCCTCATTGGTCGCGTACTCGCTGCCAAAATGATATATCATCCGCAAACAAAGGCCCTGTACTTAGTGCTATTTGGACATTGGAATGCGGTAGCTCCTTGGTGGCATTTCTCACCGTCTCGGAGGACGGCCAATTGTCCATTTACATTACGAATCGTTATCGGGGCTGGAAGTCTGCCCTAAGCAGATGACCTCCCAGCCCGGTCTTGGCCCCGCCAATAATAGCCATTGGAGCCTTGATCAGCGATGTGTAGTGACGGGAATGCGGAAGGCTAGCCAGGTTTTGGCTGGACAATGTAAATACAAGTGCATTAGCTCCTCTAGTTGACGCCTAGGTGAAGGGTGTGTTCGGGGGAACGACTCTTGCACCCCAGACACGGTCAAGATGTCGGCCACAATGTCAATGTCCCGCAAATTGGGCAAGGTCATTTGAGAGAATTTTGGGAGCTGTGTATAGGAAGAGGCGGGGGGGTAAGGATACTTGCCGTATCGGGCGGTTGAGATTTGTTACCAGTCGTGCTCACGGTGTACGCTGAATCATAGACAATATAGCCTAGAGTGACAGGCAGTCGTTGCAAGAGGCTAGAGTCCACTCGACGACCCAGGGCCTTGTCTCGCTGTCCGGTTGTCGTTTTGCACTAAAATACTGGTGTTGGCCCGAGCAGCGCCTCTGTGTCCACTTGGCGCTCGTGACACCACACCTGTCATCTTTTAATGCTCTTAATGCAGCAACTTTTCCAAGACATACCATTCGGGTTAGAGCATGGACTGTTTCCCAGGCGCGTCTTGGCTTGGAGGGGTAGTATAAACAGGGGGTAGGGGGAAGGGAGGAATGATCGATCAAGCTTGTTATGCTGTTCGCGCTTGAAGCAATCAGATCTCAGGATGCATAGCAAGATTGGGTTTTAATGATTTTCATGGTCTAAAATCACAGGGTTCGCCTACTCTGTAATTCAAAGGATTGCACAACCCTAGGATGTGGAAACCACGGGCACTGCCTCTTTTTAAGCGCTGGAATGCGCTGTTATTTCTGCTGATTGTCTTCTTATTTCCCCAGTGCCTCCTCGGTCGCCATGTGAAGTTTTGTGACTGATCGATTTCTTGGGGGCTACAAAACACAGTGGTTGAGAAAAGAGACGACATGAGTGAAACAGGCCTACCAAGAAGCATCCAATGAAATGCGACAATCTCATCACATCACCGAGAAAAAAACTTTGCGCTCGTCACATGTGCTCGTCTGAGAATGGCAGATGTGTGCTGCGTGGCTCACGGAGACAGGTTGAAACTGCAAACGTCACCAGTGTCTCAATTGGGGTGAGCCACACACTTGTTGGACTGAAATGCAGGGTTTTGGCCGTTCAGCCGCTGGTATTAAGCGGACTAGTCAATGATAGCGTCCAAATCCATGCATGTCTCAGTTTGCCTCAGCTGAGAAAAAGATATCATCATGCCACCAGTTCTTGAGAGGGTGTGATAAACAACGCCTGATAATTTGCCCGTCCTAGCGTCACCCCGCCTATCCTACTATTGAACGGGGCTGGCGAGACTCGAACGGCTGAGAGCCCGGCTGCCCGACTGAGAGGCCAGCTTTAATGAGCAGGCTGGATGTTGAGACATGAACTAGTTATCGGCCCGTGGAAATAATCACTCCTCTCTTGAGTCGGACCCGACTTGATGGAGGAGCAGAGCGTTGTTAGATTGGATTTGTCGGAAAGCTAGCGTGGCACTCAATTGACTTGGTCTCTGATCATTGTGTATTGTGTGTCTCCCTGGTTTAGGCTAACTCGGCGTTGGTTGAGGGCTGTAGGCTTCGCTGACCGCCTTCTTATTCGGGCTGTGCCCGGCCAACGCTCGGCGATCAATGGGCCGGACTCTGTATGTCGCCACGAGACTACCCGATTAGATGCTCTGACATGATCTAACCCAACAATTTCCTCAGGGCAGCGACAAGCTGTAAAGACAAATACAGGACCATTAGAAAGCTGCTCTTTTAGGCTTCCGATTGCTATTCATTTCGTCTCCATGCCTTAGTAACTGCCGGCGTGGTTTAGCTATAAACGAAGGGCTTCCCTCTTGGATAATTTGCCTTCTTTTTCATATACGTAGAGTATCATAATATACTTTTATAAACTGATGGATTCGATACGGTCAATTCGATTAGGCTGATGGTGTTCAATACGATGCGCTGGCTGTAGTTTCTCTCCAGCTGCTCTGCATACTCTTCTAGAACAAGTTCACTGACCTTGTCCTGCTCGTCCTGCTTAAACAGCTTCGTGTCGTCAAGCATCCTAACTTCAAGCCCTTCAATGGCATCGAGGCCGAGGAGGACTTGGGATCCCAACCCGCTGGCGAGGTTATCATTCGGCCCTTGTCCAAGGGCAACGGTCATCTGGCAGTCACGTGGAAGGTTGCGGATGGCGTCTACCAGCACATTGACGTGCTGGAAATGCAAAAGGAGACGGGGTTCTGGGTGGGCAAGCTGCTCCGAGTGGCAGGCAAGTACACGTACACGGATCTGGACGAGTTGATCGTGGAGCACGCCAAGGCCAAGGCCAAGGCCATGGCCCGTGGGATGGAGGAGCTGATGCGGCATGACAAGTACCAGAGCCGATCTCGGGGAGAGACTGGTAAGTTACTAGACGCCAATTGGATCTTGCAAGGGGCATGATGCTAACCGGGTCTGCAGAGAAATGGCTCACAACGTACGTCGATGTCAACCCCAACCGGTCGGCGTACGCATTGTGCATCGACACCAAGCACCCTGGATACTTCTGGCTGTGCTTCAAGGTGAGCAGGACATCCAAGGTTATTGGGCTGCCGGTGCGGGCAATTTCGCAAGGATTCGAGCTCAAGCGCCATCAGCACCCTGACGTGCGAGCGCTCTGCAACGGTTTCAAGCTGCGTTGCCAAAATGAGTTTTATAAGATGGGCCGTCGATGAAGGAGAAGCGAGGACAAGCCAGGAGCGGTGGCGGAAGAAGCATGTTTGATTAGCAGAGTGGGCCTTTTTTTCTGGAACGAGGACGAGGCAGCAAGTGTGCAATTCAGGCGTAGGTTGATGGGTTTTACCGAATGATGCAGGTGAGGAGATAGAAGCCATCTCGGCAACGCTTCATTGTCGCCGCAGAAATAAACCGCGGACGTGACGCGAATATGGCTAAGTGCTCAAGTGTGTCCGATACAATGGCATAGCGACGTCCCCACTACAGTTTACTTGGGCTGCTCCTTGCAACGCACATGTTACGCCGGATCAACCGGCAATAAGACACCATCGATTATCGACGCAAGACATAATCGGAGACATGTCGCCGGAGGGGAACGCTCTGGGCAGCACAAGAAAACATCTAAGAGCAGCCCAGCCGGCCAGGTAGTACAAGTCATGAAGCCGACGTTCACCAGAAGGATTGCTTGCTCGCCCGGTGGGGGAAAATACCATATTGGTAAAGTGGTCTGAAGTGGTTTGATACACTGCCGACCGTTTTCAGTTTCACCCCCCCAGACTCAGAGAAAGAAGTCCAGCAGTGCCTATTTTGGCTGTTATCCTTCCAAGTGTGGCTGATACACTGTGCGATTGGAACTTTGGTGTGGCCCATCGGTTTCCGCTGCTAGCATCAAAATGCGACCAGCGGTTTCGCCAGCTTTGGCTCGCGACACTCTAATGAATTACCACATCTCGTTCGCCTGTGCACAACCCCTCGACCTTTCGTACTCATGTGCCGCTTGAGCATTCCTTCTCGCGCTCGCACTCCGTTTAGTTTCATTGATCCCGTCTGTTGGGTGTCCCGTGTTGTCAGGAGCTACTAGGTGAGCATGGCGTCTACTGTATTACAAGTGGGGTTTAGAACCCGTGCCCTTTAGGCCCCAGGCAGCTGGGGCCTGGAGTCCCTCCTGCCTTTGTTCTCCAGAACCACGGGCTGGTTGACACTTGTCGATCTTCCTTCTCCAACCTCACCACCACACAATGCCACAACTCCACATACTGCACCATCGCATTGCACGACTTTGAATGGAGCCATCCCACGAGCAAGAGGGCCTACTACTCGATGTAGAAACTAAGAACTCCGTCATTTGGCGCGTCCGATCGGGCTTCTACACTTGCGATGAAATAGTTACAACCGCTGCCGAGTCAATCACAGATGAAACATTGGGTATAACGTCGCAACGAGCAAAACGAGCGGTCCGTCTCGTCGTTGCAGCAGAATGGGTTGCCCAGCTGGGAAGACAGCAAGCATGGCCACCAGAACCTACTGTATCCGATAAGCTTGCCAAGGCATTCAATTCCCTAGAGCGTAATCATAAGATCCTGGCGCGGATGAACTTCACCTGCTGCCAAACCTGTGGGGTGGAGGAGATATCCGATGATCGTGATGACGATTCGCGCGGGTATGTCTTTTTTCATGAGCAGGATACGGAGTGTGTTATCAGTGGCGGAGATCTTCCTCTGGCTTTTGGGTCGTTCACCAAGTCGGAGAAGAAGACTCGGGATGTCGGGGATATCATTGTCAGGTCATTGCGGCGGGCTGGGTTGAGGGTGGAATGGAAGCAGGACACTGGGCGGAGGATTATGGTCCACTGCTCAGAGTGGAGGAGGAGGTTTGAAGAGGATGAAGACATGGAGGATGTGGGCGATGACGATTTTGACTCTGATTGTATGACTGGCAGTGAGAGTGAGCTGGAACCGGAGCCGGAGCCTGATACTGATTCCGATCTTGACTTGGGTGATGCGTTGGACACCACAGGGCAGCTTGTTTGAGTCAGTTTATCTATTGTTGCACTTGAGCGGACAGCAAATGCGTCGAGGCGGTTGTGAAGCTCTTGCTGGAGCGACTGGAGGTTGAGGCGGACTCGAAGGTTTGTCTTCGTTCACCTATCGGTCAAAATCGGCAACGGGGTCATGCATGGGGTGGTGGCGAGGTTGGAGGGATGGAAAGTCGAGATATCACCAACCTAGCGGACGCCCGCTGTCGAAAAGATACGGTGCCTGAAATACAGATTAGATATATATCAGTCAGGTCAAGTATTGGAGAGGCTAAGGAGAACATCGGCATAATCATATCAAGCGAGGGGTGGCATTGCATTCTCAACCATGCCCTGACAACTGAGTGTAGCTACGGCGTTTCTTCCGCCACTGGTTCACGACGTGGACGAAAAGCTAGCAGGTTGAAGAAAATAGGCACCATGCTTGGTGTGGTCACACATCCATTACGTCTCGTGCGTAAATCGGTTCAGTCATTGAGAAAACCCAGGAGTATCCCGCAATCAGAGGCTTTGACGCTGCGGAGCCCGCCTCCCGGCATTTTTGTCCCTGACTCGCTTTCCGAGGGAATCGAACCATGGCGGTAAGGGCGGTGGCTTCCTTGGTGTTGTTGTCCAACTGGTCTCTTTCAATCAGGTCAGGGCGGGAACAGATGGCGCCCACTTGATCTACTGAAAACCACGATAGCGCCTGTGGTCGTGGGCAATTCAGATAGAAAGCAAAGTGAGACGGCGAGTAGCTAGATGTTGATGCACGTCTGCAGTGCTCGATGCATTGACGGTATCCACGGTGTGAAAGTATTAGCTACAGATCTTATTACCTGTGTACCATTAGTCATAGGTGGCCCATTCCAACGAAGCGAGGAACGTACCCAGAACCGCAAGCTGAGTATGAACCGATCTAATTTTGTCTACGACACAGCGATCAATGGGAGAGTTGAAGTAACGGGGAAGGCGACGCAGCCCAATTTATACCCCTCTCATTCACGGCACGTGCAAAAGTGGCCGAGTCGAGAGAACTGCCCAGCAGGGGCGCCGTATCAGCTACGATGTATGCCCTCTCATCGGCTTAAGCAAGCATCGGACTTATTTCCTCCTTTCAGTAGAGCAATAATCTGGCCCAATCGGAGAACAAATTAATTGATTGGTGACAGTTCTAGCGTCATGTTGACTTGTTTTCAGACTGCGGCGGTCCTGAGTCTTGGGTTTGCTCTTCGTTCCGCGAGGAGTGCTCCCTCTCTATGTAATCTCTATCGCGGGGTGGCTAGCATCTGGCTGAAGGGAATGGAGGTCGCTTGATACTGACCTTAAGCTATACACTGAGCCAACTAAGAATGACTCAGTCACTGGGGAAGCCAATGAATAGGAATGTATATCGCCTGGGGAGCCATACCGTATAGAGTCAATACGCTAAGCTATCTACAGTTCAGTCGATCAAGTTTTGATCACTATAGAGCCTTATTGCCCCAAACAGTCAGACGAAACACTCCTTACTTTATGTCTCTGGGATTTCAGGTTGTGGTGCTAAACATGCTTGGTTTTGGTGCAACTGGCGCCCCGGAAGACCTAGAGTACTGCACGTTTGGCGTCGGAGGACCAAGATTAGTTTAAGAGGCCATACTCGAAGCGAGAAAAGCCGCCGGCTTGCGAGGTAGGACTGTAGAGGCAGAGACGTCTGTGCGAGATCTCGTATGCTCGTGAAGCTTGGATCTTCGGACGCGGGCCGACAGTGTGTTCCGGCGCCATGGGCCGATTCGCGATGTACCATGTCTTTGCATTTTTCATCTTCAACATGGGTGTGCGGTCGAGGAACCGGCGCGTCAGCATGCTGAGCGCGACGAGGAAGAACTTCCGCAAGGTAGAGCGCAATTGTGCGCTCCCTGGCCGCAGAAGGGTCAGCGGCGGCGAGGGTCGAGCTGGAGAGCTCAGGCAAGACGACCGACGATGGCGCAAAGGGGCTGCTCAGGAGCCTGTCGCTGTACGGCCACCGGCAGCACATGTTGAGAGAGACCCGCCTAAATATGCGGCGGAAAATCCAGTCGTTCATCGTTGGCTACGGCGTGCCGGCCACCTGGTTCACTCTGAATCCGAATCCCATGGTTCAGCTCAGTGAGGGTAACATTTAGCGATATGCCAAGAGAAAGAAAAAGAACTTCATAGTGTCGCCCGCTCAGATACACCATCGATTTGATGACGACGCCTGCTGAACACCAAGTCATCTGGCTTTCCGTCTCGAGACGTGCGTCTCGTGAACTGCGTCCCTCTTCTGCTCCCAACCACTTGACTCAGGGTGACATTCACCAAGGAGGCGTTGTCAGATGCTAAGACAATTCGCCGTAGTTATTCCAGCAACCACAAGCCGTCCGTGTGTCTCCCTGCTTCCCGAGGCTATGAAAACCTTCCGCAGGGCTGCCACGCAACCCGATCACGCTCAAAGTAAAAATCGCATCGCAGAACAGGGTACAATGCGCTTATCAGGCATGCCAATCGCTGCTTGACAATCGTCTTTGGTGCACGCCCCCAATCCAGACCTGTCTATGCCACGCCCGCTCAAACTCCTAGTTCACTTGTCTCAGGCTTCTCCATCTCTCTCATAACCCCAGCGCATCATATTTGCCACTTCCGCCGTGCTGAAGAATCTGCCGCACATCGAGACGTGTTGCATTGCTTGGCTGCTGCTTATCGCTGCGGCGATCTTGAGTATGAGTATGAATGTGGGGCCTGTAGGTGATCAAGACCAATCGTTGGAACTGCGCAGCGTGCTGGCCCTTTGGGGTTTGTCCTCTCGGGCGGAATAAATTTCATTCATTCATTCATTCATAGCTATCGATTCGAGTAGGTCGATGGGGAATTTTACCGAGCTCTTCTCGGCTCTCAATTACCAAGGTCGCCCTCACAGGTCTAGCTCTCCATCTTGCCAGTGGTTGCATCTGGTTCCCTCTCCCCCAATATGCTGCGCGTCTTAGCTCACAAGACTCCTGTGACTGTAGTCTGTATGTCAGTCTCCAAATACCACTGGGGGGACCCGGACCGTGAAAGTGAGCTTCCCGACCCACGTGCCTAACTGCCGTAGGATCGCTTGGATTGGAGCGTAGGACTACTGGACCCAGCGCGCTCATTCGCTCGGCTTTACCCGTGAGGGAGGGTGGCAAGCTATCCAGCTGATAAACCCGAGACCCCATGCCTCGTTACATCATCAATCAATCAATTGTTATAGCGACACTGGCAACATGGAGATAGCTTCAGTGGCGTCAGCCCCGGGCGTTGTCCGTTGTCCCGGCTGCTATATGCCTTGCTCCAATGTCCCATTGGCCATCGCCCTTCCCTCCTCAGATGTAACGGTATCCCAAAGACCCAACATCCCGCCACATCAACATCAGGCCCTTAGAGCAAGCCGCTGGGATTTCATCCCATGATCAGTCGAAGCTTAAGAGCGGCATCAGCGGAAGAAAGCCGTTCAGTGTAAGTGAGTGCTCCGTGCTGAACTGAGTCAATATGTATCGATCGTTACCAGGAGGTTCAGTCTGGCGCGAGACCCCAGGCAAGGAATCTTGTGCCACTATCACGCCTCCCACCTGCGTCTTGAGCTTGTGCCTCCATCAAATGACCCCTTGCACTGTCATCACATCTTGACGGTTGCAACTAGTAAGGTTGAACGTGATGCCAGCGATGGTAACCCTAAACTGCACCTGTCTCAGACTGCCAAAAACGAACCAACGGGTATAAAACACCAGCATGAACTCCCCCCCTGTTCCAGTTCTGCATCACGCATTCGCATTCTTCGACATTCTTTCCTCATTGCAAGCTGATGCTGGAAACCTGAGCGGTCTGATCCACCCTGTTCTATTCTGCTCATTCCCCTCAATCAAAGAACCACCACGTCCAACCCTCTCGTGATATCGCCCGCGATGGTCGCCTCAATCGAACCCCCCGTGAGCCTGGGAAATCCAATCAACTCAACGGATGAGACTAGCATATCCAAGACAGCAACTAGCTACGCCAACTCAGTCTACTTCACAAATTGGTACGTGCCGTCCTCTTGTAAGCGAAAGCATGCATAAGTCTCACTGGTTACAGGGGCATCTACGGGAGGAACTATCAGCCTCAGGACCTCCCAGTCTCCCAGATCTCACATTTGTTGTATTCCTTCATGAATGTGCGGGCGGATGGAACTGTGTAAGCAATACGACCAACTAACCACTAGCTTTAATCATCTCGCTTATACCATCCAAGATACACTGGCGACTCTTACGCCGACCTAGAGAAACACTATCCAGGCGACTGTAAGGATATCTCGCTCAAGGACCTATTCAGAGTATTTGCTAACGAATACTTTCATAGCCTGGAATGAGCCTGGAATTAACGCATACGGTTGTATTAAGCAACTTTACCTCCTCAAGAAGGCCAGCCGCAAGCTTAAGGTTATGCTCTCCATCGGTGGCTGGACTTGGTCGACCAACTTCCCAGCTGCTGCTAGTTCCCCTGCGACAAGAGCTACATTCGCCAAGTCAGCTGTTACTCTTATGAAGGACTGGGGTTTTGATGGTATTGACGTTGACTGGGAATACCCTGCGAATGACACTGAGGCATCCAATATGATCCTTCTACTCCAGGCTGTCCGAAATGAACTGGATTCATATGCTCAACAGTACGCACCCGGGCACCACTTTCAGCTATCAATTGCCGCCCCAGCTGGCTCTGAGCATTATGGAAGGCTCCATATGAAAGAACTTGGAGTTCTTCTTGACCGTATAAACCTGATGGCATATGACTATGCAGGTTCCTGGAGCGCCTACTCAGGTCACAACGCCAACATCTACACAAGAACCAATAACCCTAGTTCGACTCCTTTTAACACCGATGACGCTATCAAAGCCTACATCAACGGTGGCATCCCCGCTAAGAAGATCATACTTGGTATGCCCATCTACGGCCGCTCGTTCCAAGGCACCTCGGGCATTGGCCAGTCCTTTTCAGGAGTCGGGTCTGGAAGCTGGGAGAATGGAGTCTGGGATTACAAGGCTCTGCCAAAGAGTGGGGCCACGGTCTCTTATGACGATGTAGCTAAGGGCTACTATAGCTACGACTCGAGCACGAAGGAGCTCATCTCTTTCGACACTCCTGATATGATCAAACAGAAGGTATCCTATCTTAAGAGCCTTGGCCTCGGCGGCAGCATGTTCTGGGAGGCCTCAGCAGATAAGAAGGGCTCGGACTCGCTCATCAGCACCAGCCTTAAGTCTCTTGGGTCGTTAAATTTCACGAAGAACTACCTTAACTACCCCAACTCTCAATACCGCAATATTGCTGCGGGAATGGCTTGAACGGGTTGGATGCTTTACTTCTGTTCAGCGAAACTGCCTCGACAGTGGCAAGGAAGCTTTCTGGCGTCGCGTTCGTGTTTTACAATATGTACAGGCTTTCTTTTTCATCTATTTCTTCCCCTTAGGACCAGTTTGTGGTTGTGTTCCCTTTGTTGACTGCGATTGGGTTGCAGGGAAACCGCTAACCCCGCGTGCGGCATATCCGAGGAAGACATACTTGCTGTATACATTCACTCGCTACAGTTTTTATATAAATCGTGAAATTTACGACTTTATGATACTTTCTTCGTGATTGTATGTTCCCAAACATTGGGGAATTGTACCTGCCGGCAGCATACTTAGTAGTAGAGTCGGATTGGCTTCGTCACTACGTAGCTTTACTTAAGCCAGTACCGACAGAGCGTACAATCTTGGATGCATCGTTATTCGTGCCACTTTAGTTAGTTCGTTGGCCGTGTGAACCTTAACTAAGCTATGGTTAGCGTCATCATGTTGCGAAAATAAATTCCTTAGAGATTAGGGATTTCCCTAACTTTTATCTCTGTTGTGTCGTTTCATACTTTTCAATTAGGAGATAGGGTTTTGCTTGTGAGGTGAGACTACTCCGTACACTGAGGGGAATCCCAATAATTGCCCATAATGGAGTATCTAGTCGCTATAGCCCGTGTGATCCCTGCTTCATTGAGAGTACGCTGCCGCTTGCGCCCTTCCTGCTAAAGCGTTGCAATGGAGTCATCCTCGTCACATTACGCAGCTCGGATGTCGCTAAGTAACTGGCAGGTACTCATAAGGCTGTCTGCAAGGTTTCAAGAGGGCTTTTTGAGAGCAGATTACAAGAGCAAATTACAGTAGTTCCGATAATCCCATTCTCTCTGATAGTTGCCCATGTGATGAGAGTCACGTTAGGCATAAGGTTTCGGTAGTTAGTATTAAGGCTGAGACAAATTTCAAGTCATAATGTATATGATTACATATGATGAGAGTCACGTTGGGAATAAGGTTTCGATAGTTAGTATTGAGACTGAGACAAATTTGAGGTATGATAAATATGATTGGATATTGGCCTCCCAGGTCTATCTTGTTCTACATCCCTATGGGCTATATCAATTTAAGTGAAAGAGGAGACCCCGGTTAGGCGGCGGTGAGGTGACGGTCGCAGCGCAATTTGCAGCAGGAGTGACCTGGGCGCAGTCGCAGCAGGTGGGTGAAATGAAAAAGGATGGGGAAATTCAGGTGAATGAGAATGAGTCGAAGTTGATTGGCTCAGTCCAGAAGGAAGACGAGAAAGGAACAGAAAAGAGATAGGATAAGGAGAAGAGGCAGTAGCAGTAAGAGCGAAGACACAGGGCCCCCAATGTGTGCTGACATCTAACCGTCTTATTGGCCATCTATGTGAGGAGGCGGGACCATTTGCAATATGGGGTTATATAAATAGCACGACTCTTCTGTTGGTTCAAGTTTCCCTGCGGACTCCGCTTTCGAGCCCTGATCTGTCGTGCCTCAATTCGCTATGGCCTTGTGCTGCGCCACCAGCCTGCACATCATACAGCGTGACGAAAACCAAAAACTCTTGCTCTTCTCGGTACCTTTCTTCACATAGACTTCTTTTGATTTAATTCGACTCTTGATCCACTTCAACAAACATCAAGACTGATAGCGGAGGATACACACCTGTTGCGGACCATCCCCGCGATGCTCTGTGACCCCTGCTGCCGTATGGTGGAGGAACTGCTGGACCAAGACCGGAGCAACCTTGACGACAACCCCACCCGGAGCATGCAATACCAAGCGGCCGCCGAGCTTGAGGGCCGTTGCGTAGTTTGCCAAAGGTTGTTCGAGCAGCTGCAGTCCCACCTTATCTATCGTCATGTATTCTGCTTGGCGTCTGGCCTGGGTAACGTCGGGGTGACCCTCGTCATCGAAGCGATGCCTAAAAGTGGGCGCGACTGGGGTAGCCCGAGAACAACCGGAAACCCCGCGTTCTGTATTGAGCCCTGGCGGGCGAGTTCGAGCTTCGGCCCCGGCGCAGCGGTTTTGACGGCGGAGAGACCGGACATGTTGGTGGTGCCGGAGAGCACGGGGGATCCGCGTTGCCTCTCTCTAGCGTCCACGTGGCTTGAGCTTTGTGTGAAGAACCACGCGAAATGCAACGAGAGATATGAGGCAGGCTATCGTCCGCCGAGACTGCTACGGCTCAACGAAGGAAGCGTTTGCCTAGTCTCTGGCTCGGATTTACCACCACATATCCCGATACGCTACGCCGCCCTGAGCTACTGTGTTAGTTACCCTCGCCAAAGATAAAAATTAATCACTGACCATATGTCATCAGTGGGGCGAGTTGCCGACCTTTTTGAGGCTCTCCAATACTAATGAGCCCGAGCTGAGGCGGGGGGTGCCGCTAGACGAATTGCCGCCATTGATGCGAGATGTATTTGAGGCGGCGCGAGGGCTCTCACTTGAGTATGTCTGGATCGATTGTCTCTGCATCCAGCAGGACGGCGCGGGAAGCGAGGCTGACTGGGAGGTACATGTGCAAGAGATGCGGAGCGTCTACCAGAATTGCTTTGTCAATATTGCAGCTGCGTCAGCCCCTTGTCCGGGCGAACGCCTATTCCAGCGACGCACCCCCCACGAGGTTCTACAAGCGTCATTCAAGCTCAGTGGCAGAGGCAGCGATGGCTGTAGCCAAGACCGGCTGTTCACGGTGCGGCACCATAGCCGCCTAGAGCAGCAACTGTCCAAAGAGACGCTGTCGAAGAGGGGCTGGGTGCTACAAGAGAGAATGATGTCGCCGCGGTGCCTGAGCTTTGGGAAGAAGCAGATATTTTGGGAGTGCTCAATAACGACGGCATGCGAGGCGTTTCCCCAGGGGTATGAGGCCAATGGGCAATTGGATGTGTTTGATGTCGTGCCGTTGGGCTCCATCCGCGATGATGACGCCGAGAACCTTGAGCCAACCGGACGGGAGAAAATTTCCGTTGGTTTAGACTTGGCCAGACATGGGATCATTGAGAATTACACGGATAAGTCGCTGAGCATGCCTGCCAAGGATAAGCTGGTGGCCATTGCGGCTATCATGGAGGCATTCAACACGGTGCAAGGCGTCCCGCGTGACGACTATATCTGCGGCTTCCTTCGCCGTGACTTGCCCCAGAGTATGTACTGGTGTATGCCGAAACAGCGGTGCGAGTACGACGTCAAAATCATCGGCACCTCCGAGTACCGCGCACCATCTTGGAGCTGGGCCGCCAACGATTACCCTTGCACGTTCTTTCATTACGGCGTCGAACCATTTCTGCACACTAGCCTGCTCGACGCGCACTGGAGTCTCGTCGACCCGCAGAATCCATACGGCCGAGTCAGCGCCGCAAAGGTTGTCCTCCGCACCCGCCTGCTGACCGTTAACCGCCCGGCTACAGAGTCGCCGGAAGCCTCCGACATGAACCGCGCCGGGGTATATGACTTGGGTATCGAGCATCCGGACTATTCGTGGCCTGCGATGGACAGCGAGGGGGGAGGCTGGTCGTCAACATATATGAATGAGCTCAGTAGCTGCTGCGTGACCCTGGAGAGTGGTGGCTCATACAACGTACATCTCGGCTTTGATGACGGACACACTGGCTTTGGCGACGCCGCCGCCTCGCGCCGCTATCCCGTACATCTTCTGCCGCTCAGCTGTTACATTACTAACCGCTTGGACGGAAAGGGCGACTGGCTGGTCAAGGGGCTCGTGGTCAGGACGCTGGACGAAGGTAAATTCGGGATGGACATGTACGTGCGCGTGGGGACGTTTTCGATGTGGCCGGCGGATGGGCTGCAAAGAAGCGAGCAATGGACAGAGGCTTTATGGTCTTGCTTACCACCCCAGACAATCACTCTGCTGTAGAGTGTATCTTTAAACAACTAAGAATATGTCGATGGCTAGGAAGCCCTATTTTATTATGCTTTCTCCTAGGATCCGGATTCTCTACAATATTGTAACACATGGCGGGACATTGTCTTGCTTGCTTGATGTCGCTGCGATGATTCGGCAAACCACTGTCGAAGTGTCATTTTCCGTTCACCTGAGGGCCATCAGCGCTCCCCGGATGATGATTCCATGGATCCGACCCTTCTGGCCTGCTTTGTCAGGTGCATCGCGAAATCTAGCCACTCTTTTTTATTTTCCTAACGCCTCTAGATGGAGTCTCCCCGCTGTGTGAGTGCATATTCTGGCGCTGATTCAACTAGTTACTGTATAACATAGCGAGAACAGTTGATTTTGGTTAGTCTCTTTAAGCCGAAGAAAGAGGTCAAAAGTTGAGGACCCTCCCGGAATTGGACTAAGCTAGGTGGGCCTGAAATAGGATTTGTCACTCACTTCATCGCCGGTTCAAGGGCCTTAAACCAGGGTTCAACCTGGACTTGAACTGTACCCCTTCAGTTTTATGTAGATATCTGTAATGAACCCTTATCACAACTGTGTAGAACATATCCCCTTTTGCTATCCTATAATCCACAATCCTACATTGACAACATGGTCTCCAAGAGCATATATCGCAAAACTGCGAATGCGCGGTTCGATACGTATGGAATCACCTTCGTCATGAATTTCTAACTGTATCAAAGATTAAATCTAAAGATTTACGCGTATTTTCAGCATGGGGACTGGATATAGAAGCGGCTTACGCATACTGTGACTGGGGCGATTACTTTTCAATACGTAAAGAATTTAACATCACCTCACAATCTTGTCTTTAAAAGCTTATAACTAATTACATAAAATAGCTACAATGCTCAAAGAACATTTTCTCGTTGTGGAAAAATCCTCTCAAAATCGTAGTGGACTTCTTGCGGCCGTTTTCAGAAAGAGTTTACCTTCCACCGCTGGCAAATAGTGGCCAGGGTTAGAAATGTGTTCTCTTACATCGCAGGATGACCAGCCAACCTTGATCAACTTCGCAAAAGGCATTGGGTGATTGAAAATTGGTGCTAGAAAATCATCTAGAAATGCAGTACCATCGAAGAGAAGGAGAGACAAACTGTCAACATTGAGAGCTTTACAATTTCAGCAGTTCTTTACTTGGTACCTAGTCCTACGTACAATTAAGGCAGATCTTTATTATCCTCCGAGTGATTGAATCCTGAAGAACGCGACTTTACCCCTTTCCTATGGTTACAAACTGATGATCTTCCGATGAGTATCATATTTCAAGAACAAATGCAACAAATTCGTCGTTTTGCCCCGTGTCCAATCTACTATTCGCCTTGTATCCTGGCCCCGCCAACCCCGGCGACAGTCCATTATTTGACCGGCGGCTCCATACCAATCTCAGTAGCAGAAGAAGCTCTCAGGTCTCTGGCAAACTCCCTTTTCTTTGGTGGCGAGGACATGTACGACACACCCACGCCAATTAGCAGAGCTGCACCTCCAAGTCGAACCCTATGTCGTGGTCAGTACATGGCAGATCCATGGCCATCGGGACTGTACCAGTTTTGCTTGATGAACTCAAGACCGCCGCGGCCGGGTGGCGGGATCTGCTGCCCTCCCATGCCGCCGATGTCGCCGTCACTGCTGACGGTAGATTGCTGCCGGAGCTGGAATCGGCGAAGTGGGGCCACTCCGGCACTGGGCCGGATACAGGAGCGGACCACGCTAAGGGATGCTCGATGGATGGCCATGTTTGGAATTTAGATTTCAGACTGTCTCGAGAGTTAAGAAATGTTGAAGTTATCGAGGGAAACAAGACGGAAAGACTGCCTTTCATGTACGATGCTTCCAGTTGATATCAGATGGGAGAGTTTGCAGTGTGATGTCGACATGACGTTGAGGCTTGAGGGGAGACCCCCGCTCCCGCCTAAGATGATGGCATCGCGTGACTTGTCTTTATTGGGTTTTTTCTGGCCTAGGCTGGTTGATTCTACACTATTGTGGCTCCTGCCACCGCACTCTGGACCGCTAAATTTCAATATTTAGCTAAAGAAATGCTTCTACAGTGTTATTTCATGAGTGCCCACAAGCCTGTACCGCCGTAGCTACTCTACACAACTAGAGCACGAGCGCGTTACGGAGAACCTAACTGATATGTAGGGAGATTGGGTAACTATGTCACACGGTTAAGGTTACGTCTTGTACCTACTGATATTGAGAGGGCTTCTATTATTATGAAGACGAGAGAGGGAATAATGTACCTCCTTCTGATGTGTTCTGGTTAAATCGACCCCGCCTACGCGTACGTAGGTGCAGGCTTGTGGGCACTCATGAGATGGGGAATTAGATTTTCCATGCTGCTACTTGCATGTTGGAAACTGTGTTCTCTGCTGTTATTACTAATTCTTCTTCTGTTATAGAGAAAGAAGGCATCGAAAAAAAAAGAAATGCTCCTTCTCTGTCCAAGCCGTGCTTCAGCACAATGGCAAACCTCCAAGTCCATATCGTTAAACCTCAACTGCACCTACGGGGGATGAGATCACATATGCGAGGAATTTCCAGGCGCCCCGAGATCCCAAGGCTGGTGTATTAAAACCAATGTGACGATGCTAAGAATCCGTTATCTCAAGTTGAAGCTCCTCTGTCCGGATCACGTCTATATTCATGCTTGACCACAATCTTTGCTGCCAGGCCACCGGTCGATCCGGCCACTATCATCTGTAGAACCAAAACCCAGCCTGCGCTCGAAGCGTCCCCCTGGCCGGGCCTGAAATTGTCTTCCACCATCGTTCTGTCTGCGACTAGGCATTCCGCCGCTGCATCCGGTACCTGCGAACTATCAATCCTGCCCGCGCTCGGCCACACCAGCTCTGTGGAAGCGCGGGCTGTGTATATGAGCAACCAGCGGGTTGATCATAGAGTACGAGAGAGCGCCTGCCACATTCTGCATATATACACCACTGATAGCTACATCTGCCGCGAGTGCGTATTTCCACTTTTGCGCCTCCTCATACCCAGTAGCATCAACCGTCAGTGAGCAGTTCCCAAGATGGCCACCATCGGACACATCTAACGTTCACGGCAGATTCTAGAGTCTACACTCATCGGCGTAGTTCAGTATGCATTTCACGTTACAATGCTCAATATCCTCGCTCGTCATCCGTGAGCTCATGGTCCGCATGCCATCTGGTTCAATTGTTGTCTCGACGGGCTCGCTCGTATCTTGGCCAGGAGCACAAATGGACGGATATGGCCGGGGCCCTCGCCAGCCAACCAAACCCCCCGGATCTAAGGGTGGTGCTCACAAGTTTACAGCGGCAATTCTGCATTGTACTCTCACATGATGACAGCCCATTCTCTTCCTCTTGGCTTCATGAGCCCGATATGACGGACAAATCCCACTATTACCAAGTATTGACTGTGTTTCACACGTCGTGGGTGCATTATAAGATAGGAGCAAGTTAGCATCCCCAATAGCACTAAGTACCCAACGGATCAACAGTTGTGGCGTGTCGGCTGGGCAAACTGTGGCGAGCCCCCACTGATCATAAGTCTGGGCGTACTGTCTTCTGGGCATTTTCGGGATATTCATGCCACTTTGATACGGCGAAGGCAAGGCACACGCTGTTCGTCGACTCAAAAAGGAGATCGCCGACGCTATGAGCCGCGACGATACGCCTGGCCGCCCCGCCGGGCCTGAGAACGAACGGGTCGGATCATTCGAGACGTCGGAGGCGTCACAAGAGACCCAACGAGTAGGTCGCTTCTTCAACCTCGTCAACGCACATACTAATCGCTGTGTCTTCGTGTCTAGGCTGGAGGCAGACCATATCCCAGTCATCAGATATGGAGGGTCCGTGGCATACCCACTGGCTTCGACAACGAAAAACTGGCAAACATCCTCCTGCACCACCCAGATCTACAACACCGGAGCAGCGATATGCCTGACGATGGGATCAATAGTGATGGCGCCGGCGGCATCTTAGTTTACACTCTAGCACCCGACCTCTGCCGTGACCAGGTTGCGACAGCCTGCTTCCGCCGTCTGCCATACCGGCTGCGCACGCTTGCTCGCGATGACCAGGTAACCATCGATGTCCACCTCTCCCCTAAGACAACACGCATTGGTGTCAAGCGAAGGCGGAACCTCCTCCCACCCTTGAGGCTCGCCACTGACCAGTACTTCCACGGAATCACCGTTCTTTTCTCCCCCACAGGCAGCAATCGTAGCGTCGATGGGCTCGCGGTTCCCGGCCTGGGCGGCCATCCCTTTGGGTCGTTTGTCCACAAAGGTGATAGGCATATGTGCTTGAGCGACAGCTTACCTCAAGATATGCCCGCTACTCGCGTGATGATCTACGGATACGGGAGCGAGCTTCAGGACAGTACCCACTTTGCTGAGCTTGACGACCTCGCCAGGTCGCTACACCTCGATATACGTAGGTGGTTACAACCAGGAGACCAGAAACTTCTCGTCTTTATCGGCCACAGCCTTAGTGGTCTTTTGATTAAGGAGATACTGGTTCGAGTGACGAAATCTGACTCGGAGGCAGACCTGGTAAGCGAATCTTCGGGGGCCACTGATCTGCCGCCATTCAAGAGGGGGTAGCTTAAGCAAGCTCAACTCCCCACTCTTGACCGTGTAACCGCGAGCAGGTGCCCAGTGTGGAGTCTCGGATTGCCTGTAAACCAACTGCCATACAGGGTAACGAGGCCAAACTTCCCTTCTTGATTGCCAGGAAAGGTACATTCGCCGTCACCACTGGGGTTGATCGTTCAAGGAACAACGACTTTGGTGGAAAGTGTACCGGCGACGCTCTACCTATGAGAAGGACAGCTAAGCTGCCTGATCCTCAGTTGGGATATGGATTCAGTTTTGGCCTCATTAGCGTGTCATCAATAACCAATCCGGCAGGAATTGTGCATCGAATGAAGGCATCGCGATCTTAAAACCGAGAAGCATTTGCCGAGGTAACCGACGGTTTGCTAGTACTACAGTATTGACACTCTCCGGGAAGCAAAGGGTCATCAGAGCGCATCTTGCCCTTTCCTAAAATGCCTCGCAGCTTGACTTTAATTGGCCGCCGAAGCGTAAATCACTAATGGATCTCGGTCAACATTGCCGAGACGGGGTCCATACCGCTCTGTAAGCGGTTGGAGGAAGTATTTCAAGCTTCATATACGGTGGCCTTCTGGGCATTAAAACGTCTCTGACGCTCTCTCAGTGGCATAACCGGGCGCCTCAATGGTTCGAGACTGATGTGCCTTGTGAGTGGGACTCAGGGTCTGAATGGGAGCTTGCTATGGAAGAGATAGCAACGCAGGTTGATGAGTACGAGAGATTCAAGGAGTGTATTGTTGTAGCTACATCAAACGATGTAGGATAGATCCGTATGACTCCAGTGATACCTTATTACATTACTATTTCCGGTGTACGGTGCGGTGTCGGGCGAAAAGGGGGGTTCGAGTCACAATTTGGGTCCTAGCTACAAAGTGGTGGGTGCTCTACACATAATCCCCATGTTTTACGCCCGGTAGCCCGACGAGTGGGAACTTGATTTCATTTTCACTTCTCAGAGTTGTTCGCATCTGCTATATCATTTAACTCACTTATAGCCTCTCAAGAAAACTTTATCGAGACATTCAAGCTATCAGTCCAAGGTCCTCGCAGACCTTGTGAAGTCATTCATTCTATTAGCTAAGGGTGATAATGGCGCTAGAGAGATGCAAGATGCAATATAGTTAGCGCGCCTCAGCCTTGATCAACTCTTTGCCATCGTCACATCCACTCCTAGCAAACCTTCACCCATTACAACACGCAACTAAGATAGATGAGATGGCGCCATATCAGTATAAGAAGCTGGAAGAGCCCAGACAAACCCGATTACTCCATCTATTGCCCGGAACCGGAGAGCTTTATTTCAACCTAGAGTCGGTCAATCTCGATGGCAATCCCCAGTATGAGGCAATTTCGTATTGCTGGGGAAATGCTAAAGACACTCAAACCGTGTATTGCGAGAAAGACTCGCTACAAATTACCGTCAGCCTCTTCAGTGCTCTAAAGCAGCTACGGTTCCCGGATAAGCCTAGGACCTTGTGGGCCGACGCAATTTGCATCAACCAGGATGACATCGTCGAGAAAGGTACCCAGGTGAAACTCATGAGCCAGATTTACTCGAAAACATCCCGCATTCTTATCTGGCTCGGCGAGGACAAGGCAGGATTGGAGGGCGTGAGAGAGTCGGTCACGGAGGCATTAGCCTTGTTGCCACCTGATACCTACGATGGCGAAGAAATCCGGGAAATTCAACAGCGACTATTTCGAGACACTTCAGTACGTCTTCCACCACCATCCCGAAGTCTCTAACATCAATAGAAACTCCGCAAACAAGGCAAGCCGAACATACATGACCATGACTGGGCTTCTATCAACCATCTATTCCTCCAACCTTGGTTTGAGCGCAAATGGATCATCCAGGAAGTGGTCATGGCCCCAGATGACATTCCCAGGCTCATGATATGTGGTGACATTGAGCTCTCCTGGTCTGACCTGGCCAGTCTCGCCTACAGACTTTGTGCCTATGGAATCACGTGGTCAATTTGTGGACTTTCAGTTGGTAAGTATATTCCGTTGTCTGATTGCCTGTCTAACCGGGCACAGTGAATGCGTACGCACCTCACATGGCCTCCTTCTGGATGGACGAATGCAAGCCGCAACGCATGGCCAACAATGCTTTCATGATCATGCTCATCAAGTACTATCGTCCTCGGGGAACTTTGCTGGATTGTTTCATTGCGACCGCCATGTTCCAGTGCTCGAACCATCGAGACCATATCTACGCACTTTTGAATCTTGTATCGTCTGCAGGCCTAGAACCAGACTATAGCCTCTCTGCGGAAGAGGTCTGGGAACGCTTTGGCATAAAATGTCTGGTCGACGACCAGAATCTAAAATTTCTCGCTCTAGCCGCATGTATGGATTCTGACAAGTCAGGCGATCTCCCGTCGTGGGTTCCGGCTCTTAATGAAAGAATGACTTCCAACTCTATCACATCGTATACGATCCGGCCGCCGTGTTTTCGTGCTGGAGGTTCGATTACCCCTATCATTACAGTTTCCGCGAACAATCGCCTGCTACAACTGAGTGGTCGCATTATTGACACAGTCAAGGCGACCACCAGATCTCTATCCGAGATCCCGTTTCCTTTAGAAACAGATGTGTTGCCCAAAACGGGGTTTTCAAGTCAGGTGAAGATGTGGAAGCGTATCTGGTTTCAAGAGTGCAGAGACTTTGCAGCAGATGGCGACTGGTCTAACCGTCGGAGACACTGTAGGATTACGTTGGCCTAGCGACTTAGGTTCAAGAAATGCTTAATGTAGCCGCCTCATTAAAGATATCGCTACTGCAGAATGCCAGTCCTGGATAGAACTAAGTCAGTAGGACTTTACTTGGGAGGAACCTTGCACCAGCCAAAAAGCGCCGGGGAGAAAATAATCGCGAATACAGATCAAGAATACAATCGAAAATTGTCTTTTCTTCTACATCTATAAGTTTACGCAAGTTGGGAATACTATCGCGCCGCGAAGTTATCCCCTTGAGATGTGCGCTAAGGGTAGAGCGATCGATTAAGTAGATATTAGCGACTTGTCGGATGCTTACTTAAGGGCATTTTTAGATAACCTCGACTGCTAAGGCCATTCGACTCTCTTTGCTAAGACTATCCATTGGTGTTAGTGGAGAAATGATTAATTACGTCTGGAATGATGTTCAAGGATGGTTGGGTGGCTAGCTCGCTTGTCTGGCCAGCTCGCTTATTATATACATTAGTAAAAAGGAGGGTGACACTTTCTAGACTTTTTCCCCCAAACTTTAGGCTGCTTTAATTAAAAGATAGATAAGTGAAGCGCATTTTATATCTTACTTATATTTAGTAAAAATAGATGCGCTTAGTAGAAATGGGCTCTAGTTCTAGAGATGCGATAGTAGTAGAAATGTAACGAGAGTGATTGAAGGAGAAGTGGAAATGGGCCCTGTTTCTCTATGTAATGCTTGAGTAGTATATGGAGCTAAAGGAAGTTACTGTATCTCAATTTATCCAGTCTCTCTTTATAATAATTAAACAGGTTCAGCTTGATCTCTTAGCGGAACGTAATCCCCATCATTATGGCGTTCCTGAAACTTCACTACATTTCCAACTAATAACGGAATCAACACCCCCGCCGTTGTCTCAGCGGGTGGGGGCAACGGAATACTGTTTTTCCTTTTAACCCATTCTTTCGTACCGAGTATTGACTCATCTACAACCCTATATAGCTGAGTGGCCCTCAACCCTGTGCATAGGGCAGCATATGTCGTGGGCGCGTGTCTTAGATTAGTTGGGCTGGTTTGTATGACCATTTTCCTCATCAGTGGGAGCATTGCAGCGAGTAATGTGACAGCAAGACATGACACGGGTATGGCAATGAGAGAGGAATAAGATATCGCTGTGGCATCACCCGTCACCATGACAAAGTCCGCAGACCCGGTGAAGAGGTCACCGTTTGCGGATTCGAGGACGTTGCTCATTTCTGCTTGCGGGCCCAACAGCGCAGTCTCGCGGAATACCTCGCGCGAGTGAAGATAAGCTGCGAGCACCAGCCTGTCAAGGTCGTCTTTTACAGTCGAGGACTCACAGTCGAGGAGTCCGGTCCCCTCGATGCCAGCGACGGATTTAAGTGCCGCAGGTCCGGCCGAGATGATTATGTGAGTAAGTACAGGAATGGCGAACTTTCCCATGACAATTATGCGGAGACCCTTGGGAAGTGGCGTTTTAGCAATGCCGTCAACGGATGTACAGGTTTTGTCTAGGCAGAGGAGGGAATCTTCCCAGCAGGACATGGCTGGGCGACCAGATTTGACGCGGTACCCAAGGAACCCCGCAGTTTCCGGGCTTAGCGGTTCGGTAAGGTACCATGGATCTGTACTGGCCGTTATACTCCCAGCGTGTGCGAGTTGGGGGATCAGGGCAAATGAGCGGTTTGTGATGGTCAGGTCTTCGACCTCGGGATGGAATTCAACCCCCATGCTAAGGTGGGTCCACAGCGCGGTCATGTTGTCTGTTGGATCTAAGAGTACTGGCTCCACGGGGTCGAGGTCGAATGGTACGTATCCGTTAAACCGCGCTGGATCTGCAATATCTGGGACAGGACGGAGCCAATTATATTCGGTGGTGCAGGATCCCTGGACTTTATGCGAGAACCCCAAAGGAGCCTGCAACCCAAACTCCCTTGCGGTGATGGTGTACCCGTAGTCGTACCGCTGTCGTGGATGAGTCGCATTGCTACCCGGCAATGTCGTCTTCGTCGTATTGACGTTCTTCCTCGCAGTCACGTCCTTGAAAGCCTCTGTGCTCCCCAGCGCGCGCAATATGGCGGGGGCGTTCAGCCGACCAATACGGATGCTTGATGACGACGCGACGTCTTCGATCTCGGGGAGAAAGACGGATTTTGGGTGGGCTGGCGCGGCAGGCCCAAGGGACATGGCGTTGGGGACGAATATTGATGCGGCAGTTCCCCCAAACGCGATGGTCGCGGAGAGGAGGAAGAGGATGAGGCCGTGGAATTTCTCTGACCGGGACACCCGCCCGTTTCCGCCGTTGATGATGGCCTGACACAGGAAGCCCCCCATCGTGGTTGTGGCTGTCCAGGGGTTGCTGCAGTTCCAGAAGGCGACCAAAGCGACATAGCCCCCGCGACCGGCATTGTAGCCCCAGAGCGCGTGGAAGAGGAGAACGGAGTTGGCGAAGAACTGCCACAGGCTCGCGAAGATGATTTGGATGAGGATAGAGTAGGCGGCGATGAGGATGGGGAAGATGGAGGATTTTATGGAGATGGCCGGAACGCCGCCGGTTTTCGTGGGGAAAGTGAAGAGGGTGCCGAGGGTGTAGGTATTTGAGGGGGGGTTGGTGTAAACGTCCATGAGCTTTATGTTTTCTATGAAAGAGATGAAGCAACGCAGGCAGTTTGTCGGTGAGGAAGATGATTTAGATGAGGATGGAGTAGGCGGCGATGAGGATGGGGAAGGTAGAGGATTTTATGGAGATGGCCGGAACCCAGCAGCACCTGAACGTACCAAGTATAAACCCGCAATGACAGGCAGGGGATTTGATTAACATACCGGCCGAGAATGTCTCATTGCATGAAAGCGCCTCGGCTCGGCAGTTGCTCGCCCTGTCGGTATGCCTGTACGAGCCTTGACTGAGCCCAGTGAACTGCCGTCCGCCCCAACTGAAGCTGAACGCCAAAGCGGCTGGGGATTACCGCAACTCAAGCCCAGAATACCATAGGGGTTCAATGCGCAGAGTCAGCGCACGCGTGCGTCCAAACCGCCGACTTGCAGAGAACAGGGCTGCCCAGGTTCGCCATCGAGGCAACAACGCTAATAATTTGGAGTCATTAGGTACACGTACTCGATCTATAGTCATCGGCCAATAGCTGACCTAGCACTGCCTGCCATTGCCGCGGCTGCCGTCTCCGAGGAGAAGCACTGGACGAGAATGGCAAGATACACACATGAGCAGAAGCCATGCCGTGTGTGTGTCTAGGCACCACGAGCCATATATTGTTTTGGAGCCAATAATTTGCGCCATGGCTTCCAGGGATGCAGCGCGCCTGACATCGAGTAATACCCCGGTTCCACGGTGACCCTCAAACCGAGCTTTCGCTCCCGCGATTGTGGCAGGTCATGCCTGTGGATTTCTTGCCCTACCATCTAGCATGTCTGGCTCGTCGTGTTGCCGCTGGTAGAGCAGGTAAAAGCGCCTGAGGCTCTGCGGCACGGACGCTTATCCTAAACTGCCACTTCACCCACGCCTAGGCTTTTCCTATTTTCCCAACTTATTTCAACACGTCCGATTGTTGGGGTGTAAGATGAAGTGACGACGGATGATTGCATAAGCATAAGAGTCTCCTGGAGAGCCTCTCCCTTCTGCCGGAACTTGAGTGAGTCTGGCACTAACTAGGTCGTCTAGAGCACGTCTTGGCGTGCCCCTGAGTCCGTGCGCCCGCTCTTGTTCGGGCTGGTGCGGGGATAACTATTTTGATCCGCCGCTCCCGCCGAGATCCGACCTTGTTGTGTCCCGCCCCCAACCCTAGTTTAGCTGGGCGTCGAGAGGGCAGCCCAGAATCCCATTGGGGCATTGGGCGACATGGATCCCCCGCCGGCAGATGGAGACTGGGCTGATGGAGCAGCCAGACTCCCCATCTGGATTCCCGTTTCTGTAATTCACATTGGGTGGCTCGTGGCGGACGGCGAACCGTCCGCTCGTCGGGCTATTCTGGGCACCCGCAAGTGGATATGGGCCGAATCCACGGCATCCGTCTGGGGAGCGCCATAGCCCAGACAGTTTCCAGGGGGCAGAATGCTTGTTTGGACCACGCGGGCTAGCATCTTAAGTCTCCTCAGACACATGGCCGCGGCGAGGCCCTCTGGCTATGTGCTCCTTGTATCACAGCTTCGCGCCCATCACCATTCCCAGGACGGTGACATGTTTTATATTATAAGATAAGCGAGTTCCCTACAGTGACTGATCCCCAACGCTCTGATCTTTCACCTCGGCCCTGTTGACTTGGGAGAAAAAGCAAATCAATAGATGAACCCCCACCCCCCATGGGCATTTGACCTATATCTAGAGCCGGTATCGGTAACCGTACCTCCACAAGAATAGGCAAGGTTGATTTAAGAAGTAGGGTTATGGATCTACACGCTATGGCACGTCACGTAGTGACTGAGGAGGCGCGGTAGGAGCACATCGGTGTAATTAAGCTAAGCGAGGGATGGCAGTCACAGGAATCAAAGGACATGGGCCCCGTTTTCAGCTCACATCAGCGGCTCAGACTAGAAAGAGGTTGGTGAGCTAGTATTCAATGATGCATCTACAGTTGTGAAGCAGGCTTGATTGTCCATGGAGCGTCATCAAGTACCACCAACGGAGTCCTTTGAAGCCGCCCCTCAATTCCACATTCATACCCCTTCCACATGTAATAAATGCTCCCTTGTAGGTGCCAAGCCGGGTTGAGACGGATTCTTTCAGGCCCTCCTCTCCGCCTCTATGTGACCCGTATTCCATGAGACTTCCGGGGCAGGTTGTATGCTGACTTTGAGGTCACGAGCTACATCGTAGCCAAACAAGTTGTCGACGGTGGCGATGTCCAGTGGAGTTGTATGGCTAGGCTTGGGAGATTGGAGCGGGAAAGACACTTGAAGCTAGTCGACGGAATGGGCTAGAGCGAGCATTCAGCTTGTGGAGGCTTCCGGCGACCAACATGAGGCGACCAATGTCAGAATCGTGCCTTGTTCCGCAGCTTCAAACGAGTTCAACCAAGGGGCATCCCCTCAGCGGCCCATGTCGCCAAAAGGAGCTAGTGTCTCTGGAACACGCTGCGACATAACACCAAAGCACCGCCACAGTGCCCTCCAAGGGCCTCCAGGCCAAAACATTCACAAGTTGGTTGTTGTCGATCACGATAAAACGAAAAAGTCGCAGGTCATGTTGAACTAAGTTACATGTGTCTGTGAGGAGTACAGCTCATTACACTATTTCTTGTCGATCTCTCTGTCGGCTGACCAAAAACCGCCTAATCTCTCCTCCATATTCTCCCTCAAATACGCGGAGTAGCATCTGTTGTTCCTCAGATACCAAGTGCCTTGATGCATCCCCCACGCGCAGGTAGGAAAGTGCCATACCGACGGGAAAAGTCACCATACTAATCACGAAGCCGCCTGCGTTGCGCACCAGAAAGAGCGGGAGAAGACGCGCCATCTTGCGACAGTATGCCCGCGGGTTCATCCGTTCAGGTGTGGTTGGCGCCTTCGCGGTCGTGGTGGTCGAATGCAGGACATGATACAAAAGTATGCAAGTTATACAGTGGATAATTCCGAGATGAGCCATAGACAGTTCTTCGCTGGTGGGGGTTTGGTTCTCCAAATCTCCTTCTGCCAGCTTCTTGACTATGAAGTCCATTGCGGGGCGTCCGATGTTTGATGCCCACGCTTGCAGCTCCTTGTCGTATTCCAAGCATCGGGAATACAGCTCACCTCTTCTCTTTTCTCGCTCTTTCAAGTCTGTGCATGACTGCATGCTGTCGAATTCACCAAGTATTCCGGGAATATCCGCGAGAACGTCCAGCAGGACATCTTTGGGATCCTTTGGTACCTCAAGCCATGGGATATTCTTCCACGCCGGTTCGCTCAGAAACGATGGTCGACGTATTTGAATGTCATTGATAATCTACAATAATTAGATCTAGTCTAAGATTTAAAAGGACATCAGATATCTCACCTGGTGCAATCTGCTGTCCACAAAGACACGATGTGCATGCCCTCTGATATATGCGAAAGGTGTTCTGGATGCCATGATCGCCATGCCCCCTGCAATGTGGGCGCTCCATCGTTGAGATTGTGCCGAATGGTCAACCCCATCAGCCCCAAAACACAACTTGGGAGTGTCAGTGCTTCTGTTCCGAATTGAAAGAACGGGGTCTCTTACTTCGAATAGGCTAAGTAACCTCGAAGCCACTAGCAACCCGTTACTTTCCATCTTGACCGGATCTCGTAGCGAGTTAACTACAGCCTTCAAAGCCAGTCCATACACTCGTAGACTTTCCTCTACCATCCACTTTTGCTCATCTCTTCGCCCAACGAGACCCATACAGTTGGCCATCAGCGCCATATGGAGAGGCTTGTGTTGCTGATGCAAATTCTGCACCACATTCATCCAGCCAGCAGTTGAATACTTGGCCGCTTCTGCAGAGAAAGACCGCCCATTAGGGAGGTATAAGCCCCAATAAAGTTCAAGAAATTTGTTTCCGTAGGCAGACTGCGTTAGAGACTCCGGCAGAATTACCATCGCTTGCTGGGGACCAGCTTCAAGCTGTATTAACGATTGCTGAGGCCCTATCTCGCTCTCCAATCGGAGGAAATTTCCATGAGCCTCAGCTTGAGTCTTGTGGATGAAGATGCGTTGCCTCTCATAGCCGCCACATTCAATAGCGGCTCGTCGGCATTGGCCACATGCAGGCTGCTGAAGGTCGCACTAAGTCTTGTTAGTCTTGGCTGCATCAAGATCAAGTACTGAGGTCTCGGCTGGGGGTGAATACAACGGCGACTTTGTCGGCATCAACTGATATTGCCACTTACGCCCTTTTTGCGTCTTCGGCAGGTGAGACATGCCTTTGACCGTCCCGGAACGCCAACCATTTCGAGAGCTCAGTAATCCAATAGGTGCCAATGCTTTTAACACGACGTGTGAACTTCGATGTTAATTCCCTCTCACAGCTTATGAACTTCGCCAGGTGTCAGCGGAAGAGTATCGGATCCAAAACACACCAGGATTGTTATCGTCGGGCACGTGCGTGCTTAGCACCAACAAGGGTTGCTACACTTGGAACAGGTCAGCAAGTATTGCTCGTTCCTAAAACGATGGAATCTGTTTGGCGCAGGCAGTCAAGAGAGCAAGACAAGTAATCTCCCGCAAAGAGTGAATCCATGCGCTGGCCATGTTTTCTGGCCCATATTCGGTTGAATGTCGGAATCGGGAAACGCGGCATCGCGGGTGCATCATGGTTCGCAAGGTTGCTGCAGCTCGCGCGCAATGCTTCTAAGATAAGTTTAGCTCATCTGAGACGTTTACATCCACCAAGCGAATGTGACGTGACAAGGCGACGTCCAGCCGATTCGTCGGCACAACTGAATGCAGCCCGCGCGCAATGGTTCCCAAGTTGGGCTGTGGGATGAGGATGGATTACGTTGATGTGAGGACATCGAGATCTATAAGAATGGCTTCTTTGAACTGGTTTTCATTATTCTGGAGTTTTTAGACAGCTTACTCCTGAATTTTAAACCCAGTTCCATCCATTCTTAGTCTTTGGTCTAAACAATCCTCACTCAGAAGCACATCCACTTCACACTCAAGATGATCCCTCTCAGCCCCGACCACTCCCTTCACTACGAAATCCTTCGCATCCTCTCCGCCGCTCGATATCACGGCGCAGATATTGGTGAGGTGCTTGAAGCAGCCAGCAAAATCGACCACAACAAATTGAGTACATTCCATGACGTCTTCGCTGCCCTCGCCCAACGTGTCAACGCCCAGGCCCAAGCGATCGACTCCAGCAAGCACCCCGTCTCTGCGCGGGATGCTTTCTTTCGGGCGGCGACGTACTACCGCGCTGCCGACTTTTTCTTGCACGGAAATCCCTCGGACCCGAGGATCAATGAACTGTGGGATCTCCAGGCCGTCGCGTTTGATCAGGCGCTCGCATTGATGCGTATCCCTAGGAAGCGGATTGTCCTGCGCGGCGATGGTTTCGACATCCCGGCTATTTACTATGCAGCCGACAGCTCTTCTACGCCTAAGACAACTTTCATCATTGGTACTGGTTACGACGGAAGCCAGGAGGAGCTCCTCCACAACTTTGGCTTCCCCGCCCTGGAACGAGGCTACAACGTGATCACATATGAAGGTCCAGGTCAACCACTTGTACGCCGAAAGCAAAACCTCGGCTTCATAGCAGAGTGGGAAAAAGTCGTGACGCCCGTTGTTGATTACCTCGTCACAAGACCAGACGTCGACGCATCAAAAATCGGTGCGATAGGCGTAAGCATGGGCGGATGGCTCGTCGCTCGAGCGGCAGCATTTGAGCATCGCATTGCAGCTGCAATAGCCGTCGACGGCGTCTACGATCTGTACGAATCCTATAGCAAAGCCATGCCGCCGCCTATGCTTGCGGCCTTGGAATCGGCAGAATCCGGGAAAGTTGACAATATGGTCAAGGAGGCACTTGCGACCGATAGTATACCCATTGCTATTCGCTGGGGTATTGAGCAAGGCCTGTGGAGCTACAATGTCGACTCAGCGACAAAGTGGATGGAGATGACGAAAGCAATGACTCTAAAGGGGATTGAGCATCAGATTCAGTGTCCGGTCTGGGTGGGAGAGGCGGAGTCGGATCTGTTTTTCATGGGACAACCGGAGAAAGTACGAGATGCGTTGTGTGACAAGGCTGCCTATGTTACACTCACATCAGAAGACGCCGCTGGCAATCATTGCCACGTTGGTGCCCAGGTGTTGTTGAATCAGCTTGTATTCGATTGGTTTGAGGACGTCGTCTCAAAATGAGCGATAACTACATTTTCAGTTACGAATTATTATCACCCAATACACTTGGTTAGACAATCAACTTGTCTGTGCGCGCTTTATTGTTTTTTATATTACACCTCAGTTGACTGTTAAGGCAGTGATCCATCCAAGTTGTATGCATAACGAAGCAACCAACCAGAACAAAAGTGGCGGCCATGATAGGCCGCCAACGAAAAGAATCAGACTGGGGCGTCAAGAAGCAAACATCGTAAGAAAACAGGCTGCACGGATTGGCAGCACTATGGCCAAACATACTTAAACAGCGCATGTTCCCTCTTGATTGAACGCATGACCCCCCTCTCAACACATTTAACCCAACCACCACTTCATCTTGACGGAACATTTCCTACGGGCGAGGACGAACCCGAGAACCCGAGTCTAAGTCTACAAGAGTTTATCATCCGCCAAAGCCGTGGAAAATACAAATGTTGTCATCTCTTCGCCTGCCCCTGCGTTCACGGTCTTGTTTGGCTGCTCCCCTGACAAATGCCAAATCCCTCGCGTTGCAATCCAATATCCAAATATGCCCAGGACTTCCATTCCCATTCACCTCACTTCGGGATACCAGCTAAAAATCTATATTTACGTCGACAAGTCCAATTTGTGGGTCCAAGGCAAGAGGACGTATGCTCCCAGGCATAACATGAGGGCTGAGCTGGACCCGACATGGCTATGAGGAACTGCTTGACAGATCAAGGACTAGCTCTCCCAGCGACGACGCAGTTTCTGTTGCAGATGTCTGTGAAACTGGGCGAGAATTATACAACTTCACAATACTTCAGCGTCCAAGCTTGCGACGAGGATGATAATGGGGATAAGGAGGATGAGACAACAGCCGACTTTGACTCGCAACAGTTGAACTCGCGACTATCGCAGGCAACGAAGTTGGACGAGGACAAGGAAGAGGAGAAACGGTAATTAACAAGGGTTAATATTTTGCTAATTCCCTAACGAACATGATAAGCCAGTTTGCCAGTTAACGACGACCATGCGACAATATAACTAGTAAACTTAGGCCTAATGCCTGTAATTAATTGGAATCAATCAGAACCATCTTCCTGTGACGTCCCCGCTTCTATCTGACAAGCTCTCGCGTTGTATCCGGGTTTGCCGTAGACGCCACATCGCAGTTACTTTATCTCAGTCCTCGACTTGCGACCACTACTCTGTCGCATTTCGTCCTTTACCTGGAGCTCCACGTCGTTCTGGGTCTGTATGTCTCGTGCCTCAGCTAAGATTAGGCTCCCCTCTTGTCTGAGACGTGTTTTATTTGCCCTGAAACACTTGCTAAGTGTCTCATTCACCGCTCGAAAGATCATGATATCCGGTGGCATCAGACATCGATTCCTCGCGCCCCGTTAGCAAACTGGTCAACAGCCCCGATAATTGACGTCGGGGAGCTATTCTGATGGCGGGTCATTCGACTTTCGATGAAATCAGACTGTGAGAACGCCTCGGTTGGGTTGTTGGGCGTCTTAGAAACCCAAGGGGCGGTCAGTCGACAACCCGCAACCGGTAACCCGCGGCTCTCGCGCGCCAGCTACAAAAGCCGAGCCCACCCCCCGAACCGTTCCGCTCGCCATCAGCTTTCATCAGCACCCGCTGCTCTCACACTCTCACCGCTCAAGCCCAGCCCTCGTGCCTATCTCACTGAACTTAATCAATCAACCCGACTTTTACGTCTAAATCTTTCACAATGCCCCCAAGGCCGCCTCCAAGAAGCCCGCCTCCAAGACCCGCGCTACTGCCTCCAAGGCTCCCGGGAAGAAGGATGCCAGCAGGAAGACCGCTGCTTCTGGTGACAAGAAGCGATCCAAGACCCGCAAGGAGACCTACAGCTCCTACATTTACAAGGGTAAGTTAACTCGACAACGCGCTTGCGTTTTTTCGCACCTCGTCTTCCAACTCCATGACGCGTCGCTGACTCTAGTCCTTCTCCAGTCCTCAAGCAGGTCCATCCTGACACCAGTATCTCCAATCGTGCCATGTCTATCCTGAACTCCTTCGTCAACGGTTTGTTTGTCCAATTTCCATTGCGCTTTCCTATGGCCCATTCTGACCCGAATCCCAAAGACATCTTCGAGCGCCTCGCCTCCGAGGCCTCTAAGCTTGCCGCCTACAATAAGAAGTCCACCATCTCTTCCCGAGAGATCCAGACCTCTGTCCGCCTCATCCTCCCTGGTGAGCTTGCCAAGCACGCTGTCTCTGAGGGCGCCAAGGCGATTCCCCATTCTTGTGGTAGAGTTCATCATGCCAGGCCACGAGGTGATATTAACCCGCAACAATGATAAACGGCGGGATAACCCGCCCTTGGGAATTATCGCCCCCCCTGTTTCCTGGCTGAGCCATTTTTGGTCTTCCACGTCGTTCGGCACTCGTAACGGCCACATCACGCCTAAGTTCCCTTCCATGGCAATTTATACGAGCCTCCCGCATGCTGACCAGGATGGCTGCGAATCATTACCCAAAAGTCTCTTCTCTGCAGGCATCCTCACAGATGAAGCTCAGGCATAAAGAGAAGGCTATTTCAGCAAGCCTTCGAACAGACTAAGACCGGGCGTCAATGTGGAGTCCCACAGTTTGTCATCTCGATATTCCCTTTCTAGCTAGATATCCGTCCCAACCGACCCAAGGGGAGGGGCTCCCAACCAACCTGGAATTTCCTACCCAACCCCGTTCGCCTTGAGTAGTGTTGCCACACGGAAATCAGGTTAATTTTGAGACCTCGCGTGCACATA
The DNA here is from genome assembly GCA_020744375.1 of Dactylonectria estremocensis. NCBI lineage: Eukaryota > Fungi > Ascomycota > Sordariomycetes > Hypocreales > Nectriaceae > Dactylonectria > Dactylonectria estremocensis. The sequence continues at coordinate 64,318 of JAGMUU010000024.1, read as the reverse complement.
GTCATCAGGGATCCCCTCCATGTGATACATTATCCCGCAGTCACACCGATTGATAAGGAGGACTCTTCCGCCCCCCTTCCATAGTTGTTCTTCTTGTGGCCGTGTTCGTATTCGTATGGACAACTCGCCACTCGTAGGATCTTGAGGAGCTCTGATTAATATGGGGTCGACGCCTTCATGAGCTGCAAACCACCCCTCGACTTGGGACGGTCCCATCTCTAGTAGCGTGTAAGCATTCCAGGTTCCGTTTCTGGCTGGGACATTGTATCCTAGCTGATGATATACGCAAGTGCTGCCGAGACAAGGACGATGACGTGGTGGCGGTTGAATGGGGACTTCAGAACCTCAAAGTATGTTGGTCCGAGAGCCGAAACAGAGAGCTCCAGAGTTACCTTAAAGGAGGCATTAATGATACCAGATTCTGCCATTGTTGACTGGAAGGTGAGGCTCGGATTTGATTTGGTTTGCCCATGGAATCATAAAACTAGTGGCCTGTCGGCGAGGTGTGGAATAGTGTGAAGCAAACATGGGGGCTGGGCAGCTGCTGGTTCGTGATCCTTAATTTAAATGTTTTAGCTTTGTTCTCACGGGTTGTGCACTGGCATGGTATTCTTGTGAACTTTAGAGTAGAATTATAGCCTATGAATTCACGGAACGATTGCACTGTGTGAATTTTAAAATGAAGGCAGGTCAGCTAGCTAGTACATAAACAGCTTGCTCTGCGAATTTTGGGTAGTACGACGCGATTAGTGGATTGACTAGAGTCAATCAAGTGGCAGCTCGCCTTTTAGCTACGGCAGTTGGGCGTCGGCAAACTCGATACATGCGTAAGGCTGCCATATCAGCCCCGTAAGCACTACTGTCAACTAACGTCAGCTGCGCAACCCACATGCGTGAGGCTGCATAACAAAACTTAAATCTAGTGGAACTCTAGCCCCAACGGGTCTGTCCGTCATTATCATTTGCTAACAGGCCGAAGTCTAGTGACGTCGTCGGCAAGGTGGGGTCCTGGGTATATGTGATGGGGAATGACATCTACGGCGGTAAACTCCGCTCCATTCACAATCTGCAGTTCGGTGTAGATGTTCTTGTTTGTGGAGAAGGTCAAAGCTTGGTCGGAGCCAGGAGCGCCGGGTGTGGAAGGTATCGTCAGAAATATACAGTGTGCTCATCTCTGTAATAGTCGCTGATAAACCTTTGAAAGATTGGAACGGCGTATTCTGGAGCATCGGCATCTAGATCCATTAGAGTCCGGCTGCCTTCCCTAAGATATACTGCCTCTAGGGGCTCCTCCGCATCTAGCTGTCTTCCAGCTTGATGGTGAAGGTGACTCCAGCGATGGAAAACGACCCAATAGAAAGCGGTCAGGTTCAAAAGGACCAGTGTGGCACGTTGGGAAGGGCCGTCTGATAGCCGAGCAGTTAATAGCAGACCTCTACGGACGAGTGTTGTCTTTCGGGGAAGATTCGATTCGCGGCCCTCATCAGAAACTGACAGCTCTGGTTTAGCACGGCCAGTCGCTGGGCGTCACGCTCGGTAGGATCCGACACCTGGCGCCTCAGAATGTCACATTCACGAAGCTGTCGAAGGACTTCGGCTGCGTGGACAATGCGTTTGGCGTATTCAACTTCCGGCCGCTCTACCTGTTAGGCCTCTCCGGCCCTCTGACAGGCTCGGTTTTCATTATGCTGGCGGTCCAGATGATCCAGCATGCGGAGGATCCCCTTATGAGGGACTCTGACCGGACCCCCTCGGGGCTCGAGGAGAGCCTATAGAGTGGAATCGTTAAATGGAGTCTGACTGGCCCTCTCCTATACTAAGTGCGTTGTTGATCAAGATCTTCTAACGCTCGGCGGTTTTTCTCGATTGGGACTCTGACTGGCTCTTGCCGGAGCATAGTAGCAAGTGGATATAAGCTACGGATGTGGCGGGAATGGAAAGGAAACATGAAACAAATGGCGCGCCATATTTAATGTAGAAAGTGGTCGAGACAGAGGAGAGTAAGTGTTGGGCATTGTAGTTTTTAGGCCCTGTTGTCGGGGGACGGTAGGAAAAAAACAATCAACCGCCACTTGGAGAAAGAGGCAACCGAGAGCCACTGATAGAACAGGCTTTTTATGCCACTGACGATAAGTGCGCAATCATTTCGTCCATTTTCGTCCATTTTACTATAGTTCTGGAAGTGGGAAGATGAGGAGCTCCGTGTATGTTCGGACGGTGAATCACAACTATTTCAACATTTCTGTAGTTTTAAAAATTTGATAGAGGAAGAGGTCCGTAGGAGTATGGGTGGTGGTGGCGGAGCTACGGGAACGCTCCCCAGTGATAACAAAACGGGACGGGCTGTGCAAGCCATGGCGTTGAAAGGATTGCACTTTAGGTGACGGGCTATGTCAGAAGGCTTGGGGCGAAGACATCCTTACAGACCAAATAGGGTGCAGCTGGTGACACAATGGCAATGCTGTGCGAACTCTAGCGATCGAGCTTCAAGAAGTCAAGGCTGAATCGAGTTTATTATTTAAACCCTCAGTGACGACCTCAAGCTTTGGGGCCATTTCCCTCACATCTCAATCAAGCCTCATCGTCTTTTGCAAATGCCCAGCCTTTTATCTCGTCCAAGAAGATTAACCAACGGACCTTTTCTGTTGACATAGGTCACGAATTAATTAAAGACCACCTACTCCTCTGATATCAGATCCAACATGGGCCAAACTGAATCCAAAGCTGCGAGCAGCACTCCGACTCTCTCACCAGAAATGAAAAAACTTGGCTTCCCTCTAAGATTCATCGTATCTTATAGGGAATCATGGACAGGCTCCCCCTCTCTCCTCCTTAGCAAACCCTACTCAGGCCCTTCCTTCATTATCAGTATGGATCGGGGCCGATTCGGAGATATGGTCCTACACAGCGGCCTAACAAAGGACGATGCTCCTCTTGCCAATGCCAAACTAAGGAAAAGGCACCAACACTATACTGTTACTCTACCATCATCCGATGGTGGTGGGCGAGAGGAGCCACTGCAGCTTAAACGGACGCTTTTACAAGATAAGTTCCGGTTCAGCATGGAGGTTGGAGACGGAACAGATCGACGTTTGGAGAGGTTTGAATGGAAAACTAGGGGTTTCGGGGGATTGTTGGGATGGAAACTCGTGAGAGTGCGCAATACGAATGAGAACCCAAACAAGGTCATACAGGAAAACCCCGAGAAGGCCGTGACCATGGGGAATGATCCCGAGAAGATCGAGGCGAATGGTCGAGGTGGAGAATATGACTTCACGAGGGATAGTGAGGAAATCGTCGCCGTGTGGGCGGACGCCAAGATGAGCTTATCCAAGGTTGGGGAGTTCGAGTTTCGAGGCGCTGGCGCCACGGGCCAATTTGGTCAAGTATGGGCACTTATGGCAGCGATGACTTGCTTATGCATCTGGCAGAAGTATGAGCACGAGGCGTTTACTACTGCGATGCTTGCAGACGACTCTCACTCTGACCCTCACTCCTACTCTGATCACCACTCTGACACTCATCACCACTCTGACTCTCATCACCACTCTGACTCTCATCACCACTCTGACTCTCATCACCACTCTGACTCTCATCACCACTCTGACTCTCATCACTACACTTAACTTCCGACGGGGTCTAGACGCTGTTGAAAATTTCTACTATACTAAGAGTTGATCGTATCTTAATAACACACACATTTTTCGCCCATACAGCGACTCCTGTCTCTCTCAACTATGTGAAATTACGTCTTTTTATCTGTACATACTCGTTAGGTTTAGTTCCTTCAACACCAGTCAATTCAGGCTCGCACAGTTGTTAATAGTGCGGCATTCATGCCAACACTTAAAACATTTGCGCCTCCGTTAAAACAATTTACTTCAATTTTAATACAAGAATCGTTATAATTCCTCTTTCGTAATGTAGGAAGACCATCCTTTGAACAGCGCTCTTCTTTTGCTGACCGCGTCACCGACAATGTATTTCGACTCGGAACGCCGCCGACGAACCTGTTATGTTGCACCCATCTTGTCCGTATTGGACACGTGTATTGATTATGGTTAGTCTAGTCAGCAGGGCTTAGCTTCCAGACAAGCTTTGAGCTCAATCACTTGGACGTTCCCCCGTAACTACGCACCTAGCATTCTCGCTTGGATGGGCGACTGGGCGCTTTACTCCACAATTATAGTCAACCCGAACTCGTGGCAACATGACGCTCAAGGAGACGAGGACAAAAGTCGTATATCAAAGACGCGAATACGCGAGAGGACCAGATCATACATCGCAGCAAGGACTAAGAAACATGTCACTGGAAGTCAAGGTCGCCATCGTCACAGGGGGGGCTCGTGGAATCGGAAAAGGCATCGTCCCTTTGGGCACTGTAGTGAATTACACGCTGTACTTCAGAGCAATCGCTTGTAGAGTCGGCGGTTCAATGGTATCTCGACCGCGGCGAATTGTTACCTTTGAACCCCTTGTTGGGGTTTCCTCGTCCGTCGAATCTTACCTCTCTCTACCACGTTTCCGACGTGGGGTTTGGCTTGCGCTCAATTGATCGCGGTCCATTCTATCCTCCGGAATTTGACGATTACGGTGTCCTCTCCCTCTTAGACATCGCAAGATTAGATTTACTGCGCCTTCAATCTCACGGCTCAATTTCTGGTCATTCGAGTCTGGATTGACGTTGACACGCAAGGTGTGCCTAATATTGTCATGCCTACCGACGAGAAGATCGCATGATCCTGGGAGATACTCTGTCTTCGCATGGCTAGTAGCAGTATAGTATTGAAGTGTTCGTTAGTCCTCAACTCGTCATTCATTCAGAAAAATGGTAGTGTCGATTCAGTAAGAGGACTTGTTCGCTGGAAAGCCTGACCTTCATATTCAACAAGCACTATAAGAGGCAGAAACCCTCTGTAATCCAAGCTGAGTTCCCTGGCGAATAAGAATTCTTCATGTGGATTGCATCCCAAGGTACATAGCAAGGTTTCTGAATGAATATCGTATTTGTTCTGAGCATGGCTACTGAGGCTTGTCTTCCGGAAGAAGATGTTGAAGGAGGTATAGATGGGATGTATGAAACAGCAAAGGATAGCATGGAGGAGTTGTTTTTATAAGAGTTGGTATGTCGCGGAGATATCGTGGGACAATAGCCGCCATACCAGCTTCAACGGCAATGTAAAGGAGGAATTCTCTCGGAGACGTTATTGGTACATCGGCTTTAGAGGAATAGGAATCGTCGTCCATTAGAAGGCTAGATAGAAAGCCTTGGAGCCTTAACATCAAACTAATTTCCCCAGCATCAGCCCGTGATGGTGATGAGACAATGTAGGTAATGAACTCGTTGATGTGCTTGCGAACTTAGGTCCTATAGACTTGGCTTAGCTGAGCATCATGGAGGAATACGCTAGCCATGGCGATTCCCGGACTAGAGGGATGCAAGCCAAGGGCAAGACAGTCCATATCCTAGACCTTTTCTTCATCGAGAAAGTCGAAGACCGACCTATGCATGAAGTCAATAGTGGAGTCAACGAAACCGTGGCGAAGACGTCGTCCTTCATTCTCCGCACAGAAGCAGCCGCCGATCTCATCTTCACGACAGACTGTCATGTTCTTCCGGTCGATGTTTTTTTCCGGCGCGGGACTTGATTGGCCATGCCTCAGACAGATGTGTTCGGCTTCAAACCCGGTCCGAGATTCTCGACTGGGTGGATGATGCTGGCTTGTTGACCCCGACATCGCTATTGCTGGACTCGAATAGTTCCGGGCGTCCGCTAAAGCGCCAGAAAGTCCATGTCTCGAGCAGTAATTGTTCAGAGGACTCGCGGGCCTCGGGTGGGAGCTCGTCACTGCGGCTGCCGAGCGCCGGAGGAGAGTGGTGTACTACGTTCGACCTGCGGACGTCAAAAGATACGTGCTCAGAGCTAGCCCGCCATACAAACGTGTCATATATTGAGCATATTGACACTTCATGGCAAGAGAACTTTTGAAATTATTTCTACCTATGCGGACTTTCTATGCCTAGGACCTCAATAGAGCCCGGCAACCTAGTGCCCATGGACGAGATCCTCAGTCACTCCATCAATCGCAATCTGATAGTGGTAGATCAGCTTAGACCTGCGCATATGCTTGTAGCGACCGTCCTAAAGTTTTGCTCGACTCCATGGCTGGGCAAATACTGGTGAATCCAGGACCTATCATTCCTTAGAGAAGCAGACCTGAGCGGTTATCTGAAGACGCTGCCCGTCGATATCGAGGCGGTGCTACGATAGCACCTCCAGAAGTAACTGGAAGTGGAGATGGATGGCGCCGAAATAATCAGTACGACGTCATGCCAGTTGATCAAGGAGACCCAGCGCACATTCGGCATGCTTAACTTAACGTTGCACAGCCTTGGCATCGCACTGTTGCAGATTGGCTGTTAAAGCCGGATCGCGGCCGACAACGTCGAACTAGTACGGCGGTTGAGCGAGCAGAACACGCGGTTGGGGTCGAAGTACATGGACCTGACGCAGAAATACCTGGAGTGTGACTTCGGCTACGGCAAGGACCTCCACAAGCCGCAGCTGCAGAAGGCCATCTATGATAAGTTGGTGTGCGAACTGGAGATTATGATTGTAAGCCTGGATATCCGCGACGAGGGCGAATATGAGTGAAGGATATATATTTAGTGAACTCTCGTTAAAGTCTTGTTGATTAGGATTTCAATGGTCGTTTTTTCAGAACGAATCAGACGATCCGGAAATCTATCAGAATCGATCGATCCAACCCGAGCGTAGCCTCGAGCTCATCAAGACGCACATGTCTATCCCATTCACGAGAGAAGCAATGCTCAGCGGTCAGCCAAACGTGTTTACGAATGGAGATTTGGATTGGAGTAATATAATGAACATACGAGCGTGATGCCATCAGTGACGGGCACGGCATGGATCATACTGCGTATGAACCGTTTGACCGTCCTTGCTTATCGTCCTCGTCCCCCGCAGCTCCAAGGCCATCTGGTCTAGCGTTCCCCCTTGCACCTTATAGTCTGTGCAATGCGAAAGCTAGGGCACATGGCAAACCTTTTCAATCCGTTGCCATGGCCGCTTTTTACCCTTTTGACGCATATGGTGCGGGCCAGCCTGCCAACAATGTGGGACTCCCTGACCTTCCTGTGCAAGCCACCAAAAATTCTTCTACGCCAGCTTGTAAATACCTCTTGTGGAACTCTAACTAATATTCTCTTTGCTATGAATCATTTAAACACGTTGAAATGTGCAGTATCCAGCTTCGTTCCTCAAAGCTGTGTCGCGACCGACTTGCCGCCTGCCAAGCGTAGCAGTACGAGCTTGGACTTGAGCAGCAAGTGTGTGGCTTGGGTCGTGGCTTGACGCGGCTCGGAAATTCTGATCAGGGCACGACGGTTGAATGAAGGCGTCGAGAGCGCGTGGCGGCTCAAAATAGGAAGAGGCACTCGGCGGGCGAGAGCAGGCTGGAAAGACGTATGTGCGATGACCCGTCTCGCTTTACTGTCGCTGGTTCTTGCGCTGGAGGCCGTTTTAGAAGGATCAATTCGGCTTGCCAGGACCAAGTTCTAGATATCGTGTTGTGTGCATAAGAATGGCAGTGAATGATGTGCAAAGGGAATACCTTTATGCAACAGATGGTGTGAGCTGTTAAGTGGGCAGAAGGCCACCGCGTGGCCGGCTGCTCATCCGCGGTACCTATCTCATGCTGACACGAGGTGCGGGGATGACTAGCCTCAAGGAGTACACGCCTAAGCCGAAAAGGAACTGACAGGCAGCTTGAATGGTGACCCCTATCGCCAAGCGTCCCTGTCACTCTATCATCATTGGTCTGCAGTCAAAGCTTTCAAGTCGCTTACCTTCAGTAGTCAGGTTCCCGTCCTTGCCGTCTCCGCGGGCGTGTTCATGGTGTACCAAAGCTCCCCCCTCCTACCCATGCCCGTATGGCGAGACGTCAGGGGTCTGCCTCCCAGAAGGAGACCCCGCTTCTTCAAGAGAAACCCAACACCCTCGTTAGTCGTCTCGTTGATTCCCCTCTTCACCACCTTAGCAGCTGCCCATCAAGCCTCTTCCTCGCCATAGCGTCCGTCACCATGACCGGCTCTAGTCCTACCAATCCGCCGCAGTCACCGGGAAGCAATGTAGCAGAAGTCACCGCCGATACCGCGCCAGTCGAAGTGGACACACCTCCTGTTTGACCCCTCTTCGCTACTGTCGCGACCCAGCTAACTTCTCCGAGGCGGACGATGGCGACTCGACCTTCGGTAGTGAATTGTAAGTCGTCAGCCCTTTTGTCGAGCTTGATACTTACCGAGACAGGTCAACGTATACTGCGTCTTTGACCTCCAGCGTCATCAACTACCCCACCGAGTTCGGTCGACGATATCACGCGTACAATGCTGGCTGTAAGACTTTTATAATAGTTAGATGTAGCTCTGACACGTCACAGCCTATAACTTTCCCAACGACGAGGCTGAGAGCGAACGACTTGACCTTATGCACTTGCTCATGACTAAGGGCATTGGCAACAGGTTGTTCCTAGCTCCAGTGGATCTTGACAAATCGCTTCGGGTTTTGGATATTGGCACAGGGACAGGCATATGTGTGTGTTTTGACGTCTGATTCTGGTTTATGCTTACGGACGCAGGGGCAATTTGCGTCGGCGAGGACTACCCCAATGCCGAGGTATGCCAGCCCCTCCGTACATCGTCAGCGGCGACTGTTGACAGATCAGATTATCGGAAACGATTTGAGCGCCATCCAATCAACTTGGTATGTTAAACATGAGCCTGAATGTCGTAATGTTAATAGAAGAAGGGTTCCCCCAAACGTCAAGTTCGAGATCGACGACGTCGAGCAGCCATGGGTCAACGGTAACTTTGACTACATCTTTTCCCGCTACATGTCGACTTCAATTTTGGACTGGCCGAAACTAGTTGGAAATATCTTTGAGTAAGTAAGTTCACGCATGCACAACACTTACTAATCATCAGTAGGCACTTGAATCCAGGTGGCTGGGCCGAATTTCAGGACCTTGATCTTCTCTATTATTCAGAAGACGGCTCCATCACCGACGAGCACTACCTCATGAAGTGGATAAAGCTTTTCATCGATACAGCAAGGACGAAGCTGAACCGCGAGCCCTGTCCAGGGCCGAAACTCGAAGGTTGGGTCAAAGATGCCGGCTTCACGAACATTGTCCACCGAAAATTCCGGCTGCCGCTAGGATCATGGCCTAGAGATCCACACATGAAGGATATCGGCATGTGTAATATTGCTCAACTCTTGGATGGCCTGGAAGCGTTCTCTCTGAAGGTATTCTGCGGGGTTCTGGGTATGTCGACGGAAGAGGTTCTTGTGATGCTGGCCAAGGTCCGTCAGGAACTGCATGCTCGTAAATTCCACGCTCAATTTGATTTGTAAGTCTACACCTCAAACCCACCCTAGATCTGGTCTAACACACTCAGTCATGTTGTATATGGTCAAAAGCCATGATTTATTCGTTTCAAATTATACTGAACTTCGAAGCGGTCGTACGGCGGCAGAATGTGATGTGGCGTTTGCGGGGAATCTACCGAATGAAACGTAAACAATCACATATTTGACAGAACTTTATGAAGAGAGAGAGATATGTTTCAAGGCAGTAGTTGAGTTGCTAAATTGTGTGATTCTTTCCTGCCCTTTGGAGGAGACCCTCCATTAACTGGCTCCTTAGAGTCCCAAAATCGTTCTCAGTCTTGTCACCAGCTATGCAGGAGGAAATCCGAGGATTCTGACGGCCAGCAAGTCAGTGTCACGTTGAGGTCGTGAGGCGAAACACCAATCGAACGAGAAGAGGAATTAACACTCAACTTCATTTTGGCTAATCACCGGGGACTAGAAGGAGTGATCATCTGAGCGTTATCACGGTGTTTTCAGTGATTATGGGAGAAGTCAATCAGTCAGCACCGAACAAAGTCTTTTGTCCAGTATCTCCTGTGCGTCACTTGATCTCTTTAACGCGGCTCCGCTCGGACCATCAGCAAGCTAGCGGTGGGACGGGCCAAGGCGGAAGAAGGATCAAGGTTATGCAGTCCGACGTCATGTTATCAAATGGCACCGCAAAGGAGCTCCTCCCTCATCGACGGTTGTGTTGCGTACTTGATTCTGGTGTGCCTGGCCACCATTTGGATGTATTGGTACAATAAAATGAACACCTCAGAACTACTTGATTTGTGGTGCGAAGTGGCTGTGTTGGCTTACTATCTATGCCCTTGCCTTTAACTTGCAACCCAGAATCCGAGCCAGAGTTCCGCAGACATGTCAACTTACGCTTGGCAACCCAGCTAGAGCATACGCATTAAACTGGCCCCCAAAGCCTGTAATCAACCACGCCGACGACAAACCCCCCTTATTTTTCCATTTTACTCCCTGGTGCAAGAGTGGAACTGAGGCATCGCACGTTTAAATAGGTCTGGACTTCATTGCAGACAAGGCAATCGTTGGCCGCTGACTACGTTACCTTACTTCGACTGGGGAACATTCTTATGTCGACTACACATTGATATCTAGTCTTAACCAATTATTTACCCTGTTGATAAACGAGGATTAAACAAAATACAACCTCGCTATGCCTGAACATTTCTAGCAACCCTTAATAAAAGCGGAGCTAATAATCAATATACAATCACACAAGCTACTATCCCCCAATACCAAAATGCCCCACCTACGGTCACACGTCAGGCGATGGTGCAAGCAGCCAGGCCAACAATCTCCCCGCACAACGATGTAGAGTAATGCACAAATTGAAGACTAACAAAGGCATTTACTGTTCGCTAGATCTGTAGTAGGAGCAAGCTTGTCCGTTGGCTATTAGGAGAACGCCAGCGCGAGCTTCCAAGAGGTCCGGACTATCACACCCCTACCACCCATGAATAGCAAAAGTGGGGCACTTGACTTACCCCTCACCCGTCCTCCACGACCCTTCTCTTCAACCTCTCCTCGACGTCGACCTTTGCAACTATTTATCCAAGTTCATCTCCCTTTTATTATGTCCAAGCCAAAACTCCAATGACTGAAGTTGCAAAATCGTTCCCTTTCTTTCCTCGCCTCCCTCGCGAAATCAAGGCAGAGATTTGGAACGAAGCTCTTCGGGAACCCAATATCGTCCAACTCTGTTTCTCATTTCAAAGCCGTCACGCAACGCTTCATCACCGAGTCTTGCCGACCCTCCTGCAAGTATGCGCAGAGTCGAGAGGCCGGGCATTAAAATACTATCCCGACAAGTTCTATGAACAGAAACACACGGGTATTACGATCTACGTGCGGCCGAAGGTCGATACACTCTATCTCGGGAGCGCCAATGTGGATTCTATCCATTTCGAGTGGATCGTGGAGGAGATGGCTCTTCGACATGTCCGAATAGACATGGATGAGGTGAAGCACTTGGCATTCGACATCAACTTTTGGCTGGATCATGGGACGGAGGTCATGCTCCACGTCCTACCTTCTTTTCAAAGCTTGGAAACCTTGACCTTGGTACTTGAGGATAACGCCTCGCCCAGAGAACCCACTAAGCTGGTTGAACTGGATGAGGAGATTGATAAAGATGCACCGGGATTATGGGGCTCAGATTACACCGGTCCGCCCGGTAACGTCGTGAAGTTTTGCCATGGCTGTCTGGGAAAGGTTCGGACGGTTTATGATGAGATGCGAAAAAATGGCGGCTTTGAAGAGGAAGATATGGACTGGGTACTTCCGGAGCTGAGGGTAAAGAAGCTGGTGGGAAATATCATGGGGCAGAAATGGCTGCAACGACCAACCTAATATCAACAGCCGCATTATGGCTCGCGCTTTCAGAGCCGAACAGTATACCACAGAGTATGAGCGCCTCTTATTAAACCGTCGAACTAAGACTATCGAAGAAAGATGCCCTGCAAGCAAAGCAAAGACATGGGGTGGGGTTGTGACAGGTTTGATGGATCAGGGAGTGAAGAGTCGCCGGCGGACTCATTCATCCTCTGGTAGAGGGTTGTCGGTTCGATATTTCCAACCACGCTTCAGTCATTGCCGCCGTCGCAGCAATCGTCAGAATATGAGATCTCTGGCACTAGACAAAGCAAGTCATTCGGAGGCACAGTGGATGAGCCACCGCGTCAGGGAGAAACATCCAAGGGTCGATTCGAGTCGAGGACTAGACATTCTGAAAGTAGAAACGGTGGTGTCGTGATACCGCTATAGCGGAAAGGTGCCGAGATAGATGACGTCGTCTTCTTTAGCCGGGCGTGAAGGTGTCTTACTTAGTTTAATATCACGTCGCGGTCTATGGACACCCCACAGGTGCATTACTTTACGAAACTCGAGAGTCGTGGGAGACTCTAGGACATTGTTAACAGTGAGTGTCAAGTCTGTCTAATGACTTAGTCGCCATATGCCTTAATGGGGCTCAATAAGCTAAGAAAGGCCTGCAAACTGAAGGAGGAACCCGACCAGGTTTACGCAGTTGTTTCCAGGACGGCGAACTATGAAGCTTCAGGTGTGTATGCATTCAAGGACTGTTTCATGGGTCGAATACTCCATTGACCCCTGTAGCTGCCTGATCGCTTGCGCATTCTCCTCTAATGTCAGTTTTGCTTCTATCTTGTACGTGAAGCACTGAGGTACGAGCTCCTGGGCGAGCTTTAATTGTGTTGGCTCGATGTCGGTAATGACGAGTGGGTGAGCCCCGGAGTGACAAGAGGCTCGTGGCCCTCAGCAGTTGTCGACGTTTGCGAAGTCATACTCGCGTTACTGATGAGGATGTCTAATCTATCCGGCTCTTTCGCGCAACAGTGAGATCCATAACATTTGCAACTATCATTAGATCTAGTTACTAGACAGTACTCGCCAGAAAATTTAAAATCTAAGATTCACCAGCCGTAAGGGCGCTAGTTTTACTACTTATTTCTCTATTTCATTCTCCCTAAACCACCACATTAAAAGTCAAGCTAGCAATTTATACGCCAGCCAGCTATTAACATATCCCTTTTCCCCAATTTCATTTATATCGAACCCACTACTACTGCACCAGGGTAGTATGTAATTTATTAAATTACACACTTCCCATCCGTGCTCCACCCCCTATCTCCGAAAACCTCCCAGAAGGCAATCGCTACTCAGGTTTTCGAGGCCACAACCAAGATCCGAAATTGAGTAGGTGTATAACGTTTTATCATAATTACATGTATATTGCTGTCGCAGCATGCTGTTGAAGTTGACGATCGGTGGAACTGACGCAATCTCATGTAGCATAGAGACAAAGGACGGAATATTTCGCAGTGCAACACCGCTGGGGTCGTATGTCGGGCTCCCTATTGATGTCTGCCAAGATAGGGTCATAGGCAGTGGCCACAGTATTGCAGCAGTGTAGGGGCATGCAGAGTACGGCGACGAGAACCTCGTGCTAAGCCAATCGGTATGGGGGCCGTAGTTCGTAGTAGTCAAAGGGTTCATCTGGCACATAGTCACTTCCACACAGAGCAGTGTGCTGAATCCCAGAGCACCTGGCTTGTCCGTGTTCGTCTGCTCTAGGACGGGACGCGTTGTGGACGCGAACGATCAAAACCCGACAACCCGACATGGTGAGGGCTAGAAGTGCGCAAGACATGTCAAGGACAGCTTCAGCTACAGTAGCACTACCCTCCCATCCTCTCAGAAGTGGGGCAGTGCAGGAAGCAATCTATGATGGGAGCAGCAGCACTGCAGTAGCATCGGCTGTAGATGATGGATTATTTCTATAAGACTCATGGTCGCGTAGCTGCGTTTGTGCTAAAGAACTTATCCGGATTTACTAAAGCCAGGTTGCTTTGTATTCATCGCGCTGGATTGAGTGCAAGCCCTCATCTTACAAATAGTACTGCTCAGCACTGTCAGAGAACTACCCTGCCACTGAAATGGCAAACGGGTTACCTCATGGAAACTCGTGAAGCGCGTTACATCTGTCCCGATTATTTTGCGACATGAGAATAATCATGTATCTTCACATAGAACACTGCGGGTTACTTTTTGACATTAACTGATGGAGCTTGCAAGCATGGTACTGTCTTATGATGAGGTGATGCAAGACGCCATCCTTTTATTGTGCCTTTCCCACTGCGAACCCTGCTTTTTTGTTTGTTTCCTCCAGTCAATTCTGGACGGAAAATGAACATTCATGTTGCAAGTATCACACACTCGTCATGTCACTCGATAGGACACACCGGGTATAGGATACAATAGTGTTGGAAAGCGTACAGAATAGCTAGAGGATGTAGGAGGGTTCCTGCCCTTAAATACAGTGTGTGCGTTCCCAGCAGTTCCCTTGGTAACCTCATTCCTTCAGTCAATCGGTTGCTAGGGCCGGCTTGTTAGGAGCGCGATGTCTTGTATCGCGATATGCGTCACATTCCGTGGTGACTTGCTAGCAGCAACAGAAGGTGAACAAGCGGCACCCGAAAGCCCTCTCTGATCCGCAGGCCTTGGCAAACTACGGGATTTGAAGGGAAGGGGCCTTTCGGCTCGACGTCATCCTCGCTATGTGGGATCGCGGTGCCTTCGACCCCGACCGGAGCCCCTACACGGCCCGCTCACCCGGTTGGTACCGCTACACCCGGTGGTAGAAAGAGGGGAAGGAGAGACAAACAACGCTATCCCTTCCGGATCTCTTCTAGATCATCTGGATGCATGAGAACGCTTTAGGTTCCTCGGCAGTTTATGATGAATAATTGTTGAAAGGGCAGTGTCAGCTTTCGGTGCGTTATATAAAAGCTCCGTCGTGCTCGGACTACAACCCGCATATAGATTGCTCAAGCGGCCCCCAAAGAGATTTTATTTTAAATTAGTTAAGATTCCACTTCATATTAATCTTCTATTCATAAATACAAACCACAATCAGCTCGCATTTATCCTCTCTGAAAATGGAATCATTAAAGAATCAACAGCCACAATCTACAACACAAGAACTAGAGCAGAACCTAGAGATAGGATCTGAAAAGCGGTCATTATTAAGATTTACCGAAACAGTCATCTAAATGCTGATGGCACTCCCTCAAAAGGTACTCAAGTTCCAAAAGGAGTACCGGCCTGGGCATTCTGGCCTCCTCTTTCTCCTCATTAGGTAAGTGCAATCATGATTTGAGACGATGAGAGTGTATTTTATCGGTTTCTAGAGCGGCCTCTTTCCCGCAAGAACTACTTCCTGCTGACGACTAATGAACTCGGCACACCCCTTAGCTTTGACCAAGGCGTGATTAATCGAGATCATAGCGCCACTAAGGACACACCTAGCGTGATTGTGTGGCGTCAGGTCCTTTAAAGGCTTTCTTTGGCAGGGCAGATCATAGAAAGAGGAAGCGTTCGAGAGATGATGTAAGCCAATCCAGAGAAAATCAGCGGATTCGATGAAAATAGTATAAGATTCCAAGCCACATTTCAGTGCAACGCTTCCAGTCAGGTACATCAACTAATCGTAGCTCATGTATTGCCGTTTATGTAGATATTAAAGTTGAACATCTGTCACAATCTCCAAGACACCTATAACAAGACTCCGATACTGAGGCGGACGATGAACGTTTCATTCCGAAAGGCACTTCGTTCCTTCAGGCATACGTCCGGAGTCTCCGCCACTCCTAAGCTTGATATCGGAGTAAGACGGAGGAACCTCGCTTCCGAAGTTCAGGGCCGGGCTCGGCTTCGGCGTCACTCAACCCCGGCCATCAGGGTGATCCGGCTTCTTGACCAATCATCCAGGAAAGTTCAATCACTTGACACTGCAGCTTAGTCTTGATCGCGCAGTTGCCTGCCTCACCTTGGGGCAGCTAAGGAAGTGGCAGAAAAGCGAGTCTGTCACTATCGCACATTCCGGCGTTGCGGCTGGGATCGGACCTTTCTTATATTTGCCGTGGTCTGACAATGCGCCGAAACCGCTTCCAATTCTGAATATAGCTTGTTGACGAACTGCCGTCCCTGTCCTTTGATGATAGCTGCACCGTTTCCCTTTCAAAGATTAAGTAGTTCCTGGGCTGTCGCTTCGACAAGGCCATCTTATGATCGCTCTTGCCTTGGTTTCTTCACCGACTTGCAAATACGACTTCCCCACAAGATCCTCATACCAAGGTTTACTCCCACATCAACGGCGGTACCGGGGATTTAATCGACCGCCTCGCCGTTGCCGAACTCTGCAAGGGATGGCCAATGTACCGTGATGCCTCGGAATGGAAGAACTTTCGCTCGCTGTTCTTCGACGATGCAACAATATGGATGAGTGAGCAATTTGTCCCCCTTTCCATTGCTGATAACTGACTACGTCTTCAGCATGGAGCGGTCCACGCTCTATCGACGAGTTCATTAACCTCTCGAAGGAAGGCAAAGCCAACGTTGTCTTCATCATGCATCGTGAATGCGGAACTTTTGTTAAGTTCAGTCCTAGGCAAGGCCGGGCTCTCGGCAAGTTGAAGGCGACCATAACGCAGCGCTTCGATTTTAGAGAGAGGTTCCAGTTCGATGTAGACTGCGACTGCCGCTATATCTGCTTCTGCGAGAGGGACGGTGATAACGGCTGGAAGGTGCGTTTCATCAAGCTGTTCTATGAAAAGGATAAGGTTGTACCTGTGAATGGCCACACGGCGCCCCATTTTAGTGAAGAGGAACTGGCGAAGTATCCAGTTAGGTATCGATTCCTTGGAGCGGCGCAGGCCAGGCTAGGTTACAAGATTCACATCTAGTTGCTAACGGCGAGTAACGAGCTGTGGGGGACAATGTATACTGCAATGGAGAAATGGTTGGATGGGGAGAAGATTGATCTGTTCTAGGAGAAGTCGAACTGAAGATGTGAGCGGTTGTTCTGGAGCGTGCGTGTAAGGAGAGTTTGGTAGGATGATATCCGAGCCGCAGTTGAAGGAGAATGGGAAAGGTCATGGCCGTATCTGAATGTACTTCTATCAGGAGTTATGGCAAAGTGGGAGACTCCGGGCCATGGGCAACTGTTCATGCAGGGTCGCCACCCTGGTCGGTACCTCTGATCGGAGCAATTACTAAATCTGGCTAGTGCAATATAGCTCCATAACTTAATTATCACATCGTCATCTACTTATAGCGGCCGCTGAGCAGGCTTGTGCTTGTCACACCTGTGGCTGTGCAAGGTCTTGGCAAGCGGCCCCCGCAGCCTTGCGGTCAACTCAACCTTGGCTACTCTTTGCCCTCACCGTGAACCAACTCACCTCTTGTAGATTCGCCACTTCACAAATAAAGTCGTCGACTTCTTCGGGCATTTAATTAACTGTTAATACAAACACTACTTACTGTATAATGCGAGCTGAAATCTAACAATTGCAATACTATGCCTGCCACACAAGGTGTGTAAAATCTTCAATGTCCTGCAACATGTCCATTGGTCTCTCTATAGCTGCAAAATGACCACCCTTATCATGTTTTCTATGAAATACCAAATTCCCTTGCTTTGCAATCGCACTTTGGAAACCGGGCATTATTTCAGCCGTGAACCAGGAGAACCCGAGAGGTTTGACGACATAGGGAAAGTCCGGCAAAGGTTCGGCGGACTTGTTAAAACTTGCCTGATAAGGGTAGATGGAGCGCGGGAAACTGTTTGTAAACCAGTAGAGTGAGACGTTGGTTAGAATTTCGTCGAGAGAGGGAGTCTGGTCAGACCACTCTAGAAACTTTTCACCGATCCTTGAGCAGGTGTTAGTGAATGCTGGAGCGATCAAAGGAGAACCTCTGGAAATAGCTTACCATGCCAAAAGGGAGAGTGGGTTTGAATTGATGGCAAATGCAATCGTCGCTGGACGAGTACCGTGTTCGATGGCGTAGCCGTTACCTTCCCGTGCCCACAATTTGGCCCTCTCTACGACTTTCTTCTCAAAGTCGGACAACTCCTTCCCGTTTGAACCCTCTTCGGGGATGGAGAAGGAGGGGAAGAAGTTTACTGCGAGAATTTTTTAGCGCTCTGTTCTTTCTGGTTGAACAATGTCAGACGACTTACAATGCAAAGCGACACATTGCTCATAGCTAACTGCCATGGTTGTCGCAAGGAAACTGCCCACATCTCCACCATGCACAATGTACCTCTCGAAACCCAGCTCTAGCATCAACGTGTGCAAGACCCGGGCTGAATCTGGCACGCGCCATTCCTTGTCAAGAGGGCCTCCGCCGCTGAGTGTATATCCTGGAACTGACGGAATGATGATATGATATGGCAGGTCTTTTGGCGAATGTTTCTCTCTTAACAGACTAGCCATTGGCAGAAACTCAATGAAGCTGCCTGGCCAGCCGTGGAGCAAAGTGATGGGGACGGCATCTTTCTTTTCAGAAAATAAGGCTACAAAGTGAATAGTAAGGCCTTCTATTTCGACAGTGTAATTGGGAAACGAGTTGATGTGCTTTTCTTGAGCTCGCCAGTCGTACTCATGAAGCCAATAGTCTTTCGTCTTGGTGATCCACTCGTGCGTAATACCAAACTTGGGTTTGTTTTGTTCAGAGGCTTCATAGGTCAGAGGACCGATACGGGACAGTTCTAGGAGCTGCGTAAACTTGACATAATCCTCATTCAGAATGTCAAGTGTAAATGGTTTGATGGAGCTGGGAGGTGTGTAGGGCATGGTTGGAAATTGTATCGTATGAGAGAGAGGTGATAAGTAGAGATGTTGTGAGTTTGAAGTAGATCAACTCTATAAAGGATGCGTTTATACTAAATATCCCTGCGTGAGCTCATGGTACGGAGTTAAGGCTCTCATCTCCAGCGGAAGCTGTGGAAAGTGTAACAGAGCGCTAACACGCATACTCGACGCAGCTAACTATGATGGGAAATGCGTATTGCGGAGTTATGAACACTTGGCAGGCTCGGAAGTAAGCAGGTTGCTTCCTTGGTATGCTTGGAAGCTCTTATGTCGATACGGTTCGACAAAATCAACAAATTGCTGGCGGGGCGGAGCCAACTCGCCCGACTTCTCCGCGGACCTCGCAGATTAGGGACGGAGGACAGCTGGCCTGCATTCCCAGTGGCCAATCGAATGCAAACAAAGACTGCGAAGGTAGCCGGCCAGCTAAGATCCATATCCTTACTCTCGATCTTGCTGCTAGCCAGACCAAGCTAGCGTTCCGGGCTGAAATATTTGGTTGTTGTCGGATCCTGATGGATCCGATACGGTCAATTCGATCAGGTTGATAGGGATCAATACGATGTGGAGCCCAAAGACGATGATTCTATTGATCAAGGATGCCTCCGGCCCCCTCTTTTCTGGAGAGGGGTTTTCAAGTCATCTGACTAAGGCTAGGATGTCTGGGTACAGGGACTCAGAGCGGGGATCTGACGCAATCAAGAATATACATACACCCAATCAGACGCCTCACACAATCAAGGCTCGTGACAAGTACTAAACCTAACAGGGATAGAGGGTACGATTTAATACGCCAGTCAGCAAGTTGCATTAGCGGCTCTTTGACGTTTACTAGTGTCGCACTGAGCGTGCTAAAAGGACCAAAGATCAGGTAAATTGATAATGAGCAGCAGCAGTAATGTGTTGATTGATATCTTAAGTGCGGGGTACTCCATCCTACAGATTTTACTTGAAGCACACAGTTTGATTACTAAGGCCCCGATCGGCAAGAGGATATTCGTAATCCTGTGACCGGTTTTTGCGACAAAGATAAAATGAAAATGCCGGCTATTCTACATCGAGACCTAAAAACACACCGGAATCCCCCGTTAGCTCATGGAATCCGCATGAATCAGATTTATGAAAGTGTCTAATGTACCTTTTGGCGTTTTCCCCTATTGAACCTGGCATCTTGGCATCTATGCCTTTCTTGGCCGTGTTCCAAGGGCATTTTCTGCCAGATGATAATTCCGCCCGAGAGGTGGTTTATCGAGTCTGACAGAGGCTTCCGAGTCCTTGTTGCGTCGAACGTCATAGCGGGAGGCCACGGCTTCTCTCCCGAGATGTCATAGATAGCAGCTTTGCCGATTAGCGTGAACTCACTGCGGTTGTGGTGCCGGAGCACTAATGCACATCTGGATCCCTCGACAATGAATACACCGTCCCCCTCCTACACGTCTCCAGGGTTTTCTGCGAAATGACCAGTGCTCGTGAAAAATAACTTGCACTTATCATGGGCACACGGCCTGTCGTCGGATGCCGATGAATCCTTCGCGGCCTCTTTCTTCTCCTCCCGCAGCCTCTTTGCTCTCCTCTTTTTATTGGGGTTTGAGTCGGAACATGGCCCCCTATGAATGCTGATATCATCGTCTGGTCTATGTCGTAGCCGTAGATAATCAAGTTCGTTTGTAAAAGACTCCAAGGCACGGGTATTGGGCTCTTCGCACAGCGTCTCATCTGCTGTGAACCACTGAGACATTTGTCTCTGCTTTGTAGACGAGCGGAACCGGTACGGCGAGCACATCTGATCCTTATGCAGATCGAGATCCATAGCCAATGCCGTCCATTCAGAGAGGCACGCAGTACGGGCTTCGTCCATCCGCTTGGCCGTTGTCTTGATGGATTAGCTGTCCCAACAGGGCATCCTAGAAGACGTCCGCGCTACCTTGGCGATCTCCTTAGCTCGTACGGGCAGCTAGCCTGGCATACTCGACACCAGCGCAGAACTTTCGTAGTCGCTTTGGGGGAAATAACCGTGCGTCGGCCAGCTCCAATGAGGTGCTAGGCGGTCAGCTTCCCTCAGGTCGATCACCCAGGAAGGGAGGCCGTTGGATTGAGATTTGGAGTTCCGAGGAACTCGAGCGACCAAAGACTGGTAGTTGTACCTATCAAGAACAAGGTAAATTCCTCGTAGGCCTGCTGCAGTGAGGACGCGTAGTCCACATTGGGGAGCTCGACCTCCGAAAGTTTGCTCTTCAGGAACGCTTCCATACCAAACACCTTATCGCGTGGATCGGTCGCATTATTCTGTGCTGCGAGCTGGATGATAACATTTATGAAGCTCTGAAAGGTGGATACTCTGGTCAGTTCCTGCGAGAATTTGGCTAATTCATTTCGCATGCAGTAATGTTCAAGGTCGGCGCGCTTGACAAGGTCCTTGCCCAACCGATAGTAGGTATAGAGGGCTAAAGCAGGACACTCCAAGTCGCCCATTAGGAAAATGGCCGACTTTGCTAGCAAGAACTCCTGGATGGTCCATATGCGGCTGAACTATGCGTTGGAGCAGAGTTCCGCCAACTTCTCACACTCTGTAATTGCTTTTATCTTAGTCAGTCTAGCAACGAGAATTGGGGTGGCCTATCAGCCTTCATGTTGCGGAGCGCATACATAGGATGGGGGCTTTCCAGTAACTTTCATACGGAAGATCAGGTTCTTTCGACTTCCGGGCCTTTCTATACACGCGGTTCACTTCGTTGATGGCATGGCCATATCGTGCTGCATGCCGGAGAACTTTCAAGAGCTCAGGATCGCTATTAGGGCTAAGCCAGATAATAGAGCGCGTTGCGCCGTGGTAGATTTCACCCATCAAGGCGGCTTGCTGGTTCTTCTCCTCAATCGACTGGTGATTGATGCAAATGGCGTCGATCCATATACGCCGAGCCTTGGTTCTTCGGCGTATATGTAGAATGGCTTGTTCACAGTTTGGCGTTACCAACACTGTCCGTCCTTCGCAGAGTATCGGCTGCGTGCCAGGCAGCATGCCCCACGTGTAGGAGAGAGCTTCAAAGTCGAAGGCGAAGTCTTTTTTTTGTGATCGAGGGATGTTTCTTCGGAAGAGCACCGGATTGGATCACTCCTCCTCCGCGCTGGCTCGAGTACAAGAACTCGGATCATGCGCGGCCCTGACAGCGGAGCGTACTGAAACGACACGGCTTGCTGCTCCATTGTGGGGGATGCAGAGCACAAGCACGAAGATGAATGTATTTCACGCATTCGCAGCTTGATCATCAAGATAGAGAACGTGAAATGGCGGATGGGTTGGAAAGGGGGCTGTCGCCGGCGAAGCTGTGTTCTTATCGTTCGGCCGATGATCTGATCAATACTGAGCGTCGCTGCTTGGGAGCCTGGCGTGGTCTCTGAAGGTTGAACTTGGCTGACAGTAGTGACCATCTTCGACCAGCATGGCAGTATGACTTCTCATGAAGTCAGTCTGGCGACGCTTGCACTCTTGTGCTATGATGTGTTCGACTCTTGGATGTGTGATCCGGGGTACTTGAGCGCGGACTGCGTTGCCGCTTAGACCGGGTCTCATGAGAGTTGAAGCTCGATATGAAGCTTGTAGTAAAGCTCATCGACGGATGGTCAATGTCCAGCGCCACAGACGCTTGACTTGGATCTTGCGAATCGTCATCCGGATGGAGATAATGGAAAGGGGCAAGCGCTTCTTTGCTGTCCGCGGCTGTGGTACAGTCGTCGGTGTTAGCATCACAGACGTCTTAAGATGCAAATTAGCCCACACAATCCACAAATTCGTCGGAAGTCGAGTCCTCCTAATGCTGTCTCGGTTGTGGTGATGAAGTTCTTTCTCTTGAGCAGCCGCCGTCCCTACTAGAGACGCTCTGGCGTTCGCAGCCTCGATGAAGTTATCTCGGTGCCATTGAGCTAAGTCCCTGAAGTTTCCGAACGCGGTAGCTCTGCGCTGAAAGGTATCGATATTGCCGGTCAGTCCCCCAGTGTCAATCTGGGTCATGTGATACTCTGGCCGGTCCCCATCCGTGGTGGGCGCGGTGACGTGGTGGGCGTACATCTGAAGCGAGCCGGTTCCGGCGTGGTCGGTCGAGCTGCGAGACGGCGGCTGGCTTGCTATATCATAGACGCCAGCATCTACACGTTGTTTTCTTACTTCGTGTCGCCATGCCCATCCTGAGCCTGAGCAGCCATCTCCTGTTCAAGGTGGCTAGCTGGCATTAACTCACCAGCCTTCTTTTCATCTCGCAAATGCTGGTTGGCGTCATCATCAACGTTGCTAGAGTTTGGTACGGGAGATGATGGATTTGGTATATTTTCCCGGAGGGGGTGTTCGCTGCCAGTATTCACGGCGCCGATGTTAGAGGGCTTATTAGCCTGCGAGAGGGCAAAGTCACCCGAATCGAAATACTTTCTTCCCTGGTATCGATGGCTGAATTAGCTTGATTCTAGCCGGCTAACAGTACTTAGAGTATTTCTCTACCTCTAGTTGGTGATGGAGAAGGTTTCCTCTGGTTGGTATCGTTCCGTACCTCCGCAGGAAGCGCTTATCCTTTTCAGAAGGGGGCTCAGCCTTTCTAGAAGGATCCATATTTGCAATCTCATGTGTGAGTTAACTTGGAAATTATTATAGGAAAGCGAGGACGAGGCAGACCTTTTTAAGCATACCAGGAGGCGACCGTCGTCATTCTTGTGTATGACCCCGCAATATCCTGGAGACACGTGATGGAAAAGGGAGGGATTAATATAAGCAGATTATCCCTTGGACTGTCGTAAGGCAATACTTACGCTAGTAGCAGGGATTCAAACCAAACAAACAGAGTGTAAAAAAAGATGAGGTACTTAAGGTCTCACCCATTGTATGCGATGCTAGAAGTCGCGGCCAATTGGGATCTACATCACAGTACTTAGCAGTCTTGGTAGTTATGCAGGCTATGTAAGTCAAGCTGCATACCGCTGATCTCTAGGTTCCAAGTCAAATAGCGCTAAGGACCAAGGCCCACGTCACAGCTTGGCAAAATGCTCGCACCACCATCGAGGCTTTGGTTCCGATCGGACATGCAGTCAAGTCACACTAAGCCTTTTTTTTTTCACTTTGCGGTGACAGCCTCCATCCCACCACACCCTCCCAAACCTGGGAGTCACCAAGGGAGGATGTCCGTGCGCACAAGCGACGTTCATCTAAGAAAGAGTCACATCAAGCACCCTTCAATCGTCGTTTTTAGTACAGATCGGCTCCTCCCACCTAAGAATCAGCTACCTTCTGCTACCACCTAATATGACCTAGGTGACAAGGCAATGTTTATCGGGAGTTTGAATGCAGCTAAGTTACGTCAAGGCTACTGCCTCAAGTACCAGAGTGTAAGAGCTACTTCGGTAATAAGGCAGTTTATTCTACAAGTCTTAACGATGTGTATCCTCTGACATAGGAGAGGGGTAAAAAATCGAGTGTTAAAAAGCTAGGTTACCTAAGTCCGGCTTTATATTTCCAGGGCTATTGAAAACTATATTATTGTGCTGTAACTGTTGGATTGGGTAACTGCAAGGCACCCCGGTCAATTGATCGCCTGATAAGTGTGTGTGTATTGTCTTCTAGGCTGTCCCCGCAGCAGGCAGGGGTAATATATGCGGCCCTGACCGCCTTCCTATTCGGGCTGCTCTCGGCAATCCCTCGGTGACCAATCGAGAGATCAGAGGCTAGGTCACCTGATCGTGTGCAAGGCTGTGTCCATGATCCAATCTAACAGGTATAGCTTTCCCTTGCTTCCTAATACGAGCTAGCCGGCCGGGGGCTCGGCGACAACCCCCTGTTTCACACGTGACTTCGTGGAGCCCTGGTGTTCCAACATGCCTCCAATTCAACAATTACAAGGTCTGAATTGACAGAAATTGCTCCCCGGTATGCCAGAGAGTTATAAGCGAGGGTGGTTACGTAGGCACAGGCTTTTTCCGTTACAGCTAGACCTGTCCGGTCATGTGATATATTTCCTCTTTAGGCAAGCGGATTTTTTATCACAGCCCGGATAGCATTATCATACAGCCCGAATAGCACTACTCTTTCAAAATCTTAGCTTTTTTAGGCTTAGTTTCGATTTTTAAGGGTCTTTTTGAAATGACGATTTAAGGTGTAAATCCTAGTGGGACACTCGCTTGTATGGGACACTCGCTTGTATGGGACACTCGCTTATGATACACGTTAGGTGCTTGATAACCACTCTCCTAAAATACTACGGACTGTTCTCCGTCGATTTATTTTGGTGCAGTTGAGACTGCAGGACGTGGGTTTTGAGACAGCGGACATGACTCCGAGCTTGATTCCTCAACAAAACTAGCGAGAAATAGCTTGCTAGACCGTATTTATCAGGTAATGAGTCAATTGGATCCTTGCAAAGCCCCCGGTTTGAATGAAGTCGAGGCTTAACTGAGGTAATTAGAAGTGACTCCTTCAAATGCATGTAGTGTACTCATGAGGTGACGCACCAACTGCGATAGCGGAGTGTTATCGATAAACAAATATATAATTCTCTACGCCCCTCGGAGCTCGAAACCCGCCCACTTGGATTGTCTCTCCCGCAAGCCCTCACCTTCACATCTCTCTCGACCCAAGTCAAGCCCATCGCGCGACTATATCCTCCGAAGCCATGGCCCTGCGACTCCCTATCCGATGCCGATTGGCAACTCTGGCCAGCGCCAGCGCCGTTGCCCGTCCCCGAATCGCCCGTCGAGGTCTCGCCTCGCTGCCGAATGCAGATCCGTCACCTGGCTCGCCCAGCGCCGCCATTGTCGACGAGCATGCCCCCTATATGTTCGCTACCTACGATCGACCGCCCCTGGTCTTCGTCAAGGGCGAGGGCTCGTGGCTGTGGGATCTTGAGGACCGCAAGTACCTCGACTTTTCTGCGGGTATCGCCGTCAACGGCCTCGGCCACTGCGATCCTGAGTTCACTAAGATCATGAATGAGCAGGCGAGTTCAGAAGCCTGTGCCTCAGCGGCTAATCGTAAGTGATAATACTAACCAATCTATTTTCTAGGCCAAGGAACTGGTTCACGCTTCTAACCTGTACTATAACCCCTGGACGGGTGCCCTGTCTAAGCTGCTGGTCAAGAAGACGCTCGAGTCGGGTGGCATGCACAATGCGGCGTCTGTTTTTGTTTGTAACTCAGGATCCGAGGCCAATGAGGCCGCTATTAAGTTTGCTAGGAAGGCTGGAAAGATCGTTGATCCCTCTGGTGAAAAGTATGAGATCATCTCCTTCCAGAATGGCTTCCACGGCCGGACCATGGGCAGTTTGTCGGCCACTCCCAACCCCAAGTACCAGCAGCCCTTCGCGCCCATGGTCCCCGGCTTCAAGGTCGGCACCTATAACGATGTTGCTGCTATCAACGACCTGGTGACGGAGAAGACTTGTGGTGTCATCGTTGAGCCGATCCAGGGCGAGGGTGGTGTCTTTACTGCGACTGATGAGTTCCTTCTTGCCCTGGCCAAGCGATGTCGAGAGGTCGGCGCCGTTCTGATCTACGATGAGATTCAGTGCGGTCTATCCCGAACGGGCACCTTCTGGGCCCACGGCAAGCTCCCAAAGGAGGCTCACCCCGACATCCTCACCACTGCCAAGGCGCTCGGCAATGGATTCCCCATTGGCGCCGCCATCGTCACTCAGGATGTGTCAGATAAGATGAAGGTTGGTGACCACGGCACAACCTTTGGTGGCAACCCCCTGGCCTGCCGCCTTGCTCACTACATCGTCGGCCGCCTCTCCGACCAAACTCTCAAGGATACTATTCTAGCCCGGTCCAAGGTCTTCCAGGACCGTTTCACTCAGCTACAGGCTAAATACCCCGACCTCATCAAGGAGACTCGTGGTCGTGGCCTAATTCTAGGTCTTCAAATCTCTAAGGACCCGTCCCCCATCATCAAGGCCGCCCGTGAGCGTGGCCTACTCATCATAACTGCCGGCACCAACACTCTGCGATTCGTGCCCAGCCTGACGATTACGGACGAGGAGATTAACAAGGGCCTGGATATTCTAGACGCTGCCATGGGTCATTTTAGCGCTGGATGAGCTAAGGTGCTAATTAATGCGGCTTGGTTTGGAATTTTCTAGCTGAATGTGCATTGGCAGGGAGGCAGACGAACTCGGCAATTGCATTTGATTTATGAATTTGTGCATGACAATGACGTGGAAGGCTGAACGGCAGCAGGTGGCTTGCTAGGGTTACCCATCTAAAGTCTTTATGGCGCCAATAGTTGGTTAACGCGTATTCCCGAGTCCTTCACACTGCGGCAATTTCGCGATTCGTCAGGATGAGACTTTGGGCCTCAATTCAATAATGTTATCAACCGACCTTCTCAGAAATCCCACTAGGCGGGATGTCCGCTACATACATGGCACCTCCTATCACCCGCGACAGTACGTAGAATGTCAGGAAATCAGTTTGTGATGTATTCGAAACTCATGCTATTATGGATGCCGCATGTCGATTGTATTTTCAATGAAGTGTATAACTATCTTGAGCTGTGTAAGGCCGCGGTGGCTGGGTCTCCAGCTAACAGGGGGATGATGCAAGCCGATCTAAACGGGGGTAACGCTTACAAGTCAGATGCAGACAGGGAGCTTCCCAGCCTGTGCCTCTCCGCATACTTATCTCACTAGGTGGCTCGCATGACCAACAAAATGGACCATAGGTAATGGTGATTTGCTTGATGTTAAGTATCCGCGGCCTAACAGTAGGATGGAATGAGACCTCCCCGTTAGCAAGTTAGGTGCTGAGCTTACTTTCTGTCTTGTATTATTCGATCTTTATCACTGCCAACAATTAATTCCGCGAGTTTCCCGCCAACCTCTCACTGTCCCGTCCTGAAAAATCCACGAAGTCCGTTAAACCCCTCTGTCCGCCTTGATCTTGGATTGCGACCGACTTTTCGATGCCTTGCTACCATCAATACCCAGCGCAGCATTTAAATCAACCAACCCAACTTCGGCCTAATACTTGGTTGCGTTGCTTCGTGAGAATTCTATCGTTGGTTGGTTGGTCAATTAACCAACTAAGTTGTTAGCTAGCCCGTCCTATATGTAAAGCTATTCCCACCCGCTAAAAATATCACATCCTCCACTCCCATGGTGGTTAGGTCACTAAAAACCCCCTTGCCGTAAGAGGCACCACCTTGTTCTTGATCCAATTCTTCAACAGCTCGAATTCTTCTAGTACGGCCGGGCTCATGGCGAGCCTCTGGCTCGTTAAGGTGAGCTTGGCCGAACTAAAAGCTCTCTCGCAGTCTGCTGCCATGGCTGGGATTGCAAGGATATCCAAGGCGAAGCGACTTAACCGTGGATATTTCTGCTGGCGCTCCCTCCACCATTCAATGGGCGCTTCTGTCGCCTCTCGAGGCGCCCGAAGGAAGTCTCTAAGTTCGTCAATCTCTCCATCGCGCGTTGGTGGCTGTAATTCCTTGTCAAGGAAGCTCTCAAATGGATCGTCATCTTCTCTGACCGCGTTGAAAAGGATCGTGAGCCCTGTTTGCATCGGCCCAGACTCCACTGGCTAGAGTTCATCTCGGCATTGCTTAATTGTCCCTACGATCGGGCTTCGGGAGAAGATCTAGCTTCACGAGGACTCGATTTGGTAAAATAACACAGTTTTGCCATATACGGTAGTCACTACGGGCCGCCCCATGCTTCCTTCTAGGTTTCGCTGTGTCTTCATCCGCTATATCTCCAGACTGGGCATCGATCCATCGTCGCTGATGCATAAATGGCCCATTGTGAGACGTCTCTAGCCGATGACAGCTCGGGCGCCTTTCTTGCCCAACACACCCCTCTTATTGGGTTTCAGGCTGTTGCTCCGCCCTTTCTTGCTGTTCAGGAATCCAAACATGCCGCCTGAGCCCTTATTCTCACCCTCAGCGGCATTATTGGCTTCCGTCGGTAGGGTCGCATCCTGGCGTGCCAACTCTAACCAGCTACCACCTCTATCAAGGGGAACCTGAACGCCCCCAGTGAGACTTATGATTCGTTGACCTGTGATAATGGGGTGGTGGGGGTTTGGGAAGTCGTGCTGGTACTGGGGGGGAAGGGCCGCTATGGGGGTAGTTTCATCAGTCGTGATGGCCTGAAGAGCGTTATTTAGGTCGGGTTGCGCTTTATCATCAAGGTCTTAGGCGGCTTCAGTAATCCTATTGGGGTTAGCACACGGGCTATAGGTCTAAAGGATGAGACACCTTACTTCTTATATGTAGCCATAGTGTAGTCAAATGGTCGAAAGTCGGTCTCAATCATCCGATATAGCTCATCCTCGCAAATCTCCTTATCGGTCGCATCCTCTTTTAATAGCTTTCTCGGCTTCTGGCGTGTTGCTCGGGCCTTGAGCGGCGCTTCCTCTAAGAGTAGTTCTTCTATATCGTAGGTGGCGTCGAAGTTGGTTTTGTCGGAGGGAGCAAAGATCGGCTCGATCCGC
Organism: Dactylonectria estremocensis; assembly: GCA_020744375.1. Classification (NCBI taxonomy): domain Eukaryota; kingdom Fungi; phylum Ascomycota; class Sordariomycetes; order Hypocreales; family Nectriaceae; genus Dactylonectria; species Dactylonectria estremocensis. The sequence goes on along the minus strand of JAGMUU010000024.1, from coordinate 35,219 downwards.
TTCTGCTCGAGGAGCTCAAAGTCGAAGACCTTGAAGAATTCGTGATTGGCGAAACTGTCCCATGTCGAACCCATGCGAGTGTCTCGGTTGGGATCGAGGGCGGAGCTGATTGCATGGAGGCAGGCGAGCGACACGGGGGGCTAGGTGACCGGGTACTTGGGGCTGGTGGTCTGGATTTGCAAGCTGAGGGAGCCTTTAGAACAACAGATGAAGGGTCGCTTCATCGAGTCAGCCCTGTTTATCTAGTATATAGAGGGGGTCAAGAGCGATATCGTCTGCTTAGAGAGAAGCGTGTGGCTATTGAGGCGTACCTTATTATAGATGCACTTATAGAATAGAACACCTAGTGACCACCAATTAGCGCAAACATCATATCCCTTTCTAGCATATACTTTTGAGGCAAGATAGGCCAGAGTACCGGACTTGCTCATCAGGGTCCTGCCAGCGATGACATCCGAGGCAACATTCTAGCTCATAGTTAGCAAATGCATAATAGGGGTATAGACGGCAGGAATGCATAAAATCGGTCAAGTGGACGTGGCCGTCAGCATTGAGAAGGACATTGTCGGGCTTGATATCTCTATGGATTATGTTCCAGCTATGAATATACCGCAGGGCGCAATCCAGCTCTGCAATCCAGAACCCGACCGCCTCCTTAGTGAAGGTATTTCTAGAGATGTAGAACCGCAAATCACCGCCAGCCATCAAGTCGACCACAAGGTACCTGTCGCTATATGTAAGCTATAAATATAGCAGTACTTGGCATAAGATTGGTATAGTTATATATATACTCAATATTATAGAAGCTATATCTTAAGTTATAAATAAAGGGGTGGTTAATATATTTAAGTATCTGCTGCTTATAGATGATATTTCGTATACTCTCGGATCGTATGACTGCAGTTAAGGCATGGTGGTCAGTGTAGGAGCAATATATTTCGCAATCTAAGGAGATGGGGCTTTGAGGCAGAGGGATGGAATGTCGTTAATACGGGAACCGTGGGACCGGAGTTAAGGAGACCGGTGGAACAGAGAAAAGAGCAAGTCGGTGGCATACCTTCATCCTTGCGGATGTACTTGAGGGCGAAGGATATGTTAGTATCTTTGCGCTCAACGATGCGCACCTTTCTAAAAGCGCCTCAGCTGATGACTCTCAACAGGCGGAAGTCGTTGAGGTTAACTGCGGCGGTGGGAGTCAGCGTGGGTTCGTGAGCGAGGTCGGTCTGATCTGGCGGTCTCGCAAGGCCATAAGAGCAATTGCCCCCACCTCCGCGAGGAAAAGTAGGGGGAAACAGGGGGGCGGAAAGGTTGCCGCACAGACGACGCCGCATCGCAAATGACAGACGTGGGGGGTCGCAAGAAGGGTAAAGGCGGTGGGACTCGCGGGCAAGGGTGCAGGGGATGCACGTACCTTCGCTATTGATGTCAACGGGCTTTCCTTAGCTGTTACCCATGATGATGGTCTTGATGCAGAGGGCGACGTATAATTATTGTTATCGGTAGCAAAGCGCGATGCTGGAATTTGAGGCCAGAGCGAACGACGAGCGGTGGAGAAGTTAGAGCGCCGTAATAGTAAATCATAGTGCACGAGGAGACGGATTGAGGACCCCTTGCGCGCCGGTATAATCGTGAAGGCACCCAGTATCCTATATTTTAAAACTGAAGCAGTAAAAGACCAAAGTGGGACCGACTTTAAATAGTTTAGCTTTTTAATGAAAGATAGGCAGGCTTGCGGAATGACTTAATATATATTATATTTCAAGTTAAGTTCTAACTTAAATTATATTATTTAAGCATTAATGGATATACTGACTTAAAGTGAGGAGATTATGCTTTAAGTCTATTAAAAACTCACTAATAACATTCTAGAACTCATTATATACTTAGCGATAAGAAGGCGCCCTAGGCGCAGTCAGGAGATCACGGCTAATAAATATCCATCTATATTAAAAATTGACTATTATTACGGGCGTTGATGCCTGTCTGTGGCGCTCTAGTGGCGCTCTAGTGCTACTTTATGAAGGTATGTCATAGGTGCCGGGTTTCTGACTAGCTCAAGGTTCTTGCTAGACTAGCCTAGTATTATAGCATCTGCTCGAAAGGCATAGTTAGAAGAAAGATGGGCTTTCCTTAAATATTAACTTTTATATAGAAGAGAAGAAGCTGTAGAAGAGCAAGAGGAAGGTGGGGTTGCAATTTAGAATATATATTATGCAGTTTAATTGCTTATTGAGATGCTTGCTGAGAATATATATATTAAAGACCTGCTAGTACATCGGGTTTTTATTATGCTTCCAAATTTATTACTCGATATAGAGAAGGTGTGTTTCAACGTCAACTGCAGCTGATACTACTGCTTTAAACCTCCGGATATCGCCTTCGCTACTCTTACTTAGAGGCTCTATAGTGTGCAGAAGGTTCGTTGTGTATGTATGCGCGCTACGCATGTTCAAGTTGGACCATCCTAAGCATGCATATGTGATCTGTGGTATCACGAGTGCCTTCCGTTATCTGGCTAGGCGATTCTAGAATTTCCTAGGACCTTAGTAGCAGACCCTCTCTCGTCCGGCATGGGCAGCCCCTCAGGCGAGATAGAGTCATTTACTAGACTTTTATAGCTATTTCACCAGCCTAAAATAATCCAGCGCCAACCCCTGCACCCTCAGGTATTACCTGTTCTACTGCGCCCATAAGTTCAGCTATAACCGGCCCCTCGTATCTCTATCTTCATCGACTCTACTCTGACCGGAGATTGAAAACAATAATGGAAATAGTTTTACTAGCGCTAAAGGGTCCTCAATGACACTTGGCATATAGCGCATCCTCTTTATAATTATAGGCACCGCTGCCTAAACCTTTAGGCTATTATTAGAGTTTGAGGCTACGAGATATCTCTATTGCCTAACTTAATGAAAATCACATTCTACTTCAAAAGTTGCTACCTCCTGCCCTCTTCCCAGTCCTTTACTATAGAAGTATATCGCTGGGGAGAGTGACATTTCCCTAATGTGCCATTTGGGGCCCTATTACAGCGGACTAGGCCCAGTAGGACTATAGTAAATGAGTGGCAGCCAGGATCTTCTAGCATGATGATTCTGGCAAAACGCAGACCATTAAGAAAATGGATTCTTTATTAAAAGGGGATGGTTATAGTTAAGATGGAGTGCTGTCATTTAATGGTGATACCTCCGAGATCGCCACAGTTAAGTAAAAGAGGTTCAAATAAGTAAGGACAGACATGCTGGGCGAACCCGAGGTGCAGTTGGTCATGCAGTCTATATCTGGGCCGTCCTGTCTGTAGCAGTTGGGTTGTATAAGGGATAAACTGAGTCGAATGGGTTAATGATGGCAAGTAGGCTAGGCGTGACACTGAGGGTAGAGAGGTGTTATATTAGATAATAGTCAACAGGCAGTGCTACCTAAGGAGACAGCCAACCCAGCACTTGTCGTTGACGTATTGTGTTTGATCTGGTTGTACAGTTTGCTGAAGCTCAGCGTGAGTGAGATATGCCAAGTCTGATGAGCATGTCGCTCAGGTTTTGTGGGGTTAAACTATCGGCATAAGCTTGGAGAAACATACTTGGACTCGTATCCTCGGTTTCGGATTTGAGATTTTCTGGGAATAGCGGGATTTCATTCGGCAATTCAAGCATCTGGGCATCCGTCTTTCTTCTTCGATCGCGGCATTCCGCTCACCATGTTTTCGCTGGAGCGCACGACCACTCTCTCTGCACAGCCGGACTTTTTTACACTTGAATATCCAGCATGCTGAGAACAAGAATCGAAAACGAAAGCATCACTCAACTAAAAGTGCGACTCGCAAATCTACAAGGCGACATTCTCCAAAAACGTGAAAATTAATACTACACTAGGAGAAAGTGAAAGAAATTTAAAAAGTCGTCGCAGTATCTATAGCCGGCATAGCAGTAGACAATCGGGTCAACGGTGCGATAGTAATAGTATACTGATAAAAGAGAGGAACCGTATTGCGTCCAACAAATTCCGAAACAAGAAAAGGGAAGACGCGCTAAGACTTGAGTCTGAAGGGCAAGATATGGAACGAATAAATCGCACCCTATCGGCCTGCGCAGCTAACCTAACTCGCGAGGTCTACGAGCTGAAGATGGAGCTTTTGCAACACACTGACTGCGGCTGCACCCTTATCCAAAACTATCTCACCAATGAAGCCCAGAACTACATCCGAGAACTTGAGAAGGGGGTTACAGACAGGTAGGGGTTCTTCCTCTGGCATATCTTCGAAATCGTTAAAGGGAATCAACTAGGTCGACAACCATGATATTGAACAAGATGACAAATGATGATTTCACAAGTGTTTTTCCTCACATCGTTTCTCACCTTTTATTTTCTCCTCAGGTAGAAAGTGACAGGGGCCTAGTTCTATTGCCGTACTAATTATCAGTTGCTTCAAGAAACTGTTGCCAATTGTTGCCAAGCCAGAAGAGATGGCTCCATCCGCCTCAATCTCATAAGTCAGATACAGCGCAGTTCTTGCAGTACGAATCTGCACATGCATCACACTGTCTGGTCAATGTTATCGCTCGGTGACTCATAGGTCTTTCAGGCGGCGATATTGCACGTCTGGCGGTTCAGTTAGCCTCTTAGCCCCCACAAAGATTTGAGACCTTGCTTACAGGTGATATAAAATGGCCTTGAGCGCATGGGTCAACCATAGAATCCTCCAGCGAACTAGCTTATAGAACTAGCATGAAGGTTTCAAGCGGAGTGAAGACACCGGGAATAATTTAAGTTGTTTTTGTCCTGAACACTGAGTTATATGGCGGGCGTCCTGAGTGTGTGCAGATCTGTGAAGTGTCGCAGCACTCTTCGTGGGCCAGAAGAATGTATATTAGATCAGTTAGTTCCCCCTGTAATCGAGTGACCTCAGCATCTAGTGCTAAGATCTCTGAGTAATGCTCTCCGTGGGAATCCAGCCGCGCTAGCTGGCTGATGTTGGCCTTCTCGCTGGTCATCGTATGAATACGCTCACTTAATGTACCGGTAGTCTAAATCGATATCAGTTAGTACAGAATATCCTCAGATGAACCGCTTACAGATAGTTTAAGGCCGGTTTTGCTGCTAGCCGACATCTTACGACAACTTGGCGGTCGAGTTGAGTGATTGTGCAGTGACTCGTCGGGGGGCTGAGAGGCGTTTGACGTTAGAAAGAAGTCGCGACTTCTTCGGGCGATCGGAATGTAGGATGAAATCGGGATCAAAAAGAACGCACCTGCAGAGAGCGACACTGTGATGTTCGGAGCTTTCCCTCACTTTGTATCTAGTCATAGATTCGAAGGAACGCAATATTTGTCACCTTCTCGTCACAGTGGGTGAATGAGGTATTTCTGACGTTAGTTGAGCATGAGACTTGAGTCATTCTTCATTTGTGTCATATATGCAAGGGTGAGTAGATGTACCTGTTAGAGGGACCAGGGTGTTGCATGCATGGCGGCGTTCCAATAAACCTAAAGTGTAAAGCAACAAGTGACACAGCCGATCTCTTCCAAGACACCCTGGCCGCTGCTTTAGCTAGCAACAACACAATACATCACTTTCTCATGAAATCCAAAGGGGCATAGCTTTCAACAGTACCGTTATCATTTGAGAGCGACGGATATCCTCAGCCTAATCGATCCCTTTAATTGTTGACGTTGAAGTGATCGTGTTTTAGGGGTCGCTCCGACCACTCGAGATTCGGGGAAGTTGCTTGATTCCACGGTCTTGCAACAGACGATATCACGAGGGAAGGGTTGTAAATTACCGTATTCTAGACTTCAATAACTTGCGGGTGGTTTGAGGTAGTGGTTGGATGTTACCCCCAGGACAGACCAGGCGGTCTGACCCGGCAGAACATAGGAACATGCCCCATTTAGCAATACATTTAGGAACTAATAGCAATATAAGAAGAAGCTAAGTAATAGTTATTTCAGCTACTAAATGAAGAAGCAGATGAAATTCTAAGTAAAGGGGCGTATAACTTTCCCAGTAAATACTCACCTAGCGATTAAGAGACTATTAGTAAAGAGCCCGAAGCTAAAGGAGCAAGTGAATATACTACAGCTAAGTTTAAATTCCTTCCTACACCACCCCCATCACCGCCAGCCGCATTCTTCCACGCCTTAGCTATTAGCCTCGGTATAAAGAGGCGTGAGGAGGCGGCTAACTACGAGGAGGTTCAGAAAGAGGCTCCAAAAGGGCACGCTAACTGACTCGCCGACCGACTTAAAGAGGCTCGGAAAGAGGTCCAATGAGGGCACGCCGACTGACCGGCGAAGCAGCAGGTCTCATTCAAGGCTGCGTTTCTAGCTGGGAGACTCCAGTCACTAAAACACCGCATAAGCAACCGCCGAATGGTCTACGAAAGCCTGGCCAGCTCTAGTAGGCCACCTGATGGAGGAAGTGAAGTCTGCCCTTAGATTACGCTAGATATAGGTAAGTATAAAGCCTAAGGGGATAGAAAGAGCTCTATAAAGACTATAGGAAAGTGAGAAGCCCTGTGGGATAGGGAGAGCTCTATATCTAGAGGGGAAAGGCGACCTAAGGTTAATATACCTTAGCGCCTATTACAGCTACTTCCTAGCTCATATATAAAGATAGCTAGCTATCTATATAGAGATGCACTGCTTAAAGCAGAAAGATTTTACTTATAGAGTTACGCAAAGTTACAATTATAGACTGAAGTTACTAAATCTATATTAAAAGGTCATTAAGTACTTAGCTACTACTGGGTCTATATCTATAAGCTTAATAAGTATAGAAAATTCCTCAGGATTAAAGCACGCCTTATAATGCATAGCGACTAGCAGGCAATCGATAGCTGAGAGATCTATATAGCAACCCTAGCCGGTATATCATTTAGGACCCTCGTGGCCCTAGCTAACCGATTCAACTATAATATATTGCAATACAATGCAGTCAACGCCTTCATATACGCAAAGCTTAATAAAGAGATTTATATAGAAATGCCCAGAAAATATCAGAAGCTAGAGATGATCCTAAAACTGCAGAAAGCCCTCTATAGTCTCAGACGATCGCCTCTTCTATAGTAAAAGCACTTCAAGAAGGGCTTACTACTAGCGGGCTTTCGCCGAGTGTCCAGCTGTGACGGTCGGGTCTAACCTAGGGGCGTAGGGTAGGTCCGAGGCGTGAGGTGTATGATCTAGTGGATCAGGACGTCGTAGTGAGCAATGTAGGTCACGGTCTGGTAATGTGCAAAAGTGAGTCTTTGTGTAACCAAGTGAGTTGATAGCTGGTGAGGCTATCTCTATGAAAGTGCTAAATGACTGTACTTATATACTAAGGGTGTTCCGATGGATCACGGTTGAGAATCGTGATCCGTCCTTCTGGATCACGGTTGGGAATCGTGATCCTGTTGTTGGATCACGGTTGAAGACCGTGATCGGGCATGATTGGTTAGAAATCGGCGGGGGCGGACATGGTTAGTCAGGGTCACGTGGTCTGTGCAGACCGGGCCGTGACAGCAAGTGATCGGATAGGCAGGATTTACCTTAGATGTACTTCTACTCCCAGAAATGTCATCTTTGATATTATGTTAAACCGCGGCGAGGACCATCTTATTATCGTCTATCTCACAGTTTTACATAAAGTAGCTGAAGTGTCAGTTGTCTACGCCACGTTCCCTTTGAAGAATGGCACATGGGACATCCTTCCTGTAGCTATGCATCTCATCGGCGACCTGAAATGTCACCCAAAAGCTAAATACTTGAGACACTAGTGGCGCTGGCAGCAAAACAAGGACGAAACAAGAAGCATCTAGATTCAGCCTCACCGGACAAGCGGGGCAAAGCTGTCGTCTCTGGTTATGCTTCAGCTTCCTGAAATGGTCTGGAGATGATGAGAAATCTCGGGGGGGTGGTCACCTTATGAGTTAGATCGTTCCCGCTAAAGTTAGACCTGGGTGTTGAGGCGCAACTAGTACCATGCAAATGTCCATCCATGTCACTGCTGAGGTTGCGAATTTCCGCCGCTGCCTTGGAAGATATCCTTGACGTGATGTACAGGGGTTAAAGAGGGCGCGTTTCGTGTCAGCCCCCGCACTACTCGCAATATCGCCCAACCCTCCAAGATGCACGATGCGGCAATCGTTCTGCGGACGCGAAGGGGAAAGTATGGAACTAGCCAATTGAAGCGAGACACAAGGGATCATGCTGCTTGAGTTTTAAAGTACTACCTCTCGGTCACTACCCTCCAGTCACCCTGTCTGCGCCACTGTGGAATAAAAAGCGTGTTGTGGCGATGATGCAAAAAGGGCGCATTGTTGACCTCTTGGGACCCCCCTACTTAGTGGTGTTGAGCTAAAAACACGTTGCCTGTCACTGTCACACTCATCCACAGCCACAGTGCCGCCACCATCCCTTCGCCGTTGGAGTTTCCACTGACTCAAGTATTTTAGTGGAAGTTTAGTCGGTCTCCTGATCTGCCTTCTAGGTTTACCAATGGGATCACGGTCTATCCGAGGCGCTAATGCACAGAACCCTGCGGTGATCACCCCAGAGTCCCAGACTCTCTACATAAACGGGGTCAGCTCTTGAACAGGGGAACTTCGGATCCATTAAAAGGGCTGCGATGCAACTTCGACATGCTCCATCCCAAATCCCGCCCCCATATCAAGATGAATGCGCTGTTGGCTTTGTTCATTTGTCTATTCTTTATCTGCCCGATATGGTGCGACGAGACCCTGAAGGTCCCAACTGTTCCTGACTGCGCAGTGAGTGCACGGTGCGGCATATCCCTCCAAATCTGTCCAAGTGCTGACGCCTCTATAGCGAGAGTGTTTTGAAGAGGCGAAATCAAACTCTGCCTGCTCAATTGATCTGCAATGCGTATGCGCAGATAAAACCCTAAGCGAGCATATCCTCGCCTGTGTTCAACAATCATGCCTCCCGGAGGACATATTCGGTGAGTCACAGCCCCCAGCAATTTCACCGACAGGACCTGACAAGTGGCCCGTAGCCACCGTCAATGCAACCTCGAATGCTTGCAATGCACCTTTCCGAGATAAGCATCTGAAATTCAATATCTTGACTACAACCCTGACTATCGTTGCCTCGATGATGGTTGGCTTGAGGTTGATTGAGAGGCTGCAGTGTGGCTCGGGCCTCTACTCTGACGACTATCTCATTATATTCAGCCTTGTTAGACAGTCCTTATCTACAAGTAATAGTATGACTGCTTACGGCTCTCGCAGATGGTTGACATAGCGAACTCGGTAGTTTGCATTCATGGTCGTAAGTTGCATGTGGTCCTCATTGAAGCATTGGTGATAATGAAAATGCTATTAGTCTCACCCAATGGTTTGGGAAAGGATGCTTGGACTGTCAGCGCTGAGCAGATTACGGCTTTCCTACGAGTACGGTATAGCCCATTCCTAATAGAGATTTACTAATACTTTCTTCAGTTCCTTTTTGTGGGTTCGCTTTTATACACCACCACAGTTTTCTCTGTAAAGATCTGCATCCTTCTCTTCTACCTTCGAATATTCCCTGGAAGTACTATTCGCAAGCTCATATGGGCGACTCTTATTCTGAACACAGTCTGTCTTATGGTCTTTCTTATCGTAACCCTAACCCAATGCCGCCCGATCAGCTATTCCTGGCAACGTTGGGATGCGCTACACGACGGTGAATGCAACAATATCAACGCTATGGCATGGGCCGGCGCTGCTATTAGCATTCTCATAGACCTCTGGATGCTCGGGCTTCCACTGTCGCAGATCGTACATCTGCAGATACATTGGAAAAGAAAACTCGCCGTTGCCCTGATGTTCGGTGTAGGCACTTTGTGAGTTTGTCTTCTCCTTTGTGTTTATGCGCAAAACTAACGATTATGTGCAAGTGTCACAGTTGTCTGCATCCTCCGACTTCATGCTCTTGTGGCATATGGTCATACCATCAACCCCACATGTAAGCTAAATGTCCCATCTTCTTGCCTGATGCCGCTTCTCACTATCGTTATAGGGGATGTGTTTTCAACCTGCTATTGGTCCATTATCGAACTAAATGTCGCAATCTCCTGCGTTTGTATGCCGAACCTCCGGCTTCTGCTCCTCCGATTGTTCCCGAGGATAATTGGGTCGTCCGGTACGCATTCGACCAGTGTTCAAAACAGGCCATCAGCATCTCGCATAAGAATGAGCAGGGTCAATTACCCAGCAGAACACAGCACCAGCACCGATGACATACCGACTTTGCAGCAACACTTTCAGCCGAAAGGCTATTCGAGTACTACCGAGTTAGTCGAAGTAGTTAAGCCCACTAGCGACAGCAAAGCTACCGTTTAATGCTTGTAGATAGTGTAATTTGTGAGCCGGGGTTGCAAACCTAATGCGTCTTGGGCAGGGTTGGGAATTTAATTGCAAACCTGATATGAGTATCTGAGAAGGGACTATCAAATATCCTTTTTAGACCCAGAAGTTAGAGGAACTCTGACAGTTATTGCTTTCGCCGTCTGGCGGACTACATCCTGACAGAGTCTGAATTTTTCAGTTCTCAAAAAATCAACTACGTTCCCCAGGACTCCTTTAAGGCTCCAACGGTGGGTCGGGCCCCAAGTCGTCAGTTCTAGGTGATATCTATATTATGTCCACTATACCCTCCCCAGCAGATCCTCCAGCTGTTACTTAGGTTCTTTGAATATTTATTAACACGCTCTTCCAGCTCCGACTTAAGTCTGGCCCGTAATCCGTTGGTCGTTCGATTTTAACAACCGCTTACCCCATGTTGGAGTTAGCGTTTCAGCCAATGACGCGACACATACATGACTCACTGGAGTTGGCCGTCGTTAAAGCAGAACTACTACGGGAATTAGCTAATGCAACGCACTCGAAATCGCTTAAGTTAACTTGGGGTTGTATATTATATTAAATTATACATAGAGCATTGGATCGGGTAGTCATAAGCTCTCAGCCGGGGCCTGGCTGACTCGCTGACCCCTTAGTGGATATAATTTAATAGGAAGGCGGTTAGTAAAGCCTATAAGCCCTAACTAATGTTAAAGTAGTTTAATGAAGGATATTTACAGTATTTAGTAATTAAAGACTAAGTTAACTAAGTGCTATATTAGCTTTTTCAGAATTGAAAGTTTGATATATTATATATCACGGCCCAGTGGAATCGTCGCTCCCACTCAGTATATATATACACACTCATTTAGCACTTTCATAGATACTAGCTCGGCAGCTATCAACACACTTGGTTACACAAAGACTCACTTTTGCACATTACCAGACCGTGACCTACGTTGCTTACTACGACGTCCTGATCCACTAGATCATATACCTCACGCCTCAGACCTCCTCTATACCTTTAGGTTAGACACAACTGTTACATTATATTACTATTTAATTAAATACTTAATAAGGATAGATTATAAGTAAGCGCTTTTTAAATACACTTATTATCCCTTTACACCCTCCACTTGCCAGCTATTGCAGCAGCTTTTATTAGTATTTCTTATATACTTTTACCTATGTAGCTAGCTTATTAATTGATTGGGTAGATGCGCATTTCCCCTTGCTTTATTGACGCTTCTTAGTTGAGGTGTTGCTGCCGGAAGCCTCTGTCTCTTGCAGCTGCTATAACTTACAATGGATTTCTATCTTTTGGGTGTGTGTTACATAGAGGTGCTGCAACTACTAACAAAATGCGCCTCCCAAGCCTAAGCTAGTGAAGAAGGTCCCAGGCAAGCTCATTTTATAACAATTGTCATAAAAGAACAAAACTGCAGCTAAGGTGAGTAATACTAACAGAAACAAAACCGACGTGTGCTAACGTTTTATCAGGCTTTATAATGCTCGAGGTTCCTTAGTGGGGTTAATGAAATGAATGAAGGTTGTAAGGAATGTCATGAAACGGATGATGTAGGAGCTAACACCCTTAGATGGCGAAGTGAACTTGGACACAGCCACCTCCGTACATTACTTGTGTTAGTCGGATCTTGTAACTTGCGTCTGTCATTTGATCACCTTACTTCTTTAGTCATAGTTGATCCCAAGTTGATATTGCAGTATTGTTCCTTTGCTCCTCGTATCCAGACGTTTTTGTTATGCGGATCGTTGTTAAGTGCGGCTGCTTCATTTTGTTTGGCCTAGACGATGTGTCAGTTGTCAATCTGTGGATTATGACATTTAGATGCAGTTTTAGTAATGGATGCGCTTACCGATGTGTATTGTTATAATATACGACAGGTAGGCAATCTAAAACAAGAATGAAGGCGCGACCCTAACGCTATTTCAACCTCACCTTCACCTATTTCTTTTGTATACATCACCACCACTCACGCGCCGAGATGATCACAAGCTACAGGCTCAAGTTTCAGCCTCGAATGTCGGCGGACCAACTCTTGCGTATGATGTGACTTATTTTTAGAATTCATGGGTTGGCGGTTACAGAGCCAATCAGCTGTTCATGCCTCGTTAAGTGGGTTGGTTGGTTGCGTAATGATCAGGCTATACAGCAAATCCCTCTTTTTCCCGCATCTAAAATTGTCAGCTTTCCTTTCCATTCACTCTGAGAGAAGCGTAGACGGTGAGGAACCTTAGCCATGAGCCTCACAACGCCCCAAGGCTCCAAGCAGGCGCTTGCTCTGCGTTTAAAACCAAAACCGACCGGACCAACTGGCGCCGACAGGGAGCTAGAAAGCACTCTAGCCAGGTTCCAGGCTATTCTAACAGACAGTGACAGAGAGAAACTACAGGATCTGAAACGCTTCCAGCATGACACCCAGGCCATCATCACCTTCACCGCAGATTTAGACCGCCTAGACCCAAAACGGCGGGGAAAGAGCGTGGCTTCGAGACTGGCTTCGTTTCTCCAGACCATCGAGCAGTTCACCTCCATCATCGATACATACATCCAGTCGAATCCTGACCTTACTGCTCTCATATGGGGATCTATCAAATTAACATTCATGGTATGAAGACTGAACCAGCCTCATGTAGCATGTGCTGAGATGATAGCTACTGGCCAACATTACGTCTTATTTCCTACCTTTCGTCGATCTTTTGGGCGGGTTTGGTACTCTGTGTGCGAGATTTGCAGAATACAAACTTTTGTTTGCAGACTCGCAACGGATAAAGGATTCCATTTGCGAGTTTCACTCTGCCGTCATTCTCTGCTGCGAGAGGATCGTCGTGGCAATCAGGCGCCCACGTGAGTCATCCCAATTTATTTTTCGGATAACTTCATTTCTAACACGGAACAAGTAACATCACAAGCTTGGAACGTCCTCACACAATCGTTTCAATCCGAGATTCGAAGCTATGTAGAGGAAATCAGGTCCAAGGCCGAAGCGGTCCAAGATGAGATCCAGCTTGCCAAAATGAAGTCCGACCATACCGAGCAACAGCGCCAGTCGAAGGAGCGAAGAGCAGCTGCTGAGGGCAGAAGCCAACTGTCTTCATGGCTTTCTAAGTCTAAAGCTGAATTAAACAGTCTGAGGGCACAGGAGCGAAAACGAGAATCAAGTAAGTATGAGCTTTAGGTGTAAAATACATTGAGAATGGGGAACAAGCTGACCTAATCTCAAGACCGACAACAGCACAGGCTTCTTAAAGCTGTATCCTCCTACAACTACACTACGGCCTTTAACACTGCTCGCAACAAACGTCACAACGGTACAGCTGAATGGGTATTTAGCACTGACGAGTTCCGAGACTGGTATGAGAGCGATCAGTCAGCAGTACTGCATATAACTGGTAAAAGTAAGTTTATGCTTATTTTACCTTAATCCTTCTCCATTTTTTAGTTACTTATCACTCTTGAAGTCGGATCTGGGAAGTCTATTTTAGTGTAAGATCACTTGCGTATGAGGAATTCTGGTGCCTAAGCTTATATGGTTCATGGTAGTTCTCGGATCATTGAACACATATGCCAGACTAAGCAACATGGACAGTTTATATCCTTCATACTCTGTCAATTCGACGATCATACAAGTCTCAGGGCTGATACAATCCTTCGATCACTCGTTCAGCAGATGCTATCTACTATCGCCATCAACACTATAACACCAGTGCTCTACACAGAGCTCATGAAGACCCTGAAACAGGCAAAAGACAACTTCTTCCCAAGAGAAGAGCTACAAAACATTTACGAACATGCATCAAAACTTTCCAAGGATTGGTTCATCGTTGTAGATGGCTTAGATGAGTGTCACCGAGATGAGCAGCAGACGCTTTACGAATTCTTCTCGCAACTTTTGTCTGAAAGCTCAACCCCGCAACGGATTAAAGTTTTGTTTTCCTGCCGAGAAACTACCGTCAAGGATGTTGACCGGGCATTCCCTTCCGTCTCACGGTTATTTACTGGCTCCAGCCAAACAAGCAATGATATCATGGTGTATGCGAAAGATATCATTGCAGCAAAACAGGCGACGAAGGACTTGGTCGTTGCAAACGTGCGCTTAATTGACGAGATTCTACACGCCATAGAATTGAAGGAGCAAGGAATGTAGGTTCTAAAACATACATGAGTCCAGCGATAGACGTGCTAACTTTTGTTCCTTCGACAAGGTTTCTTTGGGTATTCTTGACCATTGAAGACATATGTTGTCAAAAGAGCGACAACGCAATCAGGAATGCACTTAACGATATTCCTGCTGATCTTCCGGCGATTTTTGATCGTGTGCTTGGTCGAATTGTGAAAAACCACCATCAACTCATTGCCAGAGACATATTCATGTGGACATTGGCTGTCAAGGAACCATTGACCCTTTCCCAGCTTCGCGAAGCCCTTTCGGTCAAGGTTGAGCAAGAAAGCTTAAGCAAAGATGACTTGATCAATGGAATTGAGAACATCGCCATTTGGTGTCAAAGTTTGGTCCAGGTCGAGCAGGCTGACAGCACTGTCCATTTCAGTCATCACTCTGTTCAAGAACACCTTCTCAAGGCAGACAAAAAATGTGTGGAACCGTTTCATCTCGAGCCTATCAAGTCCGATGACTTCGTCGCCAAGATATGTTTGGCTTACCTCAACCTTTCCAACTTCAAAACCGCCCTTGTCGAAACTCGAAACCAGCAGTCAGGGTCATCCTCCAATATGCGTACTCTCTTTCGAGGGGTACCTAGGCAAACAATTCGCACAGCAGTTGATCGAACTGTGGGGACCACAGTGAGACGATTCGCTGAGCAAATTGTAGGACCTGAGTCGCGAAGTGCGAGCTCCCATTCCGAAAACCTATTCTTAACAGACTTGGTCTTTGTTTCAGACTCATCACTTCAGTCCAAATCTACCGAACATCCGTTTTTTACATATGCGGCAAAGAACTGGCACTGCCACCATCTTATTCTCAACACCAATGAAGACGACAATCAAAGAACTCACGATCATGTCAATTTCAACACAAACAACGATGTCAGGACCTTGACCAATCTAGACAAGATTCTTCTGGGACCACATTCGGAGGTCACATTGCCGTGGACAAACCAAGCATGGCTGGATTCTCTTCCTCGTCTGTTTTTTGAGGGTGGAGATAAACTCGAAATCCTCGACCTTCTATTCCAGCTGCAGCAAAGTCGCTTCCAAGAAAAATATCTTCCATTTGCAGCTGTATATGGGCATATCAGCAACAATCCGGCTCTGGCCCACCTGTCAATTACAAACCTTGCGACCGCTTTTGCAAATGCGACCCCTACGGCAAATGCGCAAGTACTCGAGCTTATGCTACGCATCTTGGTTCGGATAGTCAACGAGCCGTGTTGCATGACTTTTTGCCTTCGAGCGGTTCAACCATTGCTTGGCCACCAACGCCTCATAAGCTCGGCCATTGAATGTATTGCTGTGGGGATTGACTCATTGCCCGCGTATTCTGAGGCAGAGTTAGACACCTGTGATTGTAAGATGGAAAGACCTGCAACACTTATTCATGACGAGGTCCACAGGCTACTCAAAGTTGGGTACAAAGCAGAGGATCAGCCCTTCCTCAAGTCTCTGGCAGCACTTTCGCTGGGACGGAATAGTCAATTGTCTAGTAGTGAGACCTTGATTAACTGGAATGTCGAGAGCAGAGAGCATGGTATTCGTCCTGAGACAAACCGGGTGGAAGCTTTGGGGAAGCGTCATGCCATGAATCTCACAGGCATTGGCAATTCCATTAGGCGAGACCCAGGCTTCTGGGAGACACCGGAGAAAAGTTTGGCTTTGAAAGGAGTCTTCTGGGCTCTCGAACGAGGTGAAACAGCTCAAGCCAAGATTCTCGCGACGATCTGGGGTATGGAAGAGGGCGGGGGAGGGACTAATCAAGACACAGCTGTCTTTTTGGTGGCAATTCAAGGAGCAGCCGAGAACTTGTGGTCGACTGAGTTCGCATCCGACATTGTGCGGAAATATCCGCTGCAAGATCATAACCTTCAAGAATGGGATTTCTGGGTGGAATCTCTCAGGCATGCTATTAGAATAGGACGATGGATCCTGGCCCAGAGGCTGGCAACTTCAGTTGACGGAGTCGGTTTTTGGGGTGCGCGTCTCTCGACATCAAACTTCAATATCTTAGTGGATGTTCTGCGCTGCGAGAAGTGTCAGGTCACACAAGAGAGCATGAGCCCTCTGCAACCAGAGGAGCTGAAGTGCTGCGAGAAACATGTCGAGACGAAGTGTTCGATTTAGCGGAAATGATTGAGAGCTCCGGGAGTGGCGATTAGTTAACATGATCTTCTAAAATTGCCAATTTTTCCATAAATCGAGAGAGTATAAGGGACTGATTTCCTGGTACAACGCTCACAGTTCGCCAGAAGGTCAGGTGCGGATACGTTTGCAGTATCAAAAAAAATGCAATGCTCAGCTATCTGAGGCTCCTCTCCGTGGCTCTTTGCCCATAATGGTATAGTTCATTAGCCAGATAACAGAAAGCCAGATGCCCAACCTCTAGGTCACCATATCCTATGTACCTCCATTTTCAGGGTCCAGGTCATCCTCTAATCCCAGATCCTTATACGCAGCGACCAAATTACCAACCCTGCGGTTCTCTGGGTTTTCTGCAATACTTATGACTATAATGGGGAACTGAGACTGGATGTGGGTCGCAATCAACGCATTCAGGTCCTAAATCAGGCGTATTTACCCTAAATAATCACCTTGCTCATTATGTCCTAATTCGTAACGTTAGTACTCTCCTCTCTACTGGCCTAGGACCACTCCCGCTACCGAACGGTTCAATAGCGCCACCGACACAGCCTAATCTCAGCGGATCATTTTCTCCGGAACTGAAACAGGGACTACCCCAACTTTAGGGCTGCGCACACAAGAAGAAGCTTGAGCCAATGCGGTGGGGGCACGCCCACTTCCGTCTGCTCTGCTTCACTTTTGCTCTGCTCCACATTGTGCTGTTGGGAACGACTCTATGCCTTAGAATGATTCGGCCTGTATCTTTATGTAATTACACTTGGGTCACACGTCGTGATCCTGGTAAAACTAACCAGGGTCAGGAATGATAATCCCCGCAAGCATTACTAGGGTCTCTTGTCGTGATGCTGACAGACTAGGATCGCAACGAGAAGGCTTTCTTGATCCCCACGTTGGCGCCAGGGAGGGGGCAACAAGCGAGCTGAGACACTATCTGCAGGGCTGGAGTCTGTGCGGTGCATGCCGCCTTTCTTCGTTGAGAACAGCCCCTGAACCTGACAGCGGATGGGTTGGGAGCAGGTGACAAGAATCATGCAGTGTGCTTGGTGAAGCCGGTCAGGTTCCAAGCGACACAGATAACCCCTCGGTTAGCTGAGATGCCGCTATTAACTGGCGCATGAGATTGCTACCTACCTAATCCGGCCTGCCTACTTAAGAGACTCGATTTTGCACATTGCTGAATATCCTTGCCCTGTGTCCCGAAGAGTGGTGGCAGCGACTTATGAGGGTTCTTACGATTGCAGAGGGTGTTTCTTTGCCATGTGTTTTTCTTTTAGTTCATTTCACCATGAGTGCTCAAACGCCTCACTCGAATGTGTACGCCGTAATAGACAACTTCCACTGGTGACCAAGCAAGAAATAACATGGATCTTTTCATCTAACCAGCCAGATGAAACCCCCTCGATCAATCATGCCTAATGCGTCATGTGCTGCAGTAGTTTCCCCTCTCTGACACGAACCCGCGTTTCCTCTCTGAGTTTAGCCCTCCCCGCACGCAACGCAATAGTGCGGCCGCCACCCCAGCCTTGATAGATGGCTACCAATCGATTCCCATGGTTCATTCATTGTAGTGTGTCTGTGCAAGCGAAGCGATGCAACCTGAGCCAGCCAAAGCTGGCATTCTAAGCTGTGATTGGGTACATATTCTCTGGAAAACCAGTCTTCACATCGTGCCTCGGGACAGATGTAACCATGACCAAACAGAATTGCCAGGAACCGCTTGTTGCGGCACGGACTGGGGAAACTAGATAAATCACGTCTCCGCGATCTCCGCTGTCTCCGCTGCAGTTCCATTGTGGCTTTCCTAAGTACTTTTCGATTACCTTGATCGATAAGCTGTCTAAGCGCGTGCACCTTCGCGCCTCCAAAGCCAAGTTACTTTTGGAGAAAGCTTTTATCTATGAATAGGGCCGCGGCCCACGATTCACGCCCTGAACCTACCCTAGCCCGGTCTTATCAGCCACTACACCGATATGCGGAACTGGTGGAGGTTGCTCCTGATAATATGGCTCATGAAGCTGCCAGGAGCGATATCTGAGTTGCCGTTATCGTCTGCTCTAGCAGCGATGCCAGATTGTGCGGTAAGCTTTTGACTTGCCGTCCCACGGAACACAGTCATTGAATGCAGTCCTTTGCTAAATGTTTTCTAGGTTGAGTGTCTCGCTGCTGCCGTTTCCAACTCACCATGCTCAATTACAAACCAAACGTGCACATGTACGGATAAGACCCTAAGCATGGAGGCGACCAGTTGCATGAAAAGAGCCTGCACTGTCAAGGAAAATCTCTGTACGTTGTACAATGAACCACTTGGCATGTACGCTGCTAACTTTGGTCTTAAGTGACTAAGAATTTAACCATGACGAGCTGTGGAGCTCCTATTCGCGACAATAGTGCAGGATTGAAGGTCACGGTTTACTCATTAGTCCTCGCCGCTATTGTGGTCGTCTTTCAGCGAGTTACCTTCAAGCTCTATCGCAACATGGCGCTCGGGCTTGATGATTACTCTGTCATTCTGACCATTCTTTCCACGATTGCCAGCCTGGTAGTTAATGTTATCGGCATTGTTCCCAATGGAGTGGGTCGCGATGTCTGGACATTAACGCCGACTAATATCTTTCAGTTTCTAAAGTTCTTTTACGCCTTGACAATCCTGTATTTCATTCAGGTCTCATTGCTTAAGCACTCTTTACTATTCTTTTACTTACACGTCTTTCCCGCACGACCTATACGTCGAGTTCTTTGGGGCACTATTGGCTTTAACACCGCATATATGCTCACTTTCCTTATTGTGGGTGTCTTCTCTTGTCAACCTATCAGTTATCTGTGGACAAGATGGGACGGCGAGCATCAAGGGAAGTGCATCGACATCAATGCTGTCGCGTGGGCTCATGCAGGGATCAGTATTGCTCTTGACGTTTGGGTGTTGGTGGTCCCTCTGTCACAATTGAGGCTTCTCAAGTTAGACTGGAGGAAGAAGATCGGGGTTGGGTTGATGTTCTCTGTCGGCACCTTGTATGTCTCTCTGCTCCATTTTGACCGAAATTCAGCTACTAAGTTTGTTCTCTGTAGTATTACAGTTGTTAGTATTGTTCGACTTCGTGCGCTCGTCAAATTTGCAACAGATATCGAAAATCTCACTTGGGACTATCTGGAAACTGTTAGATGGTCCTTTATTGAGATCAACGTTGGGATCTTTTGTGTCTGCATGCCATCCCTGCGGTTGTTCCTTGCATATTTATTTCCAAAGATCTTAGGAACTTCACACCGAAGCATAAATATGTCTCAGAGCAATTCAGCTGGCCAAATGGACAGTGGGAAGAACATGTTTCGAGCAAACGCCACTTCAGCTAAAGTCTCCTCTCATCAAAAGACTTACTCAGGCGGAATTTTGTGCGAAAGGGTGTATGGCGTTGACTTTACTGATAATGATGAAATTCAGTTAGTTCAGATGGAAGATCGTAATTGTTAACTGGGGAAGACTAGGGGCCAGTTGCAAGCCCAAGTGCTCGATGCTCGCAGTTAGTTAACATTCTACTGTCATACTGATAGTGTCTGTTTTCCCACAGAATTGAAACGGAGACGATGACATTTAATCTCGAGAATCTGCCTGAAATCTCTTATTTTCAGCATTAGCTCTCAATTATTTAACAATATTACCGAGGTTTCCCTCCGTGTATAAATATATAGCGCTGCGATTGGACGAGAACAATCATGTGGTCCTCCAATGTACTGAGATATGTCAGCGCCACGCGACATCAGTGTTCTAGTTTTCGCCTTCCTTACGACATGGCCATCTCCCCGAAATGTACTTGCAGAGCAAATACATCTGCCGATTTATTTCATTGTTTTGACGATATTACAGCTGCGGCAGGAGAAGATGTGGCCTACGCATGGCAGAGTGACCATTGGCTAAACTAACGACATACTACATATAGCTTAGATGGCGCCTTCCCGGATCACTTGCAGCTCTCATTGCTCCAAATCTATGCAAGGGTACCTTGAGACTGGTATGCCTTCCTCTAGGGTGGCCAATAAAAAGTATGCTGCCCTATGAATAGCCAGACTAAGATGGTCACTGCAGTGAATGCAACTACTAGAGAAAGCGCTGTTGAAGCTGCTGAACCGAGTGGAAAGTGTCGCCATTTTAGACGGCGCCAGTAGTGCGAGGAGTCCAGCAACAAGAGGTCGCGGGAGAGGTCCTATACACTTGGACGGCTCGCCAACGCTCAGATGGCTCTGCAAGTGCCAAGGGCCGTTATGGCGGAGCTCTCAGGGCGTGCCCACCTCAGAGGCTCTGATGATATCATCTGTTTCATCACGTTTATGCAAATTTACCGGAGAAAGAAATGAATAGCTGAGAGGAAGGCTATCTTTAGTAGGCAGAGCAAGTTCATGGTGGAGTCGCAAGTGGTAGGGAATTGTGATGGCACTCATACTCGGTCACGTCGGTGGACTTCTCGCCCGACTCGGCGCTCGCGGCGTCGGTGTCGTGCGACTGCACGGTGCAGGTCTAGCGTGCTGACACGGGCGACTGCGTTCAGGAACTCAAGGGCCATAGCCACTCGGTCAACTCGGTAGCATTCCTGTCTGACAAAGCATGGTGCATGTTGTGCGAGGTTCTGGCTGCGTCGCTTTAGCTTTTATAGAGTGCTCTGCTCGGCTGCTTGTAAACGAATCCGTCTCCTGACCATCAAGCTTCAGCATTTTTGGGTCTCTCCTGCCTACAGGCTCTGCGTCGGGACTGAGCTTCCTCTTCGTCCTACTGGTTGCAGATGATATCGTCTTGCTCGCGTCGGAATGGGCCATCTCGGCCTCGACCAAAGGAACCTGGTACAGCGCCCATTGCATAAGGACGCGTTGAAGAGCAGCGTTTCTCTTTGCATCTGCGTAGTCGAATGTTGCCTGAATGAATTGTGTAATGGTGAGATATGATCGGCCTCAGGCCTCTTCTAACCGCCGCTTTTCAGTAGGCAACTTCTCCGCGCCCTGTTTTAGCATCGATATCCGCTTTACTTTGAGAATATGCAAACGCTTTAGATCTTCCTGGGTCAACACGTAGATTCGTTTCACTTCAGACTCTGCCCTCCGCACCGCCTTCATAGCTTGGTCCTCCTCCGCCTCGTACTCAATCCCTGATGCGGCGGTCTGCATTAACTCTTTCGTCTCGTGAGGTCTCAGAATGCCTATGTCGACAAGCTTCTGACAGGCCTTGTCGTGGTCCGTCTCTAGGCGTTCGATGTCGCTGGTGGACTTATTAAGCTACCGGTACTCGTAATTGAGGTGTTCGATCCATGTCGCCAGCCGATCCTGTTTCTTCGGGGCTTCGTGCAGTTTAAATGGTTGGGTGAAGTCGTGGCGTGTGAGGCGGCGCTTCAACGTGAAGCAGCTGTACTTGGATTTCTTGACATTGGTCCTGGTCCGCTTCGCTTTGTCTGTGTCTTTTCGCGACGATGACATGTCTAGCCTCTAGATGGTTGTGAGTTGAGACCAATGACTGAGAAAGCTAAAGACCGAGGATGACATGAGAATAATAAGCAGGGCACGATATGATGATGCTGAGGCAATACCTAAGAGACTGCGCCATAGCGCACGTATTGCAGCGCTCCAAGGCGCCATCAAGCCAGCTCTAAAGCCCGATACTTCCCAGCCAAGACCGCCACCAAGACCTATAGCGAAGGCTACACAACTACCTAGGCCTCATTTGCCCGCGGGGAGCACAAAAGCTTCAACAGCAGCTACAGGTATCAGTCAGCATACAGTGGTGGGCCATAAACGGGGAGGGAAGATTGATATGGGTGTCAATGTCCTCTAGGTGAAGAAGGAAGGGGTTCTGGGAAAGCATTCATATAATGTAATCGATCGTCCTGATCGGTGGGAAAGAGAGAATGGAGTTAATGCCACCGCTAAGTTGCTCTAGAGCGATAATGGCGGTTCTATGTGACCGAGCGGATGACGCGACTAGCTAATGGAAATGGAACTTAGGTTGGGGAGGAAATGAGGAGCTATAGCAGAGGTGGAAGTTGAGAGAATTATCTTCATGAGGATGGATGGACTTTCGGCGGCGGGGAGAACGTTTATATGGGAGTGTATCACGTAACACTGTGCAGGTGGCGGGCGGCGAGGGCGTCTTGCTGAAATGGGCGTGCTGCTATTTCCGGGATAAAGCTAAATCTCATTGGTATTGACTATGTTTAAACTACCATCAGAACAGAGGCAGTTACTTGATCCAGCACCTCAGTATAAGGTTGAGTGCGTCAGGAAGCCGTTTCCCAAGTATATGAATTTCCCTGCTATACTTCAAACATGATTTTCCTGGCTGCAAGACCTCTCTCCTTGGGACACATTAGTTCCCAACATACTCGACAGTAACCGAGTTTCCACTGATGGATGCCTCAGTCAAAACGGTCTGGCCCTGGTCAGGCGAAATATCAATGATATCCGCTCCCTGGGGTCCAGATGTGCCTCCAGACCCTGAGACAGACGCGTCGGTGAAAGTCACGGTACCAAAGTCGACGAGGGTGACCTGGCTACCATTCTCCTGGAAGGCCTCGACGATCCACTCGGCATTGGTCTCGCAAAGGGTGGAGGGCGTCTTGGTAAAGGTATGAGTGACCTTCTGGTTGGTAGTCAAGTTCTGGAGGGTTGCAACGCCCTTAGTTTTGGAGGAAGCATCCACGCTGATCTTGATCTCATCTCCAACACTAACGTCAAAGTTGTTGAAATTGTACGCGTAGTCGGGAATCCACTCGTACCACGCATCAAAGGTTCCATCGGCGTAGAAGGAGATGCCAGTCTGAAGAATGGCGGTCTGGCATGTATCGCCATCAATGCCAACCCAAGCTGAGGCAGCAGCTCCATCCTCACCGCTCACTTCGGGAACAATGATGGTACCCTGGACCTGATTGTAGCCTGATCCGATTTTGACGGCTCCTCCCCAGTTGCTAGAGTACTCGACGTTGGAGTCGTTGACAGAGTCAAGAGACGAGAGCCTCTGGTTGGGAGTAGAGCTGTGTCTGGCTCGTCGAGCAGACCGAGGGACGAGGGGAGAGGTGTCCCGTGGGATGAGTCTGCGGCCAGGAGCGGCCGCAACAACGCTGGCCGCGGCGAGAAAGAGAGAAAACTTCATGTTGATGGTGATGATGAAAGAAGGGGTAGGTAAGAGCTGAGGTGTTTGGACAGTTGCTGCTTCTGATGTTGATTTCGGCCGTCTTGGCTTGGCGTTGACCACATTTATATAGTGATTCTGTATAATCTTGCGATCGGCTGCTCGGCAGTGGTTCCCTCGCGTGCTCGACTTTCGCAGCTACACGCTATCCTCTATACCGCAGGCAGTTCATGTCGAAGTGCCGCATTTCCGGATCATGCCATTTGGATATCGCATCATATTCTCCCACAGGACTGAAGTGCGCAGTAACTTATCCAAGGTGTTCCAACCACGGTAGATGGTGTCAGTTGGATGGCCCGATGCCGTGTCTGCCGGGAATTGTCCACCTCCCTCTTTGGGCAATATTATGAAACTTTTGGTGCTGAGTGTCGGCCCTCGATTTAACCACTTTCCTTTCTTGACAGGCCTTTTACATATTGCAACATCAATGGTATAAACATCAGTGCCGACACACGCGGGATGTGGGGACGTTTACGATGATAAGGCGGATGCCGACAGTGGATTGGTGCAACTCAGTCTCAGATAAGGCTCAAAGCCGAGGCTAGGGGAATAAGAAAAACCTTCAACCGGACAATGTCACATTTCGAGAATTAGTGCTAGCTCATGTCGGCATAATATGATTGGCTGTTGCCGGAATTTAGATGGCGAAGATAGTAATTACTATGGTCCACCCTTTTCCGTTCTTTATGAGCTAGCCACCGAAGCGCCCTCTCATCGCCAACGGTGAAAAGGTACTAATATAGTTAAGATCAGCACTGGAGCAGCAACATGGTCGAGATAGGCTTTCCTAGGGTTAAGGGACTTTTGCTCCATCGCTCATAGTACATGCGCGCAGATCTTAACCTACTTTGACTTGAACTTGTATATGCTCTAATAACCGTCGCAGTGACTTAAGCGGACTGGGGAAGAGGAATTTGGACGGAGTAGAAGCATGTATTTGAAGACAGATTCCACGTATCCCCAACTACAGCCGATAGCAATTATCAACTTACTACAGTTCTATCTAACTTGCTATTATCATGGCGGACAGCTCGAAGGCGATTAAGATAAGCCCATAAAGCGTCAACATGGGCACTGCAGAAATCGCCTAGCTTTATATCATCTTGTTTGACATGTCCGGTTTTTTGCTAAAATAAGGAAAGGCAATGAGTTGTCTGTCAGTGACGCTCCCAGACAGAAAAAAATCTAGACCACCACACGCTGTAAATTACAGAGGCTCTCCTTGAGGTGAAACCTAACTTCCCCCAATTCGAGACGTTGACTGCGGAGCTTAAGCTAGCTGCCCTTTCTCTCGCAGCATATCATTGATCCATCCTAGTTCTATCTTACTAGTGCATATATCATGAATGCTAATGTCGGAATTATAAGCTGCTAGTTGAATCAGTATTGAATCAGGCCCTATGTAAAGGATCGAGCCATGCGCCCTGCAGCTTGTTAAGATAGCAACGTGTTCGAGCACAATCCTTTGGAGTGCTAATGGATCCGGAGGTGAAGATGACAAACCCTACGTTGTCACGAGACATAGTTAGACAAGGGTCGCAATCAGAGCACTACTTAATGGTGGAATGGCGAGTCATCCATCGATATCATCGCATCACTCTTCTCGCAATATGAGAATAGACTGGCATGTTTGCTGGATGACATGATGAAAGAGGCATCAGTCTTGTCGATGATATGCTCTAGACGTCTGATGGGATGGGGTAGATCAAGCGTTACGCAAGCGCTCCTAGACTTGAGAATACCCCTAATGGCTACCGTAGTCCACATGGGCTGAGAGAAGAAAAAAGCAGAACGAGTGTTTCTGGTTTGACACCCATGTCCAAGAAGTAATTCAAAAGCTGAGTCAAGAGCGCGCCAAGTTCCTCATCCCATCGTGAACTTGAACTGCCATGACATCTGGACGAATTTGTTGCTGACGTTTACATCACCGGTGCACAAAAAGCCCCTCGCCTCCTAATACGGCCTCATTCTAACCCGCGATCTGTCTCGGTGGCAGTCACTTACAAGAAGCAACTCCATCGTGCCTCTGAATCAATTCGGTAAGAACTTATCTAAGAGTAGTGGCGACGTTCTTGGCTTGTTATGTTGAAAGACTATGGGATCGGTAGTTTATAGACGCCTTTGAGTTCTTAATATCTAGGTCGATAAGAATCATTATGTTGTACTACTATACATTAATTGAGATATGTATATAGGGTCGACATATTCTTACCTCAGTAAGTCCCTATGTTCACCTCCATCTTCAATATCAAGGAACCACACTGGTATAATTGCTCCTTCGATTGTGCATTTTGGAAGCTATAGCTGTATTGAACAAATACGAGCTAGCTAGCCCAAACTTATGGTGAATTCCTGCGAGAGAATAGTGCTGGTAATCAAGACCTCTCAGAAAATCCAACTTTACCTGTCTCAAAATGAGCTTTCGTGCGGTTGTAGCATCAATTGATGCCTAGAACACCAAGATGTTAATGGATACCCCAATCGCTTGCTACTGACATGTAATAGGAAGATCTCGACCGGCTGTCATTTAGCTGAAGCAATTGTCCTCGGACTGCGTATAGGCTCGTGGTACAAGTGCCCGAGGCCACCTGAAACACCCGAAATGCAGTAATTTCGTACCCTCTGTAAAAGGTTTGAAGGTCGTTCAGCTAGAAGTCAAGATGGACTGTGGCAGTCATCAACCACTCTCAGACACTTCAAGACTATCTGTCAATTTGAGAAAATAATAAGTTTCAGGCCCTCCAAGCTGACCGTTTTAGAACCCCTGACACTTGTGGTTCGGCGGCTGCAAGCAGACATAGCGAATGAACTCTCAATATAGCGGAGCAGGTGGCTTGGTCAACCTATTGTCGTATGTCTACATCAATTCATAGATCAATAAAGACGCGGAAGTGCTTTTAAGAATTGCGTGACTTATTTCCATCCTAAAATTACGGACGTGGTGGGGGCTCCTATGATTGTCAGATGATGTGGAACCTCCAATAGCTGGCTGTTGAGATGCAAATGCTCAGAGATGGTCTGGACTGGGTCAGAACCAACATATTCTTCAAGGCAACCTGCTTCGGAAAGATTACCAATAGCTTCCCTCGATAGTTGTTGAAGGCTAGCTGAATCCATCTCCATTGGATCTTGTGTATTGCTGTCAGAGGTCTCGCTGGTCTGTGAAGCATCTACCAGCATTGGCGCAGGATCCTGGATGTTATTGAACTCGCATTCCGCACTGAGCTCTTTGCTGTAAGGGAATCGCCACCACAGTGGATAACAGTATATATGACGCTGACTTCCTCAAGGTTCAAATCCAGAGCATTCGCCTAAACTGCTTGGATGGACTTTACAAGGGCCTGATGATGTCAAAATAACCATAGCGCCCGTGATCATTCCAACCTTAGTAGGCTGTAGTTTACTCAATCTCCTCTGGGCTCCACACGTTGGCTGTTTATCTTGACTCGGCCGTCTCCTCGGGCCACAAAGCCATCGCCCAATTATCGCCAAGACAGTGGATATCTGACTTACTCTAGTGTAACTTATATACCATGTTCATCCTGCTAGCTTCACCAATCTCCCCAGAATTGTCTACTGATCGGGCAAGAGTCTAGGATCAAACGCCACAGCCTACTTAGTTGCACTGATAGTTATTCAGCTCTCGTGGCAAACCGGGCTAGTCTTAACTCTAGACTCGAGTCTAGACCGACGAGGTGCCTGCCTCAGTCAGCTTATTCCTCAGCTATATTTTGCTCAACTACTTTATGCTTAAAAAAATTGCCATAGAGCCCGTTAGGATAGTCAGGCTTCTCGTTAGTAGCCTGACGCTTGCCGCACGAGCTGTGGTTGCGGCGAAAGCACTCAACGACTTCACCAGGAGCTACCGTGCTGCCGAAAAATCTATTTTGAGGCTGGCGAATCAGCTGCGTGTTTTTGCGAGGATGGTCAATAAACTGGACGATCTGCTGGACAGGGACGCAATCGTATCGCGTGACCTGAAAGGCAACATCAAGTTGTATCTGCAAGACTGCGACAATGTCCTTGAAGAGGTTGAAGAGCATACTAAACCAGTCATGTAGGAGAACAAGAACGACAAGGGGATGGCATTCACGAGCAAGATGCGCCTCCTCCGGGGTCACGGCGCAGTAAGCAATGAAGTAGAAAGGTTGCAGATGCAGCTCCAGACGGTACTCCTCCTCATCAGCTGCGTTCGCCAGTATGTAGCAAGCAACCTTTTTGATGTATAGAAAGCTAACAATTTAATGCGGCAGGAAGGATCATAAGAAGCAGGATGGTGCGCTTCGCCAGCCAGGCAGCAAGAAGGCCATTGCCAAAAGTGTCCGGGACGCCCGGTCTGTAATGGAAGGGAGAAACAACAGGCCCATGATTTATTCCACCAGAAGCACACGGCCCAGCGACAAGAACATGGATACGGTGCTTACTATCGACGAGGAGATTCTCAAGAGTGGTCCTTATGTTGCGCATTACCGGAATATGTTTATGAACTCGATCAAAGGCTGCCGCTCGGCCGCGCCTGTGCATGTGCCTCATCCTGCAGCGGCAAAGGATCAACTGCCGCCGCGAAGGCGGATTCTTGAGCAGCCTCGGGAGAGGATTCAGCAAGCACTGGTAGAGGAGCAGTGAGAACTCGTGGACGAGGAGGAGGAGGAGGAGCAGGAGCGTCTCATATTCACCAAGAAGCGAACAGAGGAAGCTCCTTGTGAGATGCCTCCAAGTGCAAACAAACTCAGTGTATCGTTGCGATTCAAAAGTCCACCGCCGCCACCATCGGATATCAAATTGAACTTTGAAAGGGACAGGTGGACGTTACAAAAGTTGCACTTAGAGGACGACATGGCGTCAGCCCTGCCTTGGCCTCCACCATCACGACCACGGCAGACCAAGCCGGACCTCGATGATCCATGTCTCAAGGAGCTGCTGGAAAATGTTGAGCTGACTAAACTCTTGGTCGAGTACCGCGAAAGCCTCCTAACAACGCGGTAGAACTAGTAGAACAGCCAATCCGTCCTCAGTCTCGCTGTCGCCAAGGAAACTCAGAATTGATGTCCGCACTTGCTCGCGGTGAAAAGCTTGAGATTGACGAATGCGATCACAGCGACGTCTAGCCGCTCCTGATGGCAGTGAGAAAGAGTAACCCTGACTCGGTGTCGGCGCTATTGGAGACGGAACATGAACCACTCGACTGCCACAATTACTGCGATTACGGCGTGCTGGCTGCTGCTTGCTGCAACGGCATTGCGTCTACTGTTAAACAGCTTCTAGCATAGGGCTCACCTGAGTCATGGCCAGAGAATATGTCCGCGAGTGAGAAGCAATTGCTAAGTTCTCTTAGCGCAAGGTGCGTATATTTCCTCAACTCCGATTAAAAAAACACGCCCTCAATAACAAACACCCGAGACTGACAGGTTTCCTCCAGTACTCTAACTGCTTCATTCAATTATACGGCTGGTAGAGATGAATGCAACGGACCCAGTATTTGTTAACAGTCGAGCAGTACTGTTCGCTCGGTTACTTGGATAGCTACATAGCATACCAAGGCCGAGTACCTCCAGATCAAGCGCAAGAAATCGCCACGAAGGTCCTGGATGGGCTGTGGTACATGCATGAAGGGGGATTTTCCCATCGCGACTTAGAACCAGTGGTATTATAATAAAACAAGGAGCACCAGGCTTAAGATAGACATAACTGTTATAGAATTGCAACATCGTTAAGCATCCTTCGACCTTTGCGGGCATCCGTTCTATCAATAGATGAATGTGATTCATTAAGCTCTATTTTTTAGTAGCTTGCGGGGCCAAGACAATATTAACCCCAACCAGTGCGTGTGGCAGAGGCGCCGCAACTAATACCCCGTTCCAGATAACTCTGTCTTGTAGAATAGAAGCCTTTTAGCTGTTTGCCACAGTAATGCTCGCATAAAGTTCCCATGAGTAGATGAGGCAAAGCCTAGCATTTCATCGGCGTCACGGGTCCTTTGAGGCATAACTGCGACTCCTTCTTCCTACGGCTTGCATGATTGGATGTCGCCGTCAAGATGTCCTTGCAAATAGTGCGATAGTTAAACTCACTAGCCTTGACATCCATATGCTTCCAGATGGCTCGTCCTTTGTTGAAAGCAAGTGGATATTGGTATGCCAAGCTGACTAAGGCGGAAAACTGGTTGTGGGATAGGCGTTGGTAGTTTGGCAGACGCTTGACTCGCTGCATTAGGTCCGTAACGTCGCACTTAAAAAGTCTCTCTGATTCACAGGGGGCCAGGGGTAGTTTAAGGCCGTCGCAGTCCTTGTGGGCATTGCAGTTATGACCCCATCCTATAAGCCGCTGTTAGAAGTCGCTTGTCTATTATCTTATTATCAATAACGTAAATAGGCAGGACTTACCGATTGTTTTCGCTCCATCACAGACGTTATAGAAGGTGCTGCAATGATTCTCCGAGCTCTTGATCAGATCGAGGCCCTCCTGACTGGGCCAGCACTTGTCCTTATCTTTCACCTTTGGACAGCTTACGGCAGGGCAGTTCTTAGGCATCTGGTACCGTCCTAAACATGCAGAAGGACAGGTTGCGTCCTTGCCTTTGCAGTTGCCGCTAGTGCACTGGCATAAATTGACCGTCTTTCCATTCTCAAGGACCTTCTGCACTGACTTGGCCGGACACCAGGTATCCTTACTGCAGGCGCGGTCGCATATTGGCGTCTGCTTCTTTAGCTGGCACTCCCACCCTTTCTGGTCGTTTCCTGTGAGCACCTCTTCCGGATTGTTGCACCCGACACATGTAACGGGGACGCCGCTGCCCCTTTTTCCCCAACAGGTCGGCGGCGTGATGCTGGGCACATAACCCTTAGGGCAGCCGCAGCACATAGACTTGTGTATGTTGGTGTTCGAATAGCAGTACAGGCCAGGGCAGATCTTCTTGCATGTGTCGTCATAGTTGGTAGCGTAGTCTCTGGAGTTCCAGGCGAGGATCTCGTCGGACCGGCACGGATTTGGGGTCGGGTTGTCCTGGCACATATCCCAGTATGCCTTGGTGTCGCAACGCGCGACGCCGTCCCAGTTGCAGTACGCACAGGTGTTCAAGCCCATCGACTTGATCTCGCGGCACTCGTCTAGGTGCATGCGCATGTCGGCTTGCCGAGCCCACGAGAGCTGCGCCAACCCTAGCACCATAGGGATAAGAGATGGAAGTAGCATGGCGAATGCTTTTTGAGTTGAGTGATAAGCCGGATGACCGAACAGAAGAAAAAACGGAGGACGAAGATGGAAGAAACAGGTCCCAACAAGAGAGAATGGGAGAATTGAACTGGGCTATTCGCCATGAAAACGGAACGTCGCTGGCTCCATATATTGATAACTGGTGGCGGCCTGATGCCCCTGTTCTTCTGTAGTCTAGACTCAGCCATTTGCCGTTTGGCACGGAGTAGCTGACTTGCGTCTCAAGCTAAAGCACGCCCGGTCTGGGCGTTCTGGCCAATCAAGCAGCCATCTTCCGTCAGCGGTCGCGCCGTCTCTCAGCCGCAGCGCCAAAGCCAAAGAAGGCAGCGGGATCAGGGGCTGGACTGGAACCTCCTAGCCGAATACCCCGTCCAAGGAACACAAGGCCTGCCGCCCCGGGTTTGGGCAGAGTGACGTGCCGGGTTGTTGCTGAGGCATTGCCCAGTCATATCAACGATGACCCATGGCCTCCCTCTCGCCTCGCTTCGCTTTCTCGCCACCACCGTCGGTAACTCAGGCAACCTCGAGAGATAGGCAGGGCTGCATGGTAGTCTGCAGATTTATGTTGCAGCGGATAGATTAAGCACTGCTCTGAAGTCAAAGGGATCGGACACCGACGGACCGATAGGAACGAGACTAAGGCCAAGAGATACAATGATTACTCGACTTATATCAGCATTGTTCTATGTTTTATTAGGAGTGCATCCACGCGAAAGCAGACTTGGTCTCTTGCACCTGAATACAGCAATAGAGTCGTGACTCGATTCGGCAGTTGAATCTTGGGCCGTTCTGGTTCAACATCAGGGCGAGCATTGACCCCGGTATGGTTCTCCCGTCTCGACTCCACTTAGTGCACGGCTTGGTCCAGAGGTGCTCGGTCTACGGCCCCTCGCGGGGTCTCGACTTGAGAGTATACATCTCTTTAGGCATGACATCAATTAAGACCAGGGAAAGATGTGGTATGCCGTTCACATCTGGGCTCTCTGGCACCGGGTAAGTGGTGATCCTAGCGATAGGCTCCGAGCCACACAAGTAAATTTGAACTAGATCACAGTCTTCGCTCTTTGTCACAATAACGAGACTAGGACGATAGAGAATCGGACAACATGGGTTTTTATGTGGCGCCACTAACGGGTTTGATTGCATCACCCTTAACTTCCCAGTCATATACAAGAACAAATTGAGGAAACGGTTGTTAAAGCATTGGCACAAATATTCTACTCTACATGATTCCACTCGGCAGTGGCTATGAAGACCTCACTACTGGAAAGTCGTTGATCTTCCTGCATATTGGAGACGACCCCAATGTGCTGTAGTACGATATCGCCCGGGAGCGATGGAGCCGGTGTTAAGGACCCCGATGTGAAATATGAAGCTGCTACGAAACTCGCAACCTTAAAACCTGAACTTTGGGACACGTTAGAAGCCGGAGAAGTGAACGCGAGAGAAGCAAGGCGTGAAGGGGTCTATGGGTTGCCTTCTGGAGAGGTCAGTTTGACAGTTTTACCCGGTTAATTACTAAAACCCACTCGGTGTAAACTCAAGTCTAACATAGTCTAGTCGCCGCTGGCTCCGTGGTTGCTCTAATCGTCTTTCTTGGGTACAGCTCGTACCATGCCTCGGCGAAGAGAGCTGGCATTGCTTAGGCAAACAAGGCCGAGCACCGGCGACTTCCTCTTGCGTGCATGGGCGGTATGCTTAAGTTGAGATTCATGGAACGATTGTCAAATTGCAGATATAGAACACAGCTGGCTAAACGAGATTCTAAACTATTATAAATGCTTACTTTAGGGGAGCTATTGAAGTCCTACTCATGTATAACGTAATAGATGAACCATCGTTTAAAAGCGTATTCATCAGCCAAAAGCCTATCAAATGGAGCCAGACCACACTTTCCATAAGAAGTTTAAAGGATACTATATACTAATAAAATTCTAGATATTCAAACCTGAAATGCGGAAGTAGAGCGCTGCAGTAATGTAGGTATTAACAAGGTGTTAATTGGAAATTACTTTAATTTAGTTAAGTTACGAGCGGTATCATCCGAGCGTAGCTAAGACTTAGATTTCAAAGTAGCTGAAACGTGGTGATGAAAACTTTGCCTACGGCAAACAATTTTAGCAGACGCCACCGTTACATAAGACGAGTCACACACATCCCCGCCTTGCGCCTAAACAGACACGTCGTATTGATGATACGTGTTTTCGCAATCTCGGCGACGCGGTGAGCAAAGAAAGGCGAAGCGCAATTGTCTCTGAACATCTGAGCCAACAACTGAGCCAATACTCTACGCAACGCGTACGGGCCTTAGTCGCGTGGCGCCGCCCCTCGTCATGTCACAAACCCCCAATTAAAAATCCAATTCTACTAGAATTAATTATAGTATAACTAGCGTTAGGTATTAGAGGGGTCCTTATTTCATGGAACTTCAGGAAAGTTGCTTGCTTCTCTATCTATCTAACTTGACATAGAAAACCCTGGCGCTCTGCTCGAAAGCATCTAGTACTCCGCACTCCAATCTAAGTGAACAAGTCTAGCTCAAACCACTTATTAAAGGGACAGTCGAGGCCGCCTGCCCGCAGACCTAGCGCCTCCTCAATCTTGCTCTCCGCGCACCCCCCATTGCTAACAACCATGTCCCATTTACCCCATTTGTTAGCGTCTGTGCCGTCACTAAAGGTATACGCGCTGACTCCGTCGCTGGGCGCATCCTCGTACTTCCACTGGGTAGGCGACAAGTGGCAGCCCTCGACGCCGTGGAGGATCGACCTGCCCCAGTCTCCATCGTCCCAGTTGCTGATGTAGACCTCGTAGCGGTCCGCAAAGAGCTCCTCGAAACGGCTGCAGGCTACGTGGAGATGGCCGAGATGGTGTGATGGGGACGACTCGATGTTGGCGTTTGTGAAGTCACGGATTCCGACATTGTAGAATTCGTCTGTACAGTTGGACATTCTGTCAGCCAACACATATATGCAGGTGGGGATTGGGGAGAAGGAAGGAGTAAAGACAAGTGCAGGGTTTATTCAACTTACAGTCGCCACCATTTACCCAGCTCTCCGTGTAGATAGGCTCGCTATTGTCTGTCATACGCTCTTCAATCATGCGCTCTATCGCATTCCAGCAGTTCTGGCCTGCGTGTGATGCCGACAAGAACAGCTCCTTGCTCTGGGAGATGCGCGTCACAAACTCACACCCGTCCGCCCCCTGCCGTGTATGTGACAGCAAGTCCCCTGGGATCCCGCTCACCGTCTCACACAGGCCCTGACACGCCTGGTCTCGCATGCGGTAGAGGATGTCACGGACGGGTTGGTTGCTATCGAGAAGAACAAAGGAACGCGGGAAGTTGCCTGAGACGCGAGTGCCGCTGTCGCCAATAGGAAAGCCGTCAGGCAGAGGCTGCAGGCCGCCGCCGGGCTGAAGTGCGCTCTCGTGTGTGTATGCGTTCCACACTTCGATGGCGATTTGCTCGTGGCCCTTTTGCGTGGGATGGAAGACCTTCATGATGCCCGACGGGATGCGCCCTGGGAACATACTGATGTCGACGGGGTGCTCGTCGAATGGAGTCGCCACCTGGGCATCCTGGTGGCCGTTGACAAATTCCAGCATGCCCTCAGCAAGATCCTTGGCCTCGGCCGAGACGCTGACTTCGAAGTACTCGCCGTCATCCTGTAGCTGCCCGTCGGGCGTGTAGTACTGGTGCATGAAGAGGTCGAGTCGCTCTTCACTAGGGCGCTGTGGCTCTGTAAAGCGATCTTCGCAGAATCGATGCGTGTTGAAACTGTCATCATAGTTGATGAACTGTATCTTCGCGTCGTTGAAGCTGCGAACAACTTCGTCGATCTTGTTATTAACCGCAACAACAAGCTCATTAAGCTGGCGCCGCACGGCCTTTGCCATCTTATCGCCACTGCCATTCTCAGGCGAGTTCTGCCAGTAGTTCCAAGACACACCGTCGCACTGGTCTGTGCCATCTTCTGAGCCAGTGTTGAAGAACTGCGCATAGCCTGTAACAAAGATGCGCAGCTTTGCGTGATGCGGCCGGCTCATAAAGGCCTGAAGTGCATCCTTAACGGCCGGACCGAGGTCGTTCTGAATGGCATTTTTGGAGTTGCCTATCGTCGACTGACAATTGCCCGAGCCAATTCCTTTAAATCGGTAGATGCAATCATTGACAATGTCGCCAAAGCCGA